>ML675604.1:75383236-75446440 GCA_007922155.1 Mesoclemmys tuberculata | reverse complement strand
CAGCCACAAACAGTGCTTCTGATTCCCCCACACTGGTTATCAAGAAGTCATTGTGCAAATACACACAGCCCCCTTTACTGCATTTCAGTCTCTGGCTCCCAAACTGCCACTAGGTCCAGTAAAGAGACCAGTCATTTAAACTCTCTGATCTTTACTCAAAAGATTCCATCTGATCCCAAAGGACCAGCCACAGTACCAGTTCACTATAAGTTAGGATCTTACCCAAAATACCATGCTACCAGCCAATCCTTTAGTAACTAAAACTAAAGGTTTATTATAAAAAGAAAAACAAACAATAAGAGAAATGTTAAAGGATTAAGCAATCAGATACATACTATTGATGTGAAAGTCCATATACATCAGGTTTTTAGAAGAATTGTGGAGTTGCAAGCTTTTGTAGTCCCTCTGGTATACATTCAGTACCTGGATGGGTCTAAGTCCTTTAGTTCAGTTGCAAAGTGTGTTGATCCAGAGGTGTGTCTGCAGTTGGACAGGAACAAAGACAAAATGGTTTCTGTGATTTGATCTTATATACCTCTGCCTGTGGCCATGCAGCTTGTGGAACTAAAATGGAGTCTAGAGTCACATGGGCCAACCTTGGTAACTCTTCAGGTATGCTTTAGTCCCTTCCTGGGCCTTTTGCTTCTGTAAAAGTCTTGATGGGCCATTAAGCGGGCTATTGTCCATCTGGGGTGTGTCTTACACAGCATAGTTTGAAGTACAGGTATATCAAAGATCTCCATAACTTTCCTCACACATATCACACATGAACACAAATATTATCTTCTTACTCAGCACATTATAACCTTTCTAACAGTACCTGACATGGCATGTCTCACATGAATCACTATGATTTTGACATTTGTCAAATAACACATATGCCCCCCTACCTCAATCCAGTCAGCGTGACAGTCTTGATAATTAGATATACTATGACCAAAGGCTCTCACTACAGAAATCTGAGACTTGTTTCCACTCATCAGTCCTGAGCCTGAAAAATCTTCCCACTCAAGGCAGTTTAAACTTTTCACTAGGAAAATCTTGATGAAAGGGATGAAAAAAACTATTTCTCTCACAGCATGTCATTTTGAGATAGCTGATGTGTGCCTCCATTGCTGTGAGGTAACAAGTGAGCAAAGTATTTGTTCATTCAATATTTAGGAGATCAGACTAGATGATCACGATGGTCCCTTCTGGCCATGGAATCTGTGAATTAATTTAAATGTAAAGAACCTGGATCATTCTGTAGCAACATCCCAATTTAACAAAATGCAATCACATGCTTAAATTAATGGGCCTTACGCATACACCTTAAGCACATTTACAAGCCTGTGCTTATGTGTTCCTGAATAGTGATGGGCTGTTGACCTGGAGTCCACAACTGCAAGCCTCTATCCCATCAGCTAAAGGAATGTCTATTCATTACCGCTAAGTGGTAGGTTCTTACTCTTGCTGTGGCCAGACGCTGGACGGGAGAGATGACCATCTATAATAGACCAGTGTATTACAGTGTTTACGTGTTCCGTGTGCAGACATTAGGATGGGGCGATCTGTGTGTATCTGAGGGACAAGAGTGTCTCCTCCCTGGCCACTCTGAGAGATTGTTGTAAAAGAGATCTAAGCACTTGTGTGTCCCTGTGAAATATGCTTTATTTCCTGATTTTACCCAGCGCTTGTGCATCATAAAATGTAGCAACAGCTACTTTATATATTTCAGAATATATTTTACTGGCATCACATCGGTAATAACTTCAGCAGGCCAAGTGTGTCTTTGACAGTATGTGGCGAAATACATTTACCTCTGAACTCTATCTCCGAGGGCTTGTCTCCGTGGATTCTTAGTGTGTGGCCAGGTGGTGAACTGTAGATCCACACCCCAGCTTGCCATCCACTATGTGGCTGGGAGAACCCTGCTCCCGCACAATAACAGTTCCATAGTGAGTTTTGATATACAGCAGTTCATTAAAGCACACTGTGGAACTTTTAGTACACAGTAGCAGGCTCCACACAATCACTTAATGCAGCTGGCGTACTGTGGATTTAAACCCCAGCTATCGAACAGATGGCCCTGATAAAGGAAGGGATCAGTATGGTACTATAGGGCTCTAACGTCACACAGGAGTAAAAGTGGTTGATGAATGGGCTAATTGGGAGGCTTTAGTGAATGAAAGAAGAGGATGTAGCCATTTTATTTAAATTTAGATAATAGTAAAAATGTTACCTAAACAAAGGCTCGATGTTCTAAAACTTAGCATAACAACATAACCCCAGCAGTATTAAACAATCCATCAAATTGGAACTCAGCCAGCTGGTCATCTACTACAAAGTACCTTTCCACCCTTCTTCATTCCAGGAGCACACCATCAATCCTCTCCAAAAGCCCTATCCAAAGGAACAATGAAGTACCAATCACGTGGGCTTGGGACTTGACATTTGCAACTTTGATCCCCTCAAGTCCACTCAAAATGCTGTTCTAACATCAACTTTCTGGCTCACCACTCCAACTTCATCATACACACCCTCTATGCATCTCCCCACTGACTCCCCTTTCTCACCTGTTTCAAGGACAACTTCTTCCCTTTACCTTTATGTCTCTTCAGCTTAATCTCACCCTCCCTCGCCACTCTACTGCATTACCAAGATGTTGATCCCCCCTGCTTTTGCTTGGCCAATATACCTTATCTTCATCATCCACCAGTCAACTTTTCCCTCCAACAGCCTTGTGCTTTCTTCCATGTCACCCTTTTTTGACTGGGAAAAACTCTCTGCAAAAATCAATAGAGCCATTAGTATAAAGTTCTTCAAATCCAGGCCAGGACTTCCTTCTGCGGGTAACGATTCAAGACCCCCACTTATTATACAGTAATCTGTTTACATTACCTGTAAATCATCCTCCCAGTTTGTCTCCTCTTCTGTTTGTCCATCTCATCCCTGTGCTAAATCTTTCACAATATAGATTGTAAACCTTTTGGGGCAGAGAATTTATTTTTCTACCAGATATCTGTACGGTGTGCAATACAATGGGCACCTGATCCCTGATTGTTACCCCTAGGCAATACAAATAAATTACTAGTTGATTCTACGTTGAGGCAACACAGGTGAGATTAAAAATTCAGGACTAGATGCAGTGCTGGTTTATGCCGATCAGGGTGGGATTACATAGGAAGTGAGTTGGCACTATTAGATTTCACTGTGCTTTGCTTTGCCTTAGACATTTCTAGATAAAAATGTTTATTGAAAAAAGGCCACATTCTTTACTGTTATTCACACTGAATTGTACCTTTACTTAGCTGGCAGCCCCATTGATGTCGGTAAATTTACTCATAGGAGTAAAGGCTCACCCACATGAGTAAGGGTGGCAGCATCTAGCCCAAAGTCTGTAACATCATCAGGCAACCCCTCTACCCCAACAGAGAAATTCTTTAAACACATTTCTACATTTTGTCTAAATTAGCAGAGTACAGTGGCACAGCCTCTTTGTTTTCACTGCATTTTGCCAAAACCAGTCAGACAGAATTAAACGATGTTCAATTATTTACAAACTGGAAAAAGGGCTTTCTTTCTGTTTTTCTCCTTGAAATGAGACCATGTCCCTGTTGTGACTGCAAGTGACATGAGGCGAAAACCAAACCCTCCAAAGTGTTTAAAAAGTAAAAACTCTTTGCTGATTCAGAAATTCCATAACTAATAACAGCAGCGTGGCGTGTCTGTTCTTTTGGTGAATGCTCTGAAGAAAGTGTGTGGGCTGCAGATGTGAACGTGCATAGCAGCACGTTGGCACACCTCTAGAGCTTAGTGATAACGTCGGGCAATTTAGCCAGCTTTCTTTCCAATAAATAGGTCTGTCTTTAACGTAAGAAAAAAAGTCTGCAGGTATAACTCCTTGTGATTTTGAGGTTGTCAAACTCAGCAGCAGTAATTCAGTGTCAGTCCTTTTTATTTTGCAAAAACCGTTAAACGTTCTGATGAGTTGCCTGGAATTCTAAGTGTGAAGTCTGCAGTGGCGGTTAAAGTGTGAACTGTTGGAAAAAGCTGTTGTAACAGATTCATGAGATCCACTTTGGGGGGAGAGGGAAAGAAATAACAACAAGAGATATGGATGCAAGTGGTTGGTGCCATATTTACACTACTAAGATATATTAATTAGGTTGAAGGGATACTGCTGAATCAAATAGTACTTTTTTTGTTTTGCTTCTATTAGACTCTTTTTTGCATTAGATGTTTATTTCTCCAGTTCTGTTTTCAGCTTCGATGGTTGGTGCTTTAGGGGCAGAGTAAAGGCTCTGCTCATTTCCCATCTACCTGCATAGAAGGGGGAATAGTCCCCGGTGGTGCCTATTCTCTCCCCTATACATGGTCTGATGATAGTACATGCAGAGAAATAAAAGGGAGCCAGGCTCATGACTGAGCATTTAATCTCTCTGTGCTTCAGTTCCTCATTCGTCAAAATGATGGTATTTCCCTGCCTCACAGGTTGTCTTGAGGATAAATTCAATAATGTTTGTGAAGTGCTTGGATTCTGTATTGATGGGAGAATCATGCAAGTAACTTGGTAGCATTCAGCATGAAGTCTGTAGAGGCAAGTTTTTGGTGCTTTGTTCATCACAGAGACCAAAACGGTTTATTATTTTGTTGTTAAAATGGATCATTTCCTGAATATTAACAAATAACTATTTGCGAGCTATGGATATCGTTTCTGGGTAGCAGTTTTTTTAGCCTTAAATAATGATCTGTCCACATAAGAAACATCTTATGATTCATCAGAAAGCTTTGAGCAACAGCAGCATTTTTAGTCCATTGGATTAGCCCTTCACTATTGATCCCAGCAGTTGTTTAGGATTGTCTGTAAATAAGGTATCAGGATGTGGTCCTTCTTATGGTGCATAGTAAAATATAATTTTCTTTAACTGTGTTGAAGAAGAATCTAAAGAATAAATAAGTGTATAAAATTGCAAATAAAATGTTTCTTCGTGCTTTTCAGTATTTATTTTTTTAAGTCATTAAAATAATTTCTGTGACAACTTGCAATGTCACTCAACTGTAGAAAAGAACAATTGCACAAGAGAGACACACAGAGGAAGAATGTCAAAACAATGGAGACAAAACTGATACAAAATCAGTTATCTGAAATTATTAGTAATTGCAAACAGAAGTACTTTATTTTAAATGGCAATAAAGATGAGTACCACAGGTAACTTTAGAAACTTGTCTTTTGAAAGATTTTTAGTCTCAATACAAATAGCAGGTCCTTTGTGAATTGCAACATGGTGATTTTCAGTGTTATGCTACAATACTAAGTAGATCTAATAATTGCTTATATGACAAATAAAGAATACAGGGAAATACTGGCCTCATAGAAGCAAATGACATAGCTTTCTTTGCCTTCAGTGGTATCAGGATTTCACCCATGATGTTTTGTGCAGGCAAATACTGAAAGTATACTGTGGAGGGAAATTAAAATGGAGTCTCTCTGCCCTAGCTGAGGGAAAAGGATGGATTCTCTTTCCTCACTGATTTCTAGTCTGTGAGTATAGCAGTCAAGGTCTAAGATAGAAAGTGCTTTGCTAGCAGATGTTTAGACTTAGAATCTATTGCCATAACAAGATAGTTATGAGAGCTGGGCCCCAGTAGGTACAGAATGTGGAGGAAGACCTTGCTGTTCAGATAGAGGGGGGTGAGAAGTTCTGGGCCCAAATGTTCTTAGATAAAGAGCCCTTTGCCTTACTTTTTGTCTTAGCCTTTGCCTTTGCCATCGAAACTGTGACGTATAAGGCCTGTTTGTGTAAGGTTATATAAGCTTTAAGAAATGTATGCTTAGGGTCGTTCCGACCACCGGGCTACCTCCTTACGTAAGGATAATAAACTTTGACTTTGCTAACCTGTTGTCTGGCTAATTTGGACCATCCGCTGGGCAATGGACGTGTAAGTTAGGAGCCCTGAATTTGGGTTCCTTGACAATAGTCAGTGTCTCTTGGTGAAGAACCATAAAAAAAATCAGCTTTCAAGTTAATTATGAATTATTCAAAAATTTTCTTGTAAATACATGGTTTTCACTGTGTTTTGCATTTTTTTAAAATTATGACTTATCTTTGAGTAAAATTACTGTGTAATATATTTTGTGAGGCAAAATTTATAGTGCCTTCTTCAATGCTGCAGAAGTGGTTTTTAGGTGTGACTTTCATGAGGTGAGGATAGATGCTTGATAACCAAAGTTTAGGCAGTTAAGTTCATTTTAATGGCACATTTAAGGCATGTTCTTGTCTTTCTGTTTTCTTCAGGAGCTATAGGATAAGCATCTTAAAAGCTCTGGGTTCCAGCTAGGACTAATGGGTTGAAATTAAAAAAGGAAGGTATAGACTAGAAATAAAAAAGAATTTCCAACATATTAGAAAATGAAATATGAAATAGCCACCCAAGGAAGCAGTGAAAGTCTCATTTCTTGGGATCTTTAAAAGCTAAGCTTTTAACTAAACTTTGAACAAACTCCTGGAGAATAGACTGGGGAAATATTCATGCATTGGTCCCTCACAAGGCTGGAATAAGAGGTTTAATAGCTCTTTTCTATATCCAGCTCATATGATCTATAAACATACTGAATAAAGCACATTAACTAGTTGCTTCTGCTAAAATAGTTAGCAATAAAAGAGTTGTGTTATATAGTCATCAGGCTTCAAAATTTACACCTCACTGAGAGGAATAGAAATGATAACTCCCTTCTTAGAACTCTTGGGCTATTTTTCAGACTTCAGGGCATTAAAAATATATTCTGACTGCATGCATAAACTGCATTAATTTATTACAACTACATGTGCAGTCATGGTAGCTGAGTGTACTGAATAACCATTTGCATGCACATTTTCTTTGATCATTTTACATGAAATATAGGACTGGAAGGGACCTCAAGAGGTTATCTAGTACAGTCCCCTGAACTCAAGGCAGGACTATGTAGTAACTAGACCATTCCTAGGCAATTTGTTCTGGTGCTTAACTACCCAAACAGTTAGGAACTTTTTCCTAATGTCCAACCTAAACCTCCCTTGCTGCAATTTAAGCTTATTGCTTCTTGTCCTATCCACAGAGGTTAAGGAAAACTAATTTTCCTTGTAACAGTGTTTTATATACTTGAAAACTATTGTCATGCGACCCCCGGTCCATCCCTGCCGTCCCTCCCAGTTTTCTCTTCTCCAGACTAAACAAACCCATTTTTTCAATCTTTTATCTTAGGTCACATATTGTAGATCTTTAATCATTTGTGTTGCTCTCCTCTGGACTTTCTCCAGTTTGTCCACAACTTTCTTTAAACATGGTGCCCAGAACTGGACACAGTACTCCACCTGAGACCTTATCATTGTGGAATAGAGCAGAAGAATTACTTATTGCTGATGTGCATTCAACCACAATAAATTTTTAAAAAATCAGTTAGGTTAAATGCAAAAATAGTAATGAATTGTTCAAGTTACAAAATGAAACAATCATGAATCCAGACATTCCCAAGGTTGTCAGCATTGTTAATTTGGCCACATTGCACATATGCAGTATTTTCTAATCCCATTATCTTTGTTGAATGTAAATTATCACGTATCATCAATTGTTTCTCAGGGATAAGTACAGCATGGCTGAGCTAACAGTGTCAAAGAAACTGCACAAACTGAATATTGCCTACTTTTAAAAATTTACTAATATAAGCACTTCATAATTCTATAGATAATTATTGTTACTTGGTCTTAAAGTATAGCATTCAAATCTGCCATTCTTAAGATTACACTGAGCACCTTTTTAAAGACAGTATAATACTGGTGTTCCCTCAGTATAGTAAACATTTTAAATAAAAAATGGCATTGAGAAAGGAGTACAGACTCTCTGGTGAACTAACAGAGATCTAATAGACAAACTGATTAGCATCTAACTCCATGATGCTGTAAGAGCCTTCTGTCTCCATTTGTTTTCCTCTGCCTACACTTAGCAAACAAATACATTATTAAACAGTAGTGCAAACTGACCAAAATCACCCATATGCTAGCATTTTCTTCCCAAATTTAATGGAGCGGTGTGTTTCTCATGCAAGCATACAAATCAAAATACAGACTATCAGGTAGGATGGTGGGAGACGGAAGCCTGGGCAGGGGAGCAGGAATTGCTGACGGAGCCTGATAGCTACTTGAGCACTGGAGAGGACTAAGTCAACCTGAAAAACATTAAACCTGGGCAAGAAAGTCTGTAGCTGCCATTAATAGCAGAGATGTCTAAAAACAGGGAGACGTGCTGAAGGGATCAAGAGCAGTTAGGATCACCAGAGAAATATCCAAGGAAAGGGATAGAAAAGTTTCAGATGACTGGCCCAGAGAAGGTTCTAGGTTTGAAACTCAACCTCAGTCTGATGATTACCTGACTGATAGTAAATCCTTAGGCAAAGATGCATGAATACCTATAACCTTCACTCTTTGTCCCCAAGTTATCCTTCTGAAAACCTTTATGCTTTTCCTTTTCAATGCCCATGCAACAATGTGTTCTGCTGTTATACCTACTACCTGTTTGTTTTTCTTACCCATGGTATATTGTGGTCTCTGTATTACTGTGGCACAGCTACTTCTGGTAAAAAAGTAACCTCTTAGTAAAGATGCCCTTTGATTTTCTAGTCTACTGCTTTTTGTTCTTTGGAGAATTCCTTTTCTACAGCTTTATCTTTTTTTAAAATCACAAACCCATTAAATATATATTTTATTTCCTTTCACTTCCTAGTGCCACAACTTTGTTTTTCTAAATGAAGTTGCTAGTCTTTTTTTTTTTTTTTAAATCATTTTAACCAAGTTTCCAAGAAGGTACAACTAACACATAAAATATAGTGTCTCTCAAAAATAATTGGTACACAGGGCCAAATTCTCTGGTTCTGTTGATCTGTTCTCGATGCTGAGCAGGGAGATGTGGACAAAGACATCATGGAACTACAGGGGTTCATTGCTCCGGCCTTTATACAATCTCTTTGGAGTCCTCTATTATTTGCCAAGCCCGAGACTTAGCTTTTCACAAGGATAAGCTTCTCTGCTCTATGAATCTAAGACTGGGACTTGGGGCTACAGTCCCTCTCCGACCCCAGTTTCTCATCATGTACTCTACAAGAAGTCTAAATAAATTCAGACTCCTGTTTCAAGATGTTTACCCCTTCGAGAAGCAATGCAACTAGTAAGTATCTGCAGAGACACAGCCAGCTTTTTCAAAACAAACCTGCATTTTTTAGTCAATTGGAATACAATCTTTGAGAACCCTGAGGTCAGCAAAGAAACAGCAAGTTTAAGACACAGTTAGTGTTGGCAGAAGCGATGGCTCCATCATTCCATGGCTACCTTCAATCCATTGTAGTCATTGACTCTTTCTGACTCTGTGTCTGTTTGCAGGAGCAAACTTACAAACTAGTCTCTCCACAACTTGTCCCTTTGTCCCTCTTCTGGGGACTAGCCTCTGGTTGTTAGGAGATAACATCCTGTCTTCCACTCATATATGGATCAGGCTTGATAGTTCATTCATATCAACCCAGACTTGCCTCTTGCCTATATGTCCTCAACAGCCATCTTTCATTCCCCTTGCTCTAGAGGAGATATTAACTCCTTCACACCCAGTGGGCAGTAATACAAAGTGAATGAGTACACTGAGTCATGCACATTCCTAAAACAATTACAGAAATTCTCACATTCTACACATCTCTTTCCTCTTTAAACTAAATAGGAATACTCCCCCTTCTCCTCTATCACAGACATAGAAGTTTCTCAACAGTTCTCCTACCCTTGTGTCCTCTACTTGCACATGATTCCATCCCATATCCATCCCACATCCCATCCTCATTCCCACTCTCATTCCTGCCTTTCTCTTCTCCTTAATCTCTCGTTCTTTTCTGGCTATTACCTCTCACACTACAAGCATACTCAAGTCTCTGTCATCTTAAAAACTCCACACTTGATCCCCTTTGTGTCTCCAGTTAGCATCCTGTCTCCCGTCTCCCTTTTATCTCTAAGTTCATTGAACACACTGTCTGGAGTTCCTTTCCTCCACTTACATCTTAGACCTTCTTCAATCCAGCTTCTGCCCCTTGTACTCTGCTGAAATTGTTCTCACCAAATTCTCTAATGACCTCTTCCTAGCCAAATCTCAGAACCGGTATTCAATCCTCAGCCTCCTTGATCTGTAAGTTGCCTTTGACTCCGTTGACCATGCTCTTCTTCTCCAAATCTTGTCCTCTCTTGGCTTCCACGATTCTCCTTTCCTGGCTTTCTTTCTACCTCTCTCAACACTCTTTCAGCATGTCCTTCAGAGGAGCCTCATCAACCCCATTCCAACTTCTGTGGGAGTTCCTTGGAGCTCTGCTCTTGGTTCCCTTCTCTCCTCCCTCTACACCTTATCTCATCTGCAAACACAAATTCAACTCCCATCTCTACGCTGATGACTCACAGATCTACTGCTCTATTCCAGACCTGTCTCCTTCTCTTCAAACTAAAATCTCAGTCAGGTTCTTTGATGCATGTCTAACTATCAGCTCAAGCATAACATGGCAAAACAGCTCTTAGTTTTCCACCCTGACCCTCTCCTCTGCCTCCTTTCTTGGCCACTGTGGACAATACCCCCCATCCTGCCTGTCACTCAGGCTGTAATTTGGGTATCATCTCAGACTTGGACCTCTCTGTAGTGCCTCACATCCAGACTATGTCTAAAACTTGCCAATACTTTTTGCATAACATCTCTAATATCAGAGATAAAGGATAGTTCACTGATTAGGGCATAGGCTAGCGTGTGAGAGACCTGGTTCTATTCCCTGCTCTGCTATGGACTTTCCTTGGGTGAGTCACTCAGTCTCTCTGTCCCTCAGTTCCCCATCTGTAAAATCGATATAATAATGCTTCCCTACCTCACAAGGCTGTGAGAGGATAAATACACTAAAGACTATGAAGTGCTTTGAGATCTAGTCATGAAAAGTGCTATATAAGAAATAGCCATTATCCATTTCTAAGCTATAGCCCTTCCTATCCATCCACACAGCTAAAGCTTTTGTCAAAGCTCTCATCATGATTAGTGCAATATACTTCTCTGGCGTGGGTAAATGCAATCTTGCCTGGTCTGTTTCCATTCAGAATGCTGCTGCAAAGATCACTGTCACCCTTCTTTTTGAATGCCCCTGCATTGACTCCCCCTTCTCTAGTTCACCAAAGAGAAGCTGTTTGCTTTCACCCTCAAGGCCCTTCACGGCCTCTTCCCACTCTGCCCATCACCTTTGATTCGTTATTGAGTTGTCAACTTTTGCCTCTTATTGGCATATGATCCCAGCCTCCGTCTTGTTAAATATTCAAAATAAGCACTTTTGTGCTTTCTCCCATGCTGCCCCTTATGCTTGGGAGGAGCTGTCCATAAACATCTACAAAGCTCCCTCACTATCCTCCTCCAAAACCCTAGCCAAATCTCTCCTTTGCTGTAATGCTTACAAAACACTTGACGATGGTTAGGATGCTGTGTGAGACCACTGCCTATCACACTGAACAGTACTCTGTCTTTGTTCCTTTTACTTCCCCATTGGTCTCATACTTTTCTGTCTTATACTCAAATTGTAAGTTCTTTGGGGTAGGAACTGTCTTTTCGTTCTATGTTTGTACAGTGCCTAGCACAATGGACTCCTGGTCCATGACTGCCTTGTCCTAAGTGCTACAGCAATACTAATAATAAATAATAACTTTATCACACTTTTGTGACTCCTGAGGCCAACGAAGCACCATTCTTGCCCCAGCATAGGCTAGAACAGTTGAGAGCTGCTCTAACTTATGCCCAGATGCCCATAATCTAAGGGTACATTCCAACAGGTGGGGATAGCTGCTGCAAAGAGGAGTTGCATTGTCTTTGCCCCTTTTCGTTCCTGGAACACTCCCATCGCTGGGACTGGGAGGTAGCTTAGTAGAAGCCCATTATGGCAGCTCTATGGCAACCACCTGGGTTGCCCCTAATACTGTAAGCCTCTTACTATGTGTCTGTACATTACCTAGAAAAAGGGACCCATGATTTTCATAGGGATCTCTGGATATAACTGTAATATAAATGATTGTTTCATATAAGCCTAAAGATCTGTGGTGATACCCAGCCAGTAATTGGCTCAAGGTGATGCTTCCTGTATATTCTCAGGCAACATTTGAACCTTTGTGGTTAAGATGGACTCTGTGTGATAGAAAACATTTCCTTAGTAATGATTTTGAGTCCATCATACAAGCACCACAGGTTTTGATTAATATCAAAAGCAAGCATCAGAGGACTCCGCTGTCTGGGTTATAGGTTTTTTCTCCTCTGTTGCTCTGTGTTTTAATAGCATCTCTTTGTAATTTGACATAGAAGGATCTTCAGGGGGTTCCTTTCCTGCTGATCAAATCACAATAAGCAATTTTTTTTAATATTATGGGATTAAAAGGAAAGTTTATCTTTCGCTGAACTGAGCTACTAGCTAATGATATACATGGGTACTTCCTATCACGTCAACAGCTGGACTCCTCAACACTGCTATTCTTCCTTCAGATTTGTGATTTAGTGCTTACTCTAAATAAATTGGCCTTTGAAACACAGAGAGCTAAAACAATTAAAAGCAAAAAAGAAACAGAGGTCACTTTCATGCACAGTGTTTAAAATAAATCTTTGTTTTCTGTTACTTAATTTGACTTAAATAAAAGCAGTCAGTGATAAAGTGGAACTCTCTGTTATTACATCAGGGCTTCCATTTATTAATGCAATGGGATTCCATGACAGCTGAAGGAATATTGGTTTGGGAAGAGGTGTTCTGTGAGTTTATCAAACTGTTGTGAACATACACAATTATATTTCTCTGCTTAAAAATATGTGAACAGTGTCACAACTCCTGATGATAGGGGCTGCCTGCCTGTTCTAGTCACTAACCCATGGTGGCATCACTCTAAACACCAAACTATCTAGTGGCTTAAATTACTAATGACATTTGGCCAAGAGAAACACAAACCTATCACATCTTTCAGCAAGAGTTTAAATCTTGTCCCTCCTCCACATATGTCCCCAGAGGCAATGGAACTAGAGCAGTTCCACTGCTTGTGGGGATTTTGCCACAGAACCGAGCTCCCTGTAGCCTCTCTCTCTTCCTTGAAGCAGTGGGGATTGGACAGTGGGGACTTGAAAGAAGAGTGGATCCACTGGATTTGCCAATGCATGAATAGCACATGATTCTTGTGAACTGAGGACACAGCAGTGTTGGGGACTACTACAACAATATTAAAGCTAGAGTTGCAGTTTATGACGGCACTTCATTCTTTTGTTCTTTTGCAATCTCTCCTGCAGGACAGCTAGCACCAGACTTTGCTTCAAATTGTGAAATGGAAAAACAGAGTAATTTTCATTTGAAATGTTTATTTAAATAGAAAAAAATTAGCAACAAAGTTTGAATCTCAAATCTCAAGGCTGCTTTCAGATATGATCTATACAGGAAAATGTAGGAAAGAGGATTGGTTGTCTTTGGTTAGATGCACTCTGGTAGGTGGAGTCCAAGAGTATCCTGACTTGAATAGCTATGTGTTTTCACTGGTTTGATTCTGTTCTCACTTACATCAGTGTAAATGCAGAATATCTCTACAGAAATCAATGGAATAACACCAATGGGAGGATCAATGGCCACTACATATTGCTATCCAGCATCTTGTGATAATCTCTGAATACTAGAAGCAGAGGATACTGTTGTACTATGGCTGTGTTGTTTTCCTTCCATGGCAGTATTGGCTGAAATACCCCTACTGGGCTGCTGAAGAGGGTCCCACCACTTTAAATGATAAACTCTTATGTATAGTTTTCCAGTAACCTAACAGACTTATAGTTTGTGTACTTCATTGTCACTCAGGACTATGCCCTCTTTGAATTTCAGGCTCTTCCTGCTCCTCTTAAGGCTCCTTCACTCAGATCCCTCCATATTATATATCTCTTCACCCCACTCAGTAAGTTTGATACAATCTAGAATCTCTACTTAGACTTATTTAAGTGTATCTATCAGTTCTTCACTGTTGTTTGCAGCTATTGTTGCCATGTTGGTCCCACAATATTAGAGACATGAGGTGGGTGAGGTCATATCTTTTTATTGGACAATCTTCTGCTGGTGAGAGACAGAAGATTTTCAGCTCACACAGAACTCTTCTTCAGGATTTGAAGTTGGTCCAATAAAAGTTCTTAACTGCACAGATATATGGCCACAATGCAACACACTAGAAAATATCTTGTGGGGAGCAGTCCTACGCTAGTATGTTGTGTATGCAGGAACTGGCCTTAAAGGGGCTAACAAAAGTCCATCTTCCATGAGAACTGTCTAAATTGCTCAGTGGATACACATTTGTCAGCTAGTATTAAAACTAGCTTAGAGTTAGCTGATTGGCTAGGAAGGCTTTATTGGAAAAAGCTGTGACATACTTATTTGAAACTGGCATATGGACAAGTTGGAACTTTTTTTTCCCCACTGAACTTCCCCACTAAATTCCAAGTTAACTCTCAGATATTTTATATCTATATTTGAAAAGTGATGAACCATCTTTTACTTTAGTAACATTCATTTTTTGGAAAGAAAAACACTTAAACAAAAAGCTTTCTTTTTATGCACTGAACTCTGTGTGTCCTTGTATAGTGTTCACAATCACCTAATATTCTAACAGAATAATAATGATGAAGTAGTATAGTATAGGCTTCTCAGAGATTCTTTTGTAGATTAATCTGTGGAATACTCTTCACGTAATTCACAGAATACTTGTCTCATAAAAAGGAATAGAACCTCTCTAAATCATTTTTCAATATATTGCACTTACATATTCACTTGTATCTATTTTTGTAGTGGAAGCTTACTCTTCCTTATAATATAGAATAGTGACAAGACAGAAAATATACAAGCTTATTAATAATGTTATAAATATCCACACATAGGTCAGACTTCTAGGCAAAAGTAAGGTCTTTAAAGCATGTCAAACAGCAGGTGATGTTTCACACAGAGGACTTATAGGTTGAGTAACTTAAATTTAACCACAACCTTTTGCTAAATTATGAAGTGACTTCTTCTTTGTCTATTTTAAATGCCTTATGCCTATACAATTATAATAGAGATATAGTAGATCAAGCTAAAATATTTGACATAGTATAATACAATATATATTTATTGGTAGATAAAAAATTGAAAAAATGTCAGTTAAGATTTCAGAAACTATCTCAGAAAATTAAAGCTATCTAAAGGCATCCTATAACAGGCCCCTTCAGTTTGATGAAGTTTCATTTCCTTAGCAATCTGACCACAAACTATTGCAAATAGTTCAGACCACACTATTTTAAATAGAAAAGTGATCAGTTATGTATATGTACACTAATCTTTAACAAAAGTATCCAAGGTATTTGTTTTATATTAAAGCTGATACATTCAAATGATATGTTGAGATACTGGTATGAAGTATAAATATTTAATGTGAGCCAACCAAAATGTTTCAAGGCCTAAATGACCATAAAGCCTGATTACCTATGTGACTGGCCTTTTTGCATATGAAGCAATATTATTGATCTCATTACTGAGGTGTAGGAAATAATCGAGTACTGATACAGAAGTGTGTACAGCTGTTAGACAGACATAAGAATTCTTGTAAGCTGAGAGAGATGGATCCTTTAACGAAGGGAGAAAAGGGTGTTGAAATTTCAGGAATCTGAATATAGGTGAGAAACCATCTTGAACAAAGCCTGCACCTTGCTAGATTACATTTTAGACTTTTAGATGTGTGTTTTCATTTTTATTTTCTTGTAACCATTTCTAGCTTTATTCCTTTTACCTGGCGTCACTTAAACTATGTTCTATTTTTCATACATTTGTTCTATTTTTACTATAAAGCAACTCAGTGCTGTGTTTGAAGGGAAATGTGTTTTTATTCCAGTTAAGTTAATAAGCTGTGATGTGCTTTTATGTCTTTAGAGGAACAAACAAACCTTATTATCTCTCTGAAAGGTTCAGGAGAGGGTTGGACATTATAGAGCACATGGTTTTGGGAAAATCTGAGACCACGAGTGTTTTGAGGTCATCCTGCAACTATTAACCGAGGCTGATGGAGGCTATATACAGCTATATGCAGGCTGCTGGGGTCAGAGCTACCAAACCAGGGTTGTCTAGCATGCAGACACTCAGGGTGTGACCATTATGCTTGTAGGCTGGTTGTGAGTATCCCAGGTTGTGAGCAACAGCAGCAATGCATTGTAAGGCACCCAGGATTGCAGGGAAAATGGTGACACAACCCCTCACTGGCCTAAACTGCTATCAAATCCTATAACTGTTATCTTTGTTAGTGACTGACCAAGCACATAAGTCAAATGACTTTATATTGCTGTGTGATGAACTGCTTAACAAAGATAGAACCATGAAGGAGTGTAAAGAGACTTTATATAAAGACTGTGTTCTGACTTCAAAATAGACATTTCTGCAGACAGCTAAAAGAACTAGTGGAAAGAGCATGGAGTTGTGCTTATTTAGCCAAGGATGACATTGCAAAAGATCCTGGAGAAAGTAACTTGTGGATGTAGGGTACTGTCAAGAGCTAAGCCGGGAAGTGGTCAACATATGGCCCAACATGTTTTACATATACTGATATGGCAGAAGATGTTTATACAAAGATAATGGAATTTTCCAGACAAAGTTGCAAGAAATCATAAAGGAGATGCCTCATTTTCTTACTGGATAATAAGAAGGAACACAATTCATATCCTGATAAGACATTTCATATCTTCACCAGAAGCATGGGTCACTTTCTGGTTAGCACACATCAGACTTGCCAAGAAGAGGACTCAGGCCATGCCACCCAAGAGAAAATGTATAAAAGGCCTTGGGTTGTTTAAAACATGGCTTCCTGAAGTCAAAACATTTGGCTGATAGAGACAGCGAACAGGGCCATCATTGTGTGGCCAAAGAGAGCGTCCTTTGCTTGGTAACAACAAAAGTCTTGTCATTGATTAAAAGACAAAGTAAATAAGATAAGTCCTATCTAGGTAGACTGCTGTGAAATCAACAAAGAGAATGGGAATACAGCTGTCATGACACCTTGAGCAAGTTACCTAAATGAACTCTCTGTCCAGCTCAAAGACACAGTCATTGCATCTGTGAAGCTGAGCTGAAGAACCCTGACCTTCATGCCATTTCCAGTGGATAAGTAGCAAAATGACTTTTATACATGTATTGTTTACCCAAGTGACGTGTGGGTTGTGTTTAACTAAGTGCATCTCAGAAAGTACCTACCTAAATTAAAACCCTCTGAATAACTAATACGTATGATGTGTCTTTGTATTTCACCAACAAGTTTAATCTTGTCTGTCAAGAAGTTACACTAAATCAACAAGTACTTAAGAGCATGGAGGCTGGAGGAACTCATTACTCTAGCTAAGCCTAGTATGAGTTGTAAGAGGAAGTTGTGCTTCCCTACAATAAAGGTTACTGCGAGAAACTGAGTGGTTCAAGAGGTCAGCCTAAAAATCACAGATTTTGTGGTCAAGAGAATAGACAGCTTTTTAGACAAAAAAGAGAAAGAAACTTGGAATTGGTTTGTAAATAAAAAGATTTCACCCCTATTTGAACTGGTTAAAGAGGCTTTAGAGTTTACAACACTGGTGAAATTCAGGAGAAATTAGAATCACATCAAAATTATTACTTGCATATTTTGGGTTTTTTTTAAATGCACAATAGTCTTGCATGTGTAGACGGTATAGCTCGACTATGCTTATCACCTGCGCAAGGTCATTTTGAACCGAACTGATATTCTTTTGAGTAACTTTATAATTGTCTGCTTGAACCAATGTGAGCAGTCCCATAATTCCATTTGCATATAAATTTGACTGGGAGGATCTATATGTAAGGATCCATGTTGATACCAAAATCACCTGCCCAGGCTAATACAGAACCAGGATAAAAGTTTGCCTTTCTAACAAGATTGTGATAGACCTTGAATTAATTGAACTGATTCATTAGCTCTGGAAAATTGTAATATCCCCTGTAGAGTTTCATTTCTGTCATTGTGAATAGTATCATCTACCCATCTTTATTTTGCTTTCTGTAATTTCTTATTTGCTCACAAAGGTATGTTGGCTAATAAACCTAATGAATTTATGATAATTCTCTAGTCTTTACTTTAGCTAAAGAATACAGATCCAAAGAACCTAGAAATGGTAAATGGTTAATTAATGTTTTTAACCAATCTTTCTCACGCTCCATAACTCATACTGTACAAACAGTACATCTTTATGTACTGTTGACATATTTTTTGAGAATTGTTTAAAAATCTCTCTAACCGAGTGCCTTAACCATGTATAAATAATTATGAATGTATACGTATTTCCAGTTATCTATTGAAGCTATGAGTGTTTTCTGTTAAATTCCAGTAAGCAGCTCCACTGAAGCATGCACTGTACTCTTCAAGTTTATAAAATGTTACTGTATGGATGTTTTTGTCTCCTCTGGAGACAGTAATACTAATGCTACTGTGTCTGATACGAAATTATACAGCGCTTTGTGAATGCTTCCCTGACTGCATCTATACAGATCAAGGCAAAACTACCTTAGCTGCTTTTTAAAAATTCTGTTGCCCCTTTTTAGACAAACAATTAACCAAAGGTCAGGGTCCTGGGGATGTTCCAGCTGAAAGTAGAAATTGATGGAGTCTGGTGTTTTGTTTGTTGCAATCTTCTTTATTTACAAGGAATATATAAAGTCCTGTTTGTCCAAACACAAAAGGAACCAAGAATAAAAAGAGCAGTTTCTTAGCTTACAGGCCAACCCTTTTAGCCAACATGAGACCCAAAATCTCTATTAGGTTTTAGTGTGGCCACCTGAGTGTCTCTTACAACTATCTTAAGTGAAGAGTGTGTTCAGACCCAGTCTCAGAGGCTTGTAATCCATGCATTCAGCATAACACTCCCCCCATTTTAGCTGTGCCTATCATCCTGATGGCACTCACAGAATGGGGTTGTCATGTATGACTCATTCCAAACAGAAAATAAATAATTTAACAAACTAAAAATGATACAAGGTTTCTACCTATGTAAGGTGTCTGTCTGTCTGTCTGTCGAGATGCCTTTACATCACCAACACAAACCAGTTTTTATTCCCATCCAATGCCAAAAATGTCAAACGCCTGTGGCATTTTTCACTCCCTGATGGACTTTCTGTCAACCACCAGGAGGGGCAACTTTCAGCCAGCCCCTGAGGGAATGCCTATTTTTTCTGTGGAACTTGCTGCTTTAGGCAGACCTTGCCCATTTTGTTTGACTGAGGGATTCACCTCTGTAACAACTTTCTCAGGCTCATTTTCCACAGCTATCGTCTCAGATTTGGGGACTGAAATGCTGTCCCCCAAACTGTAAGCGCTATCATTTGTGTCCAAGAGGAAAGACATTTTGAAACATAAATATGCAAAGACAGGAGACGTCACAAGAGCCTTTTTCAACTCTGAAAATGCTAAATCACACCCTGTTGATACGTCATCCGATACTTTAGTTTATACCCCTGTGACCATTTACTCTATAGCTGGAATAGAGACAAGTCTTTTTTTAAACTAGCTTCTTAATGTGTGCTGCATATCACAGGTTGTTTATTATTTCCAGGCACTGTGTTTAATTCAAGGTGCTACTGTCAGTCCCTAGCTTCATTTTGTACTTCACAATTTATCAGAAGCAACATACATTTACTATGATCAGGGTATCCATGTATTTTAAATGTCTTTTGTTCCTCAACATACTGTTGTCTGATCTTGCTTTGAGCCTCTTAGTATTACAAATAATATTACAAATAATAATTAACAATCAGTCTGACATATTAATGATTAATACCACCCCCATGATAAGGTTGTCTGTTAGGCTGATTCTGAGGTAATCTGCATTCTGCTCCATCTAGCCCACTTCTTTAAAGATTTTTTTTACAGACTATGGCTAATATTTCTAGACTGGAGTCCAGTGTCATCTTTGCAGAGAAGGAATGCTAAATGATCGTGGCACATGTTTCCATTATACTCTTCAGTTTCTTTGGTTTAATATATCATCAATTTTAAAAAATGAATCAGGCTAAAACTTGATACACAATACAGACATTTTTTTTCTAAACCAGTCTTTTTATAGCAGTATGGAATAGTTCTAAATAGTAAATAGTGTTCTTACTACTTAGTGTTATTTAATATTTCCATTATTCACTCTATCCAGAAATTAAAGCAGAAGAGGAAGCTGTCTGGACACCAGCTAATGTGGAGGGAGCTTTAAAGAGTGCTCTTTCCTCAAGCCAGGGAGAGATGGAAGAGCAATCCCTCTGCTTTAGCAAAAGACAGGAAGCTTTCTTTCCCTTTACTTTAACCCCTGACATATTTGTGGTTAAGATAAGATTTTCAGCACCTTGCCTGGAAGTTTTAGCCACTTGATTCCCTTTAATATTAATGCATATGTTTAACTGCTTAATTTGGGGGGCCAAGGGGCAGGGAATTAGATATCTATGTCTAACTTCTGGATTTAGCAATTGGTAGAGGTATTTAAGTATATAATAGTGGGATGGAGAATCGGGGCGACCGCCCCACCCCACACTTTAAGAGGCCCGTACTTCTGGCCAGTGCACACACCCAGCCAGGAGGCGGGCTGCAGCCACCCGCCTCCCGGCCAGTCCCCACTCCCAACCGGGACCCTAGTGGCAGCAGCAGCCACCTCCCGTTCGGACTGGTCCTCACTCCCAGCTGGGACCCTGCCGGTCCTGGTGCACCAGGTACCCTCTCCCAGCTGGGAAGCTGCAGCCACCCACCTCCTAGCCAGTTCCTGTTCCCAACTGGGAGCCCAGCCTTTCCTGGTGTAAAGTTTGGGGGGGCAATGCCCTCCTAATAAGTTTTGGGGGGGCAATGCTCACCCATGTGTTAATGTTAGACACATGGAGTAAATAGAAAGATACCCCAATGTGGAATAAATTTAATTTTGTTTTACATTTTCTTGAAATGCCTCCTAAGCACTATGCAGAAGCTACACGTTAGTTACATGCAGTCTTACTATTCCCTATACACAGTTTAGCTTAGGGTATCAATACTAGTAATTTCTGGTCTCCACGATTCTAATGTAAACAGTCGTCTTGTGTGACATGGCAAACAAAATTGCATCCCACACACTGCCAGCCTAGAAGTAAATGGACTTTCCTACACCTACCCTTCCCATTGTTGTTCCTTACCTTTGGATGTATATATACACACCCCCATCTGATTTCTATTCCTTGCATCAGATGAATTGGGTGGCAGTCCACGAAAGCTTATGCCTGCAGAAATTAAATTTGTTAGTCTTTAAAGTTCTACAGGACTCTCATTGTTTTTGCTCTATACAGACTAACACAGCTATCCCTCTGGAACTGTTCTCACTCTGATTCTGTTCTCACCCTTGTTTTACACTGGTGACTTCAGTGGAACTATACCTAATTTATGTGAGGAGAATCAGGCCCATAGTAAAGTACTTTAAAATTATTGGCACAAAAGTACAGGTCTTTTAGCTCAGATTTTATATTTGTACACATTAGACTAATAAATATAGCAATTTCCTACTTTAATGCACTCTAATAATAAAGTCAGAAATGTTGTTTTGGTTAACTCTAGCTGCTCATGCTGAAACCACTCGTGTAAGGTGCTTCAAATTTGGTAGCACAGAAGATGTAATCAAAGATTGATTACTTTTTATTTGGATGTACTATATTCCATTTTTACCCTATCCTGAGCTAATCTCATATATTTCAAATTTGAGAACTATTAATGGATGACTTATGTGCATGTACCATTATGAAGTACACAAATTTGATGGAAAAAGGCCTATTAAATCATCCCACTCCATTTCCCTGCAAATGCAAGATTGTTCCCTACAGTATACTTTCTACTGTTTTGTCCAATCTGCTGTTTAAAGTCACAAGCCATAGAACTTCCATTGCCTGTCTCAGGAGCCTTTCACAAAGTAACATATTTCACTGACAACAGGTATGCTTTGTTAAAGTTTCTTTGTTTAACCCTATTATGCCTACTAAGTGGAGATGACTAAAAATCAGATATTCCATCCTGCAAGAAATTCCAACATCTCAACATTTTTTGGTCCCAAATTAGGCAAAATTTTGAAATATCAATTTTTTTTGTGTGTGGATTGAAAAGCTCTGAAAAATTTTGATTGATAAATGTCAATGTTTTTAACAAAATATTTCAATGTTCACTGATTGAAGTGTTTCATTTTCATTTGTAAAACTGAATCAGAATATTTTGTTTCAGCTCAGTTCACTATTGAACTGTGTGTGTCCAAGCTGCCTCTATGCCTCATGCACTCAATTCTGTGATTATCAGCAATGGAGCAATGTTGTGATCTGCAATGTCTGCACCATGTTTTCCTTCTTGCCAGAAGCCAGGATAATTTTCTCTATATGAAGTGCAAACCAGTAGCTGTGCTGGAAAAAAAGCTTTGTGATCTATAAGGACAAGTACACACACTGTAGAGCATCAGAGACGCTGAAGAGTTTATGGATAGCCAGGATATGTCTACACGTGGATCTGGGAGTGTGATTTCCATTTTAGAGATGTAGTCTCATTGTAATGAAGTTTGCACACTAAAAATAGAATGTACCCTCAGTAGTGCAAGTGGCAGGACGACCTAGTAGCCCTGAGTACGTATACATCTGAGACCATAGTTAGAAGAAGATAGGCAGGCTGAGACCATCAAATAGAAGAGGACCAGGAGGAATCCCACTTAGTTAGAAGTGTCCAATCATTATCAAGTTCTCAGCATCAAAACTGCAGCCAGGATGTATCTCTGAAAATTCAGCTAACAGAATTGAACAGACAGTTGTATGAGACGTACCTGTGGATGGCTGCTCAGCCCAACCTACAAGACAAACAAGTTTGTCCATAAAGAGATCTCCAACCATCCAAGGAAGGCAGATAATCCTTGATGGGGATTCTATATCACGAATAGAAAGAATATTCTGCAAAAGACAGGTAAACAACAAGCTGGCATGCTCTCTCCCTAGAGCCGTGACATTACCTGTAGCTCTAAGATTATATAGGCTTCTGAAGTTGGTTGGGAAAGCTCCTCATTGGTGATGGTGCAAATTGGCACTAATGATCTTGTGTCACATTATCTCTCACAGATTCTTGATCATTTCATGGAAGTCAAAGTTGCTGAAGGATGGAAGAATGTTCCAATGATCTCCTTGGAGACCCTTTCTGTCCCAAGAGTGAAGTAAGGCAGAAGAGTCTGGAAATGAATTGCTGGCTTGGTAAGTGGTGTAGACTGGAGGGTTTTTGATTTGGAGGAACATTGGTCCATCTTCTATGAGGAGAGGGGGCTGAACAGTTTGGATGCGCTCCATCTGAGAAGCAGGGGAACTAATCTTTTCAGAGACAGATGAATTAAGATGGTCATTAAATTGATAACAAAAGGTCAGGGTTTAAAGAGAGGAAAGACAAGAACTCATTTAACACAATCAGGATGTTGAGATTCTTTAATTGTCTATACACCAGTGCTATGAGCCTGAGGATAAACAAGATGAATTGGAATTGCTCATTTATGAATATTAATGCCAAACTTGATGGGATGATTTACATGAGTGGAATGTTAAAATCAATAGTTAGGATATATTTAAGAAGGACTAAGTGGGCAACGGGAAAGAGAGAGTGGCATTAACTGTTTCTAACTGTTTCCAAGTCACTGACAATTGAAAGCAAATCATCATGAATGCTTATGGATCAATGTACTAACAGATATTGCAGAAGATAATATAGTTTATATTCATCACTATCAACTTTCCCTTTTTGTCATAAAGGGAATGTTGATAGCACTGAATATAAACTAGAAGCTAAGAATTGTAGAAAATTGATAATGGAAGCTAAAGGCCACAAGGAGAAATCTATGGCCAGAGGAGAAAAGGACAACAAGAAAGAGTTTTTAAGTATAAGAGGAACAAAAAGAATCTTAACCATTGCACTTGCCCATTATTAGATGGAAATGATAGAATTATCGGTAATGCAGAAAAGATTAAATATTTAGGAATATTCACTGAATATTTCTGTTCTGTATCTGGGAAAATGTCAAATGATATATCTATATCATACAATGATAATGAAATACTTTCCAGTCCAACTAATAATGGGCAAGTGCAATAGTGATAAACGGTGCTATTAAAATTAGATAATTTTAAATAGTCATTGGATAACTTGCATCCAAAAGCTTTAAAAGAACTGGCCAAATGAGTTTTCTGGATCACCAATGTTCATTTTCAATAACCCTTGGGACAGTAGGGAAGTTCTAGACAATGGTAGAAGAAAGTTAATGATGTGCCAATATTTTAAAATAGTAAATGAGATGACCCAAGTAATTATAGATTTGTCAGCCTGACATCAATCCGAAGCAAAATAATATAATGGCAACCTATTAATAAAGAATTAAAGGAGGGTCATATAAATAGCATCAATCAACATAGGTTTATGGAAAACAGATTCTGTCACATTAACTTGATCTTTTCTTTTTGATGAGATTATCAATTTGTCTGATAAAAGTAATAGTGCTGATGTAATATAGACTTCTGTAAGGCATTTGACTTGGGTACCACATGACATTTTGATTAAAAAATTAGAAGAATGCAAAATTAACCTGGCACATAACAAATGGTATAAAAACTGGCTGACGGGTCTCTAAATGTAATGGTACCTGGGAAATCATCATTGTGAGTGGAGATATTTCTACTGGGGACCCACAAGCATTAGTTCTTGGCTCTATTCTATTTAACATTTTTATCAGTGACCTGGAAGAAAACATAAAATTATTTCTTAAAGTTTGCAGATGTCATGATTGGGGGAATGGTAAATAATGAAGATAGTAGGTTACTGATACAAACCAATCAGTGTTGCTTTGTAAGTTGGGTGCAAGCACATGTATTTCAATATGACCAAATGTGAAGTTATAGATCTAAAACAAAGAATGTAGGCCATACTTACAGGATAGAGGACTCTATCCGGGGAAACAGTGACACTGAAGAAGACTTAGGGGTCATGGCGGATAATCAGCTGAACATGAACTCTCAGTATGACCCTGTGGTCAAAAGGACTTATGAGGCCCTTGCATATGTAAAAAAGGGAATATCAGGCAAGAATAGAGAGATTGTTTTATCTCTCTATTTGGCACTGGTATGACCCTTGCTGGACTACTATGTCCAGTTCTGGTATACACAATTCAAGACGGATGTTTAAAAAACTGGAGAGGGTTCAGAGAAGATCTGCAAGAATGATTAAAGGATCGGAAAACATACCTTATAAGCTATATCTACACAATGAGCTAGTGGTATGATGCTTGTGCTAGCTCTCATCGCAAAAATAGGGAAGATTGTAATCAAAATTGGATGTTTTTCTAAAAGGTATGGTAAAGGTAAGCATAACTTCAGGCCCAGGCCAATTAGTTGAAACTAAGTAAAGAAAAGAAATATCAGAAACAGATTAACACGATATGTTGGGGGAACAGTCAACATAGCTTTTGCAAGGGAAATCATGCCTCCCCACTCCATTAGAATTCTTTAAGAGTGTCAACAAGCATATGGTCATGGTTGATCCAGTTTATAATGTGAACTTGTTCTTTCAGAAAGTCTTTGATAAGGCCCAATACATAAGGCTCTTAAGCAACGTAAGCAGACATGGGATAAGAAGGAAGGTCCTCTTCTGGACCAGTAATTGGTTAAAATATATGAAACAAAGGGCAGGAATAAATGGTCAGTTTCACAATGGAAAATAGGAAATAGTGGGGTCCCCACAGATCTGTACTGGGACCTGTGCTGTTCAAAAGGGGATAAACAGTTAGGTGGCAAAGTTTTCAGATTATAATATATTACTCAAGATATTTAAATCCAAAGCTAACTGCAAAGAGTAACAGGGAATCTCACTAAACTGGGTGACCAGGCAACAAAATGACAGATGAAATTCAGTGTTGATAAATGCAAAGTAATGCACATTGGAAAACATAATCCCAACTATTCATACAAAAAGATGGGGGTCTAAATTAGCTGTTACCACTCAAAAAAGAAATCTTGGAGTTCTCCTGGATAGTTTTCTGAAAACATCCATTCAATGTGCAGCAGCAATGAAAAAATGAACAGAACGTTAGCAACTATTAGGAAAGGGACAGATGATAAAACAGAAAAAATCATAATGTCACTATATAAATCCATGGTACATCTCCACCTGGAATACTGCATGCAGTTCTAGTTGCCCCAGCTCAAAAGAGATATATTAGAATTGGAAAAGGTACAGAGAAGGGCAATAAAATGATTAGGAATATGGAACAACTTCCATATGAGGAGAGATTAAAAAGACTGTGACAGTTCAGCTTTGAAAAGAGGGAATATGATAGAGGTCTATAACTTCATGAATAGTGTGAATAAATCAAATAGAGAAGTGTTATTTACCCCTTCATATAACACCAAAACCAGGGGTCACTCAATGAAATTAATAGGCAGCAAGTTTAAAACAAACTTAAGGAAGTACTTTTTCACACTACACACACAGTCAACCTGTGGAACATGGTGCCAGAGGATACTCTGAAGGCCCAGACTATAACTTGGTTCGAAAAAGAATCAGATAAGTTCACGGAGGATAGGTCTATCCATGACTATTAGCCAAGATGGTCAGGGATGTAACACCATGCTCTGGGTGTCCCTCAGCCTCTGACTACTAGAAGCTGGGACTGGGATGGAGCGATGGAATGGATCACTTGATATATCCCTGCTTTGTTCATTTCCTCTGAAGCATCTTACTGGCCACTGTCTGAAGACAGGATATTGGGTTGGATGGACCATTCATCTGACCTTGTAGGGCAATTATGTTCTTAATTAACTCCTTGGCAGATGACAGACAGATGTTGAGGGTGAGAGCTCCTTCAGCAGAAGCCAAAATCACCTTACCACTTAGTGATAGGCATATTCCAACCACCAAGTCCACCGAGCATCTGCCTGCAGTCCCTGGCCTGGAAATTTGCAGAAGGATCAGATCTGCTTTTCCCAAAGGAACAGTACACCACAGCTCACCAATTATACCTTAGACCACAGCTTGGCTTAGCACCCGCTACTTCGATTTGTTTATTGTGAAAATAAGCATCAGTTTATTTAACAAAATGCAGAGATTCAAATGACAGCAAGCAGAACTATTGAAACTAAAGAGTTACATATAAAATAAAACCGTAACACACAGTATAGACCCTAAACAATAAGGGCTTATGGTCCATTTCTATCTTAAAATTTAGGCTTAACAGATATGCACTGAGCCATTCACAGACCCAAGTGGCTGCTAGCGCTTCCTTTTCCACCTGAGCTTACTGCTGCTTGGTTTCTCTCAGGCTTCTTGATATGATTGTAATGGGTCTTTGGTCTCCTTCCAGCTGCCTTTGTGTTAGCACTTTTCATGTGCCATACAAAAATGTTACTGTTGTTGGATAGTTTACTGAATGTTGTTCCAATACAGGTAGAGATGTCAGTAGTTCTTTTGTTTTGTTGTGTTCTCCCCCAGATCCATGTATTCTGACCCTTGAGGAGATTTCTTAAGGGGTTTGTTAGATGAGCTAAATTTGCTAAGAATTTCCCAAAATAAGTTATCATGACCATCTTCTTACAGCAGAAATGTTTGGGGTTTGGGTAAGACAAGTAATGCCTTCAGTTTTCTGAATCCAACTGACTTCCCTGTTTGCTAATTATCGGTTTTACAAATTATATCTGTGCCTTTCCAAATTCACATTTCTCACTTTTCAGAGTGAGATTGGCTTGGTGGAAGCATCACAAAACTGCATGTAATCCCTCATCTTGTTATTTTTATCTCTGTCATATACCAACACATCATCTGTATGGCAAAGGATGCCAAGCAAACCTGACATGATCTGAAAGATTCTTTTAGAAATATTCTGGTATTGAAGATATGCTGAATGGAAGCCAATTAAAACAGTGCCTTCCAAAAGGGATGATAAGTGTAGTGAACTGTATAGATTCTTCAGCAAGGGGGATTTGCTAGAAGCTGGCTGTAACAGCTAGCTTTGAGAAGTTACTAGTATTATTACTAGCCCCACAGAGATTTTTATTTGGTCTTTGCATATCTCCATTCCAAGATCTATTATGATATTTTTGAGAAACTGTAGTGCCTTCTGCTCCAGTATCAATTTGAAATTCAAGCTGTCAACAATTTTAAGTCATGTTTGTGTACCAAGGTGTTGTCTGTTCTACTAAGGACATAATCCCTAGAAGCATGGCCTCATTGTTTTCACTGTTCTTGGTGACTTGCATGCTATTGCAAAATGTCCCATTTTGTGACATCTCCTATAATTTGCCTCTTTTGCATGTTTTGTTGCCAGCTGTGGCTTGGTATCTTGCCATATCTTCTGTAGCTTTTCCAAGCTTCCCCCATATTAAGGTTCTTTGGTTGCCCACTCTCTAGCTGCGCACTGTTCATTTGTTAGAAATTTGGTCCGATTGCTCCTTTCACATTTTTGTCTTTACTTCGTCAATATTGTCTGATGCAGTCTTCCCTATGGTACTAGTATGTAAGTCAGATTGTTGTTCCTTTATGGCTATGTAGTTCTACCTGAAGCTGTGCTGATATATTGGCAATCTCATACCAAGAACTTTCCAGTCTCTTATTAGTTCTTCTTTTAACATTCCTTATTTGCAATGTTCAGCAAGACTATTAATTACAGTAATAAAAGTCTCAGCTGTTTCCCCTTGTTCCAGGTACCTTCTATTACATTTGACTGTTTCATATATAACATTCTATCTTACTACGAAATCAGCTGCAAAAGCCTCTGTCACTTGGGAATGCTTTTTTTCTTCATTTAGTGAGGGATAGGGCACATAGGATACCATCATCAGCCATGGCAAATATCAGGGCAGTCTTGTGTCTGAGTTTTGAAGGATCAGGGTCTTTGGCCTATTGGAAATGGAGGGTAAAATTTTACCCCAATTTACATTTGCATTAAAGTGATAATCTATCACTGAGAGGTATTTTGGGGCTGGACTATAAATATGATGCTTATTCATTAGGCTGGTGATGTTTTGTTCTACTCTGAGTCAACAATTAAGGGGGATTGCCTCTTTGGAGGGAGGGAGGAAGTAAGTTAAAAAGAGTAATAAAATAATAACTTTGAACTTAAAAATAAAATGGTGTACAACTGATATTTTTTTTCCTGTTTCATGAAGTTTGACTACTTTAATATGCTCGCTCTGTGAAATGAGCTGTGAGTATATTTGCTTCCTTAGCAGTACTCGACAAATGTTTTATCATTATCTTTTGCTGGGCTTGCATTTTGACAACAGTCTGAAGATATGTTGGAGGTTTTTTGCTGCTCTGAATGTATTGTGCTATATTTGCAGTACTTCATAACTTGCTGTGCTGAGGTATTTTATCCTGGTTGAACTCTGTTCGTGTGAAGGAAATTCATCCTCCAATCACAGCATGTTTTCCTTACAGATTGAGGCTATGTTATTTGTTGTATCTGGGTTCAGAGGTTGGTTTTTTTTTCCGTGCAAATCTTGCTTGAAGTGTTCTTATAGTTCACTCTGCCTGAAGTTTGTTTGCCAAGTGGGTAGATGAAGACTGACTGGATGAAAGGTGGGATAATTCAAAGGGGCTTATGTAGATGTATAGAAACATTGTAGAGGGGTTGGGGAGTATAGCAAAGATGAAACAGATTATACAGAAGACATCTGAAAAGACAGCACTAATTTTTGTTTGTAACTTCCTCATATGTATTTGTAAGGATTTTTTCCTGGCTTCCACTGCAGACATAGTTCAAACTGAGAGGAAATAAATATGTGGTCAGAAAAGACCACAGAAATGCAGTATGGACTTCCAAAGAAATAAAAGAAGGCACTTCAGAAAATATTCTTCAAACAAGAAGGATTATAATAGATCCCTGATCACAATAGATTTTGGATATGCTGGTAGTACAAATAGCAATAATAAATGAATCAGTAATGAAGGCTGCATATTTCTGAATGCAGTCGTAGTAGGAGGAATGTTTCCTTATAGTATTGTTAACCAAACATGAAATACAAAGCCTGTTCTATTGCAGTGGAAAGTAATGGCCTTTTCCATAAAAATGAATGAGCTAAATAAACAAACAGAAATTTGAACCTGTCTAGATAACAGGTCAGGATGTAGCTATACAAACCATTAAGGGGCTTCTGTCATTCGGTCCCCAAAACTGTTTGTCATTTGTTCCAAATGCTGCTACTTCTGCTCTTGATTTGAACTTAGCCTCAGAGAAGGCTGGGTCTGGGTCACCAGAATGGACCTGAGGACCTGGCCCTGTTTCCTTGGGGGTTTTTCGCCTTCCGTTGCAGCATGGGGCACGGGTCACTTGCTGGTGGATTTTCTGTACCTTGAAATCTTTAAACCAGATTTGAGGACTATAGTATCTCAGTCATAGGTTAGGGGTGGGAGAGGTTCTTTGGCCTGCATTGTGCCAAAGGTCAGACTAGATGATCATAATGGTTCCTTCTGACCTTAAATCTGTGAGTCTACCCAGGATTTGATAACTTGTCTGTGATATCTTGGTGGTGTCAGGACACAGATCAATGGGGACACTGCACTTCTGTCTGATAAATGATTGGTCAGAATATAAGAACAGTCATACTAGGTCAGACCACTGACTCATCTAGCCCAGTATCCTGTCCTTCACTAATGCCAGGTTCTTCAGAGGGAATGAACAGAACAGGTAATCACTGAATGATCCATCCTGTCAGACATTACCAGTCTCTGGCAAACAGCAATCCCAGCCTATCCTGGCTAATAGCCATTGATGGACCTATCCTCCATGAACTTATATAGTTCTTTTTTGAGCCCCGTTATAGTCTCGGCTTTCACAACATCCTCTGACAAGGAGTTCCACAGGTTGACTGTGCATTGTGTGAAGAAATACTACTTTTTGTTCATTTTAAACCTGCTGCTTCTTAATTTCATTTGTTGACCCCTAGCTTTTGTAATACTTCCTTTTTTTACTTTTTCCACACCACTCAAGATTTTAGACCTCTATCATGTACCCCATTAGTTGTTTCTTTTCCAAGCTGAAAAATACCAGTTTTATTAATCTCTTCTCATATGGAAGCTTTTCCATACCCTTAATCATTTTAGTTGCTCTTTTCCAATTCCAATATATCTTTTTCGAGATAGGACCACCAGATCTAAACGCAGTATTGAAGATGTGGGCATACCATGGATTTATAAAGAGGCAACATCATATTTTCTGTCTTATTATCTATCCGTTTCATAATGATTCCCAATATTCTGTTAGCTTTTTGGACTGCCGCTGCACATTGCGTGGGTGTTTTCAGAGAACTACCCATGATGACTTCAAAATCTTTCTTGAGTGTTAACAGCTAATTAAGCACTATCATTTTATATGTATAGCTGGGATTATGTTTTTCAATGTGCATTAGAATCATAGAATATTAGAGTTGGAAGGGACCTCAGGAGGTCATCTAGTGCAACCCCTTGCTCAAAGCATAACCTAAGATAAATAATCCCAGTGAGAGTTTTGTCAAGCCTCAGCTTAAAAACCTCTAAAGATGGAGATGCCACCACCTCCCTAGGTAACCCATTCCAGTTCCTCACCACCCTCCTAGTGAAAAACCTTTTTCCTAATGTCCAACCTAGACCTCCCCCACTGCAACTTGAGACCTTTTCTCCTTGTTCTGCCATCTGCCACCACTCAGAACAGCCTAGCTCCATCCTCCCTGGAACCCCCTTTCAGGTAGTTAAAGGCTGCTATCAAATCCCCCCTCATTCTTCTCTTCTGCAGACTAAACAGGCCTAGTTCTTTCAGCCTCTCCTCATAAGTCTTGTACTCCAGCTCCCTAATCATTTTGTTGCCCTCCGCTGGACTCTCTCCAACTTGTCCACATCCTTTTGGTAGTGGGGGCCCAAAACTGGATACAATACTTCAAATGCAGCCTCACCAATGCCAAATAGAGGGGAATAATCACCTCCCATGATCTGCTGGCAGTGCTCTTACTAATGTAGCCCAATATGCCATTAGCCTTCATGGCAACCAGGGCACACTGCTGACTCATATCCAGCTTCTTATCCACTGAAACCCCCAGGTCCTTTTCTGCAGAGCTGCTGCCTAACTTGTCGGTCCCCAATCTGTAGCTTTGCATTTATCAACATTGAATTTCATCTCCCATTTTGTTGCTCAGTCACCCAGTTTTATAAGATCCCTTTGTAACTCTTTGCAGTCAGTTTTGGACTTAACTATCTTGAGTAGGATTGTATCATCTGCAAATTTTGCTATCTCACTGTTTACCCATTTATCAAGATCTTTTATGAATATGTTGAACAGTAATGATCCAGTACAGACCCCTGGGGGACACCACTATTTACCTTTCTCCATTTGTAAAACTGACCATTTATTCTTACCCTTTATTTCCTATTTTTTAAGCAGTTACTGATCTAGGAGAGGATCTTTCCTCTTACCCCATGACCGTTTATTTTGCTAAAGCACTTTTTGTGAGGGATAAAGAGACAAACAAACAGAAATGATATACTTCAGTCAAGCAGCAAGCACACCACAAACACACACACTACAGACAGCAAACTTACCCCATGGGTCACATAGTCGTTCCTCCTTCACCTGGAGAACTCCCTCACAAAATTCCCATTAATTGCCCATGTTTGCTAGCTCCTTTGGTCATTTGGGGATTCACACAAGAGCGATTTAACTGAAAATGCTTTTTCTTCATTGCATACCAAGCACACATCAAAATTAGCAATAATCTAGAACAGTGGCTCTCAACCTTTGCAGACTACTGTACTCCTTTCAGGAGTCTGATTTGTCTTGTGTACCTCTAAATTTCACTTCACTTAAAAAACTACTTGCTTACAAAATCAGACATAAAAATACAAAAGTGTTACAGCACACTATTACTGAAAAATTGCTTACTTTCTCATTTTTATCATATAAATATAAAATACATCAACTGGAATATAAATATTTTACTTACATTTCAGTGTATAGTATTTCAGTGTATAGAGCATCATAAACAAGTTATTGTCTGTATGAAATTTAAGTTTGTACTGACTTTGTTAGTGCTTTTCATGTAAGTTGTTGTAAAGCTAGATGAGTTGATGTACCCTAAGAAAGACCTCTGTGTACCTCCCAGGTATGTGTACCCCTAGTTGAGAAGCACTGGTATAGAAGCACTCCAAATATAATTACCCAGAATCTGAGGTGGAATCAAGTGTACAGCAGCAGGTCTCTGGTTTCCAGCCTTCCTCCAATCACGGGGGAGATGGATGTCCATGTCTCTCTGCTTGCAGAAATCCAAACTTCTTCAAAGTACATTTCTCTAACTCTTAAAACAAAGCAGTAAACCACGGCAACCCATAATGGGTGGACTACTCCCTAGCAACAATAAAAAAAAACCTCATAATTTCTACTTCACAGCAAAAGCAGCTTCTCAGCAAAAACTTATAACCAGAGGCACGCAGACTCAAGGCCAGTTCTCCATACTCCCTTCCATTCCCATGAATCTGTCACTTTTTTATCTTTGTTAGCAAACACAGAAACTGCAGTTGTTCAACTGTTTTGCTTAAACAAAGGCCAATTTAGCCTTACTTATATGGTGTCATAGTGGCTGCATACACTAAATGGGTGCGAGTTATGCCAAGTTGAAGCTGCAGTTATGTTCAGTCCAATTCTCTCATAATAGCCCCTTGAGGCAAGTGTTGAAGGTAAAATTTTTTGTCAACCACTGTAAGTAAAAGAGGACAAAAATTTAAGAGGTCAGGTAGAGAGAATAAAATGTTGTCAATCCACTTTTCATCTTACTTCCTAGGTAGGCAGGATAGAAATTTGATACAATCCTTTATTCTATATTAAGAAAAAGGTGACCTTAACTTGTTACATAATCCTCTTTATGCAAGGAAATAAGCAGATGTCATCTTTCAGTGTGAGGGTCAAAACTGTTTACTCATTTGGTAGCCCTTTCATGAGATAACAGTGTACAAATGGTGCAGTTAAATCATTCATTGAAACTACTGAGTCATAAGAATAACTCTTAAGAGCTTTTTCATGGAGAACAATACAGTGGACAAGATTTTCAAAAATGAATGCTATCGCCAATGGAAATGGCTGGGTACTTTTGAAAATCAGGTTTTTTATTTAGATGCATGAATGTGGATTTAGAAGCCTTGATTTTCCAAGCACCCGTGTTTGGAAATATTTGGTCTGTAAATTCCATACTTTTTCATAAGTGAGTTGGTGAGGCATAACACTAACGTTCTGGTAGTGATTCAGAGAATGATGGCATGCAGTATTTACAGATTGCCGTGTTGTAGCCATGTTAGCCCCAGGATATGAGAGAGACAAGGTGGGTGAAGTAATATCTTTTACTGGACCAACTTCGGATGGTGAAAGAGACATGCTTTCAAGGTACACATAGTTCTTTTTCAGGTCTGGGCTTTACATTGCAAAAAAAGACGACTTACATGTGGGTTTCAATGGGAATTCTGATAGGAAAGCATTAAAATCACTGCTAGTAATAAGCAGTATTTGTCACTTTTATAGGGTTATAAGACTAAAGAGGCTCAGAAGACAAATACATGTTCAGCCCAGCATTCCTCCTAACCCACACCTTCAACTGCAAATTTTACAATGTTTCTTTTGAAAAAAAATTTTTTAAAAGGAAAATTCACCCACAGAACAATTTCTTAGGATACGAGATTAAATTTTGCTCTCAGTTATACCAGAGATATTTAGACTTTCTCCTGTGAAGTCAATGGTATTTCCAGATTTATAGTCTGTTAACTTATACTGTCTGAGCCATGGTAGTAAACTGAAGTGTCACAAATACTACATAAATGGCCACAACCAGGTTGCAGTGAAGCCAATGGATTTTTCCCATTCTCCATGTTTCAAAGGGAGCACGACCAAGCATTAAATGTAAATAATTTGATAAATATTGTAAAAAGAAATGGATAATATACATTATGGATGTTGTGGTGAAATTAAGTCAATGGAGCTTGGCAGCAGCTTTTTACATTTTTGTCCTTGCTCACTTGTAAGTTCCTCTTGAGCATACACTGTCAATTGTGCCAAACTGTGTTCAAGTATATAACTACTAGCCATTGGAGACCGAAATAAATTGGATTTGCAGTTGAATTCCAGAGTCTTGGACAAGCTGCTATTCAGACATCAGTAGGATTTAAATATGTTTATTGGTGATGTTAGAAACCTGCTTTGAAAATAATTTATAAATAAAAATGTTTTCATGCAGAAAAGCATAATGAGTATGTCAAGGAGAAAAGCAACTGGGCAAGACAGTGGCCTCACTGCAACTCACATGTTGTATGATAACAATGTTATTAACACCAATTTAAATGAAACTGCAGAAAACTGCTCATAGAGTTATAATCCTGATAAACTATCCCTTCAAAACAGTTTTTCTGAAGGTTAGATCACCATGCACCTGTCTGAGTTCATTAGGTTGGTGATAACGAGTGGCCATAGTTCTTCCTTCTCACAAGTAAAAAATTAAACTCCTGCAAGTAAGGGTTCCCATGGAGTTGCTGAAACAAAGTTATACCATTTAGAATGAGAACTCTACTCTCTGATGAGCTCATGGTTTGGCTTTGGTATGTATGAAACAATTTTAGGCTGATGTGAATGATTGGCAAAAAGTGAAATGAGAGTTTGAGAACATATACTGTACTGGGGATCAAAATATTGTCAATATCACTTGAGTATGTGGTTTTTATGAATGGCACAGGTAAGGAACTGAATGGCTCAGGGACTGATAATGAAACCTTTTACCTCTAGGTTGTCAGTTATTTAACCAAGCCCAGATCAGAAGTGACCAAGGTTCCATTCCTGCAGTTTTTTGCATGTGAATGGACGGCACGATCAGAGCCTAAATGAATTCCTATATGTCGACTGCTACCATCTGATAGCATGAACATTTGTTATGTGGACTTTGGGCTTCTGTTTTTAAAAACCTGGCCTCCGTTGTTTACAGAAAATAATAATTAATAATAATGTCACTCACAGTGAACAAAGAACTTTGCCCAAATCAATGTATCATCTGCCTATGACTGAGTAGAACTGAACACGTGTAACTGGGAGATTTGGCCCACTGTAGCAGAGGAATGTCTCCATATACAAAGTATCCTGGCTGAATTGAGTGATGAAAGAATCTCAGTCCCAGCCCTGATTCACTTCACCCAGGTACCATCCCACCTAGACTTTCCTCCTGGCCCCACGTGAATGGGTCTTGCACCACCCCGGGATGACAGCCTAGGAGTTCCTGAGTGTTCTCAGTCTCTCTGTAGGCAACTCTGAGCAGGGACAAGGGTGCCCCTACTCTAGGATACCGTTTCAACCTGTAATATATATATTTAACCTGTGTGAGTGTGTGTGTGTGCACAATTTATTTACACCAAAAACCATTTCTTTGGATGTTAAAAACACTTCACTGCGTAAGCACTGTGAGGAAATGGCTTGGGTATGGATCACTGCCACAGTCTTTAAATTGCAATAAACTTTATACTTACTACACATTTACAAGTCTGGTGTTTTCTTCTTGGACCTGGATGTGCCGCTGCTGGTGTGGCACTCAGCCAGGATTATTTGGACTCTAAGTGACAGAACCTATTCTCCACCTTTGGTTCTGGTCTCTTGTCAAGCCATGTCCCCTTCTGCATCCAGTGCTTAACACCTTCTCGACCAGCAATGCCTCCCACTGGGTCAGACACATAATGCCCTTCTGACAGACTTTGGCAAAGAGGCTCATCTCTTAATCCCTAGACCAGGCATGGCCAAAGTACGGCCCCCGGGCCATATACGGCCCTTTATGCTTTTTAATCCGGCCCGCCGAACAGGTCCCAGGGTTCTTAAAATCGGGCCCGTCAGTGTGCATATCCAACCGAATCGCAGCGGTTCGCGCGAACCGGTTCTTAAAATGGCATCATGCCCGCCAGTCTGCAGCTCCGCCGTGGAATTTGACAGCAGAGAGTGTGTTTCAGGGCTGAAATTCTCCGCTGTGAGTCCCACTCTCACAGGGAGAGTCAATTTCAGGGCGGAGACTGTACCCTGCGATTCCAGCTCCGCCGCCGAAATTGACAAGGGACAGTAAATTTCACGGCGGAGGGTGGTCTGAAGTGCTGGCAGTGGGTGCAGTGTGTTGGGTGCTTTGTGCATAAATGTGTTTATTTATGGCCTGGCCCCTCTGTCAAATTTTAGAACCCATTGTGGCCCGTGAGTAAAAAAGTTTGCCCACCCCTGCCCTAGACTCTGCCAGGAGAGTAGGAGACTCACCTCATCACTGTTGCGCTGATGTTTCTCCAGCTCCAGCTGCTGCCTTGCCTCTGCAGGCTGTTGCACTCTCCCTGGCTTTGCTCTGGACTTCAGCTCTGGCTCCCCTGTTCTGGGCTGCTACTCTCCAGCTCTGCCCTGGCAGCTCAAGCCCCAGAGATGATGGACCTTGGACTCTCCACTCCCTCATTGGCCTGCCTAATCTGTCTGACTTGGAGTGTTGGCCTTGCTCCATTGGCTAAGAGTGTTACCTGGCAGCTCTGTGTTCTTGGGGAACTAGGGTGAAAAACCCCTATTCTATCTCTGGCTCACCTGAATCCCCCCAGCCTCTGCTTGCACCAGAAACAAAAGCTATGAAAAGGCTGTGGGAGACACACCTAAAACCCTCCCAACAAGGGTGATAGGATTAAGACAACTCCCCATGTCTCAGCTGCATAAAAGATGTAAAAAGAGGCATCTCAATTAGCACATGGAATGGAGAACTGGAGCCTCATTTACATCGAAGATGGAACAAGAATTAGCATGAGGAATGGAGAACCAAGCTCCAAAGCAGGAATTGCACTGAATTCTGGGATTGGCAAGGCAGGGACACACTGCATTATGGGAGTTCTCTGCTCTTGATGTAAATGAACTCACACCTACACCCATCCAGCTCCGCAGTTATCAGACCATTCGAGTATTGACATGCAAAACACTGAATCTGCCTGGTTGCATTGTGAGCTCCCCCAAGGAACACTGACCATAGCTGGGAGTGATCAGCTCCTATTGTCTAGCATAGAGAAAACCACTCTGGGGTACTTCATTGAGACATTGTTTACCCACAAACAAACCTGGTTCTACAAAAAACCCCTGCCCAAAATTCAAACCCTCTCTACTTCTGATGCCTGGACCAAAATGCTGCCTGCTTCCCCATTTCCTGACGGATCCTGTTGTGGGCTTTGCCTCTCTGTCAAGTGCTCCTGACCCTAAGCTGAACAGCCTGTCTCCTGGGAACTTCTGAGCTGCAAGGAGTGGTGAGATTTACCTTCACCCCCCACCTCCCATTTTTCCCCAATTCTCTCGCTTTCTCTCTCTTTAATCCAGGTATAACTTTCTACTTTTGTAATCAAACCTGGGCTAGCCTTCTCCAATACCCCTACTGTAAATTTGTTGTATTGTAAGTGTTAGTTGTTTTTCTCTCCTTGTATGGCATCTCTATTAGTATCATAAGTTTTATACACCTGGCAATAAACTAACTACTGTAATCAAGCTAGTTGCCAGTTTCTCTCTCTCTAAATGCATTTACTCCTTTGTGTTCTTGGCTTCCCTACCTTGCTCTGCAGCAACGCTTCTTTTACCTAAGCCAAAGATCCCTGGAATGCCCAAAATCCTATGGGGTTTGCTTATCAAGGGGGTTATTGCTAGAACAATTGTGTTGCAAAGAGGCATATAAAGGGGGTAGCTGAAAAGTGCTGCTCTGCCTAGCCTACGGAGTCCAGGGGCGCATAAGGGTGACAGCTGAAAGTGCTGTTTGACCCAGCCTGATTGAGTCCAGGGGGCACATAAGGGGAACAGCTGAAAAGTGCTGTTTGGACCCAGCCTGCTCAGAAGTGTGCTCCATTCTGGTGCGGTGCAACGGGCACATGAGGGTGACAGCTGACAGTGCTGTGTCACCAGCCTGCTGAGTTCAGGGACCTATAAGGGGTCAGCTGAGAGTGCTGATAGACTGCTCAGATGCACTCAGTTAATCTGGAATGGTTGTGTGTATCTGTGGGGGGTTTATTCGAATCTGAAAACCTTAGGTCCTGCAGGATAGCTCCATTGGGAGGGGACTTGTAACCATATGAACACACAAGTAACACAAGCAGCACACTAATAGAATCACACCCCCTTTTCCAGGAAAGTAACCCTAATAAATAAGCATACCCCAAAGTGACAGGCAAATCTGGTAACAAGAGGGCCTCTCAGGCTCCTGGCTCCCATTTTGGTCCTTCCCCTTTCTCCTGATGTTGGGAGAGACCAACCAAAAAACCCACTAAATTTTTGTAAGTGGCCAACAGCCCTCCTTTCACAGGGTGGAAGGTAAAACAGTATTTTGACAGCATCAGCTCGGTTACTACACAGGACAGTGCCCATATGTTTTAGCTATGGCTACCCCTGAAGCCGTAATCTCAGCTTTCAATTTCTTCTTTTCTCCTATCTCTTTATTTTCCTCATATTTAAAAAAAAAAAAAAAAAAAAAGCAAAATAAAATTTCAAATCTCTATATTTTGAAAAAGATTCTTGAAAGAATACATTAACTTGAATTCTAGCCAACTTGAAAACCTGAGCTAATAGTAGACTGAGGTGCTAAATCTACCACCTTGCCTCCTCTTGCCACAGAGTCTTTGGGGGCACAAGTATGTAGCAGTCTGGGGAGCACAAGGTCTAATTCTGCGTGAGTAGTGTGCATGGGATCCTTGTGTCTTAGCGATCCCTTTAGTGCTCCCCCTCCCCCTCCTCGAGTTTCCCTGCACTATCTGGTTCTTGGGTAACAGTAGGAGGCAAATGGGTGAGATGTGGAACAAGTGAGTATACAATTTGCACTATATCTGTATTAGGACATGGGTTAAAGATAATTTTCTACTGTGCATCTTTAAATGAAGCTTATTGGTAGACTCCGAATCAGACTAATCACTGTGGTTTACAGATACCCTTGAGTAATCCTAATGGGAAAGCTTGCTTGATAAATCCATCCGAGAGAGCTTTTACTACTGCATGTACTGAAGGCTGCTGAATTTTCTGCTGGCTGCTGAGGGCACTTTGCTTGCAAGCTTCCCTAAAGTGCTCATTCAATAACACTGTCAAGCAGCTGACAAGCTTCAGATCCTAAAAGATTGATATGTCTGCTTGAGCGGCTTCCTTTGAAGATAGACCTGGCCTCTCCATGAAATAACATATCAAGCAATCCTGCTAATGGCATTATCCTAGATCTACACTAGGAAAAAAAGTAGAGTTCAGGCTAAGCTAAGCTATCTCATGTTGGTGAAGCCTCACTTAAAATGACTTCTTTTCCTGGTCAAGACAAATCTAAAGGGGTCTCTGCTGAGACCCTCCCATGACACCAGGCCCTGATTCTAGGTTGAAGGACTACAAGTGTTGTTGTTCTCTAGAATAGAGATCTTTGAGAGAAGGCACCTGAGAAGCCGCAAGAGTCAAGGCTATTCTTCTAATTTGCCCCATAGCTTCCTGTATGTATGGAATGCCCTCCCCAAATTGCTTGAGTAAGCCTCTCACTTAACCTTTTTCCAAATCCCTTCTCAAGACCCACTTGTACTGCAATGCCAACAAGAAGCTGAATATTTTTATAATACATCTTATATATTTGGAAGTACATATATGGTAAATCCACTAAACTATGCACACAGCTTTACTGAGGATCAGCAAAATGCTGTTACTCTGATTCTTTTTGTTTTGGCTCCCCTTTGTTATATATTGTGTCACTTAGAGTGCACACATTTTGGGAAGGGGGCTCTAAATTATTAATTTGTAAAGTGAGGTGCCTAAGTCACTTTTGGAAACAATAAACACAACCCTTCTCCCACCAAATAAATCAGATAATGATAATACAGAGACCTAAACAAAAGGGGAAAAGACTTGTGGTTAAAGCATTGAAATAGGACTCAGAAGACATGGCTAGGCTCAGTTCCTTTCGGAACACCCTCTTGCATTAGTGCAGGATGTTGCCGCTATCTTTGGCTTCAGCACCTTCTGCAAGCTGCCTGTCTCTGATCCCAGCTCTTCTATGGCTCAGCCCTCCATCCACATTACCCAAGTTCAGACCCCTTCCAGGCTGTTATAACTTAGACCAACAAAAGTCTGAACAACACTGAATATTTTTGCTGCCTTCTTCTCTTCTCTACTTACAAACCCGAACTCCCTCGCACAGAAGCTGCTCCTGTCTATTTCTTTCCTAGGAGAGTCCTGCCTTCTCTATAGGCTCTCACTAGATTTTGACCTCTTTTTCCAGGTCCTGTCACAGGGACCAATTCTGTCTTAGGGACTTTCCTTAATCTGCCTACCCAAGGCCTCTCCTAGAGGGAGAGAGGCACCTGCACTTTTCTTCCATAGATGAGCTACCTCAGTCTACTCTTAAGGTGTAGCTTCACCTCTTCCCGCCAGGAGGCAATGAGTTAATCAACCATGTGGAACATGGCTAATGGGGGCTTTATCCCTTACCTTGCAGGTGATTGGGGGTTAAGCCCCATTCCAGATGGGTTCAAAACCCAGCTTTATCACAGATTTCTATGTGACCTTGAGCAAGTCATGTAAGCCTTAATATAGCAAAATATTGGCTCAGGGTTTGAGCCTAAGTCCCCCTTCCAACCACACACAAATCAGTCCAACTTGGGTCAGCAAGGACTTAGGACCCAGGTCCAAAGACCCTGCTAAAAAGGGGTCAAAGCCCAAATCCTGTCATTTTGCAGTGTGGATGCAAGATAAGCTTCAGCCCTGAGTCAGAACATGCTAGCATAGCTGTGAGACCCGAGTCCAGCAATTGTAAATGCAGGTTTACAATGCAGTGTGGATGCTGAAGTGTGGGTTTGGAAAAATTAAGTGCGCAAGCTCAGGTCCTACAGACCCAGGTTTACAATGCAGTATAGATATACTCTCTCTACCTAAATTCCTTATCAGGGATAACTAAATGTCCTTTATCTCAGCCCCCTGTTTGTCATGTCTATTTAGATTGCAAGCATTTTGTGGCAAGGCCTGCCTCACATTGAATGTTTGTTCAGTGCTTAGCACAATGGTGTTGTGAGCTTGGTTGGAGTCTCTAGGCACTACTATACTACTAATAAAAAAAAAGTGAGCTGCCTTCAAGGCACTGGGTTAAGGAATAGCTGCATTTACCTTTTACTACAACTGACTGAAGGACCTACAATATTTACAGGCAACCTTCTCTGGTAGTTCTAGTACAGAAATCCTGTCAAAAGTGTGTGCATAACCACCAGGAACCCACAACTGGCTCTAGCCAATAAAGACTAACTTAAAACACTGGTAGAGGTTGTGTCTCAGTTCATGTTACACTTGCTTTTCTTCCAGTTACCAGGCAATTTAGGCTCATATTCTTAAAGGTATTTAGGTATTACTCTGCTTTAGTGTAGCAAGACCTAAGGGTAGACTTATAAAGGGATTTAGGCATCTAACACCAACATTTAGGTGTCACTGACATTCACAAAACCACCGTTCAGCTGCTGCACATCCTATAGGTGCCTAAATTTTCACTGGTGGGTGTGTGCAAAGACATCTAACTCCTAATGAGCTGCTTAGAGCCATCGCTCCCACTTAAGCCCTGTTGGCAGTCTCAAACTAAGTGCTTCCCTGCCTATTTTGCCAGCAAAGCCTGATCTAGTAGATGTGCTCAGAGCTTGCCCAGCTGCTGCAAAAGGGAGCTGGAGTGAGCAGGTCAGGAATTTTGTGGGTTGGCTGGGTTTACATTACCCAAAAATTCCCAATAGCCCAGTGATAAGGGCCCTCAGCTGGAACAGGGAAAGCTTGGGTTGAATCTCCACTCTGCCTGAGTCAGCACAAACCTTAAATTGAGGTTCTACATGTGTGCCTGACCACCAGGCTATAGAGACAGCTTCTTGCTCCCTGATATTTAATTATTTATACAAAGTGGAATAGCTTCAATAGGAGAGATTAAGAGCTTTCTGTACTCTACAATAGCCTGATGGTTAGACCACTCACCTCAGATGTGGGTGAGCTGGGTTCATGTTCCTGCTCCAAATCAGGTAGCATGAGGGTGCAGTCTGGGGACTTGTCTACATATAAACTGCTGCGGCTGTAGCACTTCAGTGGAGGTGTTATCTAAGCTGACAAGAGGGATCCTCCTATCAGCATGTCATGGCTGAGGATTATGAGGAAAATAGGCACCTCTGTCTGGTGCCCCCAGCTTTACCACCCAATGATTAGATCACTTGCCCAGTATGTGGGAAACACATATTCAGTTCTCCCATTGCCTGATGTAGAAAAGGGATTTAAACCTATGCCTCCATTGTGAGCCCTAGCCATTGGGTTATGAGTTATTCTGGGGCGGGTCTTTCTCAATTTCTCCTGTTTAAGACAGTCCAATTTATGTAGATGATTAAAGCAGTCATGAGAACAGGATTTTAACCTAAGTTTCCCATATCCCAAAAAAGTGCCCTGACCACTTGACTAAAGGCTGGTCTACACTACAGAGTTTTGTCAACAAAGTCAGCTTTGGTCTACAGAACAGTGGAGGTGCGCACACGGAAATGCTCCTCTCACCGAGGTAACTCCTGCTATGCTGACATAAGAAACCACCTCAACAAGAGGCTTATGAGGTGACATCGTGTCCATGTAGAAGCTGTGTTCCTTACATTGGCTGTTGGCTGGAGCTGTGAAATTAACAAGAAAGCTGGGCAGTTATAGCTCCACTGCCCCTTGCTTCCCTGGAGAACTGAGCAGCTACAGCCTGCTCCGCAAGAAGCCCCAGTTGGCTTTCCCTGGTTCCCAGGGAAACAAGGAGGAGAGAAGTAGCTTCTCCATCCACTGCCTGCCAGCTGACCAGCTCCTGCAGGGACCAGGCAGGTTCCAGGGAGGAGGTGAGAAGCCAAGGCACCTGGACCCTAATCCCCCAGAGGAAGAAGCCCTCGGAGGCTTCCCTGGTTCCCAGTGGGGAATGGGGAGGGGAGAAGTCCTGTATGGCTTTCCCTGGTTCCCAGCAGGTAATGAGGAGTGAGTGGGGCAGTCCACCAGGAGCCTGCCAGTGTAGTAGAGAGAGTGGGTTCTCAGCTTCCCACACTGTCCCTCTGAGATAGATGTAAGCACTCCTGCTAAAATGTGCACCACTGACCCCAGGAGGATTGGGTGGACATCAGCTACCACAGTAATTAATGTAGTGGCTGTAAGTTGACTTAACTGGTTGACTTATCTTCACAGAGTGAGAATTAGGACTTGTCTACACTTTCTCTAACCCAAGTTTTAGCCAGTGAATGGATGAGCCATTAGCATTCAATTCTAACTACTCTGATTGTTTAAACTTCTTTTAATGTCCTTTGTTCCCACAAGTGAACTCTTTCTTAACAATGAAAAATATGCAATTTTATACTGAGTTTTCTCAAATTCATAGGTGCTAGTACAAAATATCGTCAAGGTAGTTGCTATTACATTAAAAAGGTGAGTTGATAGATTACCGAGCCTAGACACCGTCTCAGCTCATCATTAATAGTATAGTAATCAAACAGCTTTCTGCCTTTAGCCTTCTTATACACCTGACTTAAAGTCAGACTTCATAAAGCACTGAGCTAAGTCCCCAATAACATGATATGGTAGCAGAAAACGAATCCAGCCACAATATCACCACCAACTGCTACTTCAGCTGCCACTCATCAACTCAGAGTGAAACCAAAGGCTGTTGGATACTTTTATATTGAACTCCCCGGTGTTATACAATTGTTGTAATGCCGTAGATAAGATTGGGGTGGTACTTAATCCTAAAATCCTCTTTTCAGTAAACTTTTATAAAGGTATGTAGGGGGCTGAAATTTCTTATCAGGCCAGATTTATGTTCCTTTGGAAAGTTCATCTGAAAATCCGTGTGGATGTTTTTGAGTTATGTGAACATCAAAGTAATATGGTTTTCATCCGTTCAAACACTTTTTCTGCACTTGCATGACTCAAACAGATTTCTTTTTAAAACTTCAGACTTGGCAGATGTGTAGTCCTGAATGACGAATGTGTGCTTAATCTTGTTTGAAGAAATTTGACTTGGAATTGTTTAAGTATGAGACATTTGAAAATAAGGTACTGAGTATTTATCAACTGTTATTTTTCTTAATAACAAACAAGAAATACAGCATGGTTTGAATGTCTGTAGATGTATTTGCCTTAACACCCTGGAGAAAGTTAAGAGTGTGCTAATAAGTGCAATGCTCATCTTTAAAATATTTACAGTTGTTTGCAAGTAATTATGTTACCACTAATGTTACCATTAATTGATGTGGTGTTATGTAGTTAAATCTATGCTTAAAACCTGAAATCCTATGATATTCTCAAAAATGTTGTACAAAACCAGACAAACATCATAGCAAAGTGTAACAGAATGTGTGCTGGCCCTTTAAGGTAGAGTTACAGCTTGATGCAAGTTCTAGTATCAAGGCATTCTGGGGCTTGTAGTGTAGAGGGACTATGGGAGCTGTAGGTCTCACAACAATGCATCTGGGATATATGTGTGTGCTTGTTTATGTTTAAGGTAATTACTAGAACAACTGGAGGTCTCTACCTGCATGGAGAAGGACTTGCTGTTGGATCTCTGCAGGCAAAGAAGGGCCTGAGAGGGGTTTTGGATGAGGCTCTGAGGGCCAGCCAAAATACTTGGAAAAACATCTGTAGAAAAGTATTTCAGGCTAGTAACCCAAGACTGATGAGAGGACTGGAGAGAAGAGACTCCACTAAAGGGCTGTGGAAGAAGAGCTGCTTGTGAACTCTTGTGCTGAGGGTTGAAGGCTTCTTTGTTTCAATGACTACTTATGAACCCCTGGGCCAAGGGGTGTGCTAGAGCCCCTGTATTGAAGGGTGGATGTGTTTGGACTGCCACTGGACTTTTCATTACCCTAGAAGCGTAGGTGTTTTGGGTTGGGCTACAGGACTAAACTACCTTGTCTGGAGAAGTAAAACTGAAGTAGGGGCCCCTCCTGATGACAGACAGGTAAGAGATCTTCTTGCATCAATTATAAAATTATTTAGTAAAAGGCAAGTGTAATATTTTATTGAAGTATGCAAGGTTCAACTACAAAGCTTTCCTGCTGTGTAGTAGCCCTCATAGAAAACTTACATGGAGAAAAATTAAAAATCTTCCTTATCTTTAAATTGTTTTGAACTGCCACATTAGTGAAAAATTAAAAAGCTGTTTACACAGCTCCTAATACTGGTTTTAGCTAATTTGTTTGAGATAGATAATGTATATCTATATATTTTCTCCATTTTGTCCTACAATGCTAACAGGTATGTAATATGTATTCTTATAAGTAATTTGAAAACTCTGCTATAATTTCCCTTCTTTCATCATGTGGTTTTAAAGTGAGTATTGTTTTGGTCTTCTGTGGCTAGTTCACATAACATCATTTTATTGCTGTCCTGTTCTCCAGCTATTCATTTAGCTCAAGTGGTAGAGGTTTGCACTTTGGTGCTGAAGGTCCTAGGTTCTAACTCCAATGATGCTCCTTCATGTATGTTTGTTATGCATTGGGTCTGTAGCAAAGCCTATTGAAGTGAATGGAAGGACTACCATTTATGGGCTTTAAAGCAATACTGTATTTTCTTTTAAGTCTTGCCAGTGGAAGACAATCTGCCTGATACAGTTCTTGTGAAATTGTGAACACACATCTTTACTGTGTGATAATGTATTTCATCAGGTTTTTATTTTTTTCTTTCATCATATGCTATCGTGTAGAAAGTACTCAGCTCCATAAACTTACTTGTATGCCACCTAATCCTGAGGTAAAATTTAAAAAACACCTCAAAAGTCTCAAATATGAACGAAGTGCATTCTGGGCTGAATAAATTATGCCTTCAGAGAAACGTACAGTTGAACATGTAGTGGCTGGCTGACTGAAGAAGGATTCACTGTATAGTCAAGTGTGTAGTCACTTGCAGATGAGTGTTTTGAAGCTAAATAGGCATTAGCTCCTGCTGTAGGATTGTTGCCAGGGAGTGGCAACATTTGAGTCTTTTCCTCTTGTAAAATATACTTTCCTGGTCATTTATATTTACTGAGCTTTTAGTAAATCAAATAAAAAAGCAATATCATCTAGAGTCACAGTTATTACTTCCTCATACAAACGTCATAAATCATTTAAACTGAAACCTAAACCTCTCCTTCCTGAATAGGGTGTTATGCTACAAAGAATCTCACGTTTATTCCTGTCTCTTTAGAGAGGAAACTAATAGGGTACAATCAGGGTATCAAGGCTCATCTCTCAATTAGATTTTGGTTGCTTTCCCTCGGGTACTTTACTCCCTCACTATAAAGCATTTCCTGCCCTAGGAATACTTAAGACCTACATGGAATCTACATTCTAAGACCCAACACATCCATATGAATCCTGTAAGAGCATCATGTGGTTTACTCAACCCCATTGACTAAGCTCTCTGAGTTGGAAGTCTTGGTGAAATGCCTTCAGCCTGAAAGAGTTATTTTCTTGATCCACAAAGTTCCCAGTATATAAGTGGTGTCTTGCCTGTGCTTTACAGGAGTTTTGGATATAAACTGGGCATGTGATTGAAACCTTAGCAAGCATAAACTTTTTTAAAATGTAAACAATATAAAATTAGGAAGCTCTCTACAGTAGAACTATTGTTTGGGAGCAGCACTTGGAACTTTCTGACCTTTAAGTATTTTCATATTTTAAGCTTAATGGTGCTTTAAAGACTATATAATGAAAAACACAAGATAGAGTATGGGGGGGAAACATGCCTAGATAATTCTTGTAGATCGTTAGTGGAAACTCTCCCACAGAGAGCAAGGTGAGGCCCTGGAAGCCTGCCTCCGTTGAAGCAGTGTTCTTGGGCTGTGGAGAAGGGATACCCCCACAGAGATACAGCGCTTCTGTGTGGTTGAGGTTTGCCTCTTGTTTGTGGAGTAATACACAATGTGAGGAAGGGTACTGGAACTGAGCACTGGATTGCACTTTACAGAGTTTGTTTCATTGGGTCCCCTGCATAGCTGGATAATTAATCAGTTTTCCCCAGCATGAGCCTCAGACCAAGTGAAGAAGATAGGCATTCCTCCACCTAGCTCAGCTGCAGGACTTGATTGGGTAGGCATGCTCTGAACATCCTTTTTTCCATGCAAAATAGATGTGAGGGTGGGGCAAAGAAGAGGAGGAGGCAGAAACCTCCCTTAACCTTTAGCCTATTGATTAAAGAACTTACCCAGGATCTGGAATACCCTGGTTCAATTCCACCGTCTGCCTGATGAAGACAAAGATTCTGAACAGGGGTTTCCCCATCTTGCACGAGTGCTCTAACCACTGGATTCCAGAGTCATTCTCATATGCTCTCTAGCACACTTAATACAATGTGGTATGGCTTCAGCAGGAGTGACTGAGACCCCCACATCAGAATATCCCATAGTCCAGGGATTGGGGCACTCACCTGCAAGGTGGAAACTCCCTACTTATATTCCTTCTTATCAGACAAAGAGGGGAATTAAGCAAAGGGCTCCCACTTCCTGGGTGAGTACGCTAACTACTGGACTAAAGTTTATAAGGGGGGCATTGCAATGCTTTAAGTCCTTTTGTAGATCCAGGCCTAAATATTTAAACTAGGAAAATGTCATCGTAAAACCATAAAATTTGGCCAAGAGGTGTTTGGGTTAGATGTAACCACTGAAACCACATTTAATTTGGTTGTTAGAACCCTGATTGATTTCAAGCTGACAGTATCCTTCTAATGGTATTATCGTCACGCTCCTTTAGATAGTCACTTTCTGCTAATCTGTGAAGAGAGACAAGATAGGTGACGCAAAATCTTTTACTGGACTGACTTCTGTTGGTGAAAGACACAAGCTTACCCAGAGCTCTCCTCCTCCTTTGAAGGTAACCAGAGTGTCTGAGCTAAATACAAGGTGGAATGGATTGTGAAGCAGAAGAGATTTACACATACTGTAGGAGACCACCTAAAGAAAGTGGGTAATTAAATGTAACAGGTAACAGAATGTATTACAAATTGTAATGAGCCATAAAACCAATGTTTCTCTCTGAAATCCATGGTTTCTAGTGTCTAGTAGAGTTATAAATTTAAATGCTCGCCAACAGACATAGGTGAGGTAATATCTTTTATTGGACCAATCTTATGTCTCTCATACCAAAATGGATACAACACTGCAAAAATCTTTGAATAGTCAGGCTATCAATTTTTCTTTGCCTTTTAGTCATCTTACTGCCAGATCTTCAGGGGGCAAAAGTAAAAAAAACTCTTTAAACAAGTCAGATACAATTGCATACTGAGTCTGAGATTTACCAGATCTACCCAAAGGTGAGGTTACAGTATTTAAAGGCAGGAGGAGGAGTTTGAAGGGACTCTACTTCTAATGTGTAACGAAATACCGTTAACATACAACCAATTATTCTCATTTGCAAATTTAAGCTGAAAATATCAAGTGCAATTATGCTTGAATTGAATTTAATAATACACCCAGACTCTGCTGTGGATCCAAACCTCTGGAAATACTATTTCTATTTTTTTTCCTGGAAAGTTGACTTGTATGTAAATAAAAAGATATCTCTACTGGACCCTTTTTGCTTTTATAATTTCTTTATACTATTGTTGGACACAGTATCTAGTTCTATTTATACAAGAGAGCTGTATCTTAGGGCTCCTGTAAGTTTTCCTTGGCCCCCTTTACGCAAGGCTAAAAATTCAGTGGAACCAGGATAACCACAATAGGAGTGTTTGCAAGCCTTTGAGTCTGTCTTGGATGTTTTCTTTCTCCAATCTCTACCCATGGACTGTCACATGCACTACAGTTTTAAAAAGTATCATGGAGAAAATCCATTCAGAGCAGCCACAAGGATGTGTCAGAAACATATGAGATTCATGGAACGTTCTCTCATAACAAACTATAAGCAAAAGATAAGAAAAAAATAGCAATGGGTATGGATATTAGGCATTGTGTAAAAATAATGACCTCATTCTGGACATAAGTTGGTGTGCGCAGACACTTGCTCCAATGTGGCACTCGGTTATGCTGAGTGCACCTTCCTAGCACTAGCACCTGGAGTAGTTAGGCTTCTGCAAGGCATGATAGCTAGAGAGCGTCAACATGTGACTGGACAGTTTTTTTCCGTTTCTGAAAAATGGGAACATTTGGGGACATTAGTCTTAGAGCAAGTAGCGAGTGTGCGGTCATGGAGTTTTTCTACAATCACACTGCAGAATACCATTTTCTGGTATGTCCTTTGAGGATGTATATACAGAGTACATCATTGGCCTCTGAGTGATTGACTTCTCCTATTGCTTTACCCTTTTCCTCCAGTTTCCTATAGCTGTCAGGAAACCAAAGAGATACAGGGAAAAAAAGAAAGAGAGACGATACCTAGGAGCTATGATGGCAGTGGCAGTGGACAAGAAAGAATTATTAAATTGGCTAAAATATCTTGGGAAGTGAGAAACCCAAAATCTTTCATTTCCTAATGTTGAAACAAAATAATCCAAATCAGCAAATCACTGAAGTCAATGGAAAAGCTCCCATTGATGCAGATGCCTTTGACACAGGCCTCCAACTCTTTTCAAGCTGTCAAAGAGATTTCTTTTTCCACTGATTCTGAAAAAAAATCCATATTTTTGTCAAGTTGTAAAGAGTAGAAATGGTGGTTTCATGTATAATATTACTTGTCATCATAATGAGTACAGTGTTATCATGCTGTAAATATACAATTCCTACAGCATGAAAAGAAACCACTACTTCTAAATACCAAAGCTTCTTCCAGATGAAGGGGCAGTTTATGCATCTAACATAGAAATAGAACCTATAATTATGGCCCTGGTCCTGCAATCAAGTCTGCACAGGGTAGTTTTTGCAACTGTACAGAATCCTGCTGAAGTCAGTGCAAATACACATTGAATGAATATATCAATACGGCACAAGACTAAACTACTGAAATCAATGTGGCACCAGTTTTGGTGAGAGGGTCCATCCACGAAGATGCTATTTGAAGATCAGGGTCTTTATGTATGCAATTAGAAGCTGTCTGTATCTGTCCCTGTCATCTTTCTGGATTTATGTGGAACAGTTTGTTTAATCCAAAATGGAACGATTCAGTTTATTAGATGTAATCTTTACCAATAACTTTCAATAAACTGCTACATTTAAAAACTATTTTCTTTGTTCTAAGGAACTTCAGATTAAAACCTGTGAACTAAATTCTGTGTGATCTAATATGTCAGGTTTATATATTTTTAATGCCAACGGGGAGCATGAGATCATCTAGTCTGATTTCCTGTATAGCACAGGGCAAAGAATTTCACACAGTTACCTCTGTATGAAGCCCAATCATTGATTTGATAAAAGTATAGCTCCTAGGGAGGCATCCAATCTTAATTTGAAGACATCAAGTGATTGGGAATCCTCCACTTCCTTTGGTAGTTTCTAGCAATGGTTAATCACCCTCACTGTTAAAAATTGGGCCTTTTTTCTCATTTGAACTTTCCTGGTTTTAATTTATTGGAGAAAGGCATGACAAGAACCAGTGGCTGGAAGTCAAAGAGCCCCTATGTCAATTTACATATAACGTAGTTTGATTTAAAGCTACTTCATTATGTCTGTCCTGAGTTAGCAAAGTGCTCAAGCATGTACTTAACATTAATGGGCTTGAAGTCAATGGAATTTTAGTTAAGTGCATACTTAATTGCTTCGCTGAATTGGGGCCTTAGACTGTAAACTCTTTGATACAGGGTCTATTTTCTTATCTGTACAGTGCCTAGGCCCTAGCACAATGGGGATTGATTTGGATTCGTATGCACTTCTGTACGAATGCTGTTTTTGCTATATATAGCTATCCATTCTATCCCTGTTTGAGGCATTTTCTTTGTTTTTAGCAGTAGTGTGTTGGTGTTTTATTTTATGTAAATCACTCCAAGCTGTGCCATATCTTTCCAATTGATCTTTGCTTATGATTAGAGTCACACTGGGTAACCTGAATATAATTTGAGTATTAACCACAAAATGCTGCCTGCCAATTTGTGGGAACATAGTAATCTATATCCACAGTACTTACAGATAAATAAAGTTTGTGAGATCAGGTGGTGCATCCGCATTATTCTTGATTATGGTGGAAAACCCTACTAAGCAAGAGCCACCAAAGTTTTACTTGAAAGTGGAATTCAGATAGTAAAGAACCACTGTGAAAAACATTTATTGTTACCAACTGCTTTGTTGAAACAGAGAAAATGTGAGGCATCAGAAAAATTATTTGCAGCAACTGAAATAAGAATATTACAAGCAAGTAGACCTGGGTTTTATTTTTGTTTCCGCCCATGGTGTGATTGTGGGCAAGTCACTTCTTCTTTTCTGTCCCCTTTCCTTGCCCACTGTTGGTCATGTGTATTCAGATGTCAGCTCTTCGGGGCTGAGGCTGGGTTTTACAGTTGCCCCACACAATTCAGCCTTTATCTTGATTGAATGCTCTAGTGTGATATAGTTAAGTTGGATAGAAATGCATATATTCCAGGATGCCAGAGTTCACATTTGTCTACATTTGTTTGGATTTAAACAAGTTTAAAATAATGTTCATTTCACAGCATGAAACCTTTTTTATTTTTTTGGAAACCATGTTGTTACATTTTGCAAATGCTGTGTGAGTTTATGCACAAGTGACTTTTAATTTTAAACTCCCTCTCTTATTGGACAGATCAAGGTTATAATCTTCCAAACAAGAATGCAGGGACTGCGTCTTCCAAATAAATCCAATTGCCCCTCAAAACCTTATCTGTTTTTTCTAAGGCAATATTTGCGTTGGTTTGATGACCTTCATCTGAAGATCTTGTAAATCATGGCACTTGCATAACCAAACAACCACTCCTACAGAAACTGCACCTACCACATTTATAGAAAGGTCTTTGTTAGCTCCTGATACTGTATTTAATGTAGCAGCTCTTTATTGTGCTACATTAAAAAAAATCAATTTGGCAGTAAAAAATTCGTATTTAAATATGACAAATGTGGATATAATTGTCTTTATCACTCACTTGACAGCCCTGTGAAACTACTTCTATGCAACCAGTTCTTTGTTTACCGTTTAGTAAACAAGATAATCAGCGTGACCTTTCGCATGTATGTGCATTCAGATGTGACTATTTCCCCCAGGAGCCATTCAACCTTCCACTTATTCTTTTTCCCTTCAAGCTCCAATATTTAAAAAACATACTTATTGCTTACCATTATGCGTGGTTGCCAACTAGAGTTTCCTATTTCTATTTCTGACAATTCCTGTCTCTGCTCCAGTTCCCTAATGAGTGATCCGAAGAGTCCAAGTTGCAATTCACAAGCTCCACTCTTCCTCTTCTGAATGGATTTTTTTTCCCCAATGCTTGCAAACTTTTGTTTTTTGGTGCTTGATACCAAAGCAGCACTTCAATAGCTACCTAGATGGTGTTTGTAAGCAGCCCATTTGTAAGTCACCAGATTGTGCTCACTTTCTGCTACCAGATGGATATGACTGGTGTTATGGGTGCAAGCCTCCTGTTCCACTGTTCTGCTAGGAGAATGGTGAAAAGAAGAAAGCTGTCATTTCAAAACAGTTGCCAACAACATTCCTCTATCACCTTCTGCAATTTAATTTAACATTAAAACTGCAGTCAGGAGCAAGCACCCCCGGCTGACTATTTCAGTCTAACCTGAGTCTTTCAGTTCTGGGGATATCTTCACATCTTCCTCGTCTCTAGGCTGCTCAAGGGCTTCCCTGTAGGTCTCAGGCCTCCATCATCACCTCTCAAAATGGGAACCCAGTCTCTCTCCTTCCAGACCAGGGATTTAAGCTTGCAGTCCCCATGCAATTCACTGTCACTATCCTAGTAGGTCTGACTTTAGACCTGCAGTTCTCTCTCTCCATTTTGGTCTCAAGGGAGGACTGACTGTGACTACCAGTGACCAGCAGGCTTACCCAAAGCACAATACGTTTATTTTAGAACAAAAGAATTAGAGAAAAATTTCATAAAACAACGAGCAGTCTACACTTATGCTAAGCTTATCAGGTATCACCCATCTTCTTCATGGAGACCTAGTCCTTCAGGCTGGATTTTGCTCATTTGGTTACAATTTCATATAAATGTTTGGACCAAAATGACTTAGTTCCCACTCCCCCTTTATACCAAAAGCTCTTTATTTGTCTATTGGAGCTCTTGACCCTGCTTTCCACTGGTATATGCAATTCACCTGAAGGGAAGGTACTTATCTGGAGTTTATCTATCCTGGGATTTGCAATAATGATCCCCCCCACACACAGTTTTTCATTCTGTGTAACCCACCTCTGTGATGTTATAGTACAATCTCTAGCTCACAAAGATAGGTAACATTTATAGATATATATGTTATTGAATAATTCCTTTGCCAAAAGCATCTGGAATATTTCAGTATTGTAGTCTTTTGAAGCTTCCATGCCAGTAGTGTCTCATTTCTAGCAAATGTCAGAAAGATTGATGGGTGAGATAAGTATGGCATGAAAAGAAGTCCTGCCCACTGCAGTGCCCTCAGAAGTCCCAGCAAAAAATTAAAATGTTACAGGAAAAGATGCTATGACCTAAATTTTTGCCATTCTGGGGTGTGGCCTTGTCACAGTTCAGGGTAATTGTACTTATATTTCTCCACTAGGTTCTTTGTCCTTCACCTTTTGTGGATGGAGAGCCACTTCTTTTTCTCTCCTGACTGGGATGCATAGTTCCCTGACTATTGTCTCTTGCTGGGGATATGACACAAACTGCCTAAGCAGGCTTGCTTCATTTCTCTGTTCAGAGACAGTACACAGCTAAAAGTATTTCTTTTAAAAAAAAAAAAAAAAAGAAAGGGCAGAGATATTCATAAAGAAAACAAGGCATTTGTAAATCCCTCTTGAATAATTAGAGATGGGATTGAATCAAACACTTCTGCTCTTCCCAAAGCCCACCTTACCTAGAGAAAAATATGAAAAAAGCGTGTGTGCGCGTGCACGTGCGAGAGAGAAACTTTTTAAAGGAAAGGGAAATATATATGTCTTTCCCACATGCACAATTTGAGAGAAGCCTAACGCAAGCTCTTCTCCCCCCACCCCCCGTGGACTCCCCTCATTTTGGGATGAAAACTGACTGGATCTGGTATATAGCCCAGAAGACCCAAACCAGAAACTGATATGAAGTACCAACCTTAGAAATGATAAAGAGAAACAACAAAATATAACAATCAAAATATAAGAGAGAGACTTTAAAATGTGCAAAAACACTTGTCCAAAGAAAATAGATACCTATTCATCCTACATAAATAACTGCAGAGGGAGGTGACCCAAACCTTAGGAGTACTGCCCCAAAGCACAACCATCTCTAGGGAAGAAAACCAATAAGATTTAGTATATGGCCCAGATCCAAAAAACAAATAACTAATATGTAACACCACCCCTAGAAATTTTAAAGAACTACAACTAAATCTGTTAGAAAATGTAAGAGAGAGAGAGAGAGAGGGATAAACAGGTGTTTTGACAGACTTACTGTCATAGAGTGTGTGAGACGGGGGTGGGGAAGCAGTAGACATGATATATCTTGGTTTTTAGCAAGGCTTTTGACAGCCCCATATTGCATTCTCAGAAGCAAAAGAGGGAAATGTGGTCTAGATGAAATTTCTACAAGGTGGATGCACAACTGGCTGAAGGACACTACTGAAGAAGTAGTTATCAATAGTTTGCTGTCAGATTGCGCATATCTAATGTGGTCCTACAGGGTCAGTCCTTGGTCTGGTACCACTAAATATTTTCATTAATGACTTGAGTGGAGACTATTCTTACAAAATTTGTGGATGACCGCAAGCTGGGATGGGTTGCAAGTACTTTGGAGAATAGGACTAGAATTCAAAACAACCTTGACAATTTGGAGAACTGGTCGGGAATCAACAAGATAAAATTTGGAAAAAAACAAGTGCACAGTACTTAGGGAGGAAAAATCAAATGCACAACTACAAAATGGGGAGTAATGGGCTAGGTAGTTGAGAAGGATCTGGTAGTTACAGTGGATCACAAATTGAACATGTGTCAGTGTGATGTAGTTGAGAAGAAGATTAAAGCCATTCTGGGGTGTAGAAGTATATTATGTAAGAAACAGGAGGTAATTGTCCTGATCTATTTGGCACTGGTGAGGGCTCAGCTGGAGTATTCTGTCCAATTCTGGGTGCCACACGTTAGGAAAGATGTCAACAAATTGAAGAGAGTCCAGAGAAGAGCAACAAAAACCAAAGATATTTAGAAATCTGAATCTATGAGGAAAGGTTTAAAAAATAAAAAAAACCTGATCATGTTTTTCTCAACTGAGCCTTGATAAAAGAAGGATGAGCAGGAGAACCTGATAATTTTCAAATAAGTTAAGGTTATTATAAAGGGGGCTGTTATCAATTGTTCTCCATGTCCACTGAAAGTATGACAAGAAGTAATGGGTTTAATATGGCGCAAGAGAGAGTCAGATTCAATATTAGGGAAAACTTTCAAATTCATAAGGATAGTTAATCTCTGAAATAGGCTTTCAAGAGATTGTGGAATCTCAATCCTTGGAGGTTTTTAAAAACAGGTTGGACAAACACCTGCCAGATGTATTCTAGGTTTTCTTGGTCCTGATTCAGACTGCGCGGGTCAACACAGACCTGCTCAATCGATGCCTCTGCATCGATCCCTGATGCCATGGCAGAGAAGACCTGCCCTGTGACTTGCAAAGAGACCTATAAAGGAAAAAGGCCTATTTGTACATCTAAATGTAAACTAACATGATCCAAATGTACTTTCTCATAGGCAAAACTGGCATGAAAACAGTAAAAGACTTAGGTATTTATAATGATACTTTAAGTAGTCTGCAATGTAAGTTATATATATTAAAATTTGTTTTCAACAAGGTATACACTTTTTATTGTAAGATAACCTTATGCAAGTATTAAAAAGAGAGAACAAACACAAAAGGTAAGGGAATATAGCAGAGCTGAGACATTGTAGGTTATAAATTCCATCATTTTGATTTTTGTAAAGTTCTAGTTCATCCCATATGATTCACCATTACTTTAAACAGTGTACTTGTTCATCTTATTCATACAATAAATCATCACATTTACTTTGTCTTTTTTGGTTTTATAGAGGCTATATGCTTTGACATCTATAGTGATTCTTAATTAATGCTACTCAATTATAAGTATTTATTTAACTTTAGACACATTGGGATATGTTCCTAACAATGTGGGCATAGGAACACGTGGTATGTGGCCCCTGAAGTGTTGTTGTATTAATTTTCTCAATTATGTTTGATTTTAAAGCCAAAAAGAAAATTCTTTTCATATTCATAATAGCTCAATAGCTTCAAATAATAATTTGAAGAAAGCGCTTGCACTTTATCTAAAACTTTAAAAGTCATGCAAGCAGGACAATTTTGTCAAAACAGGAGTAGAGAAAACAGCACTGGGTCTAGAAATGAGCTCACCTAGTCGCCACTGAGGACTGGCTTGCCACAGTTTTCACATAAGGCTATCTAGCATCTTTAAACCCATAAACAGACAGACAGACATTTACATTTCTTTTAAAATTCTTTTAGCCTAATTTCCAACACACGCACAGTACAACCCCTACCCTAGCCCCAAAATATTCAAGGATCCATGCGAACCACCTTGTAGGCTATTGTATAGATAAGCAAACATACATCTCAAGAAATGTGTGTATTTTATGGCCAAATCACTCTCAAACACTGAAAATACAAAAACAGGTTCTCCGTTATGGCTGCACACTAACAAATGAAAAAAGAACTGCAACTATCAGTTGTTTAAACTGTCTCAAACATCTAAGAACAATTTCTTGAAGTAGCAGCTGGTTTCTCTCTGGTAACTTCAGGGTGGCTATATCAGTGATTATTGAGTGTCCCCTCTCCATAGTAACAAAGAGATCTATTTTAAACTAGTTTGTATAAGATAGAGGCCAGGTCTACACTTCAGACCTGTATCAGTAGAACTACGTCGATCAGGGGCATTAAAAAATCCACAACTCTGAGTGATGTAGTTACACTGACCTTACCACCCCTTCCTCCTCACATATAGGCAATGCAATGTTGATGGGAGAGCTTCACCCATGACATAGCTACTACCTCTCAGGGAGTTGGCTTAACTACACTGATGGGGGAAGCTCTCCTGTCAGTGTGGTAGTGTCTTTACTAAAGCACTACTGCTGCTCAGCTGCACATGTAGTGCTGTACATAAAAACAAGCTCACAGAGAAAAGATATTAATTTTCTGATTCACTGGTAGCAAGAATGCACAGATCGCACAACACCTTCATACCCACCAGTGCCACACCTTCTCCTTCCACCTCTTTCCCTTCTCTGTATACAATGGATAGGATTAAACTCTTATAGTAATGGAGGGAACTGCAAGACAGTCTTTTTGTGGAAAAGTTAAGGTATATACGTTTCTTACCTAACAAAGTTTTACAATACAGTTCTAGTACCCAACATAGTGATGTTTCAGTATTTTAGAAAACTGTGTACATGCAAATGAACACAGAGCACAGATATCCACAGACAGAAGTACTAAAAGTTAAACATACTCATGGAGAGGAGAACAAAAACTATTTTAAGACACACGTAGTCATTAGGGTGACCGATGTCCTGATCTTATAGGGACAGTCCCGACATTTGGGGCTTTGTCTTATGTAGGTGCCTATGTAGGGTCAGATTTGGGGGTGGGGTCTTCAACCTCTTGACTGGGGCCGGGAGTTGAGGGGGTGGGTGTGGGTTGGATGTCCTCCAGGGGGCCGGACTCTAGGGTCACGGCACCCCCGGTATCAGGGCCCAGGGAGGGGGCAGCTGAGGAGGCTTCAGGGAGGAGGGGGGCCAGCTGGCCCAGAACAAGGGGCGGGGCACCTGGTGGCCTAGGGCCCAGCCCCTCAGCCCCCGCCGGCTCCTCGGGGGCCGCGGCGATGGGCCCCACCTCCCCAGCATGGAGGGTAGAGAGGTTGAGGGGGGTCTCGGTGGTGGGGGCAGGGGAGGCGACTGAGGACAGGAGGGAGGGGGAGAGGAAAAGGAGTTCGGGGATGTCCTGCCCTAGGCCCCCCGTACAGGGGGCGGGGTCCTCCTCCCCCGGGCAGGCCGGGGTCAACCCCAGGGAGTCTATCTCCTCCATTAAGGAGGAGAAGAAGGCCCCCCCTGCAACCCCGAGGGCCTCTCCGGCACCAGCGGGGGGTTTAGGTGGCATTGCGGCTGGGGGGGCTCCGGGCGAGGACTCTTCTAGCGGGGACTCCAGAGGGGCGATGGTATTGCCGACGTCTGCCACCACGACTTCCTCGGTCGGCGCCCCTCGCTGGGCTCCGGCAGGGGGCGCGGCGGCAGGCCTAGCCTCAGGAGCCCCCCTCCGCTTAGCCTTGCAGGGGCTCTCACTCCCCTCGGCTATTGGCGGGAGGGGGGGCTGGGCTCCGGCCTTGCGCTTCCGGCGCCGACCCTGCACGAGCACCCAGCCCTCCAAAGTGGAGGGCCGGGCAGCGGGGGCAGAGGCAGGGGGCAAGAGGCCAGGAGTCAGGGTGTGGGGAGGTGGAGGTGGGACAGCAAGGGAAGGAGACGCCTCCCCCAGGGGCATGCCCCCTCCGGTGCCCGACCCTGCCGGCCCTGGCTCCCACCCATCCACAGGCCCCGCTGGACTGCTCCGGGCGTCAGTGGGGCCCGTCAGCTCGCCCGGGCGAGCCGGGGGGGGGCGCCCCCGGGGCCCGGGCGCAGGTGACAACTGCCGGCAGAGGGGGGGCGGCCACAGGGACCGGCCGGCTGCTGGGGGCGCCGCCGATGGTCTGGCTGGCGCCCCCCTGGGTCCTGGGGGTCCCGGGCCTCCCTCCTTGCCGGGCCAGGGGGCAGTCCCTCTGGACGTGCCCCGCCGCCCGGCAGAGGTAGCACCGGGCCTCCCCCGAGGTGTAGTGGACCCGGTACTGGGCCCCTTGATGGGGCACCAGGAATGACCCCTCGAGCGCCTCTCCGCCACGCGCCACCGCCGGCAGCAGCTGGAGCTGTACCTGCCGGCGGAACGAGAGGACGTGGCGGAGGGCGGGGTCCTTGCAGCCGAGGGGAAGCGGGCTGATGGTGGAAAGGGGCTTCCCCAGGGAGGCAAGGATAGGCAGAAGGGCGGCATTGGGGAGGAAGGGCGGAATGGAGGACAGGACCACCCGTACGCCCAGGTCCTCCAGGGGCTCCACGGGGACGTGGAGACCCCCCACCGCCAGGCCCGTCTCCACCGCCTCCTGGGCGGCGGCCTCCGAGGCAAGGAAGAAGACCACCTTGCCATACATCCGGGAGGCTGCCACCACGGCCGGGGACCCCACCACCCGCGCCATCGCCCGCACGTAGGTCTCCACGTGGGGCGAGGCAGGCACCAGGAGGCACCGGACCCCATGCCTCCTGGTAAGGGTGGAGAAGGGGCCCCGGCCACCTGGGATGGTGCTGGAGGCGGTGGTCGGGGCAGGTGTCTTAGCGGCGGCCGGCGGGGGGCCCGCGGCCACCTGGGCGTACGCCCTGGGGGCGCCGCCACCCCCAGAGCTGGTGGAAGGGATAGCGGGAGAGGGTAGAGGGAGAGGAGAGGCCCCAGCCACAGGAGATGGTGTCTTTTTGGCGGGGCCTTTGCCTTTCTTTTTGCCCCCCTGATTTTTCCTCCTGACCGAGGGAGCGGCTCCCCCCAGATTAGGGGGGGCAGGAGCCGTGGTGGCAGCAGAATCCCTGGCGTCCCCGCCTGAATCGTCCTCCGCCCGCACCTGGGGCGTGACTCCCAGCGGCTCAGCGGGAGCAGGAGGACCGGTTGTTGAGGGCAGGGACGGGGCTTCAGGGCGGGAGGGAGGGGAAGGAGTGTCTATGGGGGGGGGGCCCGGCCCCAGGCACACCCACCATCTTGGGAAGGGGTGGGAACGGTTCGTTGGGGGGGGGGTAAAGGAAGGGGAGGTAGAGTATGGGGTGAGGGGAGTGGAAAAGGGAGGGGAAGGGATGGGGTAAGAAGGGGAAGGAGGGAGAAGGGGGGTGACCGCTCCTCCCCACTAGGCTGGAAGCAGGGGAGGAGGGCACCAGCAGAGGGGAAAGGACAGGGAGGCCAAGCCAGGCAGGGGCGCAGGGGGAAAAGCACTCACCAGCCCAGATGGAATGTCGGTGGCTCCTCCGGCTGCACTGGGGGGGGCTGGGGTGAACTCAGGAGGGGGGGTGCAGTGTGTGAAGGGGGGGTCAACAAAACTGGGGGAGTCAATTGGGGGGGGCTGCTGGAGCACGTGGAGGCTACAGCAGTGGGGGAGGATCAGGGTCCCCCAAATGTGGGGCCAGGGCGGGGGGGCAGCAGGGGAGGGGCAGGGGGGAAGAAGGGGCAGGGTGCCCCCAAACACAGGGGGCAGCAGCAAAAGGGGAAGGGGGCTCGCGGCAGCAAAGGGGGCAGAGGCAGCCAACCAAAGTAAAAGTAAAAGGAAAGGGAGGGGGCCCAGCTGGTGCTGGCCCCAGAAGCAACTGCAGGGGGAAGGTGGAAAAAGAGGCTGGGGGGTGGTGGTGGTGGGAAAGATAGAGAAACCACACACACACACACACACTCACCCCTCCCTCCCTTCCTCCCTCCCAGATGGGAGGGAGGCTCCCCAGCCAAGCCCTGCAGCAGGGGCAGCAAGGGAAGCAAGCAGCAGGGTCCCCCCAAAAAGAAAAGCAGCTGCAAAAGAGGAAAAAAAGAGGGACCAGACCAGGTGGGGCTTTGCAAGGGTCTTGGAAGGCATGTATATTAGCCCCAGGCTCAGCAAAGCTCTATTCCCTGGGTGATTCAGCTGGGGCTGATTAGGCAATTAGGCCACCTGGGGCTGCTTAACTAATTAGGCCACCTGGGGCTGTTTAGGCAATTAGGACACCTGGGGCCAATCAAGGAGCCCCGCCCCAAACACTTAAAAGCCTCCAGTGCAAGCAGGCAGTGTGGGTAGTAGAGTGAGCAGTTTGGAGAGAGGAGGCATGGAGGAAGGAGTTACAGTTTCAGTTTGGAGTTTACGATTTACAGCTTGGAGATTGGCAGCTTGAGGCCTGCAGTTCGGAGTTAGTGACCAGGAGCTGGCAGGCTATGGCCTGTAGTTGCAGCCAGCAGTCTGCAGAGGCTTGCAGCTTCCCCAGCTGGGGAAGCAGGGAGTGGACCACGGACTGACCCCAGGGAAGGTAGCAGTACTCAGGGGCAGAGCGGGCCCCGGCCCCTCCCAGGACCTTCCCCCAGCTGCACCACCGGCCAGCCCGGGAGAGCGCAAGACCCATGAGGGCGAGATACCTCTTCCTCCCCCGCCCCACCTTGTCACATAATCTATGATTCTAAGATCAGCCCTGAGGCAGAATTTTATGCTGTGGCTAAGGAGGCCACAATGCAAAGTAAAGATTTTGCAACATGTTGGAAAGACTAAAAGGACGCTTTACATTCTTAAATCTCTCAGCAGTTGAGCAATGGTTTGCTGGGCCTGGACTACTTTTGCCCCAACTTGAAGGCAGTGGTACAACAGGATGTAGAGAGAAGAGGGTGCTAGCCCTACACACAGACTTTCTAAATTTGTAGGAGCAATTTCGTTTTGGTCGAATTGAGCAAGTGCTAGTCCTTACACACAAGTTTTATGTTTATGAGCTTCTGTGCATGGAAGCATTAAGCATGCTCTGAGACACTGCATCAGAGATGCCCCAGCACAGCCGTGACTGTGTGAACTGGACTTCAAAAGGTGTGAATCATAAAATGTTAATTTTGTGCATGGGTCATATGTAAAATGTGATCACATTGGTTCTGTGCTGCAAAGCCTTTGTTCAGTGCAGGAAAATTCAGCAAAGGGACTGGAAATGGTGAACAAGGTGATAAATGCAAGTACTTCAGCTACAGTATTAGACAAAATAACTAAGCAAGCCAGTGGATTGATGTTTAATTCGGAAAGCTGACCATCTTCTTCCTACACTAGATTACAAAAGTTTATTTAAAAAAGAACCATCTATAAACTGAAAATTGGCCAGGGGACAAAACTGTTAATGTAAAATACAATAAAAGTAGGGTTTGTAAATAAAATGACAATTGAAAAATGTATGAGTGAAGCAGGGTCTTGTTTTGGAACCCCCCATCGGGGACCTCATAGACTCATAGGTCAGAAGGGACCAATATGATCATCTA
>ML675604.1:75361866-75373236 GCA_007922155.1 Mesoclemmys tuberculata | reverse complement strand
CTGTCTTTTCTAAACAGCACATAACCTTCAATACCCGTACTCCAGTCCAATTAGCCTGGAATAACATCATTCAAAGCTGCAAAACCTGCAAATGTTTGAAACAATGGAAGAATTATTGCATGAAACATGAGGGGCAGCACCAGAAAATTGGCAGTGGCATGAGGGGTTAAGTATATTGCATGCAGCCATGATAATCAGAACGAGAGAGAGACCTCAATGAGCTAACACTCATAGTAGTGACGAGACATAATGTTGAATTTGCAAGCAGGGGCAATTTCTACCACATTGACTGAGGCCCCCAGTGGTGTGGTTCCATTGTGTTGTAGGGGGAAAATGCCAGGAGCCATGCACAATGGATGAGGGACACGTTGTGTGCTGCAGGACTGTGCTCTGTGGGGTCTCATTCCTTTCTGCCTCAGCGAATCATTTGGGGTATGGGATGTGAGAGGGATGAGGTCAGTGGATCCACAAATACAGGAATCCACTAATACATCCCCATTTCATTTCCCCATAATTCTTTACCTCTCTGTAGAACAACTAGCATTTGGACACAGAGGTAAACTTTGGAAGGTGTGGCGGGAGAGATTTGTATTCATGGATCCATCATCTGATGATCTGCTCTCTAGGTCCTATTTTTATTTTTCCCATGGAGAGAGTTCAGTACTATGGAAGTGCTGCAGCTCTACAGCCTATGAGGAATGGGGCCTAGGATGAGTACTGTTGTGCAGTGCCCCATGTACTCAGGTTATACACCAGAACATGGATAGGAGACGCAGGGAAAACTAATACTTTTTCATCTTTGGATAGGAAAATTACAATCCCCCTTTTAAAAATAACCCTTTCCCTGCTGATGCTTTAGCACACGGAGTTTGAGCAAAGTCACACGCCCAGATGCATGTTCACTGAAATTCTAATAAAAATGTATTGTTCATGCAATGCTCTTATCAAATGTTAGATACCCAACTGAGTGTGCAGTTAAGATTATCTAACTGCACAACTTTTAGCACATAGCATCCTAGAAAGGTTGTGTTTATGGCCAGTTTTGATGACTTAACTCAGAATCTGAAGTTCAAATTAGGTTCTTTTTTTGTAATAATGTGGAGAATAGCAAACTGTTCTGCACCATCATTGATCCTATACATCTTCTTTTGCTTCAGTTACTGTCCAAATGTCATTATAATGTCCCCTGCCAGTGTGTAGACCAATAGCTGCCTGATATCGGCAAAAGGACTGCTTTTGGACATTGCCTTTTAAGAGAAATCAATCACTGTTTTGTGTTCCTACTGTTAGACTTTTGTAGAGCACTGGGAAACAAAAGGTGAACCTGACTGTTCCCAGTTTATCTGACTCTGACCTATAAAACCGCTTGGAGAGCTACCAGAATATCATATTTTATCATTCAGTGCAGACTTTCTTTTGTAGATCAGTTGCTTTTCCACTGATTGTGTTGTGTTCTGCAATTACCAGTCACACTAGGCTAGATTCTGCTACCCTTACTCATGGTGAATAGAACCTTACTCCTTGAATAATCCCATTGAAATATATGGTGCTAATTAAGGAGTAAAGTACTAGTCACAGGGTTTGCAGGTGACAGAATCTAGCCCATTGCTTTTATCATGTCTTTTGACTTTCTCCTAGGGTCCTAGGCAGGCGAAAGGCAGCCTTATTGCAGTTGCCCTACTGACTCTCCATTGCTTCCTCTGGCTATGTGGCCATGGAGGTATTTCCTGAATTCTTAGTGGGGTGGTTTTCCCTAGGCTGTAGGTGCATAATGGACATGCCCATTGGGGTCCCCTCCAAGGGATACCCAAGGATTCGAGGTACCTCACTTCCACCTGATCTTAGCATGAGGAAACTTTGTCTGTCACTGCCATGGGTCAGCTCTCCAGTTCCACCAGCCTTGGGCAACACAAGTTCTCCGCTCTAGGCCTCACAAACCCTGTTGTCACTCTGCAGGTTAGCAGCAGGCACACTCAACCGCCCAGGTCCTCCAATCACTCCTGGAGTGTCCAGCCCCTGTTCTACTGGACACTCCCCGTATTCACAGATTCGCTGCTTCCAAAGCGGATCACTGTTCTGCTTAACACACAGCGCTTATGTTTAATCAAATATAAGTTTATTTAACAAAGCATAAGGCTTCAAGGAGGAGCAAGTAGAAGTATTGGAAACAAATGGTTACATATAAAATAAACTCATAAAATGCGTTTTAGAGCCTAGACATAGTGAACATAATATTCTCATGTCTAACCAAGTATTGCAGTGCTTTACATCCAGATGTGATGCTTCACGGGACTACCCAGGGCTGTGAGGCACCTTGCTGCCACATGCCTATAGCATGAGGATGCCACTTCTTTATCATAAACTGGCATAACAGTGTGTGCTGCTCAGGTGTCCTCAAGAGAAATTCTGGAGGAGCCAGTCAGAATTTTTCCTGGCGACTGGCATTAGTCCCCTGCATCCCTATCTACAGTGCTTGACGGCACCCAAGGTGCACCATAGCCCTAAATTAACGTAGACATAAAAGAGTGCCTACAAATTACAAGGTGGCACAAACAAATATCTAAGATTGTTGTAGAAAAACTGTGTCTTAGAAATGGCACGGTGTATTCTCCAGAGTTTGTAAAGCACCTGTCCTGCTGGGAGCCATCAGACTCTGAACAATCATAAGATGCATGGTTAAAGGCTGTCTTGTAATGCATACACACAAAGGGGAATAGTTTAGGGGTGTTCCCTGCCTGCCTGACTTCTTGTTCACTAATTTGGCAGTATTAACTGTCTTTTAATATACTTGGCTTGTTTTCTGAATATGTCTTCAGTGTCTGTTATCACCTTTGCAATATTGTATTAACGTATTTGCTAAGCTTTACTGTCTTGGTATAAAATTTGATTTTTGTAGGTCTCTTAACGTATGTTTCACATTTGATTTGTGTCTTCCACTTTTTTTCCCCTTCATAAGTTCCTCATTTCAATGAGTGTTAGTCTCTCTACAAACAAGGGATCTGGTGCTGCTACCATTGAAATCAATAAACATTTGGCTATAGACTTCAAAGAGAGTAGGACCCAGCCCAAGAAGACATAGATGAAGAGAAATTTTGCAGCTGTTCTTTTTATTTGCCTGGCCCACCAGTCTCTGTCTTTCCTAAAGAGTTATTTAACAAACTGTAGGAATTGTAGCCTCTATGAAGAAAAGAGAAGGTTCCAACAATGGCTTATAGAATCCCCCTGTCCCATGTGAAATACTGAAATCAGCTTGTTACTCTCCTGGTTCTCCATGCTAACTTTGTCAAGATTTTTCTAACAGGACCTTCATTTAATATTGTGTGAGCTACCTTGTGTTAAATTAAAGGGGTGCACTTCTACTGCCTTTAATTAAATCCAGGCTAAGAGCAAATATCTTTGCCCATCAAATGCAGTTCCCTGCTGTGTTTTTTTTTTTTTCATTCATTTTGAGTTTCCTGTCATGAAAGATGTTAAACCATCCAAATTAAAACTGAACTGCATTCAACACCATTGCTGATAATTTTCCATAAAGCTATAAAGAATTAAAGGGCACATCTTATTTATTCAAGCAGGAGAGAAAGTAATTATATTAATTACATATTGTATGTAATATCAGTTACATTTTGGAAGGGCTGGATTTTTTTTAACTCCAATGATGATTGATTTGTGTAATATTCCTACCATAAAATATTATTTTAATACAACTTCAAGATATTTTAAACTAAGCCTACAACTTCAGAGTAAAACTAGTTATGTTACATGGCTGCATTAAAAACCCAACATGTGACATGTCTTTGACCAGATTCTGACCCCCCCCCTTATTACAAAGGTGAGGAGTTACTCTAACACTCCTATTGAAATCAATAGGGCTGCTCTGATTGGTCACAATCTGACCCAAAATATTTCATTGTTAGATTGTGCTGATGGGTATTATGGGTACCAAGCTACAGGGACATTGGGAGCCTGATTAAAACCTTGAATTAAGCTTTCTCTTAAAGGAAGGAAAATCCCAAAATGTAGCATCGCTACATGGAAGTAGTGAGGGGCAGGCTTTTTGGATCCAGCCCTGATGTGGAAGAAGCAGCTACACATCAGCTTCAGAGAGAGTTTTTTTCACATCTTAGTGCCAAGGAACTTCCCTGTGCAGAGCCCAGCTGCTCAGACTGTCCACTAGAGACCAGAGTTCATTCATTAATACACATCAAACACTCTAGCTCAAGGTCCTGTGAAGAGCAACAAACATATGTAGGCACATGGAACAGCCAGTAGTCTCTCAGCAACAACCTGATCTCCTTTTCTGAGAAGATGAAGTATTTCCAGTAGAGATAGTGAGGTGGTAGTACTGTTATACAAGGCGCTGGGGAGATCTCATCTGGAATACTGTGGGCAGTTCGGGTTCCTCATGTTTAAGAAAGATGAATTCAGACTGGAACAGGTGCAGAGAAGGACTATTAGGATGATCTGCCAAATGGAAAACCTGCCTTATGAGAGGAGACTCAGAGTTTAGCTTGCTTAGCCTAACCAAAAGGAGGTTGAGGGGAGAGATGATTGCTCTCTATAAATACATCAGATGGATAAATACGAGGGAGGGAGAGGAGTTATTTCAGTTCAGCACCAATGTGAACACAAGAACAAAGGGATATAAACTGGCCATCAGGAAGTTTAGACTTGAAATTAGATGAAGGTTTCTAACCATCAGAGGAGTGAAGTTCTGGAATAACCTTCCACGGGGAGCAGTGGGGTAAAAAACATACCTGGCTTCAAAACTGCACTTGATAAATTTATGGAGAGGATGGGACAGCCTGATTTGGCAATTAATTGATATCTGACTACAAGTGGTAAATATGCCAATGACTTGAGATGGGACGCTTGATGGGGTGGGTTCTGAGTTACTACAGAGAATTCTTTCTGGGTGACTGGCTAGTGAGCCTTGCCCACATGTTCAGGGTTTAGCTGATTGCCGTATTTGGGATCGGGAAGGAATTTTCCCTCAGGACAGATTGGACATTTTTCACATCTGCAGTATGGGGCAATGTTGACTTGCTAGTGGATTCTCTGTACCTTGAAGTCTTTAAACCATGATTTGAGGACTTCAGTAACTCAGTCATAGGTAAGGGGTCTATTACAGGAGTGGATGAGGTTCTGTGGCCTGTGTTGTGCAGGAGGTCAGACTAGGTGATCATACTGGTCTCTTCTGACCTTAAAGTCTATTACAATCCTAAAATAGTTCTGTCCATTTGCATTAGTGCTAATTAATCATCAGTGATAATAATTGACATTGCTGCCTGGTACACTTGGATTATGACTAGTTTTTTCAAACTCATCATGGGTCCTTTAATATTAATATGATTAGTCTAGTCTACAGAAATCGTCAACTGAAGGTTCAGTCCAGAAGATTAGCATATGAAATGTAACATCTCTTTAGTGTTGTGTGGCCTGATTGGTACATAGTTATTTCTTTCCAAGCTAGGAGATCAGAACAATACCAGTAAGTCATTACTTTTAATAACCACAGTTTAATTTGAACCTAACAACCCAAATTAACTAAATATGTTCTGCCTGACTTGCTATACAGAGGAAAACTATAACCTGCATGACTTTATATAAATTTGATAATACTTAAAACAATAAAGTTGTATAGATATTGCTGCTGAAAAGTATAGGAACAAACCATGGAAAGATTGATCCAATTTTTCAGAAGCTGATCACAAATCCTTGGGGCTGATTTTCCACCCAGAATTATTTGAGGGTGCAAATATTAGTAGCTCAATTTCTAAAAATTCAGGTGTAAAATTCCCTCTGCAAAAACAGTGGCTGGGCTTAAGCCCAGCTGAAAATCTCACTCTTTCCAGTCATTATGAAAACACATTGAAAATCATGCCTACTCTATGTTTTTATCCATAGAATAGATAGATCGTAGATGTTGGCAATGTAAACATCTCCACATTCCTCCACCAATGTAGCTTTTAATCCCAACCTGGACAGATTGCCTGTAGTGGTGACATAAAAGTTCAGGCTTCAAGCTGAATACTAAAATATTCATAGACTATGGTGTTGAGTATGAAATCAGACAAGTGATTAAATAAAAGTCATTCTGTCCTTTGTCCCTTTGATGATACTACCAAAAGTTTAAATATATATTGCAAAAGGTCCCAAACTACTTTAAAGACTGTGACCCAGATCACTCCCTTCTACAGGTGAAAAGAAAAAACAGGAAGTGGAAATCTTAGGGCGTTTGAGAAAAACACGACTGAATATTGTAAGTGTGCAGGACGACTTCTTCTATAGTATACATTTGGCCTCAGATGTGGCTGACATCCTCATCAGTGATGCAAAGGAAAGGCAGGATAGGTCATGGGTCAGCAAAAAACTCATACTTCACTTCTCCCTATTGATCAAAGTAGCTAATACAACCTTTGCATGACTTTCATGGCCTCCTTTTCCCTGAGCCAATGGAAGCCCCTCCATGAAGATTGTCAGAAGTCAGCTATAAGGGCACACCCAGCCCTAGCAAAATCTGTATAGTATATCTTGCATTCATGAAATTCTTGTGACAAATATCATATCACATGCAGTTAAATATGGGGAAAGTTGTGTTCTGAATCGTTACTGAGCTATGTGCAGGATTGGCATCTGTGCAGCTGCAACATGTTAAAAATTAAAAAACCCACCCAAACTCATGACCGTCTCTGGTCACATTCTCTTTTAAATCCTTACTCATTTATAAACCCTATAAATACAAAATGCACAGACAGACAGTAGCTCCTCTAGAGCTCCCTATTCTTGCGTTGAAAGAACTGGTTTCCATTTCGAAACCAGCCAAGCCGAGATTCTGATCCTTAAAAGGCGCAGTTGCACCTTATTAATTGCTAAGCATAGGTGGGATTGAGCATAGGTGGGAAACTTAAAGATGTCCCACATCCTACAAGGCACTATATAGTGTCACTCTTCCTGTTGACTGCCAGACACAGAGTGAACAAGCAGTTAGAGACTGAGACCGAGAATAAAATCAGGTTGGATCATAACAGACTCTGCACTGTGTTTAATTTATACAGTATCATTTATATAGTTGGTAAACAACATTAAAATCTGCCTCAGTCACTGAAATATTACATCTCCCTTCGGTTGTACTGAAGCCTAGTAGGTATTTAACTCAGTCGTGTGCCTCAGTGAGGTTTTGTCCAGAGACACCACTGGGCTGGAATGCATCATGGCTGCAAGGGACATATGTAGTCTGCACAGGCTGGAAAATGCCATGATCCCGATTACACTCAAGGGAGATATCCTGGTCAAATTAGTTTAAAAAAACAAAACAAAACAAACAAACAAAAAGTAGCTGAGGAATAAGGTGCTAAAAATGAGATAATATGCACTATTAGGAGATCAAATATGGACTGTAATCCTATATCTCCTAAGAGTTAATATATAAATAACTTTAATTAATGTATTTAATTACTGTATTGTGAACAACAGAAATAGAGGAAAATAGTCAAGTTTGAAGTCTGGTTTGTGCGTCATCTTTTTGGATAATTCAAATGCTGGAAATGCAGTGAAAAAGAACCTTTTTTTCTCTCAAACTCAATAATCCCATTTTAGCCTCTCTCAAACAATTATCATGTGATGTCACCCTGCTAGAGCATGAAAGGCCTGCATCAGCTACGACTATTTCCCATCTGTTGTGTAAGAGGAAGACCAAAAGGCTACCGCTTTTTAAACCGATTGTATCACAATTTAACAGGATTCAGACCAGTGAAAATTGACATATCACTTCCCCATGTGGCACATTAATATCTTAAGAAGTGGTATGAATCATTCTAAAGCTCCTGGAACAATCTTTCTCCTTTTTTCCTCTAAATACTGTCGACCCACTTCAGAGACCTCAGCGCACAAGAAGCTATGCCTCTATACTTCCTTTCAGGGTCGTGCTCACAATTTCTTCTGCTGGTTTGCCACCATATATCCTGAAACCCATGTTCATCCATCTGGATTAGCTCTGTCCTGCCTGTGTGTCCTAGTTCCTAGGGGAGTGTTTTGCTGCATAAAGCTTAAATTGCACCTTATGTTGACCCTAAAAGACCTCACTGATGGCAGCCATTAGGATCTGTTACCATAACAAGGCTATTTTGAAGAGACTGAATTTTCCTGAGGGGGGGTTATTTTGATTAACCTATATATTTGTACTATTGTGTTTCACAAAACGTACTTTGCATTTGTAAATGATGAAGCAAAGTATCAAAACTTTTTTAAATTATTTGAAAGATCCTTGACTGTGCAGTTGGTTCTTAAGAAATGTTAACTTCACACATCTGAGTTTAAAATGAGCAGATTATATCATTGGTCTATTTTGGTTATGTTGGTTACAAATTACAAATTCTGCTCTGGCATACAATCAACAACAAATCATAATCTGGGAGCATTTTAGCAATTATCAGGGCTCTTCTGTATTATGGTATGATAGCTCCCCATTTATTGTTATGGTTTGCAGTCAATTCATCTTCCTGTGAACTTTAAGATAGCCATTTGCTAACACTTAGTATTTAGATGTATTTATTTGATCACACAATGTACAACGTTAACATAGTTCTGTGTAATAGCAGAAAAATGGGATGATGCTTCAAATGTATTTTAGTGACCTCAACATTTGTTTCCTATTGTGGCTGAAGTTTCAAATTGGTGCATGGTTTCCTCATGAATCTGTTTTCTTCAGGAAGACCATGTATAGTTATTCTTCTGTTCAAATAAAGAAATTAAATTTGCTGAAGTGAACTTGTCTGAATATCTTGAGTTCACTGCAATGTATTAAGAGCATTACATGGTTCAAGCAATTTTGTTCTGCTGACATACATTAGTGCAGAGCCAGCTAGCAACTAGAATCCGCTGAATACCAGCAGCAAAGTGTTGTTACACTAAAGCAGTTAAAATTGCTATTCATCCTCTTCCAACCCATCAACAGAGTTCAGAGGTCTTAAATTGTGAACTCATGTCTGCACCAGAAAGCCATAGTCTCAAATTGTTGTAATGCTTTTTTACTCTGAACTGCATCTGCTGTTTACAAATGAAAGTTAAAAACAAACAAACAAAAAAAGATTCTGAAATAGTTTAAAAAAAAATTAAAGAAAAAAACTACACACACACACACACACACACACAAACAAAAATCCAGCAGGGAAAGTATGAACCCTAGTGGTGCAGATTTTAAATGTATTTATTTATTTGTAAATTTTACACAGAGGACTAAGTTATGCTCTAAGCTGTGTGCACACTTCTAGCTGAAGTATGTATCTGACACATTTCACCCTAGTATTTTAATGTGACAAGAAACAGTGAACCTCGAAACCTAGACCCTGATTCAGAATAGCATTTAGGTATGTGCTTCATAGAGCTTTGTGCATATTGACTTTGTTTGATTGGCTGAACCAAAAAGTTGAAGAATGACTCAATTCAATAACAAAATCAACTTTCTTGAAACAAAAAAAATAAAAATAAAAAAATTGATATTGAGTCAAACAAAATATTAAATTTCACCCAAAACTAAATGTTTTGTTTCAATTTGGGGCATTTTAACTGCTTTTCTTATTATAAGCAAAGGTTATTTGGAAAGGCCGTTCACAAAACTAGTTGTGTTGCCACAGTCCCACTTCTACCCCATAGTACAGTGCTTAGATCACTCCTCGGATGTGGGTGATCCAGTTGCAAAACCCCATTCTGCCTAATTTGGAGCAGGGAATTGCACTCGAGTCTCTTACATTGCAGGTGAATGTCTTGCCACTGGACTGTGGGATATTTTGGAGTAGGTTTTGTCACCATTCAGGGCAACTGCACTTGTAGTTCCCTGCAGTGATTCAGTCAAGACACCCGCTCTCAAGCTTCCAGCTTTCCAGTCGTTGCCTTTCTTGGAGATCCACATCTTGCTCCTTTTTGATCAGGATATTTCCAGGCTGCACAGTTCCCTGCCTTCATTGTGTTATTCCCAAGAGATACTGGCTGCCCAAACACACCTGCTTGCTTTCTCTTCAGAGATTAACACAAATAATTGTTAAGCATTATAAATGCCACATGGCTTTTTCTACTCAAGCCTATTTTATTTTTAAGGCAAAAAGCACAACAGAGAAAAACGTACTAAAAGCAATAAAAGAACCTACACACATAGGCTTACCAGAGAACATCTCAACTCTAACATGAGCTCTGGCAGGAGCAGTCCTTCAACACCCCCTCTCCCACACCTGATTGCCTTTATGGTCCCATGTTCTTGGCTGAAGTGGTTATGAACAAGCACTCAGTCTTATGGGACCTTGGTAGGCCAGTCCTTCCAACCTTAAGGACTACGGTCATCTGTGGAACAGGTATCCTGGCTGTTTGGATCAGGAAGAAGGCTCTGTTTAAAACCAGGCTATTTTCCTAAAAATTCTCTTTCTTTGTTGGTCCCTAGAGAATCCAGTTTAAACTAGTATATGCACACCTCTCCAGGAGGGCTGGCTTTAAAAGGCTGAAAGTGGAGGCAGTACATTAGCACGCTCCCTTCTAGTAGAGAAGGTACATACAATGCCACAGTAACACATACATTTTTAATACAATGTACTCCAAAGGTATCAAACCTCATTCAATAAGGTTGAACTTAATTCACTACAATTTATTTTAGTGCCATAAGGTTTGTTCAGGATATTACAGGATAGCTTGTCAGTCTGTCATAGGTTTCTCAATTTTATTCCGTTGAAACTTTCACTTTTTATAAAACATGTATTACATGGGGACACATGGTGTATTCCACCCCACACGCCCTTATTCTCCCCTAGTGGTCAGCTAGTTACAGCACTGTTGCCAAGTTAGGTGTTTTCAATCCCTCCACTCCCACCTCAACAATTTGAACACACTCTCTAATTTCAGTTCATGGGGAAAACACTGCCTGGGGAGGTGATGGGTAGTTTTCACAGGTCTGAATCAAGCTGAGCTGTGCTACAATCTGTATGAAACCTTTTGGGTTTCCCCAGGCCTGACAGGCCTGAAGTTATTGGGCCAGAGAGCTAGTTGGTGAGAATGACCTATAATTTGGTGGTTAGGATATTCATCTAGAAGGTGGGGAAGCCACCTGGGTTACAGCCTCTGTGTCAATGAAAATTGAAGTATATTATAAACAGAGAGGCTCACCCCAAGATACCTCATAGCCCAGTGAGCGGAGCACTCACTTGGAATGCAGAAGACCCAAGTCGCCCACATCTCATGTGAGTGCCTTGACATCTCAGTTGTTGGGTAAAATGGGCCACTTCAACAACCACCTTCTCCTCCCGCAGTGCGACGACAAACCAGGCGAAGATGGGAGTGCGGAAAAGAAGCGTCCCGAGGCCTCTCGGGGTCCTTTATTATATAGTATAC
>ML675604.1:75167969-75361856 GCA_007922155.1 Mesoclemmys tuberculata | reverse complement strand
CAGAGGTGAAGGACGATCACGTGGCTTGCCAGCGTTTATTCCCAACACCGCAGTGGCTCTTAAGTCCCCCAAGTGAACCTAGCCTGAAATTTATTTTTTGTGGCTGCAACTGGTCAGTGAATGTCTGTCAAATGCACAATAGTTATGGTGCACGAATAGTTTTTTTTGCTAGTTGGAACAGGGATTCTGTTCCAAATCAGGGCCTTAAAATAGCTAAGAGAATTTCAGGTCTTTTTAAGGTGCCTTGTGTTATTGTATATTTAGAGGTGCTTTCAAATATTGGACCGACTCAAGTACATGCAGTGTCTAGTCAGTGGATGCTTGTATGAAGGTGGGAAGTGATTTAGCCTATAACAAGATGACTAGAAGGTCTGTACACAAAACCCCTATTTAATGCCTGAAACATATTGATTAGACCATAATGATTTTTAGGGATCTCAACCGTGCCCTAAAAAAACCCAAAAAACCAAATGACTTAGGGCCCACTCCAATGGCCATTGATGTCAATGGCAGTCTTTTCAGTAATTTCACTAACAGCATCAGAACCAGACCAAATGAACAAAACTCATTGAAGTCAATGGGAGTCATTTAATTGATTTCAGTGGGCTTTGGGTCCTACATCACTAGCCCCAGAATATCATTTTTATACTTCATGTTTCTTCTTATAAAGAATGATGAGGTAACAGGATCAGAGGCTATGCCAAATTATGGTGATGGTTCAATACTGAGTCTTATCCCCTTTTCAGGACTTTGGCCACTTTCTCAGAGGCCAGTGAGAGGACCCAGGCCCACCCACTATTCCAGGTGGAACCCAGGAATCCTACAAATAGCAGTCACATGCTGCTTTCTTTAATAGTTGCTGCTGCTGCATTCCTTGGGCTACTTTCCACTTTGTTCCATCACCTTCTTGGGTTCTCTGTCTGCTTCCTGTTTGAGCAGGGTATCTCCCAGGCCTCCCTGCCTGGAGAGATTTTCTGTCTCTGTTCAGACTTCTCAGGGTCTTCTCTCAGGCCTCTTTGCATGGAGAGCTTCTAACAGGCTCGACCCTTTTTTAGTTAGGGTTCTCTCTCCTAGGCCTCTGTGGCTGAAGAGCATCACAGTCCTCTCTCTGCTTGATCAGGGTTTCTCTAAAGCCTTTTTATCTGCAGAGTTTCACAGCCTGTTAGTCTTTCTTCACCTTTCTGGTTCCAGCCAGCAACTGATCTCCTCAAACCCTGTATTCCTTTTAACTGAGCCTCTGAGCTCTGATTGGCTGCTTCCCTGTAGCCTTTCTAGGAAGGCCTGGAGGACCCACCTTCACAGGTCACCCATTCAGAGCTCCTTGATTAATTTTACAGTGTAACTATAATTGAATGTAGCAGATATCACAAACATATAATCTTTTGAATTTGTGGGATTGCAATTTGATTAATTTCCAGCTTGTTTTATGAACTAACTGAGTATTGTGGAGTATTGAGGAAGTCCTCCAGGTACTATCAAAATCTAAATGAATGTTCTGTTTATAATGTTTAGATTTTAAGGCCAGAAGGGTCTATTATGGTAATCTAGTCCAGCCTCCTGAATAACAGGGTCCATTGTCTTCACCCATTGAATCTTGCATCTAGCCCAGTGATTTGTGGATCAACTAGACTAGATAGATGAGAGAAAAACTTATAAATCAAATTTTCCTCTGGCACATAAATTAAGGGCCAGGTTTTCAAAGTGTACAGCCCCAAACTGCAATATAAGCAGTGCTTAATTTGTGCCAGGGCTTGCCAGGGCTCAGTCTAGCGCCTGTGGGCTTGCTGCATCAGTTATGAAGGTAAAAAAATGGTTGAGCCCTGTCACCTAATTGCTTGAGCCCTGGCACCTCTTTCATTACAAATTAAGCACTGAATATAAGTAGAGTTGGTCAAAATAACTTTTTGTCAGAAAAAGCTATTTCAGTGCAACCCAATTTTTTTTTTTTTTGTAAAATTGTTTAAGTTTTGATGAAAGTTCCTGCAGGGGGAAGAGGAATCTTGTTTCAGAAATGTTTGTTTCAGAAAGCTTTGAAAATTTATGTGGGAATCTTGAAATGTTGTTATTTTATATTACTTCATTATATGTCTGATATTATAATACAGGATAATGAAAATACTCTATTTCTATTTTATTTTTAAAATCTTTGACATGTGGCGTCAAACTGTTTCATTACAACACAAACAGGAGACATTTTGATCAAAAAAGAAAAGTTGTTCCAATCAGCACTAAACAGCAGCTGCCTTAATGATTTTAAAGATAGTGAGGGAAAATTATGGGTGCAGTTTATTACAGGTCTTACAGCACCTAAATATGTAGCCTGGTTTGAAATACATAATGAATCTGAATTCATTTTTATCCTCTGGTACTCCCAAATATATATCTAAAGTTATACTGATTAACATGATAAAATGGTAGATATTTCAACTCCCAAAATGAACTGTGCATAATCCAATATACTGTAATTTTATTCACGCCTTACTTTGATTTGTTCTTTCTCCTCCTCCATCCTGTATAATGGAACTTTAGAAGTCAACAGAAGAAAGGGCATTTCTCTAAGTGAGTCGCTCTCTACTACTACATTTGTTGGAAGAGATAATCTGTTTTTAATTACTTTAATTTCAGAGTTCTAATGTTTTTACCTTTCAATGAACAAGGTTTGATATGAAAGTGGTATTTTCTCTTCTTCCTATTGGCTATTTCTACTCAGCTGGACTCTTCTTGAACTCCACAAAAAAAGTTGGGAGGAACCTTTTAACCCTGAAATTTTTTTGGCATTGGAGATTCAAACTGTGATGCAACATGGACAAGTAAGGAGGTAATCAACTGCAAGTGTTGAACAAGATCTTGCCCCTTCAGGAAGTTGCAATTGTTTTTTATCTCTGCCTGGCATCAGAAGCCACAGCGGCAGTGTAAATTTCACATGGAAAAATGATAATGTAGGTTTATTTATATACATGTATATCCATCTGCTGCTGGTACAGATGAGAACTTTTGCCTCCACCCACCTGATGAAAAAGAACGAAGAAATTGGTATGATGTTCAAAATGTGACGCCTGCATGGAAAGGTTGGTATGCAGCTAGAGACTAGAATAAACACGAAGGCTAGTGTTGTTATCTCAGAATATAGCAGCTGAGCTCATTTCCCACTGTGGCATCTGTGAGGATGAAAAACAGTGTCAGAATGTCATCAAGGATTTATTTATATCCTTACCACCCCCCAGAAATGAATGAATTTCAAACACGGACGTGGCAAGATAGTTCACTATTCAGGGTTTTCTCAATTTCTTAAAAACTCAGGCAACTGTTGTTTTGAGTTAGATTAGGTTTGTGTGAGCAACAGGCCAGGGTACAAGTAAAGAAGCTTCATCTTTATCCAAACTCATGTCAAGTCATTTATTAAAGTGCTCAGCTTTGTCTGGGTATGTCTTGTTAGAAAGCATGGAAAGGCACACTCTCAAAAACCAGGGATGAACTGACCTGCAACGTGTTTGCCCTTAATAGCCCCATTCACTCTGGTAGTGTCATTCAGCCTCTCTTCTTCATAGATCCACAAGGGGTTTCAATAAAAGAACTGAAGTTACTGCATAACCTTGTGTAATTGTATAACTTATTACAATGACACTCTGAGGATTTTCATAGTTTCTACAGTCATTATAGCATTTTATAATGACATTTAACATCTAAATCTCTCTGTATTGTTTAGAGCTGGTTGAATAATATATTTGACATGTAATACATCATTGATATTCATTCAATTATTTAGAAAATACATCTTCCAGTATTCAATCAGCAGGTTTTAGGCTTAAGCTAGAGCCTGTAAAATCATTGAAAATGTTAAAAGGTACATGTAGAATCCAAACTATATCAGTTTTTGCCACAGTATCACTCTTGATTATGCTACAAAACATTGTCAGCCATAAACCATACCATCTAACCTGCTGAGATATGAAAGATGAAGTTCTCCTTTTTCATCCATGCAAGTACATTATTGCTATTAATTTGATTGTAGGGCTACATTAGTTCCAGAACTGATTAAGATATTTGCATACAAATCTAATCTTGCATTTACCTGTGAGTGGCATGGATAGACTGTATTAGATATGACTCTAATGAGATTTAGAGAAATCACTCAATCTATTAAAGGATCTCTCCCTGTACACTTTCTGCTGTAATTATTTATTATTTGTATTCTGATAGCATGTACATCATAGTAGATGCTTTCCACACATACTGGGAGATATAGTCTGTACTTTATTGAGAAAGGTTTGCAATCACATTTGAAGAGAGAGAATATTTCAGCAGACTCCTGTTTAACAGTCATGTATAGAGTAGGTTGAGAATTTTGCTAGGGGTTGGAAACAAAATGTCAAACTCTTCTTTTAAAAAACAAACAAACATTTTCTGCATTTTAGCCATTGTCATGCACTTCTTGAAGATTTCTTTTTGAAAGAATGTTGATGGCCAGAGACAAGATTTAAGACTAAGAAGAAGTTTTTCTCCTCATGGAGTTCCTCCTCCTTGATTCATTTGTTGACAAAATAAATCACCATTGAAAACACAACAGTCCTTTCCTTCAGCTTTCACACACCGGACTGTGACATCTGTGAAAGAATTGACCAGAAGGTGCTTACCGGTTATTAAGACAAGGGCCAGATTGAGCTGTCAGTTCTCAGCGTAAACCTGGAATTACACTTTCAAAATCAATGAATTTACTCTAGATTTTTACTGCTGTATCTGAGAGAAACCTCTGTCCTAAAAAAAAAACCTATTTCTATAAACACATCTTGGTAATTAGCACTGGCCGAAAAGGAAATAAGGGAAAAGAAAATAACAGATTAATCAAACTCTGAAATACATTTAAAAAGAATGTGTGGTTTTAGCAGGGGTTCTTAAATTGTCTTGGGCTAAAGAAAATAATCATGTGAAGTAGATTTCTGATTGTACTTTTGGTTAACATCAGTTTTCAATTTGTGCCATAAAGAATAAGATGAAAATTTTCAGTAGTAGCTGTTATTGTACTAGAAACGTCTGCCCTTGTTTTCCTTAAGGCATGCTTTATCATTCTGGCTTACCTCATTATTTGTGTGTGCACGCATGCATGCACATGCACACACTGAGATTATATATGCACTATCGCTGTAGCAAGTAATTTTTAAAAAAAGCTAATTTTTACTACTTAATCACTGCTGCCTAACTAGTACCATGTGTCAGATGAAAAAAAAAAATGCAGCTACTGCCTTGTTTTCACTAGTCTTTCTAGATCAGATCAGATCAGATGTTTTTATTACTGTAGTTGTGTGTTAACAAACTACTCTCTAATCCTCATATTAGCTTCCTCATCTGTCTAAGTGTTATTGCAGCGAGGCAAGATTTACTGTGCTTCCGTGCGGCTGTTAACCATCGTTACCGCTAAACATTTCAGTGGTCTCTGATATATGACTGTGTGTTTCTTCAATATGAAAACAAGGTCTGCGTGGCCCTTCCCTGCTCGGCTAGCTTCATGGGCACTGTATTTGCGTAAGCATACGTAGGTGCTCGGTATGATGAAAAATGGTCAGTTTGGCTGTGACTGGGCTACAAATCACTTTAGTGTTAATTGCAGGGGTAATGAAATGTCGCCCTCTTATTGTATGAACAAATGGCAGCAGAACTGTCCTTTGCTGGTTCTGATGACAGATTCGCTTTTGACCGAACAGAACTCAACAAAGGAGGCCCTTGGTTGGCACAGCGCTGTGAGAGCAGCAGAGAGAGGACAGGGTTTTCCTGTCTGGTCACACAGGCGCTGACTAAGAACCACCCTCAGGCATGGTTTGATTACCTCTTCCCGCTGTTCAAAGATAGTGTTCATGGGATTCCACTTGGAGTCTTTTGTTTTGTTAAAATCAGGGACTATGTTCCTGTCAGCAGCAGGTTTTCCCCGCAAACTTAGAGCTGAAGTCACTGAAGCCGAAATCACTATAGGAATTGGGGAAACCTTGAGAGACTGACAGGCAGTAGGGCTAGTCTAGCCCAGCCAGCAGCTGGAGCCAGAAGAGTGGGCTAGTCCAGTCCAGCAGAGGAGAGGCAAAAAAGTGCAGTTACGACAGTCAGTAGGGCAGGGGGAAGCAAGACGGGAGAGACGAAGGACACACCCCACATACTCTGTGGAGGGGTGTGTTCTGCTCATGGTTTTTTATGTTCATGAATTCTGTTTGCCCTATTTTTCCAAACCAGTGCTGAGTTACTTCCTTTCTTTCCTGTCTAAGGTTTACTTACACTCAGACTCTGTGCTTGTGAGAGGGGAAGTATTGCCCCTTGGGGGCTTCCAGGGGCTAGTGTGTAATTTCCCAGGTGATTGGGTGGGGGTTTGAGGCGATTTGGGGTTGCATCATTGACAAAAAATCCTAGATATTAAACCTGGCCCTTGTTGCTGATGATTGCATCTGGCAGAAGGGTTACAAATATCTTTGTTGTCTTTGTGTGACATCAGAACTCTGGATTCTTTATTCATCCCCAGTTCAGAAATGAACCATGGTTCTGCAATGATTTTCTTCCATAATAGAGCCTAATTCGGTGTTTCCTCAAAACCTGGGTATTTTGGCACAGGCATGATATTTTTACTTTTAAGAAATACTTCTAGATTTTGTTCTTCTTTACTTTTATTTTCACTCCTGTGGCTTCCTCTTATTTCACATATAGCCCAAATATGAAACTGGGATATTTCTTCTATATATTGCCGGTTGGAGCATTCACCTTCTATACTTAAGATAAAGGCAATGTACTTAACTGAGTTTCTCCAACTGTAAAAAGAAGCTTAAAGACTATATGTGATTATTATTCTCAGGATTGGACCTCCAGACATTATACATTTCAGTTTCTCTTACTTACTAATCCACAGGAGTATTATGTTAAGAAAAATATTTTATTTTGTTCGGCTTTCTTGTGAAGGAGAAAATACTTTTGAAATATACTTGTAAAATAAGATGAAAAGTATTCAGTTCAGTGGAAATCAGGAGGACTAGCAAGCAGAAAGTGGGGATTTATAAAACAGTGTCTCTGTAAACTAATTTATCATTTATTTGCATTAGTTCCTATGTGCTAGAACTTTCCAAACCTTTAAGGAGGACAGTCCATGCTTAGAGGGGGCAAATAATTAGACAGAGCTCAGGAAAATAACAATAGTCTTTTTCATATGCAAACCAACTTGATTCACTAGATGCAGCATGGCAAAAATTGAGGGGCTTAAATGTGGACAGAATAAGAGCCTTGCAGATTTGCTCAGGGAAGTCAGAGCACACATTGGGGGCAGCATGGAGAAGACTCAGGAGACAAAACCATCTCAAAATCCCAGTGAGGATAAAATGTCAAGAAAGAGAGGGCAGTAGACAGTATCAAAAGCAGCAGAGAGGTTGAGGAGGATGAGGAATAGAGGCCCTGGAAATGTGGTTTAAAGCACATAATTGGAGACTATACTGAGAGTAGTGTCAGTAGAGTGGAAATGTTGGAAGGCAGTCTGGAAGAGATCCAAGACAGAATGGGAGGAGAGAAGATTGGTGTACTTGTTGTGAACTGTGCATGAAATAATTTTCGAGATGAAGGGAAGGACAAAGATGGAAGAGGAGTTGGAACACCTAGTGAGGTCAAGTGTTGTTTGTGTAAGGATAAAGAAGAACAGGGAATACATGTAGTGAGAGGAGAAGGAACCACAGGTCATGGACAGATTGAGGGAAGGGGAGAGGTCAGGAGAAATAGAAGTAAGGAGACAGGAAGGGTGGGGGTTTACTAGGGAAGGTCAAATATGATGTATGAATTACAATGCTGAAAAGTATCAGTAAAAAATAGAATCAATAGCACAATTTATTCAGGGAAAATATTGAGAATATAATATTCCAATCAACTAAATTTTAAGGGCCAGATCCTTAACTACACAATTTACTAACAGGATTTGGCCCCAATTTCACTGTTGTCATCATGACAGAGGTTTTTAAAAGGCAACATTTCTGTTAGCGATATTATTGCAAAGGACTTAATTAACTCTGACAGAAGTCAATATGACAGTATTACCCAAGAGAATACAACTTAGTTAAAATGAAAACAATGAAAACAGAGTCACATCAAGATCATTCTTTTCATGAATCACTAGAAGAATATATTCATTGGCACATATAATGAATCAAGCAGTGTTGAGCCCTGTGTATGTAAAAAGTAAGTGTGGAATATGTCAGTGGCATACTGAACAAAAATCTCAATTTTCTCTCAGTCAATACACAAAATGAGGGATTAATGCAAAGAAACAAAGAGCACAGCAACATAACTCAGGAGAGTTAAAGGATCAAACCAAATTAAGATTAGAGTTAGTCAGGCAACAGCCATTTAAAATTGGGGAAGAAATATACAGTGGATGAAAGTAAAGACAGACTTGAGATACCAAAGAGCTGTGCAGGAAACATTTTGGTTCATATAATAAAATCAGCAAAATGTTCCCTTACCTCATATTGTCCATTTTTTGCTTTGGGGCATAACTGGATTAAATTCCGAACACTTGTTTTCCTTTTCCCGGCTTTTCTTTGCCAAATGGGGAATTTATGAAAGGGATGACTTGTAAATACTTTTGCAGATGTGGGGTTGTTTTATACATACACACACATGGTTGGTATTTTCTATATATCTAAGGGTATGTCTAGACTACAGAGTGAAGTCGACTTTCACCGGCCGATTTTTAGAAGTCGCTGAAGTGTGCCCACACCACGCTCCTTGAGCCGGGCTCATGCGTCCACACTTGCCATGCTTGTGTTGACATTCATAGCAGTGCACTGTGGGTTGCTAAGGCTAAGCACTTGCAGAATGGTGGTGGTTTGGGCGTATAAAGGCCAGATGGAGATGATTCGTTACTAGGCTGGACATCAGCGAAAAGAACATCCCATCAGTTACATCTGCATGTTGTGTTCTTCATAATGTGTGTGAAGCGAAGGGGGAAAGGTTCCCCCAGGGTGGGGTTGTGGAGGCAGAAAGACTGGCCGCCAATTTTGAGCAGCCAGATGGCAGCAATGTGCTCAGAGCCAACTGCGGAGTACTTCGCCTTCGGGAAGCATTGAAAACCAGGTTCTGCAATGAGACGCAGGAATGTTTTCTGTATATTTTGTGCCTTTGCTTATCATCCCCCCCTCCCATCAATATCAGTTCCCTCCAAAGCCCTCCCAAAACAAGCTATGAATTAATAAAGAGACATGTTTTGAAATGATTGCATGAAGCTCCATGTAGAAGTGGCATGTTTTGGGCGAGGAGCCAGAACGGTTGTCAGCTTCCCTGGCTTTTTGATATGCCTGTTGTGCCCCTTCTCCAACATGCCCTGTGAAATCTTCCTGTAAATGTTGACATTTCTTTTGCTGGCTCTGAGCTGAGCCATAACAGACTCCTTGCCCCACAGACCAATGAGATCTAAGACCTCTGGTTGACTCCAGCTGGAGCGCATTTGGGCTTTGCAGTAACCATGATGAGTTCAGCTACAAAGCTCTCTCCATGCTGGCTGTACAGGAAATGAACATTCAAATTTTCCCAAAGCATGTGCTGAGAGGCCATTTCTGGTTTGTGTGGCCATGTAACAGCAGAGTGCAAATGTCCAGAGCGGTCACAATGGGGCATTTTGGGTTACCTCCCAGAGACCATTAATGTCAAATTACATTACACTCTGTCTACAGTGAAGCAAAATCAACCCATGAAATTCGATGTACATGCAATGCCACTTCTGGAGGCGGTTTTATTACATCGACTTTTGCTGCAGTTTAAGTCGATGGAACTACCGTGACAGTGTAGACACAGGCATTAGGAGATCTATGTAAGTGACATTACGTCGACCTCCATCGCCAGTGTAGACCAGGCCTTAGAATATGGTAACTGTACTTAAAAAAAACCCAGCTTTTTGATAGTCTCAGGAAGAAGTCTCCATTGATCAGCACAGAACTGTCTCTTGGCTGGTTCACCGCTTGAGAGACGGCACAAATTATTATTGCAATAAGAGCAAGATTTAACAAAGATAATATTGTGATTACTTTGGGGGTGATTTGTACACATGAGGGGAGGGAAATCTGAAAGTTCTTCACAAGTGTTTGCATAGCTCCCATGTTAGGTGCAGATGCACTGCATGCCTGCAAGTTTGTAATATTTTGACTAGCAGTGTCTGTAATGGTCACAACTGTGCAGTACACATCCTCATACCTCTCATCTGAAGACATAAAGAGCATGGTGGCCACAATTGTCCCTCAGTTCCCTCTTACCACCCATGGTGTCCCACATGCTTCCTTTTAGTGTTTGCTACATTTTGATCAGGAATTTCTACCTTTCTGGGGAATAGGAAAGATTTTAATTTACGAATCTGGACATATTTTTTAAAAAGTACAACTTTGTTGGGTGCTCCTCACCACTGCTGTGCCTCCTAGTGGACTGAAATCCCCTTAGTTTAAGCCCTGTCCATCTTGCGACTGCCTCACTCCACTCACTAGTGGCCTCAGCTGCTCATTTTTCTTGGTGGGTGAGCAAGTGTGACCAAAACCACCTCAATGCAAGAAGGCAAGGAGCTCACTGGTATCTGAAAGTGAGTTACAACTGACCTGATCAATTCAATGTACACAATTAAGTAACGTCATCCATATTATTGTGTGATGTATGTACAGAGGACACATTAAAAATCATAGTCATATTGGGAATTTATTATCAAAGTGTTCTGCCAGGCAGGGCTGAAGTTATCCCACCCTAGGCAAAGGACTTGGTTCTGCCACCTTGAAGGTATTTTCAAGGTACATTAAGAGACAACAGGAATGCAATTTACAAAAAAGGTAATCAGGACTATCAAGTCAATAAGGGGAGAAGATAATAGCTCAGCATCATTGCAGGAAACAGATCAATTTTTATTTTAGCAAATACCAGCAGGGGAAGAAACCAGCATGAAACTTCCTTCACCAAGAGACTCCATGTCAGCCATCTTGCTGGAAGGTAGACTGGTAAGGAAACAACATTGAGGAAAGGCTGTAGCTTGTTTTGTTAAGTCATAGCTTTTAGAAAGCATTTTTTTCACTTTTATTTGCTTGTTATCATTTCTAAAGGTTAAACTCACTTAAAATCCTATCTTCTTTTGTTAATAATCTTGTTTTACTTTTAATCCTAACCAACCCAGTGCTGTGTTTGAATTAAAATGATAAATGGCGCATTTTGTCTCTTTAGAGGCACAAACAAAACTTATTATTCCTCGGAATGGTCCAGAAGTGGGCTGGACATGGCAGAGCATACCCTTTAGGGAACATTTGGGACTGGGAGGTGTTGGGGTCAGTGTGCCAGTTGTAACCAGAACTGTTGTATACAGAGTATATCAAGAAGGCTGCTGGAGTCAGAGTTGCTGGTTCAGAGCAACTTATCACACAGCCACTCAATGCATGCTAGTCTGGTGGCTGTCTGTGTGCCGCTTGTGCATTCAAGGCACTCAGTAGCAAGGCATTCAAGGCACCGAGAGTTACAGAGCAGGTGATGATACAACCACTCACTGGTCTAGATTACACCCCAAAATGTTACAGCCACATCCTGGACCTGTGCAAATCTCATGGAGCCCCCCCACTTTCAGACCACTTGCAGATTTCCCCTTATACCAGTTAAGATTGTGTCATGTTGTCTCAGCTGACTCACGACCGAGAGTGACATCCTCAGGACCCACTGCCAAAAACAGGACAGACACCCTAACTGGTGTTATGTTCTATCATTAGATTTCATCAACCCAGTAACAAACGTGAACTGTAGCCAATTCTGTAATAAACTAACTAATGTTTAATTAGGTAAGAAAAAGAAATGAGAGTTATTGAGTGGTTACAGGAGGTAAAATATGTGTACATTTGACTAACAGTCCATAATTTCAAAAGGTATCAGAGATGTAGTAATCTCTCAGTTTTCAAAAGTCTTTTAGAGCTACCCAGAATAACTCTGGAGAGCTCTGTCTTCTTATTCAGTTATTCTGCTTATTAGAATCCAAACAGTGCAGAGACAAAGAATTTTTCCTTTTGTCCATATTTATAGCTTCTTCTCACAAAAACCAAGATGACAAGATGGTCCCCATGTGGATCATTTCTTTCATGATGGGGTGAGAGGAACGTACTTGGTCTCTGAACTCACACACAATGATCATTTACTTTCCTGGTGCAGGAATTAGCACTTTGCTGTGAAAGTTCTTCTTTTCCATTACACAAGGCTTTTTTCTGATTTGATGGGTTACAGGGTTATATACAGTGTAATATTTACTATTATATTATAACAGGATACAAATAAGTGAAAATTATGCATGCCACATCCCATAAGTTTTTCATTAAGTTTAGACACTATAAACATTCGTATACATTTTAAAACATCTACTTTGAACAATACTAACACAAAAGTGAGCAGGTCTGGCTTCCAGTTGTGAGTTTGTCAGTTCTTAGCCTTGGCCAGAGTTGGTACTTGGCTTACCAGCATTACAGATGGTTGTCTTAGTTGTCATCACATTGGGCAGGGGCTCAGATCTCATCCAAAGGGTATCCCTAAGTTGGTTTTGGAGTTTCTCTTAAATCAGTGAATTAACTTGCTTGTTTTCTTTAAATTCTCATTCTGCTCAGAAGATGGAAAAACTCTGCACTTAAGATTTTTCTAGATCTCTGTAGAACTATCTTTATAGAACAAAACACTTTAGAGTGTTGCTGCCATCTCTTCCCAGAGACCTAAATAGGCCAGGCAGTGCATTTTGGTTTCCTACCAGCTAGCTGATACAGTGCTTTTTTTAAATGTAAAAACTAGAACAGAAGCTATGTTTTACATTTTACATCCTATATCAGAAATCTATGAAATGGCCAAATGTAGTACACCAATGACCTCTGTTAAACATTATACCCTTGATGTGGCTGCAAGTCAGGTACCAGCTTCAGGAGAATGGCATTACAATCGTTCTTTAATTAGATGATCAGGTTGCCTCAATCTCACCTTCCAGAGGGAGGCACAGTTACTGTAGGGTAAGTAACTGTTCTTTTGTAATTTCCTCCTGGTGGTATGTTGATATGGCACATGTGCAGGAGCAATAAATAGTTCTTAGTAGGATTCTCATAAGACTTTGTCTGTACTTTTTTCTTTGAGCAGTAATTGGCCAAATACAAAATTTTAGGGAATTTGAAAAGATTCATGTGGAACCCTAATTTAAACCAGCTACAAATGAGCAAAACACTGGGATTTCCTTCCCTAACTACGGGCATGGGCTTCAGAGTGGTACCAGTTTACAGCCACTTGGGAGCTTAAGGCATGCCTCAGATCCAGCCATTCAGTATGGAGAGGAATAGTAAAGTCCTGAACTGCTACCCCCAACCCTCAAAAGACTTTTTAATGGATGCAAGGGATAAAAGTATACCAAAGATGCCTGTTGGGTGATCTGGTGCACCCTGAAGAGTCAAGAAGGAAAAGCAGCATGCTCTTCTCCTGAGAACCTGCATGGGGCTTGATCTAGCCCATTAACTTTCATAGACACTGGATCAAGCCAAACCAGTAAAGGTTACAAGCCACCAGAAACCCCCTCCTCACTCCTGAACATATTGAAGGGATGTCTCAAGAGAGAGGTGTGTCGGGATCTCACCTAGGTTGTAGGGTCAAAAGTCCTGGAAGGATGGACTGAGGATTAGAGTCAGCAGAAGGGAGCGGAGGGAAATTGGGCAACCAAAATACATTAAACCAAATTTTATTTTTGATAAATATTTGGGTTCCCAAAACAGGCTGACATTTAGGTTATTCAGAACAATTTTTATTCATTTTGCTAATCCCTAGTTATGAGCTGGTATTGTGCTCAGGAGTAGCCACTACTTGTGAAGCCATTGGATGACTAATATTTGTCTTTTTTTGTTGTTGTTTTGAAGTTGCTCATTTGATGGATTTTTGCAGAGTATCATGGTTGCAAAAAATGAGCTACGACAAGGGTTGACAAAATTACTATATCCTACAAAGGAAAATGACAAGTTTTTTGACAGAAAAAGCAATGGATGTTTGGATAAAAGTTAATATAGTGAAATAATGGGTGATTACTGGATGTTATTACAGAAGGTTTGAGAAACTACAGTAGATCAGGAAATGGTTTTCAGATGAAAGAGGCCATTAAAAAGATCAGTAGCACTGATCACGTAAGATTTGAATTTCTCAGGTACTAACCATAGCTTTGTAGGAAGTAGTTTTTAAAAAGGGAAAAGGGTTGCCAATATATTTGGGGAAGACAGAAGATAAGAGATTAGTTTGTATGAAAAAGATCACTGAATGTAGAAAAAAGAAGTATGAAATTAACTTTTTTTTCATTAAAAAAAAAGCCAGCTTGATGTGGTACATAGCCGCCCTAGAAAAGTACCAGATTTTCTGGCATAGGAGAAAATTAAATAATGGGCAGATAACAGTATAAATATTTGTATAAAGTACTAAAGTATAAGAAAAAAGCCAAAATACACTTCTGTTATACATGGGGATAAAACTTATCTTCTTGTCTTTTATAAGTGTTATCTAGAATGGCCTCCATTACCATCATATCTGAGCATCTCACAATCTTTCATGTATTTACCTTCACAATACTGCTGTGAGGCAGGGAAGAACTATCCCAGTTTTAAAGACGGGGAAATGAGGCACAGCTAGACTAACTGACTTGCTCCAAGTTACAGAAGAAATCTCTGGGAGATCAGGGAATTGAAAATGGGTCTCCCAATTTCTAGACGAGCTCCTTGGCCACTGGATCATCCTTCCTCTCAAATCACAGATATAGAATCTGTCACAACAGACCCATTTTCTGAAAACTGGAAATCAAGATATGATCATTAATATAAGACAGCAGAGCAACGATAGTACATATTAGTTAGTTTAACATTAGCTATGGAGAAAATTGGGATTCACTGGGGGTGAAATGTACTTGTCGTGTTCTGCAAGTAAAAGGGACTAAATTCAATGAATATATTTTTCATTGCAAATTGTTTGTTGCACTCTGGTAGGTGCCACAAATCTTTTGTAAATCTGTTCTTGTTTAGCACTTTCAAAATCTCATGAGGAAGGTATATAATAAATAGCCCATCAATTTATACTCATGAAAAGTGCCATTATACTGCAGTATAATAGATGTAGGCAAGGAAACATACTGAACCAATTCCCACTATATTATCCAGAATTCATATAGAAAATTACCACACCAAAGACACTTAAGTCTGAGCAGAAACCTGCTGCTTATTTCCTCTGTGGCTGGAATTGAGGAATAGGCCATTATTAGTGTTGGAACACAGTTATTTAGACATGTCAGTGAAAAAAATACTATGTTTTATCTTCAGAACTCTGACTTACTATTTAATAAAAACTCACAGTAACAGGTTTTCCTTATATGCTACAGCTTTTCAGAAAAAGCCTATTCATAGCAAAGAATGTAATGGAATTTGGTTTCATATAGCGCCTTTCATAAAAAGGTTTCCCAAACTGCTGTACAAAGCAATGCCTTAGGTACTGACGGTATTGTGTCTAGGCAGACAAACTCAGGAATCATTATGCAGTCAATAATTCACACATGGCCTTGGGTTTAAAACCTGTCTTCCTGAAAGAAGGAAGTATTAAGATAGTCTTCAGAAAATGTCATGTGATCTGACACATTCTACTGGATATATACAGACAGATATCTTACAGTACACAATGATGACTGTAACAATACAGTCCTCAACTATTAGTATTACAGTTCTACCTACGGGGGGTCCAATACTCCTCTCACACTTGTGTAATCAAAGAGAAACACCATTCGAATGACTAAATTACATTTATATATAAATAGTGTGAGTGAGTGGAGAATCATGTCCCTAATCTTGAAGAGGATCTGCAAAGTTGTCTTGATCGCATGTGAGAAAATCTATAGGGATTGTCAAAAATACGATAAGGTAGCAATGAGGAAAAAGTCAGACAACTAGACCCATGACTAAACCCATGAAGTCTTTTCCTTTTGCTCTACAAAAGCAACTATATTCTCTCTCTTTCTTCCTCTCTTTTTAAATAATTTAAACTGGACCCGGGAGTAACAGCTTTAGAAGCAGAAATATTCTATAAGATGTGTTAACTTGTTGAAAAGTATGATGGAAATATGAACAAATTGCTAAGGATGAGTACACAAGAATAGCACAAGCATGTGGGTACAAAATCAGGAAGGCTAAGGAACCAAATGAGTTACACCTAACAAGGGATATAAAAAGAAGAGGTTATATAAATACTTTAAGAACAAGAGAAAGAAGGACAGTGTAGATCCTCTACTGATTGGAGAAAGATAATTAGTAACTGATGACATCAAGAATACAGAGGTATTTAATTACTATTGTGCTTCAGTCTTTACTACAAAAGGTTAATTCTGACCATATACCTGACACTATTAATATTAGCATCTGGGGGGAAGGAAAATAGGCCAAATAAGGAAAGAACTTGTTAAACAATATTTAGATAAGTTCGATGTGTTTAAACGGACAGGCCTGATGAAATTCCCCCTAGAATAGTTAAAGAACTAGCTGAAGCAATCTCAGATCATTAATGATTACGTTTGAGAACTCATGGAAGACAGGTGAGGTCCCAGAGGACTGGAGAAGGCCACAGAGTACCTATCTTTAAAATGAGGAAGAAAGAGGACCTGGGAATTATAGATCAGTCATCTGAACTTCAATATCTGGAAAGATACTGGAACAAATGACTAAATGATAGGTTTGTAAACATCTAGAATAGTAGTTATCAACCTATTTACCATTGTGGGCCGCATCTGTAGCTCTCTGTGTCATGTAGACCGCATCCACACAATAGATATACCACATCTATGGCCTTGAGGATGTCACGTGGGCCACAGCTGGGTGCTGATTGGGCTGCAAATTGGCTGTGGGTTGAGAACCACTGATTTAGAGCATAATAGGGTTATAATAATAGCAAACATGGATTTGTCAATAACAAATCATGCCAAACGAGCGTATTTTCCTTCTTTTATAGGGTTACTAGTGTTTTTGATGGAAGTGAGGATTGATTTTTAGTGAGGCTTTTGATACAAACCCACATGGCTTCTTATATGCAAACTAGAGAAATGTGGTTTAGACTAAATTACTATAAGGTGGGTGCATACCTGGTTGAAAGACTGTATTCAAAGTGTAGTTATCAGTGGTTTGCTGTCAAACTGGGTTTGCGGTCTCTAGTGGAGTTTCACAGGGGTCAGACCTGGGTTCAGTAATATATAATATCATATTCATGACTTAGATAATGTAGTGGAAAATACGCTTATCAAATCTGCACATGATAGTGGTGAGGTAATATATCTTTTATTGGACCAATTTCTGTTGGTGAGAGAGACAAGCTTTTGAGCCACAGAGAACTCTTCTTCAGGCCTGGGAAAGGTACTCCCACCATCACAGCAACATGCAAGGTGGAACAGTTTGTTCAGCTTCAGTGGAGGGGGAAGATGACTAGATGATCTTTCCAGGTCCTTCTCAGTTCTACATTTCTAGGATTCTCTCATTATGCACAAATACTTTGACTGTAAATGAACAATGATGTTTTTGTTCTTTGTTCAATGTACAATACAGCATCAATAATTCATCTAAAGCAATTTGTGCAGACAATTGAACCTGCTCTTTGCTACACCTAATCCTTAGATGGCATACTGGGGACTAAAGGCCTGTACCTAGAAGAGCTGTTCCCCCATCCCAGTAGTCCAAGTTCCTCCCTGAAAAGTAATGTCTATCATAGCTCATGCAATAAGAAAGGGAAACTGTTTCTATTGCCCTTTCCACAGGAACATATTCAAAAGAGACAAGCCCTCAAGCCAATAACTGCACGGCATGCTTGAATCTCCTAATGTAAAGATGATTTCTTCTCATGTTGACTGGCAGTCAGCCTTATCAGAGCAAGTCGTAGAGGGTGGTGGGTATGGTTTAATTACCAAGAGTTCTCTTTGGCACTCAATTCTGTTCAGAACTCAACCAAAAAGGGAGGATGTGCCCAAAGACTGAAGATTGTTGTTTCCCTTATTTTAGAAAACAACCCACAGACCGCTGTATAAGACCATGCTGTGGTGCTTTGGAAACATACCTATATTACCTTGCCAAAGAGGTGATTACTGGACAGAGTAAGTAGGTACGTGGGGATGAGTAAGCTTGGGTAAAACTCCAATTATGACAATTTGACTGACATTTGGGGGGAGGGGAGAATGTTTATTTTGGTTATGACTTTGTTTTTTCCAATGCTTGATTATCTTATAGGTAAGATGTATGCAAGTAAACTTACAAAGTCATAAAGTTACAGACAGTTGTATCACAAGTCTTTCAGTTTCAACTATACTATATGATGTAGCATATGCTCAGTATGACAATTTAATACTGCAATAGGTTAATATTGCAGGGACAGATAGTGAAAATTATTTATAGTGAGACTTAACATAATAGCCTATAATGACACTGTACTGTATATATTTCTGAAACAATAGAATTACACTGAATGATTAGAAATTGAAAGGTAAAAGACAAAAATAATAATCAAGTATGAATATTCATTTATTTTTGTATACTACAATTATCATTACAAGAGAGTAATTTTGGTAAATTTTAAATGATGCAAGTCCTCAGAATCCAGCTGCAGACATGAATAACCCTTGTGGAAGACTAAACTAACTAATACAGATTCTCATGAAATTCACCTAGGGACTGATTCAACTCTCACTGAAGTCAGTGAAATGACCCACATGGAAGTTATTGAGAGAATTATTAGTCCCAACAGCTTGGAGCCAAACAATGGAACTATGGCGAAAAGGAACTCTAGTCTATCTTCTGACTTTATTTCCTTTTTCTAAAGAAAATGTATTTCTAACTGTCATGAGAATGAGCCAGCCAAGACTTTGTAACATGACTTAAGGTGTCGCGCACTCTAAAATAACCCAGACACACTAGTTGGAACACAATTCCTTCTTCCCAGCCAACACACGCACACATGCATCAAGCCAAGAAGCGTAACTAACATAAGAACAAAATTAAAAATCCCCAAACCAAAAAAACCCAAAATCCCTGGAGGCATAAAACTTTGGTGAGACCTCCCCTTAACTTTGTGCTGTTGGTTTTTTTCCCCCTTTTTTACCATGTCATGTCATAAGAGTGCATTTTACAGGTGGACAAAAAAACAATAGCTCATTGCCCAAAAGGATTTATATCAATACTGAGAGTTTCTAAGCATCCTCCCCTCAGATCTCAGTAACTACTCAGCTGGAGGGGACATATTAATAGAGTTGATCCTTGGGCCCCATAAAGGAGTATCTCAGCTTAAAAAGTAGAAAATAAAAGTATGCTTCTTTCCTTTTCCTTTCAAAGAGCCTTAAATATAAACTCATGTAAACTGATCACTAAGGTGAAAGAAGGAAGTAGCTGGGATCTGTTCTATGGTAGGTGGAGGGGCCTAAACATCCCTCTTCCCATGCAAAATTTTAATGTAAAATAATTCAGTTATACTTCATCTTGCTTACCCTACCCAGAATCTTTAGGCTGACCCTGTGCGCAGTGACAGGAGCACAGGGGACAGGAGTTGATTGTGTTTGGGAGAAAGATCTGGCAAAACATTATTTTCTAGGCCCACTTAAAAATGCCAAAGCTGTTTCTTTTTGCTAACACTTCCGTTCTGTCTGAATCTGAGACATGCGGATACTGCAGGCAGATGCTGCATTGCTATTGCTACAGCACCTTCTCCCAGGGGTACTCCTATCCTGCATCTCTCACCAGTGCTGCAAGCAGACCCTATGCTCCTTGCCCTGCTATGCACTACAGCAGTGTGTAAGGAAGAGCTGGGATCACGCTGTTAGTGCACTGAGTGGGAATCCTGCAGGGTTACCTCTCCCCACCAAGGCCTACATATCTAGCATTCGACCAGAGTTTGAAGAGTCCAGTGCTGAGTGAATATCTGGAGCTGTGCTTCACCATGATTGCTCCCCTTCCCCAACAATGCTATTTTTAGGAAACCTGCTCCACACCCAACTTCTCTCACCAACCAGGGGACACTCCCTCCTCTTCTTCGTGCTGGGGGAGACCGCTAGCAGTTGAGGCAGATCAACAAATAAATGGTGCCCATTTCCCAACCCAGCCTGTCAACAACCAGCACAGAGGGTCTATTTTCCATTTAGCCAGAGGGAAAGAGCAGGAAATTGATGTATTTTTATTATGTATTCTCTTGTGGGGGATGACGTTGCTGACCAAAGTCCTCATTTTTCTGAGGTTAAAAGTTTGACAGTGTATCACTGCATTGAGTTCCATATTGAACAGAACACAGCAATAAAGAAAGCCTGGGGCGCATGTGTAGGCGGCAGTGTGAAGGTCCATGAGATATCCTTATTGTTATAAATGCATCTGATTTCACATTGGTTTCCAACAAAAATTACACAATATATTTTAAAGAAAGAAAGAAAGGAAAAGAAAAGAAAAGGTCAAATAACTGTCACCAAGCAAAATGTAGACCACTTGAAAATACATTCAATAGCATCTTTTGAAAAGCCTTGGCAGGGTTCCTCCACAAATGTTGTTATAATATTTCATTGTTATTATAACTTGGATACTTCTAAGTACAGTAATAACGAAGTAATAACAAAGGTCAAATATTCAAATTTTTTAAAATTATTATAATCACTTCCAAGAAAAAAGTACTTACCCTAATACAATTGTTTATTTGTTATTCATTTTGCTGTTTCTTTGTAGACTTTTGGAACTTGGAAAAACACATGAATTCTTGTGAGAAGATCTCTATGTATTGTGATAAAGTCAGGCCAGACGGCTATAAAAGGGTGTGCCAGGGCTGGTATGAGGGCCTGAAAGGGTTAAAAACCCTTTGCCCTGCAAGCAGGCGAGAGAGCACAGCAGGGCGATTAGAAGGACCTGGCCTCAATGAAGGGCCAGGCCATATGTATTTAAACCCTGCCTTCCCTAATGGAGGGGGAGGGAACAAATGCAAAGGAAGCTGCTAGAAGTCTTGTAGCAGCTGGTGGAGAAGGTTTCCTCCCAGGCCAGGAGACAGAGCTCCTCTACAGCCAAGGGAGACAGGGTAGCTGGCCAAGGAACAGAGGTAAAACACAAGACCCACTGGGGGGAAACTAGCAGTCTGCCAAAGTATTTATAAAAATATCTGTATTAGTAACTTAGACTAATACAGTAAGGTCAATGTTAATAATTTCCCTCTTTCTGGGTGAGTTTATTTCACTTTGACCAAATTCTGATGTCAATGAAGTCAATGGAAAAACTTCTGATTACTTTAATAGCACCAGTAGTGAATAGGATATTTTTAAACATTTACTATAAAATCTTTTTTGTTACAGTATATTCTTATTATTCTGTTAAACTCTCTATTACACAGTTTTCCAAAACCCAATTTTACAATCTTCTTTCACAAAACTGCTGTTGATCTTGGTGAGCATTTTACTTCAACAAGAACTTCAGGATAATATCCCAGGTAATTAAAATGCCAAGACATCACAAATTGGTGGTGCCAGGTAAAGATCAGTCAGGACCATGAAGATTTTCGGTCCAGTAATGAAAACCTGATATGTGCAAATATACATAGAAGCAAACACATTTTAGGAAAGTGTAATTCTAGGAGAGTATTCAGAACTAAAAGTTGGATAACAGAGTATGAGTTCAAAGTGTGTGGATTCATTGTATGTATGTATTTCTCAGTAGAGTATTGTCTAGTTGGACCAAATATCTTGATTAATTCTTTTAATAGTCATCGTGGATTAGATTTGCTAGATCAGCATGTGGCTGTGGACTGTCTGCAGAATACTTGGTGGTGGTCCTTGGAAAGTTGGCTAGTCACATGATGCAGGCTTTTCCTTTTTGTTTCCAACTGATATATTTCATTCAAAATCCCATAAAATACTTTCTTAAATTACTTTTCTATGTAAACAATTGAGTAGTTGTGATGAGAGAGTGTGATTTAAGAATGTGGAATAGCTGGAAGTGTGGTGTCACAATCATGAGCTGGAAGGAAGGTATCCAACCAACAGTATCACTATTAAAATGTGATAAACACGATGGAAAAATTTTGACAACCCCTGTGTATGTTAATTCCATATGAAGCATAGTGTAACTGTCCACAAATTATTGTCCACTGCTTATGAGGGTTTTCATTTTATTTACAGTAGTGAGAATTTGAGAATAGTTAAGGTAGCCATTAGTCTTTGACTTTGTTGATCTATTGGTAAGTTTGATGATTCAAGGAGATGTAATGTGGGGAGGAAGAGGAAGCAGCATTGATGAGAAAAAACCAACCTTCTATTCATTTATCCCCAAATCACCCATCAAGCTTTTACACCAGCAAATTCCTCAGGTGTATAAGTAATGTATAAATTGATGAACAGAAGTTGAAATACCTGTTGCCACCCTGAATTGTTTACCACTGCAAAACATGATTGCTTTACCTTTAATAAAATTCCTATTCATGTTGTGTCACTGATGAAACTATTGTATTGTATTACTGAAGTACAAAGCAGATTTTAAGATTCTACTTCTCATACATAAGGTCTTCCCTGGTCATGTTCAATTTTAGCTATATGATTGCATGCATTATTGCTTAGAACATACCCTTCTATCTAATTTTTGTTTTTTAATCTGTTAATAGAATTCTCAGCCCACTCAGATGCATGGTTCATAACCTTTTAAATCAAATTGCAAAGGATATTCAGATCTTCTTTTTAACTCCCTGCCTGGGGTGGCTGGTCATTTTGTGCTGATGTGACTAAGCCCCATCAACATTGCCCCACCTATCAACTGCATTATTGATACTGACTTGTGTGGATGCTGTACAACAGAATCTACTAATATGTGCTGCCATGGCTGCTGGTGGGAATGGTGGAGATAAACACCTACCATGTATCTCCCCTGGGCAGCAGATGCCATAGGTCCCTTCAGAACCATTCCCTGTGATAATCCTGCTGTAATATGATGGCCTGTCTCTGTAAGGGCTAACAGGCCCTGGACTAGCCAGCCCTGTTTAATTAGCCCCACATTGCCACACTTTTGCTGCATGTAGGGCTTAAAAAGGGAGGAAGCACATCAGTTAGGAGCTGGCTGTGAGCTGGGTTGTGGCTGGAGAGCTGAGCCACATCAGTGAAGCTAACTCCTATGGTGGGCCCCTGGAACAAGGGGCTAGGCTCCAGGGAGGCAGTCGAGAGGCTGGTCTTCTGCAAGAAGGACCGGGGGAATGAGGAGAAGCCCAAGAAGGGACAGAAAACTATTGTGGCTTTTGCTGTGCTCAGACTCCTAACAGGGAAAACACGCAGGGATCAGTGCTCTGATAACTGTAAGAAGAATTGCAAGTTGAGGAAGGGAGCTAGACCTTTAGTTTATTAACTTGGGACTACTGTCAAACGTGGTGTTTGTTCTGGGACTTTGAGGATCTTTTGAATTTGAACTTTTAAATGACCTTATCTAAGGTCTAGGCCGCAGCAGGCCATGATGGAAAGGATGAAGGAGAAGGCTCAGCAACTTCCCATACCCAGCCACAAGGGGCCTTTGGCTCAGCTGGTAAGTTTCTTCTGTGCACATGGGGCGTACTCTAGGGCAGAACTCTAACACCCTCCATTGTTGGCATCTTGGCTGTTTTTTCACTTTGAAGCATAGCTGCAAGGGACCAGGGTGTAGGTGGTCTAACCTAGCCGTCACAGCTGGGCTGGTATTCATAAGTCAAGGATGGCCATGTGGCAGTAGTCAGCGAGCAGGGATTAGCATAATTGCTGGAGTCAGGCTGGACAGACAAGAGTTAAGGGTTAGAGTGAGGCTGGGGTTGGAGACTGAAAATCAGAAAGTGAGGTGAGATCTGGAGTCACACCAAACCAAAAGTCTGTGTGGTTGACTAGACAACTTCCTGGGCCACCCTCCAGGGTTAACTAGTGAGCATGGACCAATCAGAGAGCTGTTGGGTGCTATCACTTTGGTCCCTATATGTGGCACTTCCTGCAGGACCTAACCTCCACAGTGCACCTTGGATATTGCTTTGCATGGCCTCCTGGTAGTGATTGGGGAATGTCAGCTGTCCCAGGCTTCACAGACCCACGTTCTAGTCCCATTGATCCTTATAACAGCTCTCCGTCCCCCTTTGGGGAGAACCAAGGAGCTAGACTGCCTTTTGAAGGTCACAGGGGAGCCTTTTGGAGCTCACATGTGCAACTACAGCTCTTTTGTGAGATGCAGCTCACTCTCCTGCTGATGTATGGGTGTAAGGGAGAGAGGTGAAACCAAGGCCCTGACTACTTTTGGGTGCAATGCATCCCAGGGAGGTAGGGCTGTGTTTGTTTTGGCTCTTATGTGAGCTGTGTAATGATGAGAAGATTCCCTCTGCCCTAATTGTATACCTGTGCTTAAACTCAGAGGCCAATAGAGATTAATAAACACTGAAGACGTTCAGTGTTGCCAGCTTCAAGTGCTCAAAATAATGAGACAGGCCTTAAAAATCATGAAGTTGGCTTGATGATTTTAAAAATAATAAATTTGGCGTTCTTTATATTTATTTACCTTCTGTTTTATATATTTTTATATATTATAAATATATATATATATATATATATATATATATTTACCACCTTTTTAATCTTTAAGATGTACTCACTTCACATTTTCAAGAATTTCTATGCAACTGTGGGGGCTAGAAACGTAATTTCATGTTTTGTGTTTGAAATTAGTGTCATGACATTTCTTGTGTCCAGTGTTTGGAGCTTAAAAAAAACAAAAACAAAACAAAAGCAAAACTCCACCAAATATCACAAGATTCAGAGAATTGACAACTCTTATTTTTCTTCTTCTGTTTTCTGGATTGTTGCCTTGGTAATACTTCTACACTTCATATACAAGTGGAACACGAGGTAATTGTGAGCACATGTTTGGATTTTCAACAAACTAAAGTTGATGCAGTTTTTTTTCCTGTAGAGTGAGTGGGGATTAAAGGAGTGATGGAAGAGAACTCTTTTTTGCTAGATGTATGAATTTCATGTGACATCTAACAAGAGGATGACCTCAGTTATGGTCTGAGCTGGAATTTTGTGGTATTTATTATTTACAATGGAACAAAAACCAAAAACATACAAAAAATACTGCAGATAGAAGAGACAATCTGAATTAACAATAGATACATTACAGTGGTTGCTGAAGGAGAAAAAATGTAAATATTTTTATGAAAATACAGAGCAGAACAGAAAATGAATTTTATTATACAAATAGAGACAGTTTTTGTGTGTGTTGTAAATAAGAAAGAGACAAGAGTGCTTAGAAATGTGATGAGCTCAAAATCAAGTCCTGAAATTAGGCATTTTCAGTCAGTGGTTCAGGAAATGTTCATCCTGGCAGGTTTTAAACAGAACTAGTTTTGAGCTTTGTTATGTTTGGGTATGTGGAAGTTACTTGCATTCAGAGAGAAACCAGCAGACAGAGATGTAAGCACACACAGACTCTTTATTCAACTACTCTAAGACCAGCCAGAACTCCTCTAGCTATTCCACAATAGCCTAGCTCTGTTGCTACAGCAACCAGTTAGGCTCTATTGCTATGGCTACAAGCTAGGCAGGACACACAGTGCACAACAATTTTTTTGATGAGATATGGAGTTTTTTGTTTGCTATTTAAATACATGTGACAGATATGGCAATTTCCTGCAATATTCTTGAAAAACCTTATTTCATTAAACGCCAAGTTTATGTATTATTGTGGGCCAGGATTGTATGTAACTTCTTTAGGGAGAAGGTGTAATGTGAGTTCAAAAGACTATATTGAAATTATGACAGAAAAGTGTAAACTTTTGAGACAATAAGTGTGAAGTGGATTTCCTGAGAAATACTTAGGGAGAGGATAATGCAAATTCCCCACCCACAGTTACACAAAAGTCCAGCCTTTTCATGCCCTTTGGGGAGCGTGATTGTCTGCTGATTACCTGTTCCTGGAAGCTGTAGATGAAAGACCCAAGCTGGAACAGGCTGATCTGTCCAGTGGGTTCTGGATCTGAATCTGAGACAGTTATGAACTTGCAGTCATAGAAAAAACCCAGGTATGGGTTTTAAAGGATTGACACCTACCAGAGCTCCAAGTTGGAGCTGGGATTGACCTCTGGTGAGCTTTTTTAGCATGTGTACAGTTTCCTCTGTTGTTTTTAATGTTTCCTCTGTATTGCTTTTAGCTTAAGAATAAATGTTCTTGTTTAGAAAGACCTGTGTGATAACTAATAACTGTAGACAGTACACTGTGGGCATAGTCTCTGGAGAGAAAGGAAAGAACAGATGCTCGCTTTTTAGAAAGCATCGTGGAGATATTTCAGCATAAATCAGGGAGCTGTACAGCCTTGACACCCCTGTCAGGAGGGAGGGATACATGGGTCTCTTCCTAAGAGATGTGAGGTCTGGGAACCCAAGCCTGAAAGTGGGTGCCCTGGATGGACCCATGAAAGGTGCAGTTGCCCTAAAGCTGTGACAATACAGATTCCGCAAAACTGATTTGTTTTTTTTGTTTTTGTGAGAACGTATGAGTTTTAATTAAATGTTACTTGGGAAAAGATTCTGAGGTCCAGGATGTAATTTCTGCCCAAAACCAGAGAGAGAGAGAGAGAGAGCCCAACCATGAATAGCCAATATCCTGGTGGTTAGGACACTCACCTGGGATATTGGAGACACTGGTTCAGAACAGCAATTTGGGCCATCCATATCCCTGGTGAGTGTTCTAACCTCTAGGATCCTGGATGTTCAGGGGTGGGTCTACCTTTGATTTCTCACGAGAAACACTGAAAGGTCTCTGCTTTGTCCTGATGCAGAGCAGGAAAAGTTTTGAAATCTCAATGTTTTGTGGGACAGCAAAATGTTTCCCTCTGAGCCTTAGTTTCAAATAAAACTTTTTGGTTTATAAGTTCCAAGACTTTATAGTGTGTATGGGGAATGCTTTCTCATTGGCTCAAAGATTTTTATGTTTTAAGATCAGATTCTAGAGCTGGTAGGAAATTTTTCAATAGAGCAGTTTTCCATCAACAACTGCTGATTTGTTCAAATCGATCCATTCCATGAAAACACGTTGATTTTTGACAATGTTCCAACAGAAACCAGGAGATGAGAGAACTTCCAGTAGCTCCTCTACTGTTTCTGGTAGATATCTGTCTAGTTTCCTGCCAGCTTGCCCCCTCAGCTCCTTGGCAACCCACCTGGTGGACTGATGGAAAGCCAAATGCCTGGAAGCCCTGGGAATCACAGCTCCCAAACTCACAGCTCCTCAGCAGTGTGGGCATCCAACGTCCCTGTCTCCAGGGCAGGCTCCCTGGCTCTTCAGTGATTCACCTGGTAGGCTGCTGCATTGTTGAGACTCCCAATAACTTGCTGCTTCCCAGGACCCCCATCTTCCCAGGGATCCAGGTGACAGTTTTCTGGTGTAGCTAGCTCCCCAGGGAGTCAGGTGGCCTGTTCCCCAGGTTGCTGTCATGGATGGGGGGCAAACAGACTGCTCAACTCACCAGCTGCTGTCAGATCATCTAAGGAGGCAGGCAGCTGTTCTGTGAAATTCTGAGGGTTTTTTTTGTCATTTCACTATGAAACCAAAAAAATTCAAAATCTCAATTTCTGATGGTACAGAAAATCCCATCACCGCTCAGCTCTACTACGCGGCAGCATGTTTTATGTTACTATTGAAGTTATAGCAGTTTCTTCATATCTACAAATCTCAGCCTTTATTTTCAAGGTCACCTGTCAATGTAGAGTGTGTCAAAGAAGGAAACTTCTAAAAGATTAATAGCATTATGTATCTCAATAAAAACATTGCTTTTGTAAGCAGGTCCCAAAATTGATCGGTTGTCTCAGAGGGCACATAAAATCAAACTTAAAACTAAGGGTATATGTAAGTGGCTACATGTAATGAAATATTCAAGTCTACTTATCAGTATAACTTCAGCGTGAGTATGTGGAAAAAGTTTGTCTGCCCACACTAAAAGAGGCTGACCCAGGATGTTCCCCACTGCACATATTAATATGAATTACATCTTCATTTACTCTAGGTAAGATAAACTGGGGTTGGGTAAATTTGTTTTGTCTAATTTTAAGTTCTTTTAAACGCTATAGATGAAGGTGGGGTTTTCTAAGAATTGGGTACCTAACTTTTTTAGTCTACTTTGAAAATTGCATTTGAAATCCTGGTCCCATTGAAGCCAATGGAAATATATTTCAATTACTTCAGTGAGGCCAGGATTATACTGTATTGGTTCAAATGTATTAGTAGTAGTATATTGTCAGTGGTATGATGTGCTTTGGAGGAAAAATTGTAATTAAAAATAAACTGAAGGAGTGAGAAAATTTAAATATAGAACAGAGAGCAGTTTGTGGAAAAATAAGAGCAAAGAGACTTAGCATAAAGAGAAACATTCTTATATGCATATCTGTATATATTCTTAAGTATTAACCATATTTAAAGTGTATCACATGCAACTTATATACCATTTAAAGAGATGATTGAAGGGACCATAAGATTGAAAGCACAGTACTTTAGTAAGTGGTTTTTATATTCAGAAAGACTGAGACAGAAAGAAATGTCAGGCTTTTTTCACTAAATACTGTCGATTGAAGACACCTGCTAAAGCAAGGGAGATGGGCATGAGGGAATGCTTATCAGCAATTTTCTTTCCTCCACAATATATAAAACTAAGGGCAAAAATTGCCCTCCCAAAATAGAATATTTGTTCTCAGTGCAGAAGGAATACAGGATTAGGACCTATTGAGTTACCTTCTCTGCAAAACAAAGCTTATTGTTACAAAAGTGCCCTCTGAATGTCAAAATGTGGGTTTGGTTTTGCCACCACTGTGCTTTTGGGTTTTGTTCTTTCTTTTGCACAACTCTAGATAGGACCTCCTGCTCCTTCTTTAACATGTTCCCTGCCTTTACATTCTCCATTGGCTGTAACTGCTAGTGGCTCTTGTGTCAGAAGTGGATTTAATTTATTTTTAATTTTATTTCTTTTATTGCTTACGGATGTTGGTTATCAGATGTCTTGTCTACCTTAAAACTGTGTAATCTCCTCCTGTTTTCTGTGCTATTCACATGTCAGCCTTATTTTTCCCCACCAGGCTAAATTAAAGAAAAATAGGGGTTTGTAGGTCTCCTGAACATGTCCAAAATCTTATCAGTTTATACAATATGGCAACGATCACTTATTTGTATTTTAGTGTTGTCTAATGGCTTCTGTTAGGAATTGAGGCCCCAATGTGCTAAGCACTGTATAAATATATATTGTAAAATGATCTCTGCCCCATATAGTTGCAATCCTAAGTAAACCCTCACAGTTCAGTGAGAGTAGAGATGCCAGGCTTTATGGTACTTTCCAGGCATTAATGCAGTTTTACATGGAAATGAAGCCAGAGTTCCATATTTGAAAGGAAAGGCATGATAAATGGTATGCTTCCACCGAGCCAGGGAGATGCCAGACATCCCTGTCATAGGGGGAAGAAACTGACCTGGTAAATGGGATGGTGCCATGGAAAAGAACTTTATATGTACGGCATGCTGATAGCAGAGAGAAGTTTTTTATGCAGGAAATTACCACATATGCTAAATGATTAAAGTCAATGTTGTAGTGTCCAACACTACCAGAAGACTCATGTCCACAGTTGCTATGGAGAAGCTAATGGATGTTATCCATGGATGTTATCCAGCTATGATGCCAAATACAGGGAGAGACCATAGATTCTGTGTGTCTGGCCCAGGATGCAAGGGATTTTTTCAAGAATTGATCAGGATACATGAGCACTACAGTTCCCAACCCCTTCCACACTCAGAGGGCCATGTATTTTCAATAATCAGGCAGAAGGTAACAGAAATTTTTGTGTTCTTTGAGCTTTTACATGGAAGAGGCTGATATGGCCAATAGAGAACAAAGCCATAAGCACAAAGAGTGAGAAATGTGAAACATATGTAATTGGAAGTTGAACTGGAAAAAGATAAAGAAGGAAATCCCCAGTGTGCTTACAAGTAGCTAGTACTCACATCTTTGATGGGGCATAATCCACAAAATGAGTTGTTATACTTACCCCTCCCCCATTGCTGCTTTTTTTCATTAACTGTCTCAGCTACATCTGTGGGCTCAGATCTGTAGTTAGATCAATTTGACTCTCATCCCCTTAAATTTACTTAATTAACCTGCTTGAGAACTGTGTCGTCCAAGATGAAGCAAGTTTATTAAATGACCCATTTGGCTGTTTCTTGGAGTTGTAACTGAGAAGTTGGTTTGCATACAGATGGGATGTGCTTTGATGTACAGGACCTGCAACAATGATTCTGAAAGGACACTTTTTTCTTGTAAGATTACAGTGGGAGTGGTGGAGTGGAAGGAGGAATGAACAAAATGGAGTTAAACTTATTCACCTAACAACTACACTGCTATCGTGGATTTATTTCAGAGAAACTTGTATCTTTTGCTTTTTTTTTTTCAGTGTGGTAGTAACTGGATTTATGCTACCTGGTACATGACAAAGAAGAGCGACTAGGTTGCTAAAATATATTATCAGTGCACTTACTGATATTTATGGGTTTTATCTCATTCAATTGCACTCTACAATAATATTCCATTTTTGAAAATGTAGTGAGAGAAGGGAAATAGTTCACTACGGTCCTGAGACAGTTTCTCTGACGTATGATTCTAATCCGTGCTAGCAGTTGAGTGTGTGAGCAACATAATTGTACTCTCATGTGCTGTGACTATTAGTTCCCATTGGTTTTAGCAGGGGCTTAGTTACATGTCTGCTGTCCAAACATTTTTTCCTAAATATAGTTTGTTGTGCCACTGAGCTGAAATCTAGTCAGTTTGTTATTTTTGCCCTCTTTAGACTACCATATGGATGCCAGGTGCTCCCAGCAATCAAGCTTATGTATAATTTCTTTCTAAAAGGAATCCACATCCGGTCTTAGAAATTATGTAAAGACTGCTGCAGTTTCCTGGAGTGTTGGCCTAGCTGGCAACCTGTTCAGACTCCTCAAATTTTGACATACAATCCACCTCATTTACATCCTTCCTGCAATCCTTTTTTGTTCAACTGAGTCAGAGGAAATATCCTAGACTAAGAACCTTTTACAAGCTGAAATGTTCTTTTGGTTGAACATTACATATAAGATTTTCTCTTATACATGTGGCTCATGTCTATTTTGACCTGCCTTTGAAATGATGAATTACGAGTATTTAATATGACACCAAGTGGTAAATTAAAAGGTGGTGAGTGTGCTGTGGTTCCATGGATTAGGGAACTGTTCTTTATATGTAATTTCTTTTATAAAAGCTTAAATTCCTTAAGAACTAAATTTAAATGAACTTTTGAAAAAATGAAAAGGGATTTTGTATGAGTAAAATATACTTTAAACTTCCCATCTTGTGGAATATAAACCTGGATTTGCTGAATTCACAGCTTCATTTAGGAAGCCACTGGATCATGAAGGTTACAACATAAATGGCAGACGCTGTAGTGTACACCTGTTAGCAAGAAAATAAAAAACCAAAAACCACTCTGAACTCTCTTCATCCAGAAAGATCCATTTACTATATAGGAATCTGAACCATCAAAACCTTTCCCAGCAGCATCTGCGGCTTTCTTGTAGGTTGCCCAGCCCTTCTGACCTTATGAAACATGACATGCTCAAAGCTCTTGTTGATATTGCTGTGAATACTTGCTCTGTTGATTTGAGTCGTAATTGAAAGACACTTTATCATACTTCTAACTTGTATAGACACATTGCTCTGAATGGATTCTTCAGACAGGTACAGTATATAAGATCCAGGCATGTCACCATTCCATTGTTTCTGCTCTATAAATAGGTGTAGTCCAGGAGATGTAATCCTTCTAGTTAGAAAAGGAGCAAATTAATAAAATTTACAATACTAGAGGGAACTATTTTAGAAACATGAAGTGTAAGCTCACATTTGACCCATTATTTAAACACAAGACTAGCTACTGGTTCGTGAAGGACTTTCTGTTGGAGAATATTGCAGAATTCTATTGCTCTTTGGGCCCTGAACTTTAGGCTTCAGTATATAAATATCTGTGTGTGTGTGAGTAGATATATTTTTAATGGCTGTATTGTTTAGTGTTTCAACCATGGTTAAAAAATACTTTGTTGATAGTATCAATGGAGCTGCAGCATAAGGGTTTTTTTTTTTGAGTGTTTCAAACCCTGTCAAACAAACCTCTTCAAGCCTGCAAACTCATTCCAATTCCACCCATTAGACTCATGTCTGGCAGACAGTGACTGAAGCTGACATTCATCACTGAGAATTTTCGTTTGGCCTCATGCCAGAAGAGTTGGCAGAAGCAATCAAAGGGAATGGCAATCTGCTTAAAATGAGCACTGGGAGAGTCTGGCATTTTCTAGTGTTTGCTTAAACAGACTGGCATTCATTTTGATCACTTCTTGTGATGCTTTTAGCATAGAGTAAAACCAAAATACTGTCCTGGACCAACACCTATGATTAGGAGGAGATTCCCACAGTGAAGAAAAAGTAGGTAAAAATATCACTTGGCTGGGAAGGGCAAAAAAATCAATTCATTTGTTCAGAAATTAATTTGGGCATCATTTACATCTGTACTAGCCATCCTGGGAAAACATCCTTTTTTACTATGAGTGGCATTACTAAAAACCCTGAACAGTAATATTCCGTATTCACTAGTCAAACTTAACTGGTTCCAAAAACTTTTAGAAAACATTGATCACAGGAGCATTGGCCATAGGCAGTGTGCATAATGGTATAAAATCTAATTCATTTTAGTCCTTTTGCACAGGAACTTAGAAATTGCCATGCTGGTTCTGACTAGTGGTCCACTTACTCCTGCAGTCTATCTCTGACAGTGGCCACTACTAGGTCCTTCACGAGAAGGTTCATGGCACCTCCATAGTGTAACATTACAAATTAATTTGTCCATTTTTCTTCTCACTCTTCATCACTTAGGGGTTGGCTAATGCCCCAAAGCATGAGGGTTTAGAGCTTCTCAACATTTTTTTAAATATTTTCTAATGTTCTTTTCATCTATATAAATACCTAACCCTTTTCTGAATATTTCTAAAATGCTATCCTCAGTGGTTTTGTGACAATCCATTCCATATGTTAATCATGTCACACTTCAGTTGCTCCTCTTCCACTCTCTCCATCTGTTCGATACTTTGTAATTCTTCACTTAACTCTGTGGTTGAATGAAAACATATTAATTGTCATGGGTAGCTTCAGCCCAGGGTTATGGCAGCATCTGATGGCCCAACTGCAGGGCCCTGGCAACAGAAAGTAGGGGTGGAAGTTTTGGTGGGTACTTTTTTTTTTCCTGCACAGGGTGTCCACAAAGACACAGGCTGGTCCAAAAAGAGGCAGTGTAGGTTGGAAAGGATGTGGGACTAGTGCAGTTGATGAATGCATTAAATTAGAACATCCTCTGGGCAGCTTTAGGGTTTCAATGAAGTCCTTAATTTAAAATAATTTCCAGTCGAAATTTATAAAGCATTTTGGGATTGAAACTCAAGAGGGTTTGAAACTCAACTCTGCATCACAGTGGACCACACCAGTGTACTGTAGCCAAAGAGTGAACCTGGGCCGTAGTGTGTATTCACAGAATCTTAATTCCATGGCCAGAAAGGTCCATTGTGATAATCTAATCTGACTTCCAGTATAACACAGGTCATGGAACTCCCCCCACCCCCTCCTGCAAATAATTCCTAGAGCACAGCTTTTAGAAAAACATTCTATCTTGATTTAAAAATTGCCAGTGATGGAGCATCCACCCGAACCCTTGGTAAATTGTTCCAGTGGTTAAATACCCTCACTGTTAAAAATGTATGCTTTATTTCCAGTCTAAAATCCAGTGCTGATGAACTAAAATCAATCTGGACTATGCCACAGTTTCATGGGATGGCTGCTCACCGGCCTCTAAATAAAATGGTGTCAGAGAAAACTGCTGGGCTGGGTAGTAGGTGCTTTGTGATCTTCAGCAATGAGTGCTATTTCCTCCTGTGAAGCATTTGATGTCCAATAAGGTAACTAACTTCCAAGAGAGTTTCCAATATCGAGGTATGTCAGCCCTATGGAGTTTCAATTCCAGCCATCTCTGCTATTAGAACAGAGAAACTTGGCTCTCTACTGCTAAAAAAGCCTACAACAAAACTTTAGGCAAGTTCTATAGCTTGTAGCACAAAACTGAGTCCTAACTTTAAATCAGTTACACAGTTCAGCTGAGGAGGCTTGTCCACTAAATCAATAAGTGCCAAAGGTGAAACACCTCTAAGATACAAACAGGCCAGGGGCCTACAATTACCTTTCTCATTGACCAGGAAAAATCTTGAATAGACTTGAATGCATTCAGCTAATATTCTGTGATTTTTTTTAAGTCCTTATCTTGATTTTACTGAACACTTTCTCTCAAGGATTGTTATAGTTTTCACTGAAGCAGAAATTAGTGATCTAAATAAGGGAGAGTTATTTGCTCAGTTGGCTTTTGATCATTGTGCTTATTTTCTGTCTGTCTGTCTGTCTCTCTCACACACACACAGAGTATTCCAATAAACAGAGCCATTTAAGGCTAAATCCTGCCATGTTTCACAGTTGTGTTGATGGAAAGAAGGCTACAGTGATACTCTTCCCTTTCCAGTCACTGGAACACCACGGCATGATACACTCCTAGCGTTAGCTTGAATGCTGGAAAGGAGGCTTGTTCTGATGCTCCAAAGACATAAAGGTTTGTGACAATGCCCAGCTCCCCACTGTGTCTTTGTTGAAATCAGGAACAGTTGCTGGAAGAGTTGCATGATCCTCTTGCTGGATCCGAAGGAAGTTAGGGTTCAGGGCACTTTTCCCCCAACCTCACTGTGACATCCTGCCTTGGGCTAGTTGATTTAGGTGTCATTAATGTTCTATGTCTACTGTACCTTTTGTAACCTTTTCAGACACACATTTGGATAATTTAAACACACCGTAAAAGTATCAAAGTCACGATTTGAATGTCTAGTGAGCACAATGAGCCAATACTATATATTTATATCTCATCATAGAAGGCAATCAGGTTGGTCAGGCAGGATTTGCCTTTGGTGAATTCATGCTAACTATTCCTGATCACTGTCCTCTCTTCCAAGTGCTTCAAAATGGATTCCTTGGGGACCTGCTCCATGATTTCTACAGGGACTAAGGTGAAGCTGATTACAGACTGGGGACCTACTGGCTAAGCAGCAGGTCTGCAGAAAAGGATCTGGGAGTTACAGTGGACAGGAAGCTGGATATGAGTCAACAGTGTGCCCATATTGCCAAGAAGGCTAATGGCATATTGGGCTGCATTAGTCAGAGCATTGCCAACGGATTGAGGGAAGCGATTATTCCCCTCTATTTGGCACTGGTGAGACCACATTTGAAGTATTGTGTCCAGTTTTGGGCCCCCCACTACAGGAAGGATGTGAACAAATTGGAGAGAGTCCAGAGGAGGGCAACAAAAATGGAGCACAGACATATGAGGAGGGACTGCGGGAACTAGCCTTGTTTAGTCTGCAGAAGAGAAGAATGAGAGGGGATTTGATAGCAGCCTTTAACTACCTGAAAGGGGGTTCCAGGGAGGATGGAGCTAGGCTGTTTTCAGTGGTAGTAGATGACAGAACAAGGAGCAATGGTCTCAAGTTGCAGGGGGGGAGGTCTAGGTTGGATATTAGGAAAAACATTTTCACTAGGAGGGTGGTGAAGCATTGGAATGGGTTACCGAGGGAGGTGGTGGCATCTCCATCCTTAGAGGTTTTTAAGCTGTGTCTTGACAAAGCTCTGGCTGGGATGATTTAGTTGGGGTTACTCCTGCTTTGAGTAATAGATGACCTCCTGTGGTCCCTTCCCATCCTAATCGTCTATGATTCTACATGAGTGATGCTTATGCCAGTGTGGCACAGCTAAAATTGAATGGGCTTTATGGAATCTTTAGACACTGACTGCCTTGCAAGTAATCCTCACCTCGTTAGGCTATGATAAAGGCAACCTATTTAACATGCTAAATATCAATTGCTTGAATGACATCGATTAAATGTCAGCTCTGTTGCATTGGGCACTATTTCCCAGAGCAGGTTAAATGAAACCTGCCGGGGACATTAGCCCTAACCTACACCTAGGGCTTATTGGATGAGTCTGACTAATAAAAGACTTGACATGTTTACGATGTCAGCTTCATTGAATTATCAGAGCCTTATTCTCCACTCCATTATACCAGTTTTATGTTGGTGTGAGTCCATTGAAGTTAAGGAGTATACCCGTGTATCAGAATGGAGAAACTTACTCTTAGGTGCTGTTTTGACTTATTGCACTCTAAAGCTTAGTATTTGAAATCTAATATGAATGGCCAGAAACTCTGAATTCCTTATGGCTTCTCTGGAAGCAACAGTGGGTGCCTGTGGGTGCCTGGAAGCAACAGACAGAAGACCGGCATTGTGGGTGGTACTTTACTTTCAATGGGCCAAATCTAGCTCTTATTTACACTGGGATAAGTAAACTACTTCAAATGAGTTACAATGGATTTATTTTCAAAATCAGCATTCCTAAGAGCAGAATGAATACTAATATACTAGATATATAATGTTACAATAAAAATATAATATACTACTTATTGCTAACCACCCTAGAGTGGTCTCACCATTTAAATCCATTACTCTAGTAGGTGTAAGAATCAGAGAAATCAACCTGCAGTGACTTGATTCAAATTCCTTCTTATCAATGAACACAGTGGTTCTCAATCTTTCCAGATTATTATACCCCTTTCAGGAGTCTGATCTCTCTTGCATACCCCAAGTGTGACCTCATGTAAAAACTACTACTTGCTTACAAAATCAGACATAAAAAAAAAAAGTGTCACAACACACTGTTCCTGAAAAATAGCTTGCTTTTTTCCTTTTTACCACATAATTATGAAATAAATCAATTGAAATACAAATACTATACTTGCATTTGAGTGTAATACTTGAACCTGTTTTTCACTTGTGAGCCTTGTCATTCTGGGAGGCAGTGAAGCGACAGCAACAATTAAGTTTTTCTTCACATTGAGTCTATTCCTATAACCTGTTGTAAGACTAAGCAAATATTGTATCTAGATGAGTTGATGTACCCCCTGGAAGACCTCTGTGTAGCCTCAGGAGTATGTGTACCCCTGGTTGAGAACTACTGACCTAACATATGCATTCTTCATGTATCAAACTAATATATTCACACTCTTCTGCTTCACCAGCTGCTCTTCAGTGTAACTTACAAATGGATTACTTCCCCTACCGCCCCACAATCATATAATCCTGTCCATCTGCTCTGCTCTACCGTGACTGTAATCACTTATTTGACAAAATAAAACCCAAGTGCTTGTTAAAAGCCTTCATTTCTGAGCAGCTACTGTACAGTGATTTTTTTCTACCCATAGCCATTGCTATGATTATGTGCTTGTGCTCATGTCCCTGCTTGTAGTGAGGCTAGAAGAAAGGAGAAATTTTAAAAAGACAGGTTCCAGAAGTTCAGTCGTGGATGGTTGTGTCCGGTACCATTGCTCAAATTTCACTGTTCATTCAGAATCGCACCACGTATATCTGTGTGACTATAAAATTAATGTATGACTGGGGAGGGGAAGTGAAAAAATTAGGTATAGTGACTTTTAGGTAGATATTTCCAGATATTAAATGAAACAAAACACTCTAAATATAAAAACTGCTTCTGCTTAAGGCAGAATTTTCTGTCCTTGGGCTTTACATTATATTTTGTTTCCTGATAAGACCAAAAGCATTTTATCCTTTTTGACATTTATTCCTTCTCAAAGTTAAAATAAGTAAAAGAGTATTATCAGTCTAGATCATTGTTCTGATGTTGATCCAACAGATTTTTTTTATTAGACTTCTGCAACAGACTGTATAATAAAACATAAATTTTTAACAGGAATAGTAAGTAACCATTGGAACAACTTATCCAGGGTCTTGGTGAATTCTCCATCACTGATTTTTAAATCAAGATTGGGTGTTTTTCCAAAAGATAAGAATGGCTATACAGGGTCAGACCAAGTATGTATCGTATCTTCTGACAGTTGCCAATTCCAGGTTCTTCAGAGGGAATGAACAGAACGGGCAATCATTGAGTGATCCATCCTATGTCCTCCACTCCCCATTTCTGGAAATCAGAGGCTAGGGACACCCACAGCATGGGGTTGCATCCTGGGCCATCTTGGGTAATAGCCACTGATGGACCGATTTTCCATGGACTTACCTAGCTCTTTTTTGAGCCCTGTTATAGTTTTGGCTTTCAGCATCCTCTGGTAACAAGATCCACAGGTGGACTCTGTGTTGTGTGATGAAGTACTTCCTTTTGTTTGTTTTAAACCTGCTGCTTACTAATTTTAGTGTGTGAGCTGTGAATCCCTGCTTTAGGAATTATTTTGTGGAAGTTCTATAGCTGTTATCCAGGAGGTCAGACTAGATAACCACAGTGTTCCCTTGTGGCCTTGAAATCTATTAATCTATACTTTCATATGTATTTAAAGGTTATTCTATGCCAGTATGAGAGAAATACTGTAAGATTTGTGTAACTTTCTTCAGGGTCTTCCAGAGAATTGTTTCGCTGGATAAAATGTTCTGTACTGTTGACATTCCTTATTTTTTTAAAAAAAACAGTTTGGTTTTTTGCAGTGATTTAACATTATAATTATAACTATGAAATTTTTTATTAAATGGGAAAAGAATAAACTTTCAAAAGATATTGAAACTTTTCTTTTGACATCTTGAGGGTTTTGTGAGAGCTTTTTCTCACAGATACAGACCTTACAAAATCAGTATTTACAACAGGAATTTGCCTTCTTAAAATTACATGTTGGGTATGCATTTGAGCAATAATCCAACTGACAATGCAAATTAATTTCAGGAAGTAACATGTGTAGGTGGCAAAATACACCCTGCCTCACCAGGTTGACAGCTGCTGTATACTAGCTGCATGAAATTACAGTTTACATCACTATTATAAATGTATTTGTCTATGTATTCAGGTTTACAATGAATTTCCAAATACTTTGCAGTATAATTACATGCTTTTAGCAAACATTTGATGCATGAATTATCTATGAAAATGTTGACTTAAACGCACCTGATGTGAGTTAGTATATGTATTACTGCAACTTAAAAAGTTACTCTCCTTGGAATATCAGCCATCACATTGTCTTATGTGTCCCATGAGAACATCAAAAAGTGATATATCCATAAGTCTGTCCAATACACTGTAGGCACCATGGCATAATATCTAAAATGTAACCTAGAAGCACCTTATTTTTATCTTTCTAAGTACCTTTCTTCAATATACATATATAGTAAATGAGGTCATCTGAATTTCTCACACAAAAACAGCATCTCACCTCATCCCCTTCCACTGCAAAACCTGAGACTGGATAACTTGAGGGAAATATCTCCCATGAGGCTCCCCGTCACCTGCTAGTTGATGTACCCCACAAAATAGGCAGCCTGGCCTGCCCTCAAACTTGGCAGACCTTCAGAAATTCATGGATGATAAGTCCATCCACGTGAAGGTCCTTTGACTCGGTAGCGTCTCTGGTTCCTGCCCCCCACCTTCCACATGTCCCTTGAGCCATGCTGTGGCAGTCAATATTGATGGGACAACTTAGTTTCCTATATGCCACATAATTTCCTATGTGGCATCTCCAGTAGTGGAGGTTTGCAACCTTGGTAGCCCATTCTATACGAACCTCTGCTAACCTTTGTAGATGACACTCCTTTTGATCCACCCTGGATCCACATTGTCTATCCAAAATCTTTTTTTTTTCTGCCTTGTGTTCTTTTGCCATCAACTTTCCTTTCCAGTGCCCATAAAGATGCACTGCCTGCTGAACCCCTTAAAATGTGCCCTCCAAATTGAACCTTTCTTGTCATAAGCTTTCTGACTAGCATTTGTTGAGATACAATCATCTCTTAAAAAATGTATAGGCAGTCTGTCTCTGTTTTCAGAATTACTTTATACCATGATTCAAAGGATTGTAGTTTCTTTATTATGGATTATTTGAATGCCCATGTTTCACAGCCATAATTTAACACTGACAAAATATTACTTTTTAAGAGTCAGAATTTAGTTTTCAGATTTATATCCCTTCTTATCACATATTTATTCTTCCAGAATGTCTCTTTTGCTCTTGCTATTTGGGTGCTGATTTCAGTGTCAGATTGTCCATTTTCTAGAATGCTGTGTAAGTAGCATTAATTTCTCTCAGCTGTACAGCAAGTGAAGAAGTATTGATAACCTTCATCATCCTATCACATCTAAATAACATGATACCTACAAGGAAAGATCCAGTGATACATTGTGATTTGATAGACATCCCCATCATGAACGTAAAGGTACCTAAAAATTCCCGAGTTCTACCACTCACATGCAACAATGTGTGTACTATCATTTAGAAGTAGTATTCAGAGAGAAATATGAAAATTCTATAACATAGTCCTTATGAACAGAAGGTAAAATTCTCCCTTTGGATCTGTGCTGTAGATTTCTGTTAAATTGCAATGAAATGTAGTATAATCATCTCTGTAGGTACTTTACCTCATTCCCTTTGTTGATACTGGACACTTAGTGATCAGTGTGGATACCAGTGAGACACAGTACACTTGATTTGCAGATCAATAAGGTTTAAAGTGCAAGGTTTTCTATAGACATACTAGTTAAACACAAAGCCTAAAATTAACTACAATATATCATACTAGCTAAGCCTGGAGAGCTAAGCAGTCACTCAGAAGGCTGTATAGGGGAAATGCTTTCTTCAGAGGCCCAGCCAGGGAGTCAGTGGATCCTCTGGTCCGACCGGCAGCACCTCCTGCAGAGTCAGGTATTGATGGAGCAAGTGCCCCTTTGTCTAAGTGGTAACTCCTTATACCCTTCCATAAACAACTTTCACCTAATTAACTTTCTATTCATTATCATATATACTAATTACCTACATTGGGTTTTCACCCTTAACTACATTCCATTCTCACCATGATAATTGGTGTCAAAAACAACAGCTGGTGATAGGAGGAGTGGTGTAAAAATATGCCCCTTGGCAATGAAACAGTGTATCCCCAGATGTTCAAGGATAACTTGATGTTCCCATCACCGTTATCTGTGTGCAGCTGCAAGCATACATGTTGTGTATTTTGTCTTGTTATATGGCGTGGAATGCAGAAACTGAGACACCCGCAAGGTTACTCAATAGTCCTATTCACCTCTGCCAACTGGAAGATGTCATGCTGCAGGGATTAGAATAGCCAAGCAAGCAACTGAAGCTATGCTAGGCCTGTAGGACAGTTGTCAGGCAACTCAAATTGTACTGGGCCTCCAGCACCCCTCACCTTAATATCTGAGTGCATTCAGTAAATAACTCTTTATTAAGGACAGCTAGAACTGTTGAAAGTTATTTCCCTATATAAAATGGATAAAAGAGAAGATCATACAAAACAGGGGCACCCCCCAAAAATGTTGATATATTATGCATAACTGAACTGTACTCACCCTGCAGTGATGGCTTGCCTCCTGTCCTATGGGGTACGCCTGGCTCACTGCTCTGGACATTGTGATCCAGTACATGGGATCGCAGTGCTACTCAAGTTTGGCCCAGCTGCCCCTCCGTATGATGGAGGGGCCACTGAACCAAGTTTCAGTTAGTGGTACTGCAGCCTGACCCATAGCTTTGCAACAGCACTCAGTATGGCCTGACAACCCCTTCACCAAGGGGCCACCAGCCCCAACCAGAGTGGTGCCGTGACCCCACTGCCAGGCTGCAATGCCACTCTGTTTTGAGGCCCTCTCAAATGAGGTTCAAGGGCACACTGCCCCCTTTGTCTCACATATCTGGGAGGCCCAATCCTCCAGCTGCTACCTCTGCCAATGATATGTATTGCATGCAACATGTATGCAGCTGTGAGCACCATTGATACAAAAGAAATAAAGCAGTCTAAGTTCTGCATTCAGAAGTCCAGTGTAGCTGATAGAAAGCTTCATGTGCAAAGAAATTGCAGAAGGGAAGATACAAATGTACACTGAGTCTAGTTTCAATGCTACTAATTTATCCAGTTGATTATATTAGTGAATATGTAAATACGTCCAAAACGTTATGGGAAATATAACGGTGATGATAATACATTGATCATAGGGCTTTTCACCTGTAGATCTCAAAGCACTTTTCAGAAGCGCAGTATCATTAACAAAATATCATTATCCCCATTTTAGAGATTGGGAAACTGAGACTCAGAGGCAAAGTGGCTTGTTTAAAGTCACCCAGCAGGCTAGTAGCAGAGCTGAGAATAGAACTCAGGCTTCCTGAGTCCCAGTCCGGTCTACCCACTGGACCACACTGCCTCTTATAAATAAATAAAGTGGGTAACGCTCAAATCTTTCAGATGAAGATGTGTTCAGTCTTTCCTGCTATATGTAAGTGAAATGATTTTGATCTTAATCAAATACCTAGTTTGCATTCCTCTACATAATCAAAAACACTATAACATTTGCCACAGTTCCATAGGAGTAAAAGTTCACTTATGGTAAGGCCCAGTGCAAGGGGGTTGCTAATCAAGCATAAGAGGCACATACATGGAGGCAAGTAGGACTAGAACTGGACAATTTCCCCCCTTGAGAATAGTAAATTTATAGGAAAATGAATTACTGGGAGCATCAACCATTTGCAAATTCAGGTGAAATTCAGCCAATAGTTTCTGCCAAAAGTTTTTTATCTTTAAAAAGTGAAAAAACACCTCAAAATAAAATGTAAAACTGAAAATAATATTGTTTCAGATCATTTTGGTTTTTGTTTTGCATGTTTTCTTATCTGAACAAAAGATTTTTTTCATTTCAGCCCCCAAACTGAAAAAATCAATTATTCACTTAGCTCTAATTAGGACAGACCTGCCTGCACAGAGTCAGCATGTGCCTACCACTGTCAAACTCTCACTTTCATGAGCACTGAAAACACCAGTTTAAGAAAACAAAAATGACTTTAATATTTACCAGAGAAATACCAAAGGTCCTAATGGTGTTTGTCTATTGTATGAATATGCATGTGGGTGTAATGAAAATAATCGTGAAATTTCAAGCAGTGTAATTACTGTGAGCCAGGTTTCAAGGTTTAATGGCTCTTTGTAATATCTGCAATGGGGATTTGTGGAAATGTTTTCATCTGGGTCACAGCTATGTACAGACAGTTTTGTTCCAATATACTCTAACAGCTTTTCTTTGGGGCATAGAACAAAGCACGACCGTCTCTGCTTTAGATATTTTTAATACTACCTTTGGGACATTGACCTCAGTGAAGAGATCAATCCTAAAATTAAATCTGGAGGAAAATACATTTACCCATGTTTAGTAAGTTCTCTTAAAGTCTGAAACAATTGACCAGTGCCAGAGAGATTTCGTACCTCTAAAAGGAGGAATTACATTAAAACTGATAGAATATTTTAAATTAATGCTTTTATCTCACCTGAAAATATTTAGTTAAAAATGTACTGATTTCTAGTTGTCTGAAGGAAGTCAGAATTCAAAGTAAATAGCATTAAACTTCCAGGAATTGTCTTTGCAAAAAAAACCCCAAACAAACCAAAACTGCAGAACCAAAAAACCTAATACAGAATACAAAAACCTCATTCTCTGCAGGTAGCTCACAAGTCTCAAATACAAAGCCACTGTGGCACACCCTCTGCCAGATCTCCCTGGAGGAAGTCCCACTGCTGTGCTTATTTCCTGAACTACAAATGTACTGTCTTTGCTCAGCTCTGCCTTTTCCCTTGCTAATTAGTCATTTTTTATCTCCCTCATTGATTTCCATTCCTCCAGCCTTTGGTATGCGTCTGTGAGTTCTGATTCTCTCTTGAAACCTGTCTCCCAGACAGCTGTCTCTTTCTTCCCAAGAGCCAGGTGGTGGTTGTTTTTGAAAGGCAAAAAGAACATAACTTTCCTCTTCTGCCCTCAGAACTTCTCCTGTTTACCACTTCCATCCTGTGGAACATAGGAATTGCCATAGTACGTGGTCCATCTAGTCCAGTGTCCTGTCATCAACTGGCTAATGCCAGATGCTTCTGAGGAAGGTACAAGAAACCCTGAAATAGTTGGTTGTTTCCCTGTCACCAAGCAAAATTTCTTCCTAACCCACACTAGTTCGAGTTTGGCCTCAGGCCTCATGTATAAAGAGTTGATAGCCCTTCCAAATTTTGGGCTTACAATTTTAGTGTTTTTTATGATAACTCAAGATGTTCTTGTTAGCCATATCAATGTCCAATCCTTTTTTGAGCCCTGCAGAGTTCTTTGCCTCAATGATATCCTGTGGCAATGGGTCAGCAGGCTCACTTTGCATTGCATGAAAGTATTTCCTTTGATCATTAATACATTTGCCAACTTCTATTTTTCCTGCGATTCAGAGACATTCTTCCTCTTCCTTTCTGTACCCAAACCCATGACCCGGCCTCTCAATTTATCTCCTTCCAGCTCCTTCCCTTCCTTGATTCCTTCTCAGTTTTTCATTCTTAACCAGTTTTTTTGTTCTGGTTCCTGCCTTTCATTTTCAGACATGCCTTAGTAACCACTGTCCTGACAAAATCACTCTGACCACATATTTTTCTTCTGTTTAATTGCGATAACACAAGACAGAAGTTTATTCTCCTTCCCTCAGTTTAATCGCCATGAACATTCTTAGAATCTTTTCAGTTTGGCTTTCATACACTTCATTTCACAGAAACAATTCTCTCTAAAGTCATCAATGACCTTCCAGGGCTATGTCTTCACTGCTGGCGGCAAATTCGCCGCCATTAGATTGACTTCTCTGGATCAACTGAGCAGTCAGTGAAGACCCACTCAGTCGATCCAGAAATGGACTTAAGACCATCTTTTCAAGTGGCATAGCGCTGCGTCGGTGGTAATGTGGTCCCAATGGCGTAATGCAGTGAAGACGGCATGCAGAACAGAAGCACAGAAGTCGACGGGAGTTAGGCAGGTTTTTTGTGTAGTTTCCGTAACTCCGGTCGACTGCCGCCGAATCTCCGCGGTAAGTGAAGACAAGCCCTAGCTAAGCCTAGCTATTTCTTCTCTGTCCTGTCCTTCCCAATCTTGCTGTCCCTTCTGAAACAATTGTCCACTCACTCTCGCCTCCTTGAAACACTCTGTCTCCCCTGCCCCTCCCTGCTGAGATTCTCTAACTCATTACTCTCCTGGTCTAATTTATTTTCCTGATTCCTTCTTCAGTGTCTCCTTAGGAAGCTGCTCCTCCCTCCCTTCTCTTTCTCACTACCCTCTGGATCCCTGTCCTCCGTTTTCTTCTCTCTGCAAGCCCTAGGTGATTTCACTTGTTTGTATGGTCAATTATACTCTGCCTTCCATGTCTATTCCACTACGCCTGTTCTCTGGCCAGTTATGCACCTCAAACTATTTCTCTTGGTTATTTCATCACCTTAAGATCAATATGAAGCTGTTATCTTACCGAAATCTATGTATCTTCCCTGTCCCTGTCTTCTATTTTCTCCTCTTACACAGTCATCCTTACTGTGTGGCAGTTTGCATAAAATAGAGTGGGGAAAAAAGTTATGAAAGTTAAGAGCAAAGGTTTGATTGGCAGTAACGTGGTGGACGTTAGGGGAGAAATGAGTGTGGCAACATAGACAGGAAGACCTTTTATGTCAGGACAAGGATTCAAATCTGATACGGTAAGAAGCCAATGCGGGGATTCAGAGAGTGGGCAGATGTATTCAGAGTGAAACTTGGAGGATTTGCATGTCAGCAAATATAAAGACTATTTCTGTGCATTAAGGGCCAATACAAACTAGAGCTGAGTGCCTCCTATGGGATGCTGAATGCTCTCAACAACCACTGAGCATGAAGGTAAAAGATTCAGGAGGAATTTAAAAAAAAAAAAGCATCTCTCCCACGAAAAAGAGAAAATAGAAAGAAATTCATGGAATTAACATGATGTTTGCATACCAACACCGTTCACTCTTCAGACATGCTGTATCACTTACCTCCTCACCCTTGGTCTTTTCTAAATAGATTATAAGCTTCCTGGAGCAGGGGGTTCCTTTTATTTTCTTTGTACAGTGCTTAGCACAATGGGGCTGATCTAGACTGAGGGCTCTGGGCATCACCATCATAATAATTAATAAAAGAAACAGTAGAGGCAAGTGGAAATTGATGAGTGGACAGAGTGGTGAATTCGTCTGTTTGAAGAATACAGCTCATCTAGAAAGATACAATGGGTGTATATATATATATTTGTGATATTTGCTGCTCTTAGGAGAGGAAATCCTGCAAAAAGCATGGAGTGGTCAAATACCATCCTATGGGACATGCTGGTTATATATTTTATAAAGTCTGTGTAGCTATGCTGGAGAAAACATCTCCTTTGGTTAAATACTACTATATTAAATATTCTCTCCCGGTGGAAATTCTATAATTTACCAGCCATTAATTACAGCACGTGGAAAATCTACAATTTTCTGAGTATGGTGTGCTGAAACTTAGAGGTATGATTCTCACTTCCTTGTGCATTGCTGGAAAATCTGCTTATAGGGATGCAGAAATAAGGAGCATCCATGTGCCATGAGTTAATACTGCTCCAAACAGTACCATGGGGAAGGGGAAATATGGAGACCAGTAAAAGGCTACCATGGAAAAGCACAAAAGGGCACATCCTTCTTGCAGAAAGATCCATGGGTGTGGGAACCAAATTATCTGTATATCCCAGGATCTACAGCTTTTCAGGCACATACCCTTATCCATCCACCTCTACCCCTCTCCAGGTCTACTGCATTAGGAGGAAACTGAGGTCAGCCTGCTTTCTCTGTTGTTTCCCTGTGGAACTTTCTACAGGAAGATGTGATATTGGTCTTTGCTTCAAATCTCCTCCTATAATACCACCAATTTTCCAGGATATGTTTCAAATAGATATTTGGACATTTAGGAAATGTTTTAGGCAGGTGGGAAGAATTCTAGCAACAATTTAAATGGAAACAAAATGCTTAAAACACATTTTAATAGCAGGAGTAGGGTTGACGGGCCAGATTATGCTATTTTTACCCCATCTGAGGATCTGGCCCACTGCGGTGTAGAGTGGTATCTGTGGATTCAACCAACTCTTAGATTTTTAGGGCCTGATGCTGAAATCATTAAGGATGGGTTGCTCTGGCCTTAATCCAGCATTCGCTTAATTTTAAGCATGTGAATTAAGTGGTTAATTCTAAAGCAGGCAAAATTGTCATTGGATTTCCATGCAAGTTCTGCTTTCCTTGAGATTGAAAGACATTAAATTGCAAATTAAATAAATAACCTAAGTATTTTATAATATTTCATTTAACGGTACGTGCAACTGCTATAACGTGAATATTTCTTAATACAAAATGTAGTGGACAATGAAAGAAGTATAATCCTGAAAGATTGCTAAGAGAATGGCCATTTATCTTCTCGCAACAGTTTGTGTACCACACTGATATCTGCAGGATCTCCGTATTACTGCACAATGGGTAGTGCTACTCGGTCAATAATTTTTGTGGTAGTAAGATATCCTGTTGTAATTTAAAGACTACTTTAAAATATTTGGAGTGTGTGAATTTATAAATCTATAAATATTTATGCTTCTAATCATATTTCATAATTTGCTGATAAAGAATTTATTTTCTATTCACAGGTAGGTCAGATTTTTAAAGGCCGAGTTCTGATGTCAGTACTGTAAAATTAATGAGCATTTATGCACCTACATTTTCTTATCTGGGTAATTATTTTGTCCCTTCTCACTGAAGCTTCTGAACATATCTCCGTGGAGCCAGATATTTGGCCTGAGAAGTACTTAGATAAAAAGATGAATATCTAAAATAGAAATTAAGCTCTCTCTTTCTCTTGGGTCTTGGATACATGGGAGAAAAAATTCAGTCTTTCTCCTGTTGCTTTGGCATATATTTTAAATAAAATAATCTGGCATCTTGTCCTGTTTTAAGTAATCTGTTTTGGAAGTGTCAGTATTATATTCTGGAATGAGTTTATACTGGGATAAAGGTCATTATTACAGATTAACTATGCTGCTTCTGGCAGTCCTCCCATTGCTATTCCACACTGCATTACTTCACACCTGAATCAGCCTGTCCTTTTTACCTGTGTGGACTCTACTGCTCTGCAGTCAACTTGACCCAGTGTCACCTCCCTGTTTAAATGCTCATGCGCAGTCAGGTGCACCTCTTTGCAATTCTAGCTTGTGGCAAATTCACACAGTTGGCATCACACTCCCATTATTGCAGCCAGCCCCCATGTTTCTGTGTGGACTTGTCTGAAGCACCTGAGTTCCTTGCCCTCTGGAAACGGAGTCTGTCAAAAAGAGCTCTGGGATGAATACAGATTCCACTTCAGGGAGGATTTTGAAAGTTCAAAATTAGTTTTCTTTAAGATTTGGAATGACACCCGAAAAATATAAAATTCTCTGAAAGAAACAAACACAAACTTTGGACAATTTATTTTGATGTTTTGTTTTATAGTGTTATAATATATGATATAAAAGAAAAGGAAGTCATTTCAACATAAAAACACCAAAATGATTGATTCAGAAAATATCAAAATGGGGTTTCACCATCATTTTGATTTTGAAGCAACTGCTTTTTCTGACGGCAAACTGTTCTGTTCACATTTTTGTGTCCACCTTTAATGTCCAGTCCCCTTTGAACAAAATTCACCAGTCTGCCAAGATCCACAAGTGCCTGACATAGCAGATACCCCTAGTACGTGCACGTGTTATGAGGAACTATACTAGCTTTTCGCAAAGCAGGCTGCTATCAAACTCTGGTATGGGGTTCTGGAGTTGACCACAGATGGTACCCAAGTGGCCACAAAACCTGACCAGGAGGAGACTGCTGCACACAGCCAAGATCTCTTCATCCCACCTGAGCCAGAGACCTAGGCGCTGGAGATATACCCCTCCCTTCCCTAAAAAATGGAGGGGGAGGGGGAGAGACAGCCAAAAACTGTTGTGGGAGGTTTATAGGGGTTACATTCCTGTACACAATGGAACAAAATTGTATCCGTGGATTTAGAGCCTCTCTCTGCTGATTCAGCATCTGCCCCTTGTCCCCTGTAGTGTGCTCACCACACTGGAGAATTTAACCTCCAAAGCAGTGATGCTCACATCTTTGTGGTTCAGGGGCCAAATTAGTGATCGGCATTACCCAAGAGAGTCACAGTTGTATGAATTCATTGTTTCATTTACTATAGTACTATATATTCATGTTTAAACCATATGACAAGGGAAACATTTAGTTAATATAATAAAATAATTATTTTCACAGCAAAATGACTGACCACACATTACTTTATCTACAAATGATACTTACTGAAATCTTAATGTAATTTAAAGCATGCTTATGGAATTCTGTAGTATCCTAACTTCCAATGAGGACCCTTACCAGTGTGGCTGTCAGTTAGATATATGACACCCCTACTCTGAAATAAGTGCTGTGATGCTAGGATCTATGGTGGAGACAGCAATTTGAAGGCACTCTTTTGTGTGTTGGAGATTGGTTAATTGGTTAATAACATAGTAAAAGCATTCTGATGGTTAATAACTTAGATTGGTTAATAATTAAATCACACAATGTTTTAATATCATGTGCTGCAAAGAGCTGCAGGAGACACATTAAAGAGCCATTTGCAGCTCCCAAGCCTCAGGCTGAAAGGTTTATTTCCCTGAAGTATCAGCTCTCATAACCCTTGGCCTAACAGGCCACTCCAAACAGAGAAAAGGCAATAGAATATACTGGCTCACAGTTGAATCAATGCCCTGTACCTTTTAGCTGCCCCTACGTTATGTGAGGTAAATTGTCAAAATTAAGTTTACAGAGACACTTCAAATGCACAGAGATTATAAGGTTAAACTGATGCCCCCATCTGAGTCAGAATCTCTTCCAGCGGTGTTGGTTCTTTTTTTTTCTTAGGTAAAAAGAGATCATTGAGGTTTTCTGCCCCTTTATTTTATATGCCAGTGAACTTTGAAATAGATTCTTCTGAAAGTTCCCCCGCAAAGTAAAGTTCATTCAGCTGGAAGAAGAGATCTATGTAATTCAAAAGCTTGTCTCTTTTGCCAACAGAAATTGGTCCAATAAAAGATATTACCTCCCCCACCTTGTCTCTCTAGTGCTCATAAGGCATCCATGATATTTTTTTAATCAAGACCCGCTGTACTGTTAACCCTCTTGGTTCAAACCAATGACTGCAAAAGTCTATTTATTTGCAGTGCACCTTTGCTGCTCTTCAGGTGTTATAGAATATATACAAAAGATAGTGCTCTAGTTTGACATGCACATTGCAAGGTAAAATAGCCTTCTTGGCGCTGTCTATATAGGAATGGTTTCCTTTCATTCATGTACCAGCTGAAAAGGCACTTGACAGACCCTTTGGAATATAAGGAGGCCTGCCATTTGGAGGAGTGCCCCCTTACTCTACCTCAAATAGCAGGCCATTCTGGTCCTCCTCCAGGACAAGAACAGCTTCAACTCTTTCACCTACACATTTTTGTAAGATCTTCAGCAGAAACATGAGTGCAGTCAACAACTAAGGTTTGTCCCACCACAGTTCCATTGCACTGGTATGTTGAATCACTAAAGGTTTTTATTATGTAAAACATGGCTCAGAAAGCTCATTGAGGTACAGGTCCCCCTAATAATATCAATTCCCAATAAACTCTTTATACAAGCATCTTGCATTCTTTTCCTCAGTTACAATATATTCATTTCCCACCACTTCACCCTGGTCTCAAAGTAGGAATTCAATGCACGTGATCCTGTTTCCCTGACCAGTTAGAATACCTGTAGAGGCACATTCTCTGTCTATTCAGAAAGCCTCTCCACCTCCACTTCTCAGGGTCTTTCCCTTTCTTTCAAGAAAGGTTCTTGCTGTGTTTTGAACAATCACACAAAGCAGATGTTACTCAGAAGCCTAAAGCCTTCTGAGGCACCTGTACCTTTCCTTCAGCCTTCCAAACACTCGGCCATTCTGCAGTTAGTCAGGGAACAGTTAAGCAGCTCTTTTCTTCTGCCCAATAAAAGGCTTTATAAGCCAGTGAAGCAGAGTGTAAATTGGGTCTGCTCATATGACAGGAGGAATCATCAAGCCATTAATCTCCATAGCAATCCTGGGAGCAAAAGTTCCTTCTTTGATTGCCAGAAACAGGATACAGTTTCTAAAGATTCTGGTATCATGGACTTTACCAACTGCTGCACATTAATACTGGTGAACCTTCCATGGTGAGCAACCAGGTCTCGCAGCAGACCCTTCTGCTGATTAACCCTGAGATATGGTGTGTGGGTCAAAGAATAGATACATGTGTCCCATCAGTGATTCCAGTACAATTTGGGAATGCCAGTCATGCAAGTCACGCATGATTTAGTTGTGGTTGGTCCTGCTTTGAGCAGGGGATTGGACTAGATGACCTCTTGAGGACTCTTCCAACCCTAATCTTCTATGATTCTATGAAATCCATCAATAACCTCCTGTAAATTGCCAAACTTTATGACCTGAGGCATTGGTGCCCTCTCAATAGCAGTGCACACCTGATACCAGCCCTGACAGTGGATCTACCAACATCAAATAAATTAGTTATTGGTCAATAGCAACCAGGGGTGGTGAGCTTCCAGAAGCTCCTCTTGACCTGCTGCTCACAAACAGGGAAGATTTGGTAGGGGAAGTAGAAGTGGGTGGAAACCTAGGCAGCATGACCATGAGATGGTCGAGTTCAGGATCCTGAAGAAAGGAGAACAGCAGGATACAGACCATAGACTTCAGAAAAGCAGACTTTGACGGAGTTGATGGGCAGGATCTTCTCGGAGGCTAACATGAGGGGGAAAGGAATCCAAGAGGGCTGGCTGTATTTTAAAGAAACCTTATTGAGGGCACAGGAACAAACCATCCCGATGTGCAGAAAGAATAGCAAGTGTGGTAGGCGATCAGCTTGGCTTAACAAAGAAGTCTTTGGTGTACTTAAATGCAAAAAAGGAGTTTACAAGAAGTGGAACCTTGGTCAGATGACTGAGGATTATAAAAAATACTGCTTGAACATGCAGGAATGAAATCAGGAAGGCCAAATTGCAATTAGAGTTGCAGCTAGCAAGGGACGTGAAGGGGAACAAGAAGGGTTTCTACAGGTATGTTAGCAACAAGAGGAAGATTAGGGAAGGTGTGGGCCCCTAACAGAATGAAGGAGGAAACCTAGTGATAGAGGGTGTGCAGAAAGCTGAGATACTCAATGCCTTGTTTGCCTCTGCCTTCACAGACAAGGTCAGCTCCCAGACAACTGCAGTGGGCAACACAGAATGGGGAGGAGGTGAACATCCCTCAGTGCTGAAGGAACAGGTCCAAGACTATTTAGAATGACTGGACATACACAAGTCCATGGGGCCAGATGCAGTGCACCCAAGGGTGCTGAGGGAATTAGCTGATGTGATTTCAGAGCCATTGGCTATTATCTTTGAAAGCTCGTGGCAACTGGGGGAGGTCCCTGATTACTGGAAAAAAGCAAATATAGTGCCCATCTTCAAGAAAGGGAAGAAAGAGGATCCAGGGAACTGCAGACCAGTCAGCCTCACCTAAATCCCTGGAAAAATCATGGAGCAGGTCCTCAAGGAATATAAAGGAATTTAAAGCACTTAGAAGAGAGGAAGGTGATCAGGAACAGTCAACATGGATTTACCAAGGGCAAGTCATGCCTGACCAACCCAATTGCTTTCTATGAAGAGGTGTCTGGTTCTGTGGATGTGGGGAAAGCGGTGGACATGATATACCTTGACTTTAGCAAAGCTTTTGATACGGTCTCCCACAATATTCTGATCAGCAAGTTAAAGAAGTATGGGTTGGATGAATGGACTATAAAATGGATAGAGAACTGGCTAGAGCATAGGGCTCAATGAGTAGTGATCAATGGCTCCATGTCTAGCTGGCAGCCAGTCAGAAGCAGAGTGCCCCAGGGGTTGGTCCTGGGGCCAGTTTTGTTCAACATCTTCATTAATGATCTGGAGGATGGGGTAGATTGCACCCTCAGCAAGTTTGCAGATGACGCTAAGCTAAGGGGAGTGGTAGATACCCTGGAAGGGAGGGATAGAATACAGAAGGATCTAAACAAATTGGAGGATTGGTTCAAAAGAAATCTGATGAGGTTCAACAAGGACAAGTGCAGAGTCCTGCACTTAGGACTGAAGAATCCCATGCACAGCTACAGACTGGAGACCCAGAAGCTAGGCAGCAGTTCTGCAGTAAAGGACCTGGGGGTTACAGTGGATAAGAAGCTGGATATGAGTCAGCAGTGTGCCCTGGTTGCCAAGAAGGCTAATAGCATATTGGGCTGCATTAGTAGGAGCATTGCCAGCAGATCGTAGGAAGTGATTTTTCCCCTCTATTCGGCATTGGTGAGGCTGCATTTGGAGTATTGTGTCCAGTTTTGGGGCCCCCACTACAAAAAGGATGTGGACAAGTTGGAGAGTCCAGCAGAGGGCAACAAAAATGATAAGGGGGCTGGAGCACAAGATTTATGAGGAAAGGCTGAGGGAACTAGGTTTGTTTAGTCTGCAGAAGAGAAGAATGAGGAGGGATTTGATAGCAGCCTTCAACTACCTGGAAGGGGGTTCCAGGGAGGATGGAGCTAGGCTGTTCTCAGTGGTGGTAGATGACAGAACAAGGAGCAATGGTCTCAAGTTGCAGTGGGGGAGGTCTAGATTGGACATTAGGAAAAAGTTTTTCACCAGGAGGGTGGTGAAGCACTGGAATGGGTTACCTAGGGAGATGGTGGAATCTCCATCTTTAGAGGTTTCTAAGCTGTGGCTTGACAAAGCCCTCACTGGGATGGTTTTGCTGAGGTTAGTCCTGCTTTGAGATGACCTCCTGAGGTCCCTTCCAACTCTAATATTATATGATTCTATAAGGTGATGACCACACACTGATCCCCAATGAGAGAATCTCTCATGTTGTTGTTCCACAGCTGCAAAGTTCTGCAGTGAGCTTGGTCCAAGTCTCTAGGAAAGTAACCTTCCACATTCAGAAGTCCTGCAGCCACCCTTGGTCATCCCAGTCCTCCATCACTATCCTGTCGCACCAGTTACTGGTGGTTTGTGGAGCCCAGAAGCAACTCTTCACCAAGTCAAGCTGCTAAAGGAAAATGTCCTGTAGAAGTAAATGCTCAATTTCTTCCTACTCCTCCTCTAGCTACATCACTGCAGCATCATCATGGCAGTCTCCCAAAGCTTCTGACTGTGTGACTGCAAATACATGTGGACGAGCCTGTTCATATTAACCACGCTGAGAATTGCACTACTCACAGTTGTTTCCTCTGTGCTGCCTGACAGCAGTTTGAAAATAGTGCTTGCTCACAAAAAGCAGATGAAATGATGGGATGCGAAGAGAGAGGAATTACCAGAGGTTGTTAGCTTGACACCTTCCCATCCCCCCAAGTCCCAGAATTCCAGTAGGTTCTGATAGGCATCCCACAATGCACTCTGAGAACAATCCTAGAATACATAGAGCCTAGTGGCAGAACATTGCACTAGGGAATATCATCATGAGTAGTTCAGACAGCATTACCCACAATAGGTAGTCCTATATTTCTATCTTAGTGTTAAGGGTTTGGGTGCACATATGTATGTTGTGACTGGGGGTTTAGGAAGAAGTTAAGTCCTTCCTGTGGGAGCTGCAGTTTTTACTTGCAGTATTCCAATAAAATCCTTTTATTTCTGTGAGCATTATAATGTCTGCTGAGAATACAGTGGTGGACAAGTGGATACAATGGTTCACTAGAGAATTTAAGACAACATAAACAAAGGGGTGGAGACTCACACATTAGCTATAGTTATAACATAAAAAACATATATTGAAAAAAACTTTCCCATGTAGACAAGGCCTTACTTCTTTCCTGCATGGCTTGTTTTGGGCAATTGTGCACACCAGGAAGTAATCTGTCTTGCACATATATTTGCAGTTCTTGCACATGCAAATGTAGATGCACATTGTAATATATGGACCACATGCATACCTTTAAAATGGTGGCCCATGCTTTAAAACTTTACTGGAGTATTTGTTAGGAAGGAAATGAAATACATAAATATAACAATCATTTCAGATCCTAAATGAGTAGCAGAATATGTGTAAACTAAAAAAAGCCTTTCCATTGTAGCCTTAAAATGGGTTTACGAGACATTTTAAAGTACCCAGGCCTTAGTTTAGGCACATAGTTTTATGTTTCTTCTGAAACAGCTAAGTTGGAATAGGAGCTGCATACTGTTTATAGAATAGCCTAATTAAGATCTGAACTCAGGTCTTGTCATGTAAGAGAACCAGGAAGAGATTTTTAAACAATTCTATTTTAAAATGTTGTTACAGCCTTAGTTGAGCTACCCCTTGTGCATAGTTACCTGGCTGATGTATAGGACCCAAACCTTGGATTCCACATGCTTTTAAACTTACTGAGAATCTGAGCAGCAGCCAGCCATTGTCCCTGTATCTGGCCTTTCAGGCACACTCCCAGAATACAGACTCCAAATCTGGTATCCCTTATCACAATGATGTACAGATCTATGGGGGAAAAAACACACACTTGCATGCAGGATCCTGTCTCAGTTTCCTCAGACACTTCTGAGAGCACATATTGTCTGAGTCAATGCCCTCCAGGGAGTCCAGGGTTTCTCTCCTCCTTCCCAGTCTTGGCTTCTGATTCTGGCCTGCTCTTTCTTGCTGGAGAGAATCTTTAACAGCAGATTCTAACATTTTTGTCTCTTCCTGTTCTTCTCCAGGGTTTTTACCATTCTCCAATCCTCTGTTTTTGTTACAGTGGACCAAAGACACTAGGAAATCAATAAATATCAGCGATTGGACTACAACTATTGTCTGCCTTCCTCCAGATGTTTAAACCTCTCAGAACTAAGTTAACTCTTTGCACACATGTAACAGACATGATAGTAATCAAATAGGTAATGCTATCAAATAGATAACATTAATCAAAATAATACAAATATCTCCCATGTTCCTTCACATCTGTATAGTAATTTGAAGTCTCCTTGGATTCCCTTAGGACCAAAACATCTGGCCAGCACCCATTCTAAACATTCAGTTGAATGTTGACGTAAACAATTGGGATAAAAGAGAAAATTGAGTTGTCTGGCTGTGCTAATTGTATGAGATGTTTATCTATGTCTCTATACACATAATATATCACAGGGTGAAGTTTGGAAAGAAACAATAGGCAAAATACCCATTCTACTTGAGGGGGCTTGAAGGACTCTTCTTTTGGAGCTATAGCCATTCCAGCAAACTGTTTAAAGTCCCCTCCAATTTATGGGCAATACAGTAACAACACTGTGGCTACTAAGCAAAAAAGATGCATCTTCACTAAGCAGTCATTTGTGACCACATTAAATCTGTGCTTGTGTACAACAAGATATAATACTGTGTTGCAACCGTGACTGATGCAGAATATAATGGTGATTCAAAGATTTATTTATCATCAGTACAGAATATATTAAGTAGGGATGCATTGATAAAATAAAACAGAATTACTGATGATGAAATGAGTTCTATACCTGTTCAGAGAAAATAGAACATGGTGTTCTTCAGTAAAAGGAAACAAGCCAATGGAGGGAATTGCAATTCAAACCTGTCAAATTCTGCACAGTTACTTTACACCGTGGCAGTCACAATAAGTTAAAGGTTATAAATATATACACCCTTGAACTCATTAGGCATGAAATAATTGGAAGATCTTAGTATACAGAATAAGTAGAAACAGAATAGTGTAAGAGGACCATTTAATACAGGTTTCATGTAGCGAAAGCATGAGTCAAATTTGAATGGTTTGCAGTAATAATATTAATATTTAACAATTAATTAACATATTAACTTATTAACATCATGATCCTATTTAAAAGATGCATTTAAAATCACTGTAGTTGCACAATTAAGCACTGAAATTTAAATGTCAAAATTAAGATTATAAAAGCAAATTTAATCCTGCCCCCAGTAAACATGTATTATAACACTCTTTAATTATACAATCATATGATATTTCTCAAATTATGTATTAGTCTAATTTTTTCTATAGTCTAAAAATCCACATAGTTTAGTGCTGTGTTTTACTCTGTCAGATTATGTGAAAGTCACCAATATAAAAAATGCACAATGCGATAATAACTGTTCCATATACACTGTATGACATGCTTCTTTATGAGGTTGTAGAAAAAAATTATCAAATTATTTTGCATGACTTGAGAAATAGCATGAAACAGAATTCTAGCCTGTATATGAAAGTATATCCACAAGAGACAAAGTAAGAGTTCCAGGTGCAAGCTTAATTTTGGCATGTAATATTTGAGTGCTTAACCATAAAACCTTAATTTAAAAAAATGTATTTTAATGGAGCTTCCTAAATTATTTCTAAAGAAAAAAAGAGAAGAAGGCTGATATATCATAGCTCATGCAGTTTAGAAGGTCAGAGGAAGTTCCTTCTCTGTTTGCATAATAGAAAAGCTGAGTAGGTTTTACTTTAGAAGCGGCCTGATTCACTTGATCAATGGGATGGTCTGCACATGCTTGAAGTTAAACATATGCTTCAGTGATTTCCTGAACCAGGACTATCAATTATGCACAGAGACTATGAGTAACATTTTCAAAAGTGCTTAAGTCTTGTCCACTGTTTACCATACGAGGTTCAAAAATTGTAAATGATCTTTATAATGCTTTTCTTACACTATGTGCAGGAGTTGAGAACAGGGCCAGCTCTGAAAGCCTGTCTCGTTACGTGTGCATGTGTAGTCTTGCCTACCTTCACTCCAAATTTTGCGCGCACGCGCACACACACACACACACAAGAGATGAACATCTCAGTGTGGTATATTCACAATACAATTTTTCAAACACTCATAACTTAGAAATCGGGTGAAATTTGGCTTTGATTTGACTCAGTCACTTCTACTTAGGAAAGACTAAGACCCTGTCAGAATTTCAAGTTTCTATCTTCAGTCACTTTTGTGTTAGAGTGGGGTTTTTTTAAAAATGTTGCAAGAATTATTTTCAGAATGAAGAAAGTGGGGTTTTTTCTCAGTCTCCTCATACCCAAAATGGAAACGTTGTTTTGTCATTCAAGTTTTCCACTTAGTAGGGATCAGACCTGGAAAATTTTATCATGATAGGTGAACCTTTCAGAGAGTTATAAGCAACCAGAAAATGAGGAGATTAGAATGGAATCACTTAGGCACCATTGTAGTTATTGCTAGTGGTCTAGCTAAAATCTCCTAACTCTTAAAACTCACATGAGACAATGTGACTGCTGCTAAGGGGAAAATATATAAACAGGAGTTTATACAAATGAAACAGGCACTGCTGCTGAGAAAATTGTAAGTACTTTATTTATGAAACCACTGAATTTCTCAATGAAGTTCAGAAGAACATAATTTAGAAAGAGCCTGCATTTAAATTAAACTGACTAGCACTAAAAGTGAATGTTATTTCCCTACTGCTAGAAAACTCAGTAGTTGGGCTTGGAAACACTTCTTTGCTGGAGAGGAGTGCAAGAAGATGGCAGTGTGGGAATCAAAGTGCTGAATCGAAATGTGTGAGTAGTAATTGACAAGCACTAACAGAAATAGAAAGCTAGCTGTTAATTTGGAAACTGAGCCCACTTCTTCAGTCAAACGTGATCAGCAGTTGAAGCCCTGCTATAGTTATCTGCCTCCACGTGGAAATAATGTATGTTGGTGCTGCTATAAATAATTTGAATAACTCCCCTGGGTTTGGAATCAGGCATCATATTCCCTCTGTGTGCAACTTTTATAGAGCCAAATTCTGCTGGGGGTAAGTAGGTACAATGCCAGTGAAGTCAGTGCATTTATGCTGCATTTTGTCCAATTAGTTTGCTTCTAGCATGGGATTGTTGAAAAGTGAATTTTATGTGACACATGGAATCCCCTGCCTGCTTGATTGGAAGCAGTTCTGGCCAGCAGAGCAGTCCTTTGGTGGCTGTTTAAAGATGATATAGTTTAGAATGGGGCCAGCTGAAAACCAGTCCAGGGAATTGCAAATGGCTCCTTCATTTCATGCTAAATAGGATTTTGACAGGATTAGGAATCACACTTCATTCGCTTTCTACTATGTCATATAATTATGTAGTACTATATCTGATTATTTGGCTAAAGTTAAATTCATAAATCAGAAGTTGCTCTAGCCCTATAATCAGATCTTAGACATCTAGTGCCAAGTCTTATTATCAATATGAAAATCAGCATTGTTACTTGTATTGGTTTTAAATTCCAGAACTACCTGATATGGGCTAGGGATTTGAATTTGAGTCTGCCATATTTCCTAAGAGAAGACCCTAATCACTTGGCTATTCTGGGGGAAAAGGGTTCACCCTGAGACCAGAGATTCCATCCTGCACCTGAGAATTCTTTTCAAGAAAAGTTTCATAAAAATTGGCACATTCCTGTGAAAAGTTTGTGTTTCTACAAATCATCTTTTCTTACCAAAAAAAAGGTTTGCTGGAAAATTTTGGATCTGCTCTAATGTACCAGATGCTTCGAAGTGCAAAAGTCTCCATAGTGGGCAGGAAGTCAGAGATGACACCCTGAAATATAAGGTTTAATATTCTTTCCAGAATTTATAGCTATTGGTGGCCAGCATTCAGTGCAGCTGCACTAGTGCAGTGCCTCCTTAAGTGTCTTGAGCTCTCAGTAACTTGCTACAATTTTTCCTGTCTTATCCATAGCCCATGCAAGTGGATGTAGCAAGCCGCTTAGTTCAGTTGCCCATTCAAATTTTGGCACTGCTTGTTTTTTCTTCATGGCCCATGCATATTGCAGAGGGGAAAGAATGGTTACATGGTGGAGAGATAAATTTGTATCCTGGGTACCCCCTTTACATAGCCTCACCACTGCTTTTTCCATGGATTTGTTCCCTTCCATGTCACACAATATATGGGCCAAAGAATCTTGGAATGCAACTGAATAATGATGCGAGAATTTCTTGGCACTGCTTAACTGGGAGGTTGTTAATATAACATGCTAAATAGTTGCTGAACTGTGAAGAGAAGATTTCCATGTAACCAGTTTCAGCAAAGTGTCTTTACTATGCAACAGATGGAAAATGGAAGAAAAAGTCCTAGGCCAACATACCTGCCAACATCATCATGCAAAAACTCAGCAGATCCAAAATGTGCATAAATTGAATGAGGTGTTATTAGATTGATTTTAAGAAGTTGTTTTTGGCCTATAAAGCCCTAACTTGGCCTTGAATCTAACAACCTGTTTAAGGGACAGCCTCAGTTAGAGAGGTTCGTGAGCTAAAAGTCCATCGGTATAAGAGAGAGAGAGAGGTCATCTGACATGGTATGCTCTGGTAGGGCCTTAGACTTTGGAAATCACTTTTTCCTCAGGTCCACAACAGATAGATTTTTGTTAGCTTCAGGACACTTTCCCCGGTCCATCTTTTGTCCTTTGGCTATGAGGAAAGTGGGGGTGGAGAGGATACTCTGGTGTTGGTGAGTCTAGCAGTATTCTTGGATTCTTGGCTGCATAGAGTTTTCTATAAACAAGTTTTGGAACTGGACAAAGTCCAAGAGATTTTTGGTACAGAAGTTTGGTACCTCTTTTTTCTTGCCTGACAACAGGGAGAGTTGTTGTTTCCACCTGGAAGAGAAAGTGGACTGACATGGACAGGGGCCAGATCATATGCAGATCTGGCCCAAAGATCCAATTTGGGCAGCTATGTGTGAGGGTCCAGAGATTACTTATCAGTAGAGTTATTTTGAGAATAAAGTTTGTCCCTTGATGTTAGAAAAATATTAAAAAGATGATTGCTTTTCCCTTTCAAATTATTTGACAAATATTTCCCTAAGAGAGTATTATTACCTGTCTGTTTTCAGTGATGGTTCATGGGTTTCTTTCCTACTGAGTTTCACTTTAAAGTACAGGCAGATTTTAAAATGTCTCTGATAGATGTCAAACACTTTCTTGATTTCCAGCATCTGGCCTTGGTGGCTTATCGCCAAATTTGAAAAAGAACTTTGGGATAGTGAGTATATATATTGTGATACATCTAGTAGTTTTCTATAATGCAAATATATCCAACACTGCATGAAATCCCTAAACTACAATTTCCCATTTCAACTTTGCACTTGTCAGGTTGCTGTGAAACTAGTCAAACTCTGCTTCCCAAAGCGTCCCAAAGATGTTAGCCTATGTAACTGATTCTCTTCTCCTGACGACTCTGCCATTTGAAATTTCCATACCTGTGAGGAATAAATGCCACTTGCTCTTTGGAAGCTTCATCATTAGACTAATTAGCAATCAGTCTTGTAGATTTGCTATAGAAACCCGTGAGTTTGTTTTCACATTATCTGCACAAAGCAGAAATGAAAATCTTTCTTCTTGTAGCAGTTGCCATTTGTTTCACAATGTAGCCAGCTGTCAGTGTGAGGGAACACTTGACCTGGCTTTGCTTAACTTTCTTTTGAGTTTCTTCTAATGAAATATTTAGACATGAACAAAGGATTGTCATTAGTACGTTTCCATTTTGCCCAACTGTTTCTTTATATGCTGCAGATAAAAGTCTTCATGAGAACACTGACAAATGCTAGAATACATGCTGTAAACATTAAATGAAAGATCCTCAGATTTAACATGCTTTTCACTGTCTTTTTTTTTTTTCAACATGAGCTTCCTGTGTGGAATATAAAAAAGAATGGGCCTGTAGGGTTTGTGAAACAAAAGAATACAAGCAAACAAAAAGAATTTATTCACACTAAGCACTAGAAAAGATCGGTTGTTCATTAATTAAATACTTACTGGTCCTAATTCAACAGAGCGCTAAATACGCAGTGTGTGTTTAACTTTAGCCATATGATTATGTGCTGTGTTGAATAGGAGTGAATTTAAGCACATGTTTATGTCCCACTAAAGTCTGTGGGTGATATCTTGGCTCCACTAACATCAATGATAAAACTCCCATTGACTTCAGTGGGCCCAGGATTTCACCCAATTGATATGTCTACATTGCAGTTAAATACCTGTGGCTGGGCCCGTGTCAGCTGTGTCAGACATGGGCTGGGCCCGTGTCGGACTAGGGCTGGAGTCTGGGTTCTGGGACCCTAAGAGTGGGTAGAACCCAGATTTCGGGCTCCAGTCCGAACATCTACTTTCCAATTAAACAGCCCTTTAGCCTGAGCCCTGCAAGCCTGATTCAGCTGACATGGGCCAGCCACAGGTTTTTAATTGCAGAGTAGACGTATCCAGTGTGACTTAAGCACATGTTCAAGTGCTTTGCTGAATCAAAGCCATTATGAGCTGTTCTATTATAAAGCCCCAAAAGCAAGGAACTTAAAGATTCACCTGTGTCATTCAACCCCTCCCGGCCCGAGTAGGCAGCTGTGTGAAGCAAACCAGCTGACTGGGGAGAATGGAAAAAACTGTGCAAAGTGCCAGATCCCAGTGCATGTTCTTCATCCTTACACACTCACTTATGGGCCAGTCACAATTTGGACCTAAATAACATCCATCCTATTAAATAAGAGTTCACTATCCACTGATCCTTCTCCACTGTAGCTCTGACTATTCCGTTACCACTTTTTTCCCCTTGTATAGATATTTTATAGAATTTAATAGAAAGGGATGTTTAATAAATAAAACTCTTGTACAGAACCTAATAGAGAACGTTATCTCTACTATACAGCTATAGGATGGTTATAAATAACTGATATCAAACTTGATTTTATTCTGTAGAGTTTGAATAATTTCTGCACAGCTGACCACATTCTTACAGAACACTTACTGGCCAACATTTTGAAACCTGGGTGTCTACATTTAAATTCCTTAATTCTTATTTAGTTGCCAAAATATAAATGGGCTAGTTAGCAAAGGTGATGAGAACCTGCAATTCCTAATGACTTTGCTGGGATTTGTGGGCACTTTGGCCTCCTAAAAATCAGTCCATTTATATTTAGATGCCTAAAAAGGATTAAGTGTAATCCTTAAATGTAGACATCCAGATTGGAGAACATTTTGGTGAATATAGCTGTAGGGTGGGATTTTCAGAAGCACTCAACTTGGTCTGACTCTGCTTCCATGAAGTCAATGGTAAAGTTTGCAGAGACATCATGGGAATTCAGTTCAGCCAACTCTGAGCACTATAAAAACCCCATTTTTAATCCCTTCTAATTTAACTGGACATTTTCTCAAGGGCAGGAATGAAGCTTTGAAATCCAGGGTGGCAGCTAGGATTTCCAGGCCAGAGGAATGAACTTGAATTTGTGCATATAAATTATTACAAGGTTTAGTATTATTAACAAGGTTACCAGTGTAAACTCTCTAACGTTAATATCAAGGTTTCATCACATTTGCTGGCTTGTTCCCCTGTTTTTCTCCCCTACTCCATTTTTCTGCTTATTCACCTTTTTCTTTTTCCACCCCCAGTATGCTAACATTAGGCCCTAATTAACTCCCCCATCTCTGAGTTTTTATTTCATTCCTTGCCAGGAAATTCAAAGGGTTTTCTTAACCTTGCTGAAGAAAGTAGGCAGCGACTTTTCTTGCTTTATGATACTCAGCTTGGACAATGAAGCACCACGTGTCCTGGCAGCCCTAAACCTGCTGGTTCCTATGGAATGTGGCAGCAGGCTGCCTGTGGCTGTCTCCGTAGCGTACATGCTCTTCTTTCTCTTCCCACAGTTGCAAACTTTGAAGCAGAGAGAGAGACTGACAATAGCAATAGTGGTCCTTGAGGTCCACATCATAACACCGTCCCTCCACATGTCAATTTATTAACAACAGGTGAATACCTTCAGAGATTCCAAGCCCAGAAGGGTTCACTGTGATCATTTAATCTGATCTCCTGTATAAACAGGCCACAGAACATCCCCAAAATAATTCCTAGAGAGTAGCTTTTTAGAAAAACATTCAATCTTGATTTAAAGATTGTCAGAGATGGAGAATCCACAACAACCCTTGGTAAATTGTTCCAATGGTTGATTACCCTCACTGACAAGTATTTGCTTTCTTTCCAGTCTGAGTTTGTCTAGGTTCAACTTCTATATCATTCTCTGCTAGATTGAAGAACTCATTATTAAAAATTTGTCTCCCATGTAGGTGCTTATGGACTGTAATCAAGTCACCTTCTTTGTTAAACTAAATAAATTGAGTTTTCTGAGTCTATCACTATAAGGCATGTCTTTTTAATCCTTTAATCACTCTTGTGACTCTTCACTGAACCCTCTCAATTTATCAACATCCTTCTTGAATTGTGGGTACCAGAACATGACCTAATATTCCAGCAGTAAATTTTTCTTTACTCCATTGCAATAAGTTATTAATTCATACAAATTGAGGGCATGATCTCAGAGTCTTTATTCAGGTAAAGTTCAAGAGACTATCGATACAAGAATTAATCAGGGCTAAAATCTGTATTCATTACTATGCTTACAATAACTAAGAACTAAGTAAGAGCAACAGGATTGAGATCTGGACAAATTCACTCTTTACTCAGGCATAACTCCCACTGCAGTTAGGTGGATAGGTCTCTGGAACAATGTATTCACAACCCAAGAATAATGCAAATGTAAAATTAAATTTTGTCTTTAAAAGTTTTTTACAGTTTGTGTAAAAAGGTTAAAATATACAACTGTTTATATTTCCTCAAAGGTTTTGTATAACTTAAGTCTGAGTAAAGTGGCATTATAAAACTCCCTTTTCATGCAACATCGACTTCATCAACTGACTTGCCTACTAAAAATTATACAAACCACAAAATAATACCTCCTGTTTTGGCCACTATCAGCACAGTTGTTTGAAAAGTCTACAGGAGTTAGTAAAGGATAAGAAAGAAAATATCCCTCTTGAATTTTGCTCTCTGCCTATGCACATTGGACCTAACAGCCTTTACAACACTTCACAAGATGGATCTTTTGCTACACTGTACTGGAGACTAGAGGCCCTTTTTGTTTCTTTCTTAAACAAATTAAAAATCTCCCTCCCTTTCTTTTCACAGTATTAAAAATTACTCAGACTGCCGCAGCTCTTCATTCATCCATCAGCGAAAACCACAAGAAGCTGGCTGATAGGTGAAATCTTTCATAGTGATGTGTGTTTGTCAGTGCAAAACAACAATATATTTCTGTGAGTCAGGGATTAATGGAACATTGCATGTAAATCAACATGTCACATTTTATTTAAACGTTCTTACTTAACTTACAGAAAAGGATCCTGTCTGCGGAGAACTGAGGGCTGAATGCTTCCTTGGGAAGTGGGGGAAAGATTATGTTTTATTTCATATATTGAATTTTTTTAAAATCTGCAAAACAACTGTAGACTCACCCCTTTAAGCTTGTGTAGCAGACACTGTTTTATACTATTTTGCTTGCTGCACAAATGGTTCATAACATTTTACTATCATACAATTGTAACCATTTAATTGCCGATGGATCATTCAGTCTAGAGGCAGGCAGGCACAGTTTCTGCTGACCAAAGGGACATTCCCCTGCTTGCAGTGGGACTGAATTTGATCCCATGTCTGAAGGACCCATAGTGCTAAAATCTTATCAAAGTGAATCCATGCATTGTAGGAATTGTAATAGTTAGGGTGGCCATGAAAGAGCTCTGAAGAAGCTGTGCACCCAGTACCCATTCTACATAGATCTTCTCCCAGTGTTAAGGCATTTCCATTGCCTTTGCAATGTGAACAAAATTCCCCTAGACAATAAGGGATGCAAGAGCGCTAACTGGAATGATGAAAAACCCAGAGAGTCTGCTTTTGATATATTTTTTTTTTGGTCATTGAAAAAAAAAAAGGCTGAAAATGTTTTTGGCCCCAAACTGAAATATTCTGTAAGAAAACTAAAACTGTATGAATAATGGATTTATTTAGTTCAGGGATTGGATTGAAAAATAAGTAAATAAATAAGTGGTTGGTTTTAACCAAAACTGATTTCTTTCAGTTTTTCTTGCTGAAATGGGGAGAAAAATAAAAGTTGAATGGAATGTTTCATTCAACCCAAATCTAATTTTTTTTCTTTATTTCAAGTAAATTTTTAGTGATTTTTCACCCTTTTTTAAAAAATGAACACAATTTCTAAATGACATGCCATTTGGTTTCAAAATGTCAGAGTTTAAATTTTTCAATTTGAAATTGTCTATTTTTTTTCCAAAATGTTGAAATGTTTCATTTTGGAAATGTCAGAATCAAACATTTTGACATTTACAAACTTTCTCCTTCCGTTTTTTTAGGCCAAAACTTTAGCCAAACTCAACCTGAATTTGTAAATAGTTTCAGTGCCTCAAAAATGCATTTTTTGGGGGGATAAATTTACTGTTTCACAAAAGATGTTCACACAGTTCTACTGAAAAGCAAAATATTTCAGTTCAAATATGCTGCTGTGATACCTCATGGGAGTTGTAGTTTGGTGCCTCAAGTCCCCATTGTCCTCTATGGGCCAGGGTCCCCAGCCAGACTTCATCTTCCATGATGTCCTGAAGCCATGGGACTCCCATGATGCACTATCACTCCTTACCAAAAGAGAAAATTATGGTGCATCAGAGGAGATGTAATTCAACCAGGAATCCTGGCCTATAGGAGAATGGGACCATGGGGCACATGAACTCCATTGGGGCATGCTGGCAGCATTTCTGAACTGAAATATTTCATTTTTGACACAAAACGTTAGCTTCTTGTGTTTTTAAAGTGACAAAATTTGAATCATAAGCACCTTGGGGAGGGAGGAAATTTGTCTCCCTACCTATCTATATGATGGAATGTCTACCCCACATGGGTAAGCAAAGGATTAAAAGGCATCTGAGACCTCAGTTAGTTCACCTGGCTATACCTGGAGGGTATGTTAGGCTGGGTTTGTTACTAGACCAACCTGGGGAGGAGCTGGGTCTGAAGAAAGCCATAGGTATGGAATTAATCTCTGTGGTAGGTCCTGGGAATCACACCATCTTCTTATGTGTCTGCCTAGTCAAAAACAGACAGTGATTGTCATTGGCCATAAATGCTTATGTGTCAGGGCTTTGTCATATCAGTCCTTCCATTAAACCAGATGTGCCATCAAGAACCAAACTGCATATTAATATCTGGCATGAATCACAATCATCCATCTGAGCTGCCATTTAATGCACCTTCAAACTGTCAATCGTAATGTTCCCTCCTGGTAATAAATGAATTGTAGTACACAAGTTCTTCTTGCTTTGTACAATGAAGAGGGTTCTAAATTCACACTAACCTTGAATTTCATGCAGAATGATCTGTGCAGAACTCAAGCTGGTAGCATGCATCTCCTTAAACCAAAGTATCATCACTACATGCTTCCATCAGGTTCACAAGCAGAGGCCAAATGCAGCTCACTGGAGCCATACGTGGCATAGTCTGGAAGGAGTCCACGGAGAGAGAGACTGAGAATTCTCAAGGTTTCCTGGGATCCCTGTTTCTATGGCTTTTTCCCAACACTGTCCTTGCCATCTCTACATCCCTTCTGGTCCTTCAGCGCTGTGGGGAAAATGTAGCTAAATAGCTGCCTCTTAAAATCTGTGGAGTTCTGAGTAATTTATTTCCATTAGCATGTTTTTATGCAGAAGAGGAACACAAGGATAACAGTGATTATTCTGATTTTGTGGTCATTTTACGGCAATCCTGTGTGCATTTTAATTATTTCTGCTGAACAGGGTGCGTGTAATATATCGTACATATTTTAGGTTTGGATTTAATACATAGGGAGATATGGCAATGTTTCATGTTTAACACACTTCATCTAAAGCATCAATAATAAATAAATGAGGGGGCGGGGAAGATGAGCATTCTGAGAAGCATTCCTCTGTTAATGACATTTTAAGTTGCTCTTAAATAACTCAAAGCTGAAATAAAAGGCAGCCAATCCCACCCAAAATTTCTCCCCTCCTACCAGTAAATATAGGGCTGAAGCCCCCACAGCAGCTCTAGGGGCTGATATTTAAGAGCCTTCCCAGCTCAGGAGGTAAGACCTAGTGAAAGGAGCATGGCCAGATGGGCCAAGCAGATCGTCTACTTAAGGGTCACTAGACCCCTCTGAGTCTTCCCTACTCCACAAGGATATCAGGGCCTGAAGTTCCTTGGAGCTCTATTAAAAACTGATTAAACAACAGGTGATAGTATGCCCCCCACAAAAATAGTCCAGGGCAAGGTTGTGCATGTGCCCATGGAAGCCATATTATGAACACTTGGTCCACAGTCTTGAGATGTTTTTTTGTAAACAATTAATTTCTGTATCATGTATATGCTTTTAAACAAGGCTTTTATGTCAGTGTACATGAATAGAAGTCTAAGTCTGAGCAAACTAAACACCAATACAGTGGGGATGCGTTATGCTAAACACTTCTGTAAAGCTGAGCACTAGTAAAGTAGCCATTAGGACAGACGTAGACAACCAGCAGAACAATCACAACCATTATTCATTTATATTTACAGCCTCTAAAAAGGTATGCTAGGTGCTTTGCAGAACACGAAAAAGGTATGTTCCCTTAGCCAAAGAGTTTGAGGCAAGATTTTTAGGGCTATTTAGGTGCCTACAGACAGCCTGGCCCTTCATGCCTACATTTAGCCATGGCTCAGTAAGTTAAGTGACGGTAACAGTAAAGAAGGGATAAACTGAGCATGAACACTTTACTTACGCTAAGGGTTACAGCAGCCGGCCCACTTGATTACGAGGTTCAGACGTGCTTGTCTTGAGTGTCATTCTCTAATACAATGAACATTAATTCATTACAATATTCCAGTCACTGATTTCACTTCAAACTAAATCACACATAATGACCGATACAGCTTGTTGCTGAATGCTACAATTTACGGTTTATGGGCCAATGCCAAAGTGGAGTAAAGAGATAAGTAAGTCATACACATCTCACTTACTTTTTCATCTGTTGACATTCCAGCACAACTTTTAAGTGGTCCCCAAAGTACCATATTTACTATCCTGATCAGCAATATGAAATGAAAGGAATGAAATGAAATGAAAAGCCTAATGCTGATTCTTTCCGTTTGATTTTAATATTTAAATCAAAAGTTAATTATCAATGTTTGAATTTCAAACACTTCAATTATCTGCAACCCGATTTGAAGTATACTGTACTAATTATGCAGCTCAATATATTGACATTCAGTAAACATCAGGCATTTGAAAAGCACAAGCCAAAAGGTTCACTTTAGGTGCAATTAAATTAATGTTACTCATCACAAGAACAAATACTATACCTGTTGTAAATTTGTGTTACAGTAACTTAATCCCATTCAGATGATACAGTACAAATCGAAGTGGTGTCTGTGTTCAATAAAATTGTGTACTAGATCAAATCATCCCAAAAATTTGCTTCCAAGACCTATAATCAAAATACTGTCCTGATTAGGTTTATTTTTAATACATTTGTGTTTCAAACGAAAACTTAAAGGCAGGACACAAATACTTGTTGTGGACATATTATGTCTCACAGCAGGAGATGTTTATGAAAGTCTGATCTTTCTATGGTACCTTATATTGTTGGGTCAGTTAAAAAAAACTTGAGGTCTGTAATTTGGAAAATAATTATGTAGATGAGTCATTTATTCTGCTCTCACCTGCTTGTAGTGTCATGGAGAGGCTAGAAATAATGATTAATACATTGGAGTTGTATATTAAACAGAATAGGGAAAGTGACTAATTTCCCTTTTAAATATTTCCAAATAGGTAAGCTATTTTAACTAATTTGTTGTTCAGAATGTATGTATTTTTGAGAAAAGGAACTGATTTCAGAGGTACAACGGAAAGTGCTGACTGTTTTCATAAACAGATACTCAAGGAAGTTAGACCCTGACTCTTTGGAAATCCTAGCCTCGACTAGTACTGGATCTAATTTTTCATTTGAAACCTATTTTTGGTGAAAAATGCAGATTCAGTTATATTGATTCATTTTGCAAATTTGTGTCAATTGTGTCAAATTTATCTGTTTGAAATAAATTTAGAAAAAGTCAAAACATTTAATTTCAACATTTCCAGAAGAAAATATTTTGAAACAACTTTCATTTTGAAATCTCTTTAATTTATTTTAAAATCAGAAAACTTAAAAAATGATTGAAAATGAAATGTTTAGTTTTTAATTAAATGTTTCATTTCAACAAAATTTGAAACAAAATATTTTGTTTTGGACTGAACAAAATGTTTCATTCAACTCAAAATGAATTTTCTTTAACTTTTTTTCAATTTGCCAAAAATTCCAAAAAAATTTGCCGTTGGGTCAACCTGAAACAATTTGTTTTTATCTTTCAGTGTTGCCAAAGAATAAAAAAAAAATCTATTATTTGAACAGCTCCAGCCTACACTAATGGATATTTTAGGTAGATTGTCTAATATTTGAAGTTTGGAAAGGTTAGTCCTCAGGTTTCTTTCTGCATTGCAGAACTTTCTATTTGATTCCACTTTCTTTCCTCCTACAAAATCAATGTGTATATGCATAAGAAAGCAGGTTTATAAGAAGTATCAATGGCATTGGAAATGTAAAAGGAATCTTTGAAGGACGTTCATTCAATGGCTCTGCTTGTACCTGCCTGTGTAAGATGCAGAACAAATTATCTGCATAGAATTTTTTCTTTTGTTGCAAGAGTCTGCGGTGATTTTATCTGGTTGGGTGTATTATTATCACTCAGAAATTCTAGTAATCTTCTGATATACCTACTGGTTTAAAGATCTAGGCTTCTGAGTGTGAATGTCCTCTTATGATAGCAATGTATGTTGATAGAGTGTTACCTGCCAAAGTCACTGTATGTTGGGAAAATGATGTCCAGAAGGTATGATTTCTGTCCTGGAGATATCACTTTTTAGGGTGACTCTTACAGAAAAGAGAGAAAGCAGCACTGACTGTTGGTATGCATGTATCATAGGGATCAAAATGCTCAACCTGTGTAAGGGATTAGAAATTATTCAGAAATATTTGAATTGTTTTTGGCAGAGTTCACCTCTTAAAGAGGATATTCCACACCCAAGTAACATGTTGATAGGTGCTTTTATTATGATTATAGCAGTTTTTACAGTGATTTTCTATACTTCATTTAAGAGGTTGTAATGGTTTTCTTGTCTGTCTAGTACCAACAAAAATGTTGTTAGTTTTGTTTAATATAACATTCAATGTAATATTTTATTCAGTAACACTGATGCAGTGGTAGCTGTCAGAACTCTTGTACTGTTTTACTCCTATAAGTACATGATCAATATATGCGTTATGCAGCACTCCTTGTAATCTCATTGCCAATTTACAGTGTGTAGCTTCTCATTTCAACTTTTCACTCAATCTCTCTAAGTGCAGTGAATGCTAGGAAAGCTAACAGAAAATAGGGGCTTGCTCTGTGTATCTAATGCAATTTGACTGAGCAAGAAGCAATTAAATGTCTCTGCTTAACTCCTGTACACTTTATTATTTGTACTCTAAAGAGGTTCTTCACGCCTACAGGAAGCCAATTTTAAGTGTTCAGGCCCAGCATTCTTTTATCTGGAATAGTGCCTTCTTTATGGGACTTCAGTGACTTCTTTGCAAACCAGTATACCCATAAAACTAAAAGTAAATTAGATTTGATTCATAGTGTATTGTCTCCCATCTTGTGTAAGAAATGTAGATTTAACAACATGCTTTTCTAGAAAGTAGGGGGGAACAAATTTACTGTGGTTCTGATGCTTCACCATGATACTCCTGTTTTTTGTTTTTGTTTTTTCCACTGATTTCACTGGAATAACACAGGCATAAACCTGGAGAAAGTGGAGAATCAAGCCCTTTTCTCAAGTAGGATTTATTCTCTGACAGAAGATTCACAGGCACTTAATTAACTATGGCACAATAACAGCTGACTAGGAGAATTTATTAATCATCAGCTGTTGATGATAAGAACATAGGAAAAAAGAGGGATGAGTGTATATTATGATATATGCAATCAAAGTTGATCAGAGGTAATACTGCAGAATAGCAATTCATGAATAATAGAATAGATATGCTTGAGCAAGCCTGAGTGAATAAGAGTGTTGGTTGGAAAGTCTCCATAAACCTTACTCTACTTGTTTCTGTACAATGTGAAGAAGAGCTTTTTTCATCAACCATTTCTTGTTCACAGGTTTGTTCGTCTTTACATGTATTATATTTCTTTATGTAGACAGCGTAAATTATATGAAGTATTTTCTCACTCCCCCAATTATTGCAATAGGGTATAGTATGCTGATATGAAGACTAAACAGCTAGTGCTAAATCATTTGCAATTGGAATGGAGGACCTGTTGTCAAAATAGCTAAGGACACATCGCATTGTGAGATATACATGCTGAAAGGTGGTTGGTCCGGGCAAAAGCAGGGATGGACCAATGTTCCTTTCCATTTTACTTGTACAGTCTCTTTTCTTTCCTTGGTAACTGATCTTAGTTGCTTTGTTGACTGTCATTCTCTGATCAAAGTTTTTCTTCTTTTGAAAGAAGGATCACATATCAAAATCAAGCCCACACATCTGTGATGCTTAAGTCATCTGGAAGGCCTGAGGAAAATTCGTTGGTGTTTGCATGATTAAACCTGTCATGATTAGTTTTTATATGGTGACTTACAGAGATACCAAGAGCCGCACTCTCTGTGTGCAGTCATTACGTGCAAATGCAGCACAGAACTTCCTTGCTGTCTACATGCTGCAAGCTTGCAGTTACAGAGAACCATGTTAGGGAGTAGAGGAATGAGCCGGCTGAGGTTTGTAGAAATGTGAGCAAATCTTGTGAGATCCATGAAGGTTCTTTTTGCTTGCTGGGCTTTATTTAAAAAAACAGAGCTATAATTATAACAGAGCTTTGTTGTTTATTTTTAATCTTCATATTTTCATGCACCAATTCTTATGAGAAGGTATTCTAAAACTAAAAGAAAGTGACTCCCGTTACGTCTTCTTTAAAACATCCATTCCTTTCTTTGTACTTTCATGTGAACTTATCTGTGCATGTATCACTTGTGCAAAAATGGTTTTGATTTTTCTAATATCAGATAGTGTCCTATCACCACTCCAACTTTCCAGCTCAGAACTACTGTCATTCAGAATCATGTCATTTATAGTCAGATAAATAATGTACCTGCAGGTGTACTTTCTGGAACAAGGGTTTTACCTGGGACAGTTCCCCAGCTATCCTTCAAGGGACCTCTACCCATTTACACCAGCTCAGGATCTTGGCCTTGGTATCCAGTTGGTCAGATGTTGAACAGGTAGTTTGTATGAAGTGTCCTACAGGAATAGCATTAATTGCATATTGTAGTCATTTGTGAGTCTATCAAGAGCATGGATTCTCACTCTTTTTACATATAGTGGACCACATTTTAGGAGAGGGTTTGTCTTGTGGACAGTCTTCCTACCTGTCTGTGTTTGTTCAGACCCATTGACAGTCTCAGTCATGACCAAATGACATCCCTATGACAATTAGAACAATTCTTTGTGTGGAAAAAGTAATATGAAAAAAGCAAGTAACATGTTTTGGCTGCCTTTTAATGTGATTTAGCATCTGGAAATGGAAGGTCAGCCAGCACAGTGTGACCAGCCAGCTCACTGGGAACTGCAAGCAAGGTTTACATTGATTTCCCAGTGGTCCAAGGACTACATTCTGAGAACCTCTGATCTAGAGAGACAATGTTGTCCACTGGATAGGCCTCTGGCCTGGGAGACAGGAAACCTAGATTCCATTCCTTGCTCCACCACCAATCTGCTGTATTATTTTGGTCAAGTCACTTCACCTCTCTGTGACTCTGTTTCCCCTCCTACCTTTTGTGTTTCTTGTCTACTCAGATAGCACCTGCCCAAACAGTTGGCAAGCTCCCACTTCGTATTTCACGGTGCCTAGTACAATGGAGTCTCCATAGTAGTTGGGTCCTTCGGGCACTACTGTAATACAAATAATAAATGCTTGAAATACTTTAGCTTGTTTGACTGTTCCTAAATATGAGTTAAATCCATGGTACCCTACAGAACCCTGACACTTTTTCCATATAGTCCCAATTTTCTGTTGTGTTGCTTGTTTGTAGTAAGTACAATCCTGAAGCCTTAAATTTCACCTGCCTTGCAGGAAGTGAAATTCCTCCTTTATAAGAATTTAATGGCGTTCACCCTTCAGATTCAAGAAAACCCCTTTGTTATGGGGACTTGGAATAACGAGCAGGATTGTACTATTTCAATACTTCTGTAGGTCCACCATCCTTGAACTTGTTTAGTGATGTGGATATATTCTTGGTTTTAAAAGTAGAGAGACAACAAACCAAAAGGTAACAGACCACACCCAGGAGATGGTGAAAGCCATCTGAGGATTCTGAAGAAACTAGAACAGTAGAGCTGTGTAAATAACTGATTTTTTTTTTGATTAACTGGCAGTCTTGACAAATGAAAAAAAAGATTTGGGTCAACCCAAAACGAAAGCTTTTTGGAATTTTTGGTGAATTGAAAAGTAGAAAAATTGATTTTGGATCAAATGAAAGTCTTAATTTTGGTTTCAGTCACCATTCACATAGCTGAGGGGAAGAAGTTGGCGGTAGTTGTGCCTGTGCCCTCCTTATACACTATAGCCCAGTGACTAGACACTCACTGGATCAGGGACTTGAATCCAAGTCTCCCATAGCCCAGGTGAATGCCTAACCAGCAGGCTATTGTCTGGTCTAGGGGAGTCACTCATACTGAAGCTGTTCAACTTTATATAAATTAAATGTTCATTGGACCAGGTACTGGAACCCACGTGATCCACCCCCTCAAGTGAGTAACTAAACCACTGGGCTACAGAGTCATTCTCCCTCTCAGGCCCAATTAATATTTAATTAGGTATGCGGGGAGAGCAGAGACATCACTACCACCATCTTGTCCTCTTTCACAGTTTTGTGACTTGCACCTATGTCCCCTTATGAATCTAGTTCCCCAAATGGAAATGTTTTGGAAATGTCAAAATAGTTCACTTCCAAAAATTTTTTCTTTGATTTGAAACAATTTGCTGAAATCAACACAAATTCACTAAAAAAAAAAAGTTTTGGCCAAAAAATGTGCCCACTTTTAATGGCCAATAGACTGAAGAAGAGGGGGAAGATTAATTTTATTTACAATGGAATAGACATTCAGGGCACACATTCCCTTTGGCATAATCAATCATCTCCTTGTAAAAACTTATCTGATTCATAGCACATCTGTTCATATTTTCTCTGTGAATACAACAGCTAATATTTCTATCATCAGTTTAAAATAGTGGGCAACACCACTTGTCATGGCAGTCCTAATTTTCATTTGTTTTCTGTGAAAAAAACCTGATAATTCTCTATTGGGAACTTTGCTATAAGGAGATAAGGTATCATACACGTAAGTAGCACAGACGCGGTGTTTAAATATTAATTCCAGTACTAATGGAGGATTAAAAGGCATCCAGATTTATGTTTTCCATATCCCTTTTCTGCATCAGAAATTGCAAAAAGGCACTAGTTGGAAATTGTAATTCTTGTCATATAGTTCAGATATAACCAATTTTAAAAGAGATAGGAAAGTGTTTGACATTTAAATGCTGAGGATCACCACAGTATTGTACTACTGATTTCAATTTCACTTAGGTTTCACTGTCATCCTGCCACAGTGCTTTCAAATGAGAATGACAAGTTTTGAAGTTTTAAGTTCTAGAGGCAAATGTGTCAAGCAAATTGTGTTTAACTTTGTTCTTTTGTAAAGCCGTTCAGGTATAATAATCACAAGTTCTCTGGAGGTAGGAAATCATATTTAATAAATAGATATGAACTAGCTATTTAAAACAGGATACAATGGAGAGTGGGAGATGGAAATACCCAAAAAGTTAGGAATAAAAATATATGTATTATGAAAATTTTAGGAAGAGATGTTTTTCATGATTTACATTGTGTGGTTTATGAATGAAAACAAGGTATACTTTTCAGGGAATAAAGAGGAGATAGCATCAGAAGAGAAGGTATCAAAATAAGAGATGGAACAGAGTGACAGATTAGACCGCAATCCTGAAAACTCACATGTGCTTTACTTTAGTCGCCTGAGCAGACCCACAGGAAGTAATAGGCTACTCTAATGAATAAAGATAAGCATGTGATAGGATCTGGCTTTTAAAGAGCTGGAAGTCACCAGCATCAGATAGTATATTTCCAAGAGTTCAGAGGGAATTTCAGACTAGAAGAGCTGAGCTACTGACAAATATCTCCAAGGAGTGGAGCAAAAATGTGGGAAAAAATGGTCTTTTCTGTGATGCCAGAGAATGGCAGTCTTATATGTATCTGATAGGTAGGGAATGTGTATAGTTTTGCAACACTCCTTCCCCCAAATGTAAAAACAATTCTAGTAATTCCAAAGGCAATCAGCAATACTGACTCCCTCTTTTTTAATGATAGCATTTCATTCAGTAAGGCATATACTTTTTTATTTTGTGTAAAGAAAAAAAAATGGGTGGGAGGGAATTTCCATTCAAATAAAGAAGCCTAGTACTTCAACCTCAGAGAGTACAAAAAACTAAATAAAACAATAAAGAACACTATTAGTTATGACTCCTATGAAAAGAGTTAAGGATGTAGTAACCCGTCCGTGCCCAGGGTAGCCCACTGATAATGCCAGGGTCAGGGCAGGCTGTAAAAGGAGAGCAGATTCTCCCAGAACTGGTGGGTGACACTGCAGTCAGACTTCTCAACCAGCCACAAACAGTGCTTCTGATTCCCCCACCCTGGTTATCAAGAAGCCACTGTGCAAATACACACAGCCCCCTTTACTGCATTTCAGTCTCTGGCTCCCAAAGTGATACTAGCTCCAGTAAAGAGACCAGTCATTTAAACTCAATGCTCTTTACTAAAAGATTCCCTCTGATCCCAAAGGATCAGCCACAGTACCAGTTCACTATAAGTTTGGATCTTACCCGAAATATCACGCTGCCAGCCAATCCTTTAGTAACTAAAACTAAAGGTAAAGCAATCAGATATATATATAAATGATTTAAAAGTCCATATACATCAGGTTTCTAGAACAATTGTGGAGTTGTACAGTTCCTCTGGTATACATCCAGTACCTGGATGGGTCTAAGTCCTTCAGTTCAGTTGCAAAGTGTGTTGATCCAGAGGTGTGTCCACAGCTGGACAGGAACAAGGAACAAGACAAAGACAAAATGGTTTCTGTGGTTTGATCTTATATACCCCCTGTTTCTGGCCATGTGGCTTGTGGAACTTTACAGGAACTAAAATGGAGTCCATAGTCACATGGGCCAATGCTGGTAACTCTTCAGGTATGCCTTTAGTTTCTTCCTAGGCCTTTGGCTTCTGTAAAGGTCTTGATGGGCCATTAAGTGGGCTATTGTCCTGTGGCCTCTCTGTCTGGGGTGTGTCTTTTACAGCACAGTTTGAAATACAGGATATCAAAGATCTCCATAACTTTCCTCACATATATCACACATGAACACAAATATTATCATCTTATTCAGCCTATCATAACCTTTCTAACAGTACCTGACATGGCATGTCTTACATGAATCATTATGATTTTGACATATTAATGTCACATAACACAAATGCCCCCCCCTCCCAATCCAGTCCGCATGACAGATGTCATTGGCATTTCATCCACTAGAATACAAAGCACAGTGACCATAGCAATTTTGTTGCAAAGAGAACCCAGATGTGTTAAATATTTATGTTGCCAAGGTGTTAAACTGTCAAAGAAATAGAAGAGGTCAGATATTTGTCAATATTTAGTTGTCTGCCTTCATGTGATGTAATTGAATGGGACTCTTTTTTATTTGACTGTTTCTCTTCAGTTCCTACCTGTATTTTATCAACTTCTGTCCTCTCCTCTTTACTTGGACTTAGAGTACCCCTTTAATAAATCCTCCCCTAAGCGATGTATCTGTCCAAACTGTGTGCTGCTCTGCCCCTGTCACTTTTCCTCAACCCTTTCTTAAAAAAGACTTCTCAATGACCTTTTAAATTTTACATGCCAGCAGTCTGGGTCCCTTTTGTTTTAGATGGAGCCCATCCTTCCTGTATAGGCTCCTCCTTTCCCAAAAGTTTCTCCAGTTCCTAATAAGCCAAACTCTCTGCTCTGAACACCAGAGTCTCATCCATACAGTGAGATCCTGTAGTTCTGCCTGTCTAACTGCCCCAGTGGATGGAACTGGAAGTGTTTCAGAGAATGTTACCTTGGAGGTCCTGAATTTTAATTTCTTGCCTAGTAGCTTAAATTTGGCCTCCAGAATCTCTCTCCTACTTTTCCCTATATCACTGGTACCTACATGTACCACGACCACTGGCTTCTCCTCAGTACTGCACATAAGTCTGTCTACATATCTCAAGAGGTTCTCAACCTTTGCACCTGGCAGGCAATTTACCATAAGGTTTTCCCAATCATTGCACACCCAACAATCTATACTTCTAATAATCATTAGGAAAGGGATAGATAATAAGACAGAAAATATCATATTGTCTTTATATAAATACATGGTACGCTCACATCATGAATACTGCGTGCAGATCTGGTTGTCCCATGTCAAAAAAGATATATTGGAATTGGAAAAGGTACAGAAAAGGGCAGCAAAAATGTTTAGGGGCATGGACAGCTTCCATATCAGGAGAGATTAATAAGACTGGCACTTTTCAACTTGGAAAATGATAGTGGTCTATAAAATCATGACTGGTGTGGAGAAATTAAATAAGGAAGTTGTATTTACTCCTTCTCATAACAGACGGACTAGGGGTCAGTCACCAAATGAAATTAACAGGCAGCAGGCTTAAAACAGACAAGAGGAAGCATTTCTTTACACAACGCACAGTCAACATGTGGAACTCTTTGCCAGAGGATGTTGTGAAGGCCAAGACTATACTGAGGTTCAAAAAAGAACTAGATAAGTTCATGGGGCATAGATCTAACCAATGGCTTTTAGCCAGGATGGGCTGTGATGCAAAACCATGCTCTGAAGTGTCCCTAGCCTCTGTTTGCCAGAAGCTTGAAATTGGCAAGAGTGGATGCATCACTTGATGATTACCTGTTCTGCTCATTCCCTCTGTAGTATCTGGCATTGGCCACTGTTGGAAAACAGAATACTGGGTTAGATGGATCATTGGTCTGACCTCATATGTCCATTCTTATATTCTAATCAACACCCCATGGCATGTCTCATCCTAGTAACAGAGGTCTCCTCCCCTGGAGATGTCTCTTCAGTGCGAGATGATACACTGATATCATCTGGAGGGAGGGTCATGAGAAACTTGTGAATCCCTACTTCCGCCTAAGGCCGCAGCCCTTTTACCCTTTCACTTGCTCGATCTCCGAGTCTCCTGGAGGAGCCCCACCCCAGCTGGCCCAAGCCACAGGCCCTGCCTGCCAGGCGGCCTGAGGAGCCCACCCTGAGGCTCTGGGGTGACGCATGGGCAGGGCCACGCCTGGCTGTTTGGGAAGGCTAAGCCTTCCCAGCCCTGTGATACCCACCACCCATGAGAAGGTTCCAACTATGGGATTGTTTCCTGTTGCTCCAGCTTGATGTTCTTCTTCCCAAATACCATGGTGTACTGATCCACAGACTAGGGATGGGATGGCTCTACCATGTCCCTGAAAGTCTCATCCATGTACTTCTCTCTTTCCCTTAGTTCCTCTAGGCTATTCTGGTCTCAAGAGCCTATACTCAGTCTCTGAGGGCCATGACTTGGTTACACCAAATACATGCATATGCCTCCTGCCCACAAGGCAGGTAATCCATGCATGAGGTGTTCAGTGCAATAAACTGAATAGCCCCCACTCTGCTGCTGGACTTCTGCTGGCAGTATTTTTACTCTTGTGGTTTTTGTTTTGTTTTGTTTGATTGCTTGTCTACACTTTAGTTTGAGGCATAACTCAAATGCTGCCCCTAACCCAACATCCACACACAAATCTCTGGCTCAGGCTGAGTGGTGCTTTAACTTGAGATATTGCGATGGGGGGCAGATAAGTTGAAGCTCTTTGTGCTTATGATGCTTGAATTAGTAATACAGTAGGGGAGCAACTACTCTCTGCTGCTAATACCGTTACTCATGCTGAGCTGCCCAAGTGGTGGTTTGCTGTATGGTTCTTCTGACTGGAGCTAGGCTAACTCATGAGGAATTAAATCATGTGTAGGTAAGTCAAGCTAACACTACATTGAAGACATAACCTGAGTCAGTACAGGCTCTCTGTTCTTCCAAGTAGAGCATGGTTCTAATGTCCTTTCTCTTCTTCATAGAATTATCCTTTCCCCAACAATGACAACCAGCCAGCAGAAGAGAAGCAGTCATCTCCTAAATAGGACAGAAGTTCTCTACACCATAGTGCCCATGCTGTGTGAGCAGCAACAGAATGGAGACTGGCAAGGCACTGATTGAGAGTTTCATGTTTCAAGCCCTGTCCCACCTTAGAGTCTAATAACCAAATTTCAGGCACCGCCTGCCAAAAGAGAGGTTGGAGAAGCCAGGAGACAAGTGCATAGTAGCATAGCTGGGGAGAAATAGACAGAGCAACGAACAGAGTGTCTCAAAGTGGGGAAAGAGAAGGGAATAATAGCATGGAGGGGAAAATCTTTGGCTGACTGTAGTCAAAGGAGCATATATAAATTTATTTTTTTTATTGTTGTATTAGTGCTTCCTCCAATGTGTTTCTGATCCCACTCATTTGGCAGCTTTTAAAAATATCATTTGTAGCTACAAAACGGAATTATTAGATTATATTGTACCAGCAATTAGCAGTACAAATGCAATACCCTGTAGAGGCTATGGACTTGCTTCTCTGCTCACTTAAGCTGATTTTGTACCAGTAAATCCACATAATTCAATGGAGTCATTCCTGCTTCACACAAGTGTGAGTAAAAGAAGAAACAGGCCTTATCTATTTAGCACTTTTCTATTCATTCTCAGATGGAGCACTGTGTCCAATTTGGGATGCCATATTCAGTGAAACATGTGGACAAATTGGAGAAAGTCCAAAGGAGAGCAACTGAAATGATTAAAGGTCTAGAAAACCTGTGAGGAAAGATTGAAAAAAATGAGTTTGTTTAGTCCAGAGAAGAGAAGACTGAAAAGACATGATACTTTTTCAAGTACATAAAAGGTTACAAGGAAGATGGTAAAAATTGTTCTTGTTAATCTCTAAGGATAGGACAAGAAGCACTAAGCTTAAATTGCAACAATGCAGGTTTAAGCCAGACATTAGGAAAAACTTGCTAACTGTCAGAGTAGTTAAGCACTGGGACAAATTGCTTAGGGAGCTTGTGGAATCTCTGTCATTGAAGATTCCCATTGAAGGTTTTTAAGAACAGTTACACAAACACCTATCAAGAAAAGTCTAGTTATTACATAGTCCTGCCTTGAGTGCAGGAGATTGAACTAGATGATCTCTTGAGGTCCCTTCCAGTCCCATATATGTAAGTGTCTGTGATTCTTATTCTTTGGCACAACTCCCCATTTTAATGAGTTCATGGAGTGTATAGCTGTAATAGTTCTTGCACCGTAATAGCAGTGTCTTCAGTTTTGTGTCATTTCTGTAGTATTCAATTCTTTAAATTATGGTATAATGAACCGTTCTACCTTAGAAAGTTAGGAGCCCAAATCTGCTTTTCTTTAGAGATACTCTTGGCTATTTTATAAATAGGTCTCATAAACCTTACTTGTTAGAAGATGGAATAATAAATGGGAATATAAAAATGTGTGGCAAAATGTTTGGAAATACATTTTGTTGGGGTATTAAACATTTTGTATATAAAAAAAACCAAGAGAAATGTAGTGCATGGAAAAGGTATATTCACAATGTCCCTATACTTCTCAGGGAAATAAAGCAGGGATCACTTTACACTTGCAAAGTAATTCAAATATTAGGTGAGTTTTAGACCTTGGGTTGCCTCTGATTACATAAATCTGAATCTGGCCCATAATGAAGGATCTCTGACCACAGATGTTTAATATACATAAGGTCTTTGAAGTATACATAAAAGAGATTTCTAATACATTCTAGTACATTAGCAGTGATTACATATATGTCCATATAAACATACTAGACACATTAATGCCACCAATACTAGCCTCTGCAGATAAAGAACCAACCACATTGTTCTTTAGGCCCGGTCTACACTTACCTTGACGATTCGGCGGCAGTCGACAGGAGATACGCAAGTGACGTAAATCACTTCCGTATCTCCCGTCGACTTTGCAGCGTCTCCTCCGCGGGGCATCCATACTGCGCTGCGTCGAAGGGAACAGCGCTCCCTTCGATGCAGCGCTACTCTGCTTACGGGGGTGGTTTCCCTGCATCGCTTCCTGGATTGACTGAGGACAGACTGCTCAGTCGATCCAGAGCAATCGATGTGACGGCGGCGAATCCGCCACCGTCAGTGTAGACTCAGCCTTAGCTAAGTCCTTATGGTCTCTCTGAATGTTCAGTCTCTGTCCATCATTTGTATTCTCATCACACTGCCAAAGTTTTTTGCAATCAGATGATCACTGGCCATGTAGCAGCATATTTTGGTAAACATGCTTCAGAATTCATTGGTCTTCCATCTTAAAAATATGTCCATTACAAGAATGCCAACGAAACTAAATTAGTGCTGATGGAAGAAGTAGTTTGGTTCAGCTTTGAATAGCCTCACTGTGCATCTTGTCCTTCAACTTAATATGCGGTAACTAAAAAAAGACAACAAGAATCAAGAAAATGTCAACCCACCACTCTTCAGTAGCCACATTTCACTGCCATACATTATTTATGAAATATACTGTATTCAAAATTATTTCAAATATATTTGTTAAATTTTTATTAGCAAGTTGGACCAAATGTATAAATTTGAAGACTTAGGTTGCAAAAACTGCAACTGCCAATCAGGTTGTATTGGATGTTTAGATATTTGCATGCCCAGTTACCCACTTTACACAACTATTCCACAGGTACATATCTGCGTGCTAAATGTGGACCTACATCTGTGACTATGCTTGACATTTATAATAAATATGCTGATAACATATTCATTGTACTACCAAGCATGGATACATTTTCTAATGCTGCAATAGTAAAGGATTTATTTCAAGTTATTGTGATGCACTAGGTAACATTTTCCTATCTTGAATGAAACCCCCCTTACCAAAATTACGGTAGTAATTCAGCTACTATTCACCAGCTATAAAACATTAGCTTTTTAGAAGAAGACAGTTACTAATATGGTCTCCAGTTAGTGTGTCCTTGTGGATGTAAATGAAAAAGGCAGTTTGGCCTCTCTGGAGGAAATCTATCATCAGCTGAGCAGTCAACTAAGAGCTCCCAGTCGAAGCATTAACTATGGAGAAAAAATTGAAGGAATTTCAATAAAAGATTCTTACAGGGAACAGTTAGTGGCACTTTTTATTGCTTGGTGCTCTTGCTGCAGGCAAAATTCTAAGAGAAAGAAACAGATATTTTGGAAAGCATGACAGATAGCGTTAACAGTTTACATGGAACAGGAATAATACAACTTGAAAAAAAGCTTTTTCATGTTCCTGATTCTTATTTAGCAATGTCCGCAGAGGTATTCATCTGGAAAATAGTGGCAATCCGTTTAAGATTTTTGAATGAATACTGCTTCTAGGACTGGGATCTGAGGAAAAAAGGACATGGGTAGTCATTAAAGTCAGTTAATTTTCATAGCTGTTGAATTAGCATGCTTTAAGAGCAACAGAGTAAAGAGAGATCTGTAGAAACAACTTAAACTAGGTCATGCAGTATAGCAGATCTTAAAGAAGAGGAGGTAGGGCAAATGGTTGCAAACCATTTTAACAAAAACACTAAAATAGTTACAGTACCCATCTATGCACACTTTATACCTCCCCTTTCCGTGAAAATGGAAGAATAAGTTCCTTGTGAGGATGTTGTCATATTGTAACCCACATTTGTCCACATGAGAAGCTACTTTCTTTTGACCCCATGTACAATGTCTGGGGACAGTCACAACAGAGGGACTGCTCCATCTTAGGAACCTGGGGATGCAAGTTAATATAAAGGAAGCAGACCAGAGAGCACTATAACACCCTGATCCCTTTTCTTTGTCTTAATGTTGTGGCCCTTCACTATTCTCAGCAGAGGGCTGTGTCTAATCAGCTTACTTGAACCCTACATCACTTAATAGTGTTTAAACAAATCCCACTTAAGAAATCTACAATATATCTTTTATTTTCAGGGTAATATGCAACAGTTTTAGTATGTATGCACTGTGAACTCAATATCTTAAATGCAATGTGGAAGTTGCAGTAGCATAGCAAGTTCAGTAAGCCTGATGCAAATGGTGCATGTCTGGTAGCATGCATCTGTACCTACTAACAATGGTGAAAATTAAATTGGACATGTCCCAAACAGTTTTTTTTTAATGACTAAGTGGAATTTCTTAGTGGTGTAGCTGTCCTGTTCATTACAATCTTCCAAACAAGATAAAAGGTCACAATCTGTCTGGATAGCAAAACTTTTCCATGTATAGAAAGCAGTATGCAATTTAATAAACTATGCTGCAGAGCTGTCACAGCTTTCTTAGTATTGTGATGGGACATAGACCCCACACAAGCTCTAAATGGGTTAATATGGGCCAAAAATACCACCTAACCTACCAGCCTGCAGTCTGCACCTGGAAATAGACTAGGCTTAACTGAGGATGCAGCCCACCTAGGGAGGGAACAATAAACAGGAAGTTTAGAGCAGAAGGGACTTGTGGGGAGAGAGACTGTATTCTTTGTCTGGAAATAGAGAGTTGGAGTTCCTCTTCTAGTTCAGGGGAGGTCTGGCGCAGGCTCCATTGATAAACCCAGGGGAGAGTCCTGAGGGGTATTTAAATGGGGAATAGAGTAAAAGAAACTGAAGGGTGAAGCAAAGTCAAGCCTGAGGGGGGCAGAAGTTGGGTTTGTTTATACTTTTAGTTTAGGATTTTGTTGGAGAATTGAAGAGGAGAGGCCTGAGAAGGGTGAACCTACAGGAGTTGTGGGCAAGAAGGCCTGAGTATAGAGAAATTTTAATTCTGTAAAATGTGACATTTAATATTAATACAGAGTGTGAAGAAACTGTCATTTGGAGAAGGAGAATATTATTGAAGTGTTACCTCTGTCCCATTTAATCTTTACTCTTATAGCTGTAGAACACTGCTGAGCAAACAGTCCCAAATGCATCTGTTTGCTGTACAAACAGCCTGGGGACAAACAGATGGCTTCTACATAGGTGGCAAACCGACTGCACTGTATCTTTTTCTCAGTGTATGTTGAGCAATAAATTACTCTTTCCTTTCACAAAAAGAGGCAAAAGCAGGGATTTTGGACTTTGCTCAATATTTTTATTCTCTAATAAAATGGTTAGAAAAGTACCAAAAAAGGAAACTTTTGGCATGTAGAAATTTAGGCCCCAACTTTTGCAATGAGATCTTCACAGGTGGACTCCTGAATTTAGGTGGGTTTTATGACACAATCAGTGCCTCACAATGGCTATTGTTACTATAAAATATTATGCGCCAGTCTCGCAGTCAATGCCACATGTGACACCAGTGGGGTTCCATGAAGGCTCAGGGACGCATCCACATGGAACTTATTGCTGGATTGAGATCTTCGTTTATGGTTCTTTGGCTGACAGAACAGCAACAAACAGATGTCTGATAACTCAAAATAATTCATTAGATATTTATAAATAACTAGTGATCTAAAAGTAGTCATTAGGTATTAATGCCTTTCCTACCAATTTTCTTTCAAAAAATATTGTTGAAAATAAAATGTCCACAGAAAGTCCATACAAACACTCTTGAAAATGATTGAACAAAATGAAGTTTTTATTTAAGAAAGTATTTACCCTTTTTGATGTTATCTGACTCTGTTTATTATCGTATATGGGGATTATGAACATTCATTTGCGAAGGGTGGGAAAGCACCTCCTCCAGAGATACCCACTGTATCAAAGGTGAGAAATCGAGTTGAGAATTTCAGAGAGAGTCCAACTCAGTTTCCTTAAATAAGGAATAATGTAACAAACAAAAAGCAGAAAAAACAGAAATAAACACAAACTTCCCTTAACTTGCAAATGCTAGTTATTGTCTCTATTCTCATTCATTCCCTCTTCCCTTATAAAGTTGGTGAAATCGTGGCCCCATTGAAGTCAATGGGAGTTCTGCTGTCGATTTCAATGGGGCCAGGATTTCATCCAGAGTCAAGAAATATCACTCGTTATTTCACTTTTTCCAGCATTTATTTGATTCTATTTGTTTACCAACACATTGACCCTTTTTATCCCCTAAGCCTTTGTGTATCTTCTCCCTTCCCCATCCCCACAAAATACACACCTTCCACTGAGGTAAAATCTAGATCCAGCTTTAGTTTTTTCTCTTAGCAATCCCAATATAAGGGCAAAACCAGTAACTTTCTTGCCCTTATAGATGCAACTGCTCTTGTTATACTGTTTTACAACAGGGCTTGGATATTCCTTTAGAGGACACTTTTCCAACTTAATTTCAATACATTAGTTTAGCACACATAGCTGTTCATAATCTAGAAAAGAAATTATTCCTCTAATATAGCTATATTTGCCATCTATTTCTAGACCACCAGTATGAATAGACTGTTTGAAAACATCAACACAAACTGCCCTGATGGGCTATTGCACATGATTAAAAGTGTAGCAGCAGTTCCCTTAAAGCAAGGATAAGCCCCATCAAAATATGCTAACTGCATGACACTAAAAGATATGATGCAGAGTCACATTAAGCTTGCAGCTAAATGATAGGGTATGGAACATCGGGCCTTTGTTTGATATCAGGAGCTCAGTGTTCCTCTATCCTACCCAGTCTCAGATAGCTGGAGGGGACTGCTGAGTGCCTCTGACAAGTTGTGGTTGAAACTGCAACATCTTTCTTCACATCTGAGTCACAAATCTGGGAAGCTTTGGAAGGAAAAACTGCTGAGACAGATGCAGTTCACAGGAAAGTTTTGATTTATTATTTCTTAACTTTTACCTGCCTGATTGTGGTAAATTATTAACATAGGGACAGACAAATAAAAATATGTAGAATGTGTACCTGCTTTGTAGTAAATCTTAGACTTCTTGCCATATTTTTTCACTGTGTACATCATTGTGCAGCTAGTTCATCTGTTAACAAGGTTCACATTCTGAAGCTAGCAACACATACAGCATTCTATATTAATTTTCTTAGTAGGAGAAAGACAAATCAGGAGGTGAACAAAGCAACACTGCAGACTTGGCAGCTGATTTCCAGCTTTACTTGGTTCTTTTTCTGTATATTTATTAACCCACTATCTGCTCTTCTGGCCTACACTTACCTTCGGGATTCGGCAGCAGTCGACGGGAGATACGCAAGTGACATAAATCACTTGCGTATCTCCCGTCAACTTCATGGCGTCTCCTCCGCGCAGAGTCCACACTGCGCTGCATTGAAAGGAACGCAGTTCCATTCGACGCAGCGCTACACCACTTAGCGGGGTGGTTTTCCTGCGTCGCTTGCTGGATCGAATGAACGGGTCTAAACAGACTGCTCAGTCGATCCAGAGCAATCGATCTGATGGCGGCGAATTTGCCGCCGTCACTGTAGATCCAGCCTAGAAGAGTAAATGTTGCTGTTCATATAACTTTACTATTGGGGTCCCTTATCTAATTTAGATTATGTTAATTCCCATGGCCTCCAGGAACCCTGTCATCTATGGATTCGGCATGTGGTACACATGAAAAATATCTGTATTTATTTAATTACTTAAAAATTGATCTGAGGAGGTTTATCTTTATGGAAATCAAATATTTGCTAGAGGAAACAGAGTGACCCATAAAAAGACTGACTCATAAACACTTGGAGTTTATATAAGGGGACTATTTATAGTGAACAGAACTGGTTGAGAACTTTTTTTGGGGGTAGGGGGGAAATGGCTTTTCACTGCAAAATGTTGCTGTGTCAAAGCCAAACTCTTTTCAGGAATGCACTGGTTAGGATGAACCATTCATCAGGAAAGGCTTCTCAAGTCCCAGATGTAATTTCTAGTGTTTCTAAATAGTGTTTCTAGCCAATAGCCCAGTTGCTAGGGCACTCAGATAAAAGGAAAGCAGCCTAGTTTCAAGTTCCTGCTTTGCCATCTCCCACATCCCAAGTGAGTTGTTCCTTTTGTATAATTAAATGTTCATGGGGCCAGAAAGACTTTTATCTAGTGGTTATGGCGCTTACCTCAGGAGGTAGGATTCCCAGGTTCAACGTATTGCTTTGAATCAGGGCAAGGCAGGGACTTGAAGCTGGGTCCTCCACATTCCAGAAGAGTGCTCAACCTCTCATTTTTCATGGAAAACTTTGAAAGGTTGTAGTTTCATACCAGTGCAGAACAGGAGAATGTTTGTCATGGCATGGGAAAACAATTTTCCAGACAGCTCTAATAATGAATTAATTGGTAATGGTCTTGCTGTATTACTCTAAAACAGCTGAAAAAAACTATATAACACTAGGAGACAACTATTATCTACTAAAACTGCCTACGAGGAGATGTGAAAGGGCTGATTCTGACTTCCCTTTAACTGTCTCAGGGCTGTGGGCAAGAATTTAAATTCTAGTGCTTTTGGAGGAGGCACATTCTGTGCTGTCCCCCTTCCCTTTCTAGGAGCACGTGCAGAGTTCCTCCAGGACCCAGTAGGGAGGGCGTAAACAGAGTTCCTCTGCTCTTCCAGGGCCTTGATGGGGAAGGTGGGCACTCTTCTGCTTTTCTGGGCCCCACAGGAGGGGAGGAGCTCTGTGCCTCCCTACCAATTATTGGGGAGAGGGGACAGTACCCTTGCTTGATCGCCCTGGTGCACATCCCTGAACTGGATTTATGCCACTGTAACTTTGCCAGTTCCAATTGTTTTTTTTCTGATTTATAACTGCGTAGGTCTTCAGAATTAGACACAAGAGTTCTGGGGTATTGAAATATTTTGTTCATGAGCAATGAACTAAATAGACACTCCCTAAACAGTAAGTGATTGGTATGTTTTTAATGATGGACAAAGTCCAGCAATTTGTGGGCTCAGTTTCAGTAAGTCTTGATGTGAGTGCTTATGCTAAGCTTTGAGAACCACCCACCTGCCCCTAGATCCTTCACTTCTCATACAATACCCCCTTTCAAGAAGCCCACAGCTGGTTGTCACACCTGCAGCAAGTTTTATGGAACAATTATCCACTTCTTTGCTCTTTTGGCAGGTCTTTAAGGGATGACTGTCCAGTCTGCCTCATGTTCTTCCAGTAGACCCTTTTGGGGGAGAGAGAGCATCAGTGAATTCTCTCCCTTCCTCCACCAGAGGAGATGAGTGGTGGAACCTGGTGGCTCTTCTACTGAGGTTCCATTCGCTCTTCCGAGTACTTGTCATTGCATTTCTAAAATCTCAGTCAAGTTCTGAGAACTTGGGCTTTTCAAAAGCATATTGTGTCCTGGGGTATAAATACAGTGGAAGAATATATGGAGACACAGCAGTAGGACATACTACAGGATTTACTGGGTGAGAGGAAAGAGCTCCATTCCCCTTCCTCGTATTATATAAAGCTCAAATACAAGATTTTATTAACTCAGTGTGCTTCTTAACTGTTTATTTCCTTTCCATTATGACTTACTTACATCGTGGTAAGATAACCCATGGGAATACAAAATGTCTAAATTTACTATGACTATTAGTAAAAAAGGCAAAATCAGAGAATATATCTGATATGGCTCCTACACAATGTTTGTGTGTTAAAACACAATACAAATGGGGCTAGAAAACACACAGACAGTATTCTGAAGAGTAATATTGTGAATATTCACATCTTCATCCCTCCACTCTTAAATCAAAGTTCCTTATATTCTGGTGCTGCAAAATGTAACTGCTATTATAGCCTTTTTTAAAAAGCAATAAATTACAGCACAGTATGGTTTAGTAGGCTATTATTGCATGCATTGGGTCTGAGCTGATGCATGAGGCCAAAAGCTGCATACCTTCAATCACTCTAGGAATGCACCACTAGCCTACTAGGCATGACCTGGCATGACTTATTACTTAAATAAGAGTGCAAATTTTAAAACTATGGCAAAAGGCAAATGGAACATGGACAATGGTTTGACTTTAAATACCAAGAATTTTTGTGTATTGCTGTTCCATTAAAAACAGCTTCTAGGGAAAGAAACAAACTTGAATATTCAAAAGGAATCAACCTAATAGCTTTCTCTGACAGGGTAACAATCCTTGTGGATGGGGGGAAGCAGTAGATGTGGAATATCCTTACCTTAGTAAGATTTTTGATACTGTCTCACATGACCTTCTCATAACATAGTAGGGAAATACAACCTAAATGGAGCTACTGTAAGGTGGGTGCATAACTGGTTGGAAAACCATTCCCAGAGAGTAGTTATCAGTGGTTCACAGTCAAGCTGGAAGGGCATATCAAGTGGGGTCCTGCAGGAATCAGTTGTGGGTCTGGTTCTGTTCAGTATCTTCATCAGTGTTTTAGATAATGGCAGAGAGAGTACACTATTAATTTTGTGGACAATACCAAGCTGGAAGGGGTTGCAAGTGCTTTAGAGAATAGAATTCAAATTCAAAATGATCTGGACAAACTAGAAAAATGGTCTGAAGTAAATAGGATGAAATTCAATAAGGACAAATGGAAGGATCAGTTGCACACATACAAATTAGGAAATGACTGCCTAAGAAGTAATACTGTAGAAATGTATTTGGGGGGTTATATTGGATCACAAGCGAAATATGAGTCAATAGGGTAACATTGTTGCAAAATAAGCAAACATTCTGGGATACTTTAGCATGAGTGTTGTTAGCAACACACAAGAAGTAATTCTTCCATTCTACTCCATGCTGATTAGGTCTCACTTGGAGTACTGTGTCCAGTTTTGGGCACATGTTTCAGGAAAGATGTGGCCAAATTGGAGAATGTCCAGAGAAGAGCAACAAAAATGATTTAAGGTCTAGAAAACAGGATTTATGAGGGAAGACTGATAAAATTGGGTTTGCGTAGGCTGGAGAAGACTGAGGGAGGACATGATAAGTTTTCAAGCACATAAAAAGATTGTTACAAGGAGGAGGACAAAAAATTGTTCTTTTAACCTCTGAGGATAGGTTTAAGCAATGGGCTTAAATTGCAGCCAAGGTTGTTTAGGTTGGACATTAGGAAACATTTCCTAACTATCAGGGTAGTTAAGCACTGGAATAAATTGCCTAGGGAGGTTGTGAAGTTTCAATCACTGGATATTTTTAAGAGCAGGTTAGACAGACATCAGTCAGGGATGGTCTAGATGATTCTTAATCCTGCCTTTAGTTCAGGGGACTGGACTAGAAGACCGCTTGAGGTCCCTTCCGGTCTTATGATTCTGTGATTTTTGGTACAATAGGTGGCATTAGAATACTAAGGAATATACTTGGCAGAAGCAGTAACAGGTTGTAGAGACTATTGATAGCAATTCCACTAGTAACTCAGGTTTGATTTCCAGGTTGTATGTCACTTCTCAGTGGTGAGATGTTAGCTATGCAACACTGTGAGTCACAAAAGCTCTAAATTAGCCAATATGTCCACAGGTTTGAACTATCTGTGGCAAATTGGACTTATATTTTTTTCTCTTTGTTCTTCTGTTTAAAAGAGCCCAACCAAAACAATGGTTCCCCAAACACTCAAGCTTTGGAGTGTCTGAAACCTGGATAGCCTCCTTTGAGTCCACTTCTGTTTTTATGGAATTAGTGTGGATATAAAAAAGATACCGAACAATCAGAATTTTGAATTTTCCTCTGCTTATCTTATAATCATAAACATTGGACTAAAGTAAAGTATGGACAGAAACAAAGCATCAGAATTGCAGACACCCAAAGTCTGTGCTAGCTAGTGTGGTCGGAGTTCTACTATTGCTTGTGAAAGTGGTGCAATATCCTCTTCATCACTGCATTGGGCAGGAAGTTACTTTCCTCTTTCATACTCTGCTCCCTTCCTATTAGCTGGAGACTTGAGCCCCAATACTGCAAGCTGCACTGCAAAGACTCCTAAAGCCATACCAATAGTGAATTTAGTGCATATGCTCATAAATTGGATAAATACATTTTCTTATGAAAGGCATTTTTACAGGTGAAGTGCCATTAGTCATAGGGCCTGTTGATATGTTGACATGATGGGAAATATGTTCTACTTTTTATTCATACAGTATTGAATTAAGTCTTTACCTTTCTATCAGTGTGGCCAGCTTCTGACCCCAGACTATAGGATGGTAACAGGCTAATCTACTGCCCTGATCTTAGATGGTGCATCTGTCACCTGCCACCCAGCTACATAAGAAGGAACTACAACAACTTTACATAAGACTAGTATTAGACACAAGAAGTAAAACTATCTGTGCTTTTAACTTTTCCTGTGGGTTGCGTAGTATATTTTCAGGAGAGACAAGGAATGAAATTAAGCCCTTTAGTGGCATTCCTGTTGCATTTTTAATCATCAGGGTGTATTAGCGAGATTGACTAATCTTTACAATATTGTGAGGTAGGTAAGTAATATCCCTGTTTTACCGATGGGGATACTGGTGTAGAGAGATTAAAACACCAATCATGCTCACATTGAATTCAATGGGAGAAGAAGCAAGTTTAAAATGACTGTCCAAATCTAAAAGGGAATGAATGTCAGAGTCAAATAGAGTCTTTGATGGATCACTGAAAGGGAATTGAGTGCCCTATTATTTGGGTCAGTGAAAGTTGCTAGTATGAGACTCATGCTAATTAAACCATACTATAGATTACATTGCATGTCTTCCCCTCTGTTTCAGTGAGGCCTATTCATCCAATAGGTGTTGGAGGGGGAAAGATGTAGAGTAACTTCCTACATCCAGTAGTCTGTGAGTCCAGAGAGCTGCAAGAGTAATTTTGGAAGCAGTAGATGGCACCATCGGCACAATTTCAAGGGCTCTGAGGAGGGTTGTATCTTCTAATTTTCAGCTTTGGGGAGAACAATGGTGTCTTTGAGTTCTAGAGGGGTAGCTGTGTTAGTTTGTTTTTAGCAAAACAGCAAGAGTTCTGTGGCACCTTAAAGACTAACAAATATATCTGGGCATAAGCTTTTGTGGGCAGAAACCCACTTCGTCAGATGCATGAACTGGAAACTTCAGTTTGGTAGGTAGATATACACATGCAAGGATGGGTGAGTTAATGAGTTAAATTCAATCAGGGTGAATGAGGCTGTTCACAACAGTTGATGAGAAGGTGTGAATATCAAAAGAGGGAACATTGTTTTTTATAGGGGGCTAGCCACTCCCAGTCTCTATTCAGACCTAGTCTGATAGCGTCAAGTTTGCATATGAGTTCCAGCTCCGCAATTTCACGCTGGAGTTTGTTTTTTAAGTCTTTTTTGTTGAAGTATGGCAACTTTCAAGTATCTTACTGAGTGTCCAGGGGAGATAGAAGTGCCCTCCTATTGGTTTTTTAATGTTACCATTCCTGATATCTGATTTGTGTCCAATTATTCCTTTGCGTTGAGATAGTCTGGTTTGGCCAATGTACATGGCAGAGGGGCATTGTTGGCACGATTGCGTATATCACATTAGTAGATGTGCAGGTGAACGAGCTTCTGATGGTGTGGCTGATGCAGTTAGGACCTATGATGGTGTCACTAGAAGGTGTCTTTGTCCCTCACACCAGATTTCCAGTGGACTAGAGGGAAGCATTCAGAGGCTACAGGGTGAGGAACATAGGTGAGGGTAACAGTATAACTGTAACAGGGCTGAGCAAATAGATATGCATAACTTGTGTGTGTAATTTCAGATTGTATGTGACAATTCAGAAAGCACTCCCACCCCACTTTTCTTTTGCATTTAGTCTTAGTCTAGCACTAGCTATATTTTCCTGGAAACAGGGAATCTGTTAGTAAAGGTTTATCTAATCCTGAAGTTTATTCCCTCTCTCATGTAGGTTGCAGACCTCTATACAAGAGTGATCACACACTTTTCTTGTGGGAAATGATTGTCACAGAACCTTGTGGTCTACTTACTGGCAGGTTAGCACAGCCGTGCTGAGTCACCAGAATGAGGACACCCGGCAGGAGCTCAGTAAACAGAGCCACATTACTTTTTACTGCAAGAGTGTATAAAGGAGCCGCCTCCACATCCCACACACTCACACTCCTGATGAAGCTAGTATAGTTTCCTTCCACACTTCAGGCAAGAATCACACCCAAATTCCTTCCAATTATTCCTTCAGAAGGGGTCCTCCCCACCCCGGGATCCATGCCCTTTAGGACGTGCCAAGAAAAGCCCACATATCCCGCCAGCAGAATAACTCTTTACAGTATAATCTCAAATAGATCATTACCTGGAATTGGTTCCCAAATTTTCAGTAATTAATTTCATTCTAAAAGTTTTGCAGCACACATTACACACAGTAGGCAGGAAACACAAGTTGGGCTTATACAATATCCTCCATGGTGTATTTCAAAAATGGTAGTGAGTCCACAGTGTGCAATTTTTCCCATGAAATATCAGTTCTTTATTTGATCCCCATTTCTAACAGACTTCAAAATTTCAAGCCCATAGTAAGTCTGAAATTCTTAGTGTTCCCCTGCCGTGTTTTCAAGATCTCTAGGTAAGATTCTTAAATCTGAGTGATTCAGTTCTGTACTTCTCCTCTCCGTTGTCCCATGCATAACCTCATTTTCTGAAATCTTATTGTTCAAACTTAATAAGGCTCTTTGATTTAATAGAAAAAGAAGTCAGGAGAAAAAGAAACAATGTCTCTGTGTGTGTGGCTTCCCTGATGTTAGTAGTGCCAGAGTCAAATAGGAGCACTGCAAGGGTTTAGAAGTTTGGGAAGAAAAGACAACACAGCAGAATCCCCTTCAAGTAATTATGCTAATTTAGGCAGCTTGTTATGGCTCACTAAGGCTCCGCACGCCTTGTGGCATAGAACTGTTAGTTCCTCTGTGCAGACTCTCATTTTAGATTTATGGACTCTGCTAACAGTTCTTTAGTATACAATGAAACTTTCCATTAGCAGCTCAGTCTACATACAATAGTACTCCTGTGACTGATGTGATATTTTGCCTTGCCAAAAAAACCATGGCTGAACACAGTTTAAAGGCAGCTAATAAAAGAATATTGGCTTACCGGTAAACCAGGAAGATTCCAGCTATTTCGTTAGTTTAGAAATGGCACCCATTTTGTAAGCGGTTATAAGAGGACCATTCTTTGTGACAATTGAGGAATGTGTCTTTGTGAAGTGAACACGTGCATTTAAGATTGTGACAAGGTGAACTCTCCACTATGGCACCTCCTGCTGGCTGTCTTGGGGATTAACTTTGCTCACTAGTGCACCCCCTGCTGGTGCTGACTCACCACCATCACGTGTTCTCCAAGACCCACATCATTTCCAGGACCACAGCCTCCCCCTTAGTGCCACACTCTGTTCTCTCACCATTCCGGGGGATGCGCAGTCTGCTGTTTAGCCACTTGCCTCAATAGCTTCTGTAGCCAATTGTCCAGCCTCTTCTCCTTGGTGAGGGTGGACTCAAGTCCACCTACTACTCCAGGTTCCGGCCCAGGGACCCTGTAGATGGCAGCCACTTGCTGCATCCCTCCAATTCCTCCATACCTTTCCCTGGGACTTCCCTGCAGCACCCTCTTTGCCCTTGTCTCAGGGCCTCAGCTTGCAAGTCTCTGCCACTGACCAAGGGCTGCCTTAAGCTCCGCTGGTCCTGCCTGCAGCACTGCTCTGTCCAGGGGGCTAGCTGCTCTCAGCCTGCAGGGCAGCCAGTCTTCCCACCTCAAGCTCAAAAGAATGACTGCCTCTGCTCTGCCCTGCAACGCCTCCGATGTGGGCCTGCCTGGCCCTGCCTGGCTGCTCCTTACAACTCCCTTCCTGTTGGTTACTTTTCATGCAGCCTCCCTAGGGCTCTATTAACCTATTAGCAGCCAGTGGGGGACAGAGGCCCCATCATACACCCTCCCCCTTAAGACAGACTGCGCTGGGCAGAGGGGTATCTTCCCTGCTTCCCCTGCAGCTGTGCCCGCAGAGTGTCCCTCTCCTGTCTTAAGTTTCCCACCATTGGTGTCTCTGTGCCCTCTTGTGCTACTTATAAGGCCAGCTTGGTGGCTTTCAGCCTCTCCCACAGCTCTGGCCTTGCTCTGCAGGTTCTCTCAGCACTCCTTCCCACAAGGCCTGAGTTCTTACTGCAGCCTGTTCCATTCCGGAGTGGGTTTCCCTGTCACTGTGGGCTCTCTCCATCCCATTCACCCTGCTACTCCTGGCTGGATATGAGAGGTGGCTCCCTTCCAAGTTCATTATCATCATGGCCACAGTCGCCTTGATGGTGTCTGACTGGCCTGGTTCTAGGACACCTCTTTCCAATCCCACCTTCTCCTAAGGGAGCAATGGCTTTTTATATGGTCATTCACCACTGTCACGTCTTCTCTGAGACCCTTGTCTCTCCCAGGACCGTGCACCCTCTTCAGTGACAGAGACCTCCAGCCGTGCAATGCTCTGTTTCTCTCCCCTTCTGGGGGATGTGAAGTCTGCAGTGTAGCCACTTGCCTCAGTGGCTACTGCAGCCAATTGTCCAGCCACTTCCCCTTTGGCAATGGGGATGGTGGGGACCCAGGCCCACCTATGACCACAGGTCCCAGCCCAGGGACACTGTAGATGATAGCCACTTGCTGCGTCCCCTCCAATTCCTCCGTACCTTTTGCTGGGCCGCTTCCCTGCAGCCTCAGCACCCTTGTCTTCTATTGGCTGCTTTTTGCACAGCCTCCACAGGGCTCTATTAACCCTTTAGCAGCCAGTCTGTGATATATATCCCATCACAGAGATGTACTGATGTAAAGCACGGTATAAGAGCTAGTTGGTCTCCTCTCAGACAAAATGATCAGGTCATACCACACAAAGTAGTTGCCATTTTAAAACTCCACATTTGCCCATAATGATATCTGAGATATAGCCAATATTTCTCTGTTGAAGGTGTCTGGACATAGTGAAAGTATCCTAGACACAGTGTGAATAAATAATTTTGAATGTTAAATATTTAGACCAGCCCAGCAGGTGGTAACTGACTTGGATTCTAGAAAGAAACCTAGATGTTAAAGGCTCAACCCTAGTCCACTGAGCCATCGGTATGGCCACATATTTAATAAGATATTAGTAATAACATTTAATAATCTTTCTGCATAATGTAGTCCATCCAGTCATTTTGCAATACAATTGTTTTGGGTCCGGAACTGAATGCAGAATTTTGGATACACTAACCATTTTTGCACATACTGACTATTTTATCATCCATCAGCAAGATGAGACATCTATATTGTTATGAGACATTACTGTGTTTTGTTGTTTGCTTACCAATACACTGAATCGAAGCTCACGACAAACTTGCTGTGTGCTCTCATGCATCGGTATCGTCTAACACTTTGTCTTTACTGAATGTGTGACTGGGATTATTTTAATCAGGTTCATGTGACTGTCGTGCTAGCACTGTGATAGCATTTAAGGTGACAATGACATTGGCAGTAGAATGGCTAGAATTTTAGTACGTTCTTGAACAGATGTGCTCAGTTACCAGATACATACACTGCACATAAGGGGAACTCTCGCTGTGCTTATTGTATAAAGAGGAATAATGTATAAATATTCTTGAATTTCTATTTTAAAATTACTGTGGCTGTTTGATCACTGAAGAGTTTTAATGGCATCATCCATTCAGGGCGTTTTAAATACACATGTAGAAAACACTCAAACTAATTGTAAACAGGAGCTTAGAGATTTTGCTGTACTTCTGCACTTCTCAACCAATGGAGTCATAACCCACAAGTGGGTTACAAGGGGCTGCCTCTAGAAGCTGTGATGGCTCAACAGCTGAGCAACGTTGGGTAAAGGGGGAAGGAGTGTCCATACACCAGCCCCCCACCTCACAGCGGTCAGTATTATCCCAGTCACTCTTACCTGACCCCTCAATGCACTAGTTTTCTTACTCAGCATCTGCCACCTCAAAAAAACATAGGATCTTGTCTTGACCACCACCCTTTGCGTGTATGATGGTCAATATTAAGTTTCACAGTCATGGTACTTGCAGTACATTAAAGGAATATTCCCGGTATTGTATGTTCCAAACAAGAACAAATACCAGAATGAAGTTAATTTTACCTGCACATGGTCATTGTCTGAATCTCCTATCACTTTTTATGTTTAGGAACCATTTAATGTTTTTAGCAGCTCTAAGCACTTCTCTTGGGCAGCTGCTGATTTCAAAAGTTATGCTCTTCAGGACTTGCCTAGGTCTTAGGTGAATTGAGGGAACAGGCCTTTAAGTTGATGACAATGAATGCAGTTACTAGCAATGAAGTGAATTACATAAGTACATCTCCAGCTGTTGGTCCTTGCTCATGTGATTATACTTCTTGCCACTGAGTCAAGTCCTGAAAAACTATAGCCTATTTAAAGTTATTTGTTTCAAATTACCTCAGAATCCACTGCAGCATTTGCCCCTCGTTTGCCACTAATGATGGATATTTCACTTCATGTATGACACATACAACATTGTATTACTGTCCCAGGTACTAGACAGGGAACAAAAACTTAATGTTAAACTTTTTTCAGTAAATGTTTCCCAAAATAAAGACTTAATAAACAAAAATACTTCCAATGAACTAAGGGCCTGAGTGATGACCAGCTGAACTTTTCATTTACTCTCACTGAATTAAATGGGATGTTTTAGGTGATCAGACTTTAAAAATGATGGGAGGAGAGGCAGTGAAGGAAAAGCATGTTATCAGAAGATCTATGGGTGCCACAAGAGGATAGAAATTCACCTGAAAAATTAGTATAAGTTATTGTCCTTGGGATAGAAGGTTTACACTGGGGCCTGAAAGGCTTCATGTGAGTTGACATATGTCTCCATGAATTATTGTAGCACAGCACTGTGTGTAGCCTGTCTCACTCTGTGCACTAGGCAGACTACTTTCATTTCGCTCATTGGTCAGTGTTCAGTACTGCATATCTCTTAGCACAAGGGCGGGGGGAAGGGGGGAAGGAGTTTGCTGTTTTCAAAAAGAGAAATTTTTCCATGATGCATGACAGCTAGTCTTGTCAGAGGTAAAACTGAACAAAGCTTCAGCTCAGCACAATTGAGAAAGAAGAAATGTGGTTTTGTTTTTCTTTAATTCTGGCTATGGCTTGGTCTCTGATATTGGTTACTGGAAGCTGTACTGACAGCACAGCAAAGTTACAAAATATGTCAATGTGTTCATGTGTCATTACAGAGCCAGATCCTCCAGTACCGTGTAGCTGCTTTATGATGTACAGCCACTGTAAACTAGTATTAAAGATGGATTAAGTGGGTCAGGGAGAATAACTCCAGTGTTACGATGATGATCAGTTTATGTACAGCCAGAATAGGGGTGCTCTGTGCTGTTGGCAGAGCAGAGGAAGTGGAGCTTAACAAGAAGAAAAGGCAATGTGGCCAGGATGCTTCTGAGCTATGCTAATCTTTGGCTTTCTTCAGCTCCCTGTGTTCGTTGAATTCAAAATTATCTTGACAAACTGGAGAAATAGCCACAGGTAAGATGAAATTCAATAAGGACAAACCCAAAGTACTCCACTAAGGAAGGAATAATTAGTTACACAAATACAAAATAAGAAATGACTGCCTAGGAAGAAGTACTGCAAAAAAGGTTCTGGAGGTTATAGCAGATCATAAACTGAGTCAATGTTATACTGTCACGAAAAAGCAAAAGCTCTTGGATATATTAGCTGGTGTGTTGTAAGCAAGCCATCTTCTTCCACTCTACTCAGCACTGATGGGGCCTCAACTGGAATACTGTGTCCAGTTCTGGGTATCACACTTTGGCAAAGATGTGAATAAATTGAAGGAAAACAAATGACTGAAGGCCTAGAAAACATGACCTACAAGTAAAAATTGAAAATAGTTTGAAGAAGAGAAGACTGAAGGGGACAATAGTCTTCAAGTACATAAAAGGCTGTTATAAAGAGAAGAGTTATAAATTGTTCAAAGGACAGGAGAAGAAGCAGTGGTCTTAAATTGCAGCAAGGGAGATTTAGGTTAGACCTTAAGGAAAAAATCTTCCTAACTCTCAGGATAGTTAAGTACTGGAACAAATTTCCTAGGGAGGTTGTGGAATCTAATCAGTGGAGATGGTTTTTAAAGAACAAGTTAGACAAACACCTGTCAGGGATGTCTAGATAATGCTTAATCCTGCCTCAGTGCAGTGGTGATTTATTGAGGCCCCTCCCCGTCCTAGATTTCTATGATTTTAGAGTAAATTAAAGTAACCTTTACAGTAAGAGTAGCTCTTAGAGTAAATTACAGTACCCCTGTAAATTAGAGTGACCCTTACAGTGCAGAGCTAAGAGATTAAATACAATTCAACAAAATTCTGAAGATTTACCTTTGTTTAAATTCAACAAATTAAACCTTGGGTTGATTTTCTAACATTGGACCAGAAGTCTTTCAACTGGGATAATCCCAGAAAATATGAAGATTCCCTTTTCAGTGACATCTACCCCAGCATTTTTATGTGAATTGTCTGTTTCCTTCCGCAAGTCTAACTTTTTAAAATAACTAATCATTATTTTCCATTAGTATTCAATTCATGAGTGGGCTCTTGTGCTGTTTATAATACCTAAGATAAACTCCTTTGAAAATTTGCTGGTTCACTTCCTTTGAGTTGCCATCTCATCTAACTTCCATCCACATCTTCAATAAAATCACAGGCAGCAAGTATTAGAATAAAAAAGGGATAAATATAGGGAAGGTCTTAAATAAAACTTAATTTTATCCAGATTTCTTGTATATTTCAGTCACTTCAAAATCAATCCCAGAAGTATTCAAAAGGATAGCTGAATATGGCTTAACTTCTGGCTATATGGAAATACCAAAAGATTTTGGATAAATTAAAATGTGACCACAAGGGATTCAAGCAGCTAGGAATATTAATATAAGATCTAAAAACTCACTTAAACAAGATTTAAGAGAAGTTATTTCAAACGATGAAAGATGATTTAAATATATGGGATATTTAGTCCTTTTCCACACCAGGTACATTAGAAACAATTAAAATTAATGTCCTCAAAATAATACTCTTTTGCATTGTTTCCACTATCAACTTCAATGAAACAAACAGAATTAATTGATACCTCATTATTCATATGGAAAAGGAAGTAACATCTATGTGAAAGCTATCAATATTAAATATTTAAAAGTGCTCTGTTTGCTACAGAAAGTAGTGTTTCTCCTTCAGCTTTATGGACTCAAGTTGTATTTGTTGCTGTGGTAAATGTAATGCTTTTACAAAGGTACAATATATTCTAAAAATATTCCATGTGCTTCTGCTCACCAATCTTTCTCTTAAAGATGTGGTATATTTAATTTGGAAAAATTGTCACTGTTTCTTAAACTAATTATTTTAAAATGTTGGCCATTCATATTAGAACTATCTCTGTTTCAAGTGTTAGAAAATAAAGTCACCCACTGAGTTATTACTACCCTTCCTCCCTGTAGAATGTTAAAAAAACACGAGAAGAAAAAACAGCCCTTTTGTCATTCTAGAAATGGGTTTTGACAGATGAGGTGGTGCATTGCAAGTAACTTGGGAAATGTGCATCTTTTTTTTATGGCTAACTGCATGCTGAGTAAGACAAATACATCTAGATAAGAACAGGAACACCAAAATAAAAAATTGAGAAATTTAGAATCAAAGATATGCAGGACTAGAAGGGACCCCTCCACTGAGATAGGACCAAATATACCTACCATCCCTGAGAGGGGTTTGTCTAACCTGTTCTTAAAAACCTCTCAGGGATGCTGCTACATCCTCCTGTGGAAACCTATTACAGAATTTAACTACCTTTATAAATTAGGAAAAGCTTTCTAACATTTAACCTAAAACTCCCTTGTTGCAGATTAAGCGCATTGCTACTTGTCCTACCTTCAATGGACATAGAGAACAATTGATCACTCTCCTCTTTATAATACCCCTTAACATATTTGAAGACTGTAATTGAGTCTCCCCTCTGCCTTCTTTTCTCAAGACTAACATGCCTAGTTTTTTTTAACCTTTCTTCATAAATCACATTTTCTAACCCTTATCATTTTTGTTGCTCTCCTTTAGACTCTCTCCAGTGTAACCACATCTTTCCTAAAGCATGATACCCAGAATTGGGCACAGTACTTCAGCTGAGGTCTCATCTGTGCTCAGTAGAGCAGGACAGTTACCTCCCATATCTTCTTCCATCTTCTCCTATAACCATTGTGTAATTTTTCCATGTTTCCTTCCTCCCCACGACATCTAGCCTTTGTTAAGGTCACCTTTTTTATGCTTACCTGTGGGCTTCGGTCATCTGCCCCCTTTGAACCTCCTCACTGAGCTAGTAGGCTAGCCCTTTATACTTCCTGTCTTGCCTCTCTGCCTCTGGTCAAGTGGAGGTGCACTTCCAGATTCTGTGTGGAGTCCTGAGGGGGTTTGGCTCTCCCTCGCCGTCAGTCTCTGAGGGAGGCCACACCTCCCGCTACACTCACATTCAGGTGATGGACCTGGACGTTTTTGTAAATTAAACACAGCTGGTGCCTGAAGGAAAAGCTAGACTCAGTGGTGAAATTCCAAAGGTTCTGTGGCAGTACCAGTACAATATCAAATAGCAGCTGACATGGAGATCTCTCTTCCTCCATCAGAGAGAAGTGACAGAAAGAGGGGGCCTTAGCAGATGCAAAGGCAGGACGAAGATGAACAAGAACATTAGTAAGCTGGTGTGGAAATTTTGACTACATATTTCTCAATACATAATTGAACCCTCTGGGTTGGAGCTTTAAGGAGTCTGCAGAGGGACCAGAATGTGCTTGTGAATGGCAGCTTGAGTAGGGTCAGTGGCAGCAATAGAAGCAATAGCAATAGTGGCAGCAATAGAAGGCCAACCACAACACATCTTTATTTTAGGACTCACATTTTCAACTCATTGTCAAGGCTAAGTTGTGGGCAGCTGGACCTAATGGTCAGAGCCAGCGTCCACAGCCAGGAGTAAAGAGTCAGTTGAGTCAGGATACCAGGGGGTCACAGGAAGGAGACGAAGTAGAACCAAAGTCAGAGATCAGAAGTCAAGCAAGGTTGGGATGCTAGGAAGTCAAGCCAGGAGAGCAGGAATAAGGTGGATCCCAGCTGTTCGTACAGCTTCCTGTTGCTGTCTTAAGTAGGACCAGCAGGCCAATTGGGTACTCTGGGCCTCCAGTAATAGGATGTTGGGATGGAACCTCAAACTGGGACTGGGCTTTATGAGTCCTGGGTCAGCAGTTGTGAGCAGACCACTAAATGGAGGGTTGAGGTGTGGCTGCTTCCGCAGACCAGTGTTTGAGGGCCGTGGGTCATGACAGTCATAAACAATACTATTGGGTATGAGCCTAATCCTCATCCAGTGTTTTCTCTCTCTCCTTCTCCTTCTTAAAATCCTTTGGTTAGTGCAATTGGTTACTGTTGTTCCTACTTGGCAGAATGCTCGATGCCCACAGTTTGTATATACATATATGTTACTTTGCGCAAAATACTCATTGCATAACTTTGAAAAATGAATAAATTGGATACAAATGTGATCAGTTTGCAGACAATTCATGTATAAAAAAGAAGGCTATATTTGATAGATAAATTGTTCAGAAAGAATAACTTGACCACTTTTACTTGCATACTATGGTGATGAACAGAATATAAAAACCTAGCTAGATCTTATTCTTCACTAGTATCCTTAAGAAAACCACATCAAAACTGGTCATGGTAAACAGTTTGTGCTAAAAACAGACCAATATTGCAGTCCAGGAATAAAGTGTATTGGCAGTGTTGTGCAGGGAATCTTGTGTATTGAATGCCAAAGTGGTCTTGGCTCAATCTAATGTGCGAAGGCCACATTTTTCAGATATGAGTGCGTAATGTTAGGGATTTGAATATACTTTCTGAAGGTGCTTAGTTTCTACTAACTACTTACTTAGAAGCTTCAATATGTATTTAAATGCCTAAGTAGCAATTTTGGCTGTGAATGAATTAACACTGGAAAGTCAAGACCATGGGAGCAGATGTCTCTTTAGGATTGTTCCACTACCAAATAAATAACCTCAGTAAGTGAGATGTGTGTGTAAAGGATGAAAATCTACAAGAAAAATAAGTTCTAAAATAAGACTTCTTACTTTTCTTTAGCGTTATTTAATCCAATCAGGTTCAGAAAGCATATTTTATGACAACTGGCTAATTGGTTTGTATGTGAACTCTTTTGAGATGTGTCTAATTGCAAATGCAATCTGAAAATAATTTGGTATTACTAATGATACACTAATTACTTCAGAGATAGGTGTTTATTAAGACATCAATCCTGCAAATGCTTACTTGTGTTCTTAACTTTACACACAAGTAGTCAACTGAGCTCAATGAGACTAGTCCCTTTAACAAAATTGCTCATCTGGGTAAGTGTTTTCAAGTTTGAGGCTCTATATGACCAACCATAAGAAATTATGACAACTTTAAGGAAAACTGAGACCACATTCCCAAACGAGCTAAGGCTAGACTTTCTTTCCTTCAGCATAACCATTGGTTTATTAATGGATGATGAAGGAAAAGGTGATCTTCTGAAATTTGGTTTAAAATTAGGATTTATTCAATTACATTTGGTTTGCAATCTGTGCAGATTTGAAGTGGGGGGAGAGAGAACAATGGACATAAAGGAAGGAAGTAGGGTAAAGTGAAGGTGGAGAGAAGCAAAATAAATGGAGAAAGTGAGGTTGAGGAAGAATAGGTGGGGGCAGGATGAAAGGTGCCAACAACCAATGGCAATACAGATATAAGGTGTGTGTGGTAGTGTGGTCACTCTCTTTTTCACATTGGTGATTTTAGGTGACTGGAGTTTTGTTGTTTTTTTGAGATTCAGTTCTGTTTCTTGTTTCATGTGGTATAAACATGAGTGAGCGTGATGTGAATGAAGTACTTGTCGCACGTGTTTGTTGCTACAACTTTCTCTCTTCCTGGGGAAACTAGGAAAGGAACACATAGGCAAATACATCCTCCTGTGTATACAAACTACTGTTTGAAGGTTGCCCAGTCTATTAATGACTGCCAAACCCAGATTAGCCAAGCCCTGACAGAGGCACAGTGGCAGCAGGCTTGAAAATGGTAACCTGAAGCCCAGGAAACAGGATAATGACATGGAGTCCTCTGGAGAAATGCATTTATCTAGGGAAGCTCTGGTTAGAAGGGCCTAGCAAGACAAATATGATTTTTTTTTCCTAAACAGTAGCTAGACTGGAGCACGTTTTTTCTTTTTAAGCTGACTGCTTGGCCTTTATGATGAAGGGAAAGGAAGAGGGGAAAGGGTTTGGGTTGAGTGAGTGAGGTTAGGTATATGTGAAGGCTCTTCCTGGACATGGCTGCTGTGCCCGATGTAGAAAGTGAGAAGGGAATGTTTCTGGGCCTGATCTCTTTGGGGGATCCCTCTGGGTCTGGAGAGGAAACTGAAAGTCTCAGACTTACTCTCTACATCTTTAGCTACCAGCTAGTGATGACTATTTTTGGGAAAAAGCCCTGATGATTTGGTATTTTACAGAGTCTCCCAGTGGATGTGAAGATAATGGCTTTGTTTATCAGCACAGGAAGGGCATTCCCATAGTTAGGGTACAGTATGAAAGAAACACAGATGTAATTGTGAGCTAATCACCTAAAGAGAGCAAAAATGGCTTCCATCAATAAGAAAGATATAAAACCTGCCACAGTAGGCAAGATTAGCCATTTAAATACACACGTAAAACAACAGACAAGGAATGTGAGGTAATATAATTTATTGGACCAACTTCTATAGCTCTGGAAAAGAGCTCTGTGTAAATTCAGAAACTTGTTGCTCTCACCAACAGAAGTTCGTCCAATACTAGATATTCTCCCACCCACCTACTTTCTCTGATATCCTGGGCCCAACATGGCTACCACAACTCTGCATACATCAAACAAGACACAATTACAGATAACTTGGCTCCTTGCATAAGTTTACAAACCATAAAATGTGCATTGAATTGTCTTGCTTAACTTGATCTTTTAAATATTTAGTCATTTTTTCCTATTTTTAAAGAGGCCATCCTTACATAGCTCAGCTCTTTTTGTCTTGGCTTGTTTTTACAGAGGCGTTATGTGAAGTGCTGTAATATGGTCCCTATATTTAGTCTCTCTTAGACCTACTTACAGCATCTGTCTAAATGTCTTGAGCATACTCAACTCCCTTTCACATGAGTAACTAACAGAATCAGACCCTATATTCATGTAATTTACATGACAAAGACACAGAAGTAAATGTCTATTAAGGTAGAAGGTATCCAGCCTAAAGATACAGCCTAAATTGTATTCATATGTTCTTATATCCTCTACTTACTACTACCCTGCTACTGCTTGCTACATTCTTGTTTGCTCCTCTGCATTTCGGCAGACTCTAGTACATTCAATCAGTCAAACCCGCAAGTTACCTGTAAATTACGCAGTGGTGTGTGGGTGTAATAATGAGGAAATCTAAAACCGGAGTAAGACACACTTAGATTAATTTTAAACTGACTTAGACTGACATCTGAATTATGCCCATAGATCTATGTGTCTTCAGTATATGCAAGACAACTACTTAAAATACTCTTTGTGACAGCGTGACTAATTCTGGGGGAAACAACAAAAAGAACAAAGTTTCAAAACCTGGCACTGTCACAACAGTAACATTGTTTTTTTTTGACTGGGCTCAGGTTACTCACAATGTTCTGGGTCGTTTTCTTTAACCCGTTTCAGAAATTCCTGATGTGCTATAAAAGCTGACCACCATTTCTAAGGCACAAGACTGGAGAGCTCTATCTGTAATGCTGCAATAATGCAAGCAATTAAGATGAACAATGGCCTGACACTGAAAAGTCCCAGGAAAGTAATATTGTCCTCTATTTCAGTAAATATATAGAACGGTTGGTGGGAGGGGAGAAAAGTGTCAGGCTTTAGGAGTTGCTCCTCAAATACATTTCTTCTGGTTTAACAAATTAGTATTCCTCCAAGAACCCTTCCTTACAAAATCTGATTATTACGGTAGATTAAAAAGCTAACTTCTATGAGTAGTTTATGTGCAAAACAATTCCTATTGTCAGACAAAGCAGAAAAGCTCAGCTTCCTAAACCATAATGATTTGTGAGCTCCAGCTTTCTTTAGAACAGTGGTTCCCAACCTTTTTGGTTCAAGGCCACAAATATAATTTTTACACCCCTGAATGGCCACCAGTCTCTGCAGGCAGCCCTCCTCTCCTCCCCACACAGCAGCCAGAGGAGAGGAGTTCAGCGAGGAGGATCTCCCGTCCCCTGGCTGCAGCAGGGAAACCATTCGCTCCACTTGGGTCCCTAGGCAGTGGCTCCTTTCTGCAGCCAGGGGAACAGGAGATCAGTGCTCCCTTCCCTCTGGCTCCAGCGGGGCCCAGCACTTAGGGACGCAGGCAGAACGCTTTGCTGTGTTTCCTGCAACAACCAATGGGACGGGAGTGCTGATCTCCCCTCCCCTTGGCTGCAGCAAGGAGCTTGCACCAGCAATGTGCTCTGCCTGGGTACTTAAGTAGTGGCTCCCTTCTGCAGCCAGCAGGAGGGGAGACGCGGGCCACTATGGAAGATCCCTTGGCCTGTGTGTGGGACACGGGTTGGGAACCACTGCTTTAGAGCCTAGTGAGTAGTGACTGCCAAAATACAGTTAGTCCAAGGCTGTGCAGAGATTTATATGCCAGTCTAAGACTAGAGTCTTCTCCTAAGCAATTGTAACCTTTCCCTGTCTGTACAGTAGAATGGATTGATACTCAGTGTAACCTAGAAAACACTAATTCATAGGCAGCTGAACACAGGATGCTGCACATTGAGATACAGTAACTAAAACACAGGTAGCTGGAGACTTCTGTAAAGACCCAATGAAACCCAAATTTCTTTTGATAATTGTGCTCTTTCCAAGCTCAAACTTCTCTGAAATTCTATAAATCCTTAGACATTTGTTTAGAAACCTATGTAATATATATAGACCCCTAGCAACTTAATCTCTACTCAGGTCTATGCGATTTTTCCTTCAGAAGACAGGTAGCATAATAACTCATAGTTTGTCTACAGGTGGGCCTTTTGTACACGCCTGGATATATACATTGCAAAACCTTATTTAACCCTCAGGAGCTGATGGTGATTTTGCCATGGTCAATGTGGATTATGTAACTTTTATCTATTGCAAGTTAGGGTTTGTCTACATGGACACTTAGTGCTCAGCAGGCTAGATTTACACCCCAGTTTACCACAAACTAAGTTTGTGTAGACAAAGCCTTATTTTCTTCATACAGGACCTCCTGCCCCCATCCCAGAGGTAGCTGTTGTGATGAGTACAGATGCTTTGTTCTGTCTCTCATGGATACTTTTTGTTTTGCTCTTTAAAAAAAGGCAGGAAAAATCTTCCTGGTTGTTTTAACGCCTTTCTACATCACTAGGAGAAGTAATGCAAGGGCCCTTGCGTCTGTCACTAGTTAGGTGACTTTTTTAATAACTGTAGTTTGTGAACTATGAAATGAAACCAAACAAAAAATCCCCATACAGTCATCGCTGTGCTCTTCAGCCAAGTCAGAACTGTAGCCAGAAAATCCCATCACCTTATACATGGCTCTCCAAAGAAGTTACCCTTTCCAGAAAATAAATTACTGGGGTTTTTTTCCTCCTTAACGCCTGGCCATTCATACAAGGCTGCCAGGTATGTGAAAAGTCTAGAAGGAGAAATGCTTGATTCTCATATTCCTCAGCTTTTTATATAGCAATGAACTGCTTTGAAAAGTTGTTCCTTCAACATCTTTTAAATGTTAAGTATTTGAGTTTTGTTCTTATATTATAACAGCCACAAGTGTGCCAGGTGCCTAACAGAAAACACACGGACAAGTTTAAGGATCCACTTCTGAAGGCTTTAGTCAATTAGTGGAAGTTGATGTCATGGGGAATCTCAATTGAGTAAAGTGTCTAGGAGGGGCCTTACCTTTGCCTCTGTTTGAAATAGAAATCACATGTTATAACCTAAAAAACCACACTTCCCCTTAAAATCATCAGATATGCGACTGAATGCAGTTCTTTTCAGTGTTAAACAAGGGCTTTGCAACTGATGTGATTACTGAGCATCTGAGTCTACACGTCAAGGCTCAAGGTACTTAGCTGTCTTGAATGCAGAATGCATGTGTAAAAGAAATAAATAATAATGTTGATATGCCCTCCATAATGGAAAAGTGCTTGTTACAAATGAAAAAGGGAAAAAAATCGTTAATAGGTAAAAGTTCTCAAAGGGGTTTGGCTTTTAAATGGAAGCTTTGCCCAAATGACGATTTCAGGATATTGGATCTTATGAATCTTTAGGAAATTACTTGACACATCCAGGAGCTCCAACAAAAAGGCACCTATTACCTAAACCTTTTCAGCTAGCTCAATTCATCTTCTGCTTGTTCTCAGGTACAGTAAAAGAATGAACTGGGTGCCAAAAAAACAAACTTGCACAATTTTTTCTTGTGACTATTTAAATTGGATGCATGGACCTTATTCTGCAGTTTAAAAACCCAATACATTGTCACATCAGCACGTAGAATAGGAATTTAAAATATTTATAATAGAATGCATAAACTGTACAAAAAAGGTTTAATTATGGATCTGTTAATTAAAGTTAAAATAATTATTTATTTTAACCTGGATTGTTCTTTTAATTGACTTTAGCTTTAAAAGTAAGTTTATTCCAAGTTGTTTCAAAATGAGTTTCTCGTATAAAGTGTCCAAAAAAAAAAAAAACAACCCATCCCCACTCACAGCAAAGTTTTTTTTCCTGGAATATCTTTTTTTTTTTAAGGCAGCAAACAGAGAATTAAAAGGAATAAAAGGATTGCACTAATGAATACTTTTTAAATCCACATTATTGTACTTAGTGGTTGAAATAAGACAGACAGACAGACGCAAAATATAAAATGAATAATCCAAACAAATGTTGAAAACTGTTGCTCTAGATTACTTTTGGTCTCCAAATACCATGTTGCATTCTCATCTGCAAGGTTCATATGAACCAGTGCAAGATAAGTTTGGATTACTCTTATTATTTTATTGTAAATCTTACAAATTAGAGAGGAGACATGTAATTTATTTCATATTTTATTTTACAGTCCATTTAGAGAGTGAATTATTTTGTAATCAGAAATGGAAATTGTTCCTCTTTGGAAAAGAACTTGAATCTGTAAAAAAGCAACTGATCTTCAAGAAATACCCTGGGCATAGAATCAATCCTAGATTCAAGCTCCGAACCAATTTCTCACGTCACATGTATTTGAGCAGGTAGTGGACAGGCAGAGATAGTGTCACTTGCTGTTGGTTCTCCAATTCTCATAAATGTCACCACAGTGGCAATTATGGTATGAAGAAGAGAAAGTCCTGCCATTGGACTATCCCAGATAGCATAGGGAAGAAATACATAATAAAACTGGTCAAAAAGCATTATTATGGCTATATTCATTGAACCAAATATTTTCCATTGACATCTGTGCTCCTCAAATCCTTGGATGCATGCCCAAAACCTGTAGCTGTATTAGAGTTTACAGTAGTGAGGGTTAAATGCTAATCTGAGCTCTGTCTGTTCCCTTTCTTCCACTGCCCAGAGAAGGGGGAAAGATTTCCCAGTGACTCCCCACTCCAGTGAGAAAGAAAACCCTCCTTCAAGAAGTTCCCATTCTCCACTGTTTTGGTGGTGCTGTCCTCCTCAAGGACTCTAATCCCTGGAGGCAGGAGGCTTGGCTAGAATAGGGAATCCCCTTCCACAGGGCCCGTCTTTTCACTGCTACCCATGTATGCGTGGCCTTCCTGTAAACAGGGATGGGAAGAAATGTGGTATTTTACATATAACTCTGGCTTTTCAGTGATGTCAAACGATCCTCTCACCACTCCTGCATTTTGGTGCGGTAGAAGGTATGGCAAACTAGAGGATTGGGCCAAAAAAAATCTGATGAGGTTAATCAAGGACAAGTACAGAGTCCTGTACTTAGGATGGAAGAATCCCATGGACTGCTACAGACTGGGGACAACCTGGCTAGGCAGCAGTTCCGCACAAAAGGACCTGGGGGTTACAGTGGACAAGAAGCTGGAATGAGTCAACAGCGTGCCTTTATTGCCAAGAAGGCTAACATTATATTGGGCTGTATTAGTAGGAGCATTGCCAGCAGATCGAGGGAAGTGATTATTCCCCTCTGTTCAGAACTGGTGAGGCCAGATTTGGAGTATTGTGACTAGTTTTGGGTCCCCCACTACAGAAGGGATGTGGACAAGTTGGAAAGAGTCCAGTGGAGGGCAACAAAAATGATTAGGGGGCTGGAGCACATGAATTATGAGGACAGGCTGAGGGAACTAGGTTTGTTGAGTCTGCAGAAGAGAAGAATGAGGGGGGATTTGATAGCAGCCTTCAAGTATGTGAAAGGGGGTTCCAGGAAGGATAGAGCTCGCCTGTTCTCCGTGGTAGTGGATGACAGAACTAGGAGCAATGGTCTCAAATTGCAGTGGAGGGGGTCTAGGTTGGATAGTAGGAAAAACTTTTTCCCTAGGAGGGTGGTGAAACACTGGAATGGGTTACCGAGGGAGGTGCTAGAATCTCCATTTTAAGGGGTTTTTAAGATACAGCTTGACAAAGCCCTGGCTGGGATGATTTAGTTGGGGTTGGTCCTGCTTTGAGTAGGAGCTGGAATAGATGACCTCCTGAGGTCCCTACCAACCCTAATCTTCTATTGATTCTATGATTCTATTAGGTGACATATTACCAAAGTGGGCTAACCTGTGAGAGGTTATGGGACTGTGGGTACATCTACACTGTAGCTGGGTGGTGTAATTGGGTAGACATATCAGCTAGGTCTGATCACAGTAGCTGATCGTGCTAGTGTGTTAAAAATAGTAGTGCGGCTGTAGTGGCCTGGGTGGTGGCTCATCCTCAGGTACCTAGCTATGATCTCCAATGGGATTATACCAGATCAGTTAGCCTGAGCCACTGATCATGTCCCTGCGGCCATATTGCTATTTTTAGCACACTTGCTCAATCAGAGCAAACACATGTATGTCTACTCAAGTGTAGACTTAACTGTATATTTGCGTGAAGGTTGGAATTTATGGTGACTGTGGGTTTTGATAGGGAGCTAAGGAAAAATGAGACAGTTGGGTCCAAACTTCAATAAGAAGCATTTTAAAAGTTATGACAGTAATATTGCAAAACCTTTTAAGGAAACAGTTATAGGAAGACTCAGGCCCGGTCTACACTTACCTTTGCGATTCGGCGGCAGTTGACGGGAGATACGCAAGTGACAAAAATCACAATGTAACCAAAATGGCTTATCCATCCTTAGGCTGCTGGAAAGTGCTTGCTTTTTGGATGTAGCAAAATTCCTGCAAGCTAGGCTGGCCCATGTCTAATATGCTGATTTATCTTTGGAATTTGTTTTTATTACATAGCATTATTTCAAAGATTTAATTTTTCTGTTCTACATAAATCATGAAAATTCAGGACATGAGTTTTCTTTTCCCATTGTATCAAATAATGATATACTTAATGTTGAGTGTTAGTCTTATTTGTGCAAAAGGGAACTGTGTACATACATTAAATCTTACTGATGTTCACATACTGGTAAATGGTTTGTACAGCAAGTTGAGAACAAAGACCCCTTAGTTTGGAAGCAAAAGGTAGAATCTAACAGCAATTGAGCTCTAATGCAATGCTCTGCTGAAATATAGGAAGTATCACTTTTATTGTAGTTGACTGTGTACTTTACCACAGTCTAGTTTTCTTCCACAGGATCCTGTCCTTTCTCCTATTTAAAGCATTTGTGCTTTTTTCCCTCTCTCCATAAAAGCAGTCTTAAAATAAAAACAAACTCTGGAAAGAGCATGTACTTCCTGGAGTAGTTGTGCCTCCATTTAGCATCAGAAAATCACTAAAAATGTGCTTACCACAGCTGAATGTGGTGGATCTTTGTCTGGGTGGCAGGAAGAAAAGGGGACAGGGATCCTTTAATGCTCCCCACTGCATTTGGGTTATAAAAGAGGGATAAGGGGACAGATTTAGCAGAACAGAGCCAAAGGGGAACAGGAAGTGGACACTACAAGTGGTGGCACTGACCCACCATGTGCACCGTGGGTCAATAGTTGTACCCTGTGCATTCCAGAAGGAATGCTCCACCAATCAGCAGCGTTCACCCACCCAACAAAAGAACCAGAGTAGTTTTATGATCTGCTGCGGGCTTGCACTAGTCACTACTGCTTTTTTGAAACTAGGAAGGATTTTTTCCCTCAGTAACTTGGCTGAAATAGGGTGGGGGGAAGGGTGTGCCTTCCCTACAGCAAATCATGGCCATGATGACACAGGTAAGAAGTTAAGTCAAGATGTTGCAAGTTAAGCAGGTGTCCAGTGCTGGGAATGCAGATCCCTCATAAACAATGAAGTGGATTTAGGAGAAGGCATCCCATAAACTGGGAAAAGGGGAGCTGGGGTTCCTAATGTCTGCCACAGTGTGGAGACAAGTCCCCCTGTCTCCCAGATCCCCTTAGCCTTCATACAATGGGAGGCCAGCGAAGTCCAGGCAATGAGCTGGGGCCAGTCTTGGATGGAGGAGGGCTGACGGCAATCCTCCCAAATAGGTGCAAACGATTAAGGAAAGAATGATGACATGCACAGTGTGAGTATTGCCAGGTATTTTCAGATAAGTTAGTGAATAAAGTTGTGGCCTAATTAAATCCCATCCATTGCACCTAGCCTTGCTTCCTGCTTCGGTGGACACAGCCCCTCATGCATGAATATATTGTTTGCATTCATTATCTGAGCTGAGCAGACTTAACGAGCTGCTAGTTCACTTTTGTGAAACATGTTAGTTGTTCTTGCATGCCTTCTCTACACCATTCATTATTTTGTTTATTTCTGTCACTCCGTCTTATTCATCTCTTCTCTGAAATAAACAGTTCCAGTCTTCTCACTTTCCCTCATGTCTGACTATTTTGTTGCTTGTTTCTGAACATCTTATTTCCATTTTGAGAGGTGACAGAACTCGATGCATTATTCGTGATAGAGGTGTACCACTTATTATATGGTATTACATAAATATGTTTTCAGTAACTTTCTATTATTCATTTTGTCTCTGTCACAGGAGTAACTGTAGCTTTAAGAGGAATTTAGAAGTTCAGTGTCACAGCGGCCTCTTGTCCTCCCAGAATACGTGACTGGCTGTTAGCTGAGAACAAATCCTGTTGAAAAGGGGAAAAACAGAACATAAAAATCAGGTCCTGTTCCTCAGTTGAGAAAAAGACCTGAAGGGAGCAACAGGCTGCTGTTGCAACTCCTTTGTGAGAAAGTGGCTGTAGTCTGGGCAGGTCCCACACTGAATTTGTCAGCTGAAAAGAAGCTAGGAAAGGAGCCAGTGGAAGTTCTAAGCAAGCAGGTGAGCTATGGTAGTATGTCACCTCAAGAAAAATTAACTAAGGGTGGATGCTTTGCTGCATAAGAGCCTTTGGTTGGAACCCAAGCGTCTCCCTTGTATCTCAGCTTTACCTTCTTGAGGTGCTGTGGATAAAACCTGCTGTGGATAAAACCAATCAAAGGGAGAGACTTTGGAGGAAAGATCAAAGGCACACCGGTCTCAGAGAGAGGGCAGAGGCCCTTGAAGGGGAAAGGACCTTGTGATGGAAAAATTGTTTTTTCACTTGGGCATTGGTTTAGTCTGAAAAGAGAGGGCTTCTTAGTTTAGACAGGGGCATATACTCTACCAAAAGAGGGAAACTGTGGACTAGCACAGACACAACAGTGACTGAACAGCAAGCGGTAAGCAGCCTTCTACAGCATCCTAACAGTTTGATTGCTTTTTTCTTTTTACTGTTTTTTACTGTTCACACTGAACAGAGGTTTTCAGTAAATTGTTCACAATAATATTCTGGTCTCTTAAACTTCAGCATAACACCCCCACCCCGAGGGGTTTGTCAGCTCCTGGGATCTTGGACTGAGTCTCTGGGGGACCTTCCCTATGGATTACAACAACAATGGCTCCAAAGCCTCCCAATACCTCCCATTTTTCAGCCTTCATGGTGTCTGGGGTGGGAACAGAATGGACTGGAAACTCCAGCAAAAGCCATAGGGAAGCTTCTGAAGGCATGATTTATTCAGACTGTTTGCTGGGCCAATGAGAAGCAGGGACTGGTCCAGCCCATCAGGGTGCAACCAGACTCACACAAAGAGATGAGGTTGGTTTTGCTTTTGAGTTTGTAGCAGAGAAAGCAGCAGAACAGCACAGAGAGTCTCTCTTTAGCTCCCAGTACCCACAAAAGGAGACATTGAACTGCTGCGGTATCCAGTGCATGGTCAAATAGTTACAGCCCTGTATACAGGTACAGCCATCATGGCACCAGCTACTGAGAGCCAGCTAAGACCTCTATGGGGCTCTGACCACTTACAGGTGAAAATACTATAAGAGGACTCCTTTTTGTTTTCTTTCCACTGGCCACAGTGTTCACAGCACTGTTACATCCATCTCTGGACTCATCTACGTAGTCTATATGCATGGGAAGGTGCTAGAGAAAGAGCTGGAGTGTGTGGTACAATATTGAATGATAGTGTAGCAAGATCTCAGGAACACTTGCGAGATGGACACCGAAATGAGGAAGCAGCAGTTTATTGATTGGCGCCAACCGGCTCAGCGGAATCACTTCCAAAGGCTGAGCCCTGATTATAGTGGGGCGAAGCCTTATATACCTTCAAGTTTACATGAATATTCATACATTACATCATTAGATTTCCAAAGATACATACATCAGCAACTCATTGATTGGCTCGTTAGTATTTCTTAACCATAATCTCACCTCTTTCCAGAAGTGGGCCTTACTCTTGTGATCATTAGTCTATTGGTAATTTATAGAATTGCTGACTTGCTGTTACTGAGGGAGGGTGGCGAAAAGGCTTCCTGACAAGTTGCCAGTCTAGGGGTTAACACAAGTGCCTAAGAAATTACTGAATTAGTGTCAATTTGGGGAAGTTAGCAGCCTTGTGAAATAGTGTTAGATCAGGGTCAAAAGGACAGAGACAGAGCTGGTTGGCTTTAACCACAAAGCCAAGCTGCTTTTATGAGATACCGAGAAAGTGAGATATGGGGGGGGTAGGTTGAGGTTTGCCTGGGCTTGCCTCACCTTATCTATCCATTTACTGATTCCCTACAGAGACAGAGGAAGGCAAAGTAAAAGCTGGAAATTACCTATTACTAGCCTATTAGAATATAATTACTGCTGCATGCTACACCTGACCATAGGCTGACATGGGGTGATTGGTAAAGTGCTGAAGTCGTGTTAAAGTGGGGAAGTTGGGCAACTGCTGTGCAACCGTTAGTACCGGGAAACTGGGGAATTTTGCAATCCTTCTAACTTGTGATTACAATGGTATTCTAATAGGGACAAAGGGGTAAATACAGGCCAGTTAGTATAATCACTTAAAAAGCACAAAGTTATTGGTATACAAAGATATCTATAATCTTCTGGGGTTAGGTCTTGCCTCAATAGAAGGCGGGAATATGTTTGTAGTATTAATGTGTTTGCATTTATTAGCTAACCACTTCCTTTCCTAGAGCCTCTGTTTCCTGTCCCCCGTAAAATCCCCCTTTGTTATATTATTTTGGATGTGGCATTTCATTTGTTGTTGGAGGTTTGTATTGCATTTTGTGTCTAGTGTACTGGGTCATACTTCCTGTTAAGAGAAGCAGTGTTAGCCATTTTCCCAGGGGACAGCATACCTTGTGTTCCAGAGCTGGGGAAAGAGCCACTTAGATTAGCTAGCACTAGAGAGAAGGTTTGAGCAACTCCTCTGGGGAGGGGCTACATAGGTGGTTGCAGTTAATATAGAACCCAGAAAGGCACAAAAGCCATTATCTTGTATTTGTGAGACACTCTGGTTTGGGAATTTTCCTGTAACAAACTAGATATGTCTGTATATTGTAACATTTTACAGATTGAGAGGTAAACCTGGTTGTTTTTGCCTTGTCATTGGAAAAGGAAAGGATTAAGAAAAGCTCTCAAAGTCTTGGTTCAAATATATTTAATTGAAAATTAATTCTTAACTAGTCTTCATTAAAACTGGATACTGCTCATTGAAATTCCCCAGTTTGCTCCAATGGTAGGATTGTCTTAGTATCTGTAAGAGTTGCTTTGAAACGGCAAAATGTTTCTTAATACTTCAACCGCTAAGGATTTTTTTTAACACTGTAAAGTATTCTTTAAAGTTTTGTTTAAAGTTCCAGATCCTCAGCTGGGTGGAAACTGACACATCTGTTTTGGAATTGATAGTTGAATGCCGACCTGTACCAGCTGAAGATCTGACCCTGAAATCTCTTAGTGTGACTGTTGCTTGCTTATGATAGCGTTAAGTTTCCCTAGCACATCATCTGGAAGATCAATTTAAGAGATTGTGCTGCCTTTCCACTATGTGGTGGCTCATGCTCAGTTGTCTGGAAGGGCTGAAAAAGCAGAATAGCGGGTCTCCTTGACCAAAAGGCATTGTGAGAGTAAACAGATATGCTGTTCATTCAACCTTTTTCACACCAGCAGCAAAAAGATAATCCTCTTGCTCAGTCTCTGAATACTGTCTCAGCAGATTGGTGGTCTATAGCAAGTCAGGGATCAAAATCTCTATCGGAAAGCAAACTTCACTCCCCTGTTTGCCTTTTAAGCAGAAGAGACAGCTCATCTGAGAAACTCTGATGAATGAGTTCAGTGGCAAAAATATAAATTCTACAATCAATTTCATAGCTTTTACACCCAGAAAAGGGCCCACAAAGATCATCTGACATGACCTGTAAACCATGAGCCATACAAATTATACCTGCAGTGTCAGGAATTGTTCTTTTCCAGTATAAGAAAACATGATTGAGGCCTGGTGTTTTTAAAGACAGCCAGCCTTGCCGTGCCTGCTTGGGTCTCTTACAGAATAAAGAAAGTAATCATGATTAGTGGCCTGCTTTAAAAGCCTGCTGAAGTCACAGATTCAGATCAAGTCCTAGGAGCCTGATCCAACTCCCTCTGAACTCAGCAGGAGTCCTTCCATTTACTAAGTAGAAGTTGGAGCTGGCCATAGATTCTTTCACAGGCAAATGCAAATCTGGCTGAAAATATAATGGCTAGCTAGATATCTAAGGTACTTACATGGTCCCTATTACCATAGTAACTGACAGACTCACAGTCGTTAAAGTATTTACACACATGACACCCCTGTGAGGAAGGGAAGTGCTGTTATCCCCATTTTACACATAGGAGAACTGAGGAACAGAAAGACTAAGTGACTTGCCCAGGGTCACAGGAGAAGCTGTAAAGGAGCAAGGACTCGAATCTAGGTCTCCTAAATCATAATGACTGGGTTATCTTTTCTCTCCCAGTGATACATTTGTTCAGCTGAAATACCAATTTTTCTCCTTTTTCAGTTTTGCTTCAAAGATACATTATTTGCTACCAAACTACCACTTACACTTATTTGGACAGCTTTAGACATAATATTCTGATTTAGAAGTGATCAGAACCATTAACAATATATCACAGAAAGAGGCACCTCTTTTCCGCTGGTTTTTAACAGTAGTTTAAGTAGAACTCCCCATGAAAAATTAGCCCATTATTTTGGCAATATGGAGATAGAGCACATCAGTAATTCAGATGAAAAATGCACAGTACACTGTAGTTAAATATAATGCAGAGGAAGTATGATAGGAATAGTGAAAATATGCTAGCATTTATCAGAATTTGGAATTCTTCCTTCTTGGGCTCCTTGTCCTAGCTCTTTGATGCCACACCCCAATCTCATTACTCTGCCAGTTCCAGTTCTCCCTTTGCATCTTGTATGTCTTCCCTTCATCCTACCCCACTGGTTTTCAGGCCAAGTCTCCTTGTTGAGCCGGTCTTAGTCTTCCCTCCCTCCCACTCAGGATCCTTATCTGATATTCCTCACCTACTGGCTCCAGGCCCCATCCATTCCCCTTCCTAGCTCCCAGACCCAGTCTTCTTGCTCCGTTAATTCTTTTTCCCCCTCTCCCAAGCCATGTCCCATCCCCATCTGCACTGCCAGTTGTAGTTTTCCTCCTCCAGTAGCTTCCAGTCTCAGCTTCTTCTCTCCCCGCATTGCTGTGTCTCTGGTTCCTTGTCTCAGTGTACTCCCTCATTCTCCTACAAGTCCAACTCTTGTCCCTTCTGAATTTGGATCACACTGCTGCTTCTCTGCTGCCTTGTCCCAGTGGGGGTCACTGAGAACACAAGAGAATCAGGCTGCAGCCACAGGCAGGCGCTTGAGCCCCCAGCATCATAAGCTGAAATTTGCAGACAATGTTGTGCTAAGCCCTGGTTCACAGGATGCCTTGTGTAGACAGAATTTTCAGGGAATTCAGCCTCTAAAATCTAAGTCTCTACTGAACACAACTGACTTCTTTCTGACTCCTTTTTCCCCAAAGGCTTTGCCAGATGTGGGTAGATTTTCATGGGGACAGAAAATGGTGCATCCCAGAAACAAAGACCACCTTGACAAATTCCAAGTCCTTTCAAAGAGGACACTAGAAGTGTTTAAAGAAAAGGTTGCCAGAATTTTTTTGACATGGGCAAAACAATGTTCTCTTCCCCTCCCAGCCACCATCCTTGTTCTTGAACTGTTAGCTTAAATTTTCCAAAATTCAGCCTGGGGCAGACATCTAACATGGAAAATTTCATCCCTAATGGTTAACGTTTGGCAAAGTTATAAGCAACTGAAAACAGGGCCTTTTAATGGAAAGTGTCTTGCAACCATAATAGGTGGCACTACCAGATTCACTGATAGATTTTACCTCTTCACGGTAAGGACTGCCTCTCCATGTGTTTGTACAGTGCCTCGCACGTGGGGGCAGTGATCCAGAGCCTCTAAGCACTACCATAATAGAGATAGTAAATAACCTTAAAAAGAATAGGGGTAAATATTGAAAGGTGCTGACTCTCAGTAACTAGCTCATGTTAGCTCTTAAGGCAAGAATATATTTGAGTCAATATGACAGTGAAATTAGTGTGTATGGGGGGAGGAGGGGAATGAACAAACATTACTAGATACTATTATCTAAAGTTGTAGAGTGTGTCTGACATAATCTGTTTGAGAAGATGCTCGGGGTTTAGCTGATCGCCATATTTGGGGTCGGGAAGGAATTTTCCTCCGGGGCGGATTGGCAGAGGCCCCGGAGGTTTTTCGCCTTCCTCCGCAGCGGGGGGCATGGGTCACTTGCTGATCGATTCCCTGCAGCTTGAGGTCTTCAAATCTCACTTTTGAGGATTTCAATAACTCAGTCATGGGTTCGGGGTTGTTATATATGTGTATGGGTAGGGTTTTGTGGCCTGCCTTGTGCAGAAGGTCAGACTAGATTATCATATTGGTCCCTTCTGACCTATGAGTCTATGAGAAGAGATATGTGATCAATCATATTATGTATGCCTCCAGGATTTCTTAACTGTTGAGTACTTACTTGGGCATTTCGATTGGTCTTGCAAAAGAAGAGTTACTTGCAATAGAACATTTCCTATTTTGCAGGGGAAAATGTATACCTTTTTCTGGCAACATAAGAGGTGCCAGATCTCTTAATTCTTTGAAAATTCCACTGTCAAATTCCTGTGATGTGTTCATAACAAACAGTTGATCAAACACATGGTAGGGTGCATGCCATCACTGTTGTTTGTACATCACCTAGCATGTTATAGGAGATACTATTGGAAACAATATTTTTAAAATCCTCAAATCCTTTCTCCTATTATAGTATGACTGAACATTAGCAGGGAATGCCAGCTATGTGAATAAACTGGTTTCAGTAGAACTTAATTTAAGGGACAATGAAAGATTTAATCAGTTTAAAGGTTAATTTTGTTTATATCTAGCAATGACTAAATCAAGTAATCAAACAATTACTTCCATGATTAAGACTCAAAACTGGTCCACCCACATATGAATACTAATATAATTTGTCATGCTGGCATTTTTATTTTTAAGTAGAATAGCAGCATTTATTTAAAAAAAATCAACGTTACTGAAATATCTACAATTTCCTTAAAGGCAGTGAAGGGAAAATTTAAATGTTGAACATTTTCTTGCTGTGAAATTTTAAATCTGTGTACTTAAAAGTCAGCACAGGTTGACACTTCGTTCTCTAGTGACCACAGTTGGTAAAATATCCTGGCAATTTAATACATTTGGCAGATTATTTCAAACAGGATGGAAAATTAGTGTCATCCCAAACTTACATTTCAGACAAAACCTGAGTGATTTTTAGCTTCACATATGGCATAATGATTCTGTTTATTGTGCATGCTGTTCATTTCTTCATTGAGAAGACTGTAAATTTCACCCTTTCTTTAGAGCATTAAGAGGAGCAGAAGGCATTTTGGCTATACAGTAGGTGTGATACGTTAACAAACACCTCGCTGAGTAGTTTCAGTCTTTCTGATTTTGCTTTTTCTTATAGTTTCACCACATTTTAGCGCTTTCTTGTTTTATTCATTAAGGTCATCTGCCTTTGCTCTGGTGTCTAAGGCAATTTTGCAAACTGAAGTAAAAAAATATGGCCCTCAGCCCCACAGTTTCTACTGGAACCAAACTTTTCCTTACAGTACTCAATAATCATAACACTACATAGCTCTACTGTTAATGAAAAATAATACACAGCACAACAGGTAGCCCTATAGAAGAGTATAACAGAAACAGACCTACAGTCACAACAGGTGCATGAATAGGAAGGCAGGATGTTAGCTAATGAAATGATACTGCATAAGTCTATGTGCTGCTTTGTTTTTGGGCAGTACTCCTTTGCTCAGGCAGCAATAAATAAACAGGATGGAATCTGTGCGTAAGTAAATTCAACAGTTACAAAATACCCTCCTGCCTGTATTTGTGCAGGAACAACATCATCCTTCAGGAGAGGTGAATATTTGTGATATATCTACATTATCTCTACGGAAAACCGTAACAAAGGCAGGAGAAAATCCTACCGCCCCCTGATTGTGCAGTCCCTGCATCCCCCCAGCTCTTGTTAGCTTCAGTGGGAGTCTTGACTGCAGGACCAAGCCCCATGTGAAGAGCATTAAAATCTTTGGAGGCTTTCTTTCGGGAATGGCCAGAGAGTTGCTGCCTGAGCAATTTCTCTCATAGAATGTTTTTCTAGGTTAAAGAATAAGGCAATTTTCAGGGTTTAGTTTTAAATCCCCACCAAAAACATGGATGAGATTTTTTTTTTAAATGACTGCCTCTCACAGGTATGCATGGACACACGTTTTAAATGCCTGTGCGTGTTGTTACTGTTTTTTCAGTTTGCTTATTAAAAACAACTTGGAAATCACATTAAAAATGCATTTAAAATAACATTAAAGAGGCAATGCCAAGCACTTAAAAATTAGGCATTGCATGAAATAAGGCTGCCTGTGCAACTTTATTTTGGCCCCTTTGTCCATATGCATTGTGAAACTCTGTAATTACATGATCACATATTGTGTATTCCACAGGACCCTGCCTCATTCAGTGCACAATGATGAATTGCGCTCTGGAGAGAAATTAGGTTTGCATAGTGAATGAGGCTGTTGTAAGTTGGGATCCTGCCTTATTTTGTTGCAGAAGTTGGAAGTTGTGTAGGGAATGAAACAGGAGATGGCAGGAAGGCAGAATGGTCTCATGCTTAAGGAATTTGAATGTAATCCTGGAGAGCTGGATTCTATTTCTGCCTTTTCCACCAAGTTCCTATATGATGCTGGACAAGTCACTAAAAGCAAAATATCCTTTGTCTTCTGGGTGTCCATTGTGAGATACGTGGAGTCAAATTTGTAGAAGTGTTGAATACTCACAGCTCCAACTAAAGTTGATTGTTCAAAAATACCATTGTATAATAGGCTGTATGATGTTAAGTGTTCTTGAAAAATCAAGTGGACCTGCAATTAATGGACATTTTTTGGAAACTTTGGCCTTAATCTCTCTGTGCCTCAGTTTCCAAGCTGCAAAATGTAAATAATGTCACCTAATTGCAAGGGGTACTGTGCAAATAAATTCATTAATGGCTGTGAAGCATTTGGATAATATGGTGAGAGCACTATACAAACAGCATGATGAAATTAATAACTTTGTATTTAGTGCAGGGTTTGGATGGTGTGCATTCAATAAGATCTGAGGCCATACATTTTATGAGCATAAAAAGAAATAGCTGATAACTTCTCATTCAGTGAACGAGGCAGGGGAGTGTCTTTTCCCCAACCGCATTCTAAGAAACTTCTGAATCATTTTTACTGAACTTTTTTTTTTTTTTTAAAGTATCTTGAGGCAGACACCTGTCTTAGTAAACTTTGGTTCAAATGGTTAAAGTTTGGCAAAGTTATAAGTAACTGAAAAAGGGTCTTATAACTGAAAGTGTCAGGTAACCTTAACAATACGTCTGGCTACCTTCACCGCCTTTGGTGTATATACATTCATACTCACACATGTATACTCCATGTGCACAACTAAAAGATCATGAATCCCATGGGTTTATACGTATCCTGTGCCTAATTCCCCTTTCTATGGTAAGTTCAGTAGTGTCAGTAAGGGCAGACTCGAGACCATCCATCTCACAACTCAATATGGGTGAAAGTCGTCTTCGTGTAGCCTGGCTTCATGAGGTGCTTACCAATATGCTTAATTGGTTCAGAGGACCTTATACAGACTCTCTGCCCTGAAGAAAATGTCATGCTGTGTGCAATACATATTAATATTTGGACAAACGAACAGTTCAGTTTTCATTTAGCTTAAAGAACAAACCTTCTCCCGTTATATAATGGGCTAAGTTCACTAAAGGACTAATGCACCTCACTGTCATTCTAGGCATGTAAGTCCCAGGATCTGGTCCCATTGAGAGTCCCAAAGCCCCTGCTTGGCTGCCATCAAATCTTGTAGGCATCTAAACTTACTCGGCACCTTAATTTTTGCAGTAAAAGTTTCCTAGACACTTATGTTTCCACTGATGTGCGCGTACACAGCAGCCCCAGGCCAGGCAACCCGCTGCCAAAGTCCTTGAGCGATTCACAAGCAGGCAGAGGAATGCCTGTCTTTCCCCACAGTCTTACCTGCCGGGTCTGAGCTGGTAAGCGTGCTCAGATCTCGTGAGTAAGGATAAGATTTGTCACCGTTATTTTAAGTAAAAGTCACGGACGGACAGGTCACGAGCAATCAAAAAAAAAAAAAATTCAGGAGAATTTAGAGTCTGTATAAAGTCTGTGTGACTTTAACTAAAAAATAACCAAGGGGTGAGGGCGGGAGGGAGAGGGGCTGGCAGCCAGAGCCTTACTTTAAGGGAAGGGGAAACAGCTCCAGCCACTGCCTGGCTGAAGCAGCGTGGGGCACAGCCCTCACAGCCACAGGGGCCTGTAGCCAGCCCTGGCCGAAGGATAGGGAAGGGAGGGGCACCCAGTTCCAGTCTCGGCCCCAGCCACAGCCACAGGGGCGGGGAAGAGTGCACAGCCCCGGCTTCAGCCGCAGGGGGGCGCACAGCTCCAGCCCTGCCAATAGCCCTGGCCCAGGGGTGGGGGGCACACAGCCCTGGTCGAAGCTGCAGGCAGGGGGGAGGCACAGCCCCAACACCGACTGAAGTGGGGGGGAGAGTGGGGCAAGAGTGCAAAGCCCCTGCAGCCACAGGTGTGTGCGGCCCAGGCTCCAGCCCCTGCCTTAGAGGTGCACAGCCTTGGCCAAAGAGGTGGTACAGGGGGAGGGATGCACAACTCTGCCTCTAGTCCAGGCTTCAGCTGAAGACACAGGTGGGGGTGGGACTGCACAGCAGTGGCCCTGCCAAGGGGGGCGCACAGCCCTAGCTGCAGCCATGGAGCATGCACTGCGCCAGCCTTAGCTGAAGAAATCATGGAGGTCAGGTGAAGTCACTGAATCAGAGACTAAATTGTATCCTTACCTCTGAGATAGGGTCCCTAAAAGAGAGTGTGAGGAGACAGAAGGACCCACCTCTTAGCTTTTAGATGAGGGTACTCACCTGGCATACCCTCCAGCTGAAGGGTATAAGGGATTTGAACAGTCATCTGCCACCTCCCAGCTCCATGCTCCAACCACTGGGCTTGGGAATGATCTGGGGTGCGGGGGAGAGATGACACTCCCTCAGTCTCTCCTGCTGAAGCTGTTCCACTGTGGATAAAATCAACATCATTGGAACATGGGGACTGGACTATGGGTCTCCCACTTCCTAGATGAGTGACTGTAGCTTTGCAATGAGCGTAGTCTCATTCTTGTGCTCTCTCATTCTGGCCCAGTGCTTTGTTCATTATTTACCCACACTGGAACTGCTTCAACAGGGGAGACTGAGGGATTTCCACACATCAGAATATCCTATAGCCCTGTGGTTCAAGCATACACCTGAGAGGTGGGAGGTCCCTGTTTAAATCCTTTCTCCTCCTTAGGTGAAGGGTAGACTTGAACCAGGATTCTTCTGCGTTCTAGGTAAGTACCCTAGTGAAAGGGCTAAAACTTAGGAGGGTGTTTTTCCTCCCCCACTACTTGCTAAAATGACATAGGTGCTGAACACCAATAGAGGTTTGCAGCTGAGAATCCCAAGCCGAGGGAGGCGCCTTGCTCTAGCCCAGACATCAGGTACCTATCGTTGAGAGATGGTCAGTGCTTAGCACACACCCTCTGCTTGCACCTCCCACTGGCTCATTTAGGGGAGAAGCTGCCAAATATGCTACCTTTTGTGAATCCCATTCGCAGGCCCCTGTAGCACCCCTCTCATTGTACATGGAGTCTAGGCAGCTAACCCAAGCTTTGTGAATCCCAGTGATTATCTAGGTATCTAAAAGTTAGGTGCTGTGACACTCAGCAACATGATTCTAGCCCAACCTATCAAACCTCCAACATCAAAAGAATTGCTATATTAACATAACATACGGCTTCAAACTCTTTTGATTTCAACCGGTATTTAATTTGTTCAGGTCTGAACCACACTTGAGGTTATTTCTGATGAGGAAAAAGTCAAACTGAATAGTTTGTCATCTTTCTCTCACAGAAAATCTGAAAAACCGATCATGATTGTAAATATATATATATATATATATATATATATATGTATATATATATACTTAATTTTTCTTAAACTGACAGCAGTAAAGGTATAAAACATTAAGATACTCATTTTTATCTCTGAAAGAAATATTAAAACATGTTTTTACTATGTATTATAGTTGATAGTCACATAAATGACCATTACAACTTTATAGCCTTACAGTAAAGCATCACTATGCTTTTTTATTAATCTTGAAATCAAGTCACAGTCAGATTTTAAAAAATTGCTCTAAAAGAACTACCTACTGTATCAACTTGGGAGTGAATCTTAGGACCCGCTCCTTACTGACTATCGAGTGTAGTGCTTATTTTTGTCAGTAGGCTCATAGAATTCATTGGGATTACACAAAATAGTGAATATTAAGGTATTGGGAGGGGAAGTTCCTTGGTAAATACACTGGCATTGACATTTGACATGTCTAGGTATAAGGAAATGGAACAAAATAATTTTAAAAATTGCTATCAATGGAAAAGGTTAATTGATCTCCAGCACTTGTGATAAATCACCAATATGGCAGGGGCAGATAACAGGCATAGCTGGGTATTTAAATAATCACCTGACAGACTGATATTTGATCACCTGGACTAATAACTTTTGAAAATTCAAGTTTACTTAAATTGCCTCATGTTCTGCCCTGGTACAAATGTGTGTAATTCCATTGAATTCAGTGAAATTGCTGTCATGTATCTGGTCTGGATTTGGCCCAAATGTTGAAGAAACTGTCAAATTGATTTTTTTTCATGTAGATGCAGTGTGTATTCCACTCAAGTGTGTGCACGCCCAGCACTGGACCTGGAACATTTTGCCTAGCAGTACCTGTAGAGGGGCGGTGCTTGCACTTTGTGGCCATAGTCCCTCCCATAGCTATATGAGGCGATACTGTACCGATCCCACTCAGTTCCTTCTAACCACCAGGACTGGAATCAGAACTCTGTGTTGTTTCTAACCTAACAACCTCTCTGCTACTTAGTAACTTTTCTAGCTGTATGTATTTAATTAGTACCCTTAGTATAGTGTTAGTTAACTTTAGTTTAAGTATTTCTGACCAGGGTTTAAACATTGTCCGACATGTGGGGGAGCCATCCCCACACATGGTGCCTGCTGGGCTTAGGCGAAACTCACAGGAGGGATGTTCGATTTACAAATTGTTCATGAAGCGGACTCAGGTGGTGGGGGATCTTCGTTTAAAGCAGCACCTGCTCTAACAGGCCATGCAGCCTGCTTTGGTGCCAGGGCTTCCAATTCAACATAGGTCGCCATCAGGTTCTGAGAGTGCTGCTGCATCGTGTCCTGGAGCTGGTGCCTCTCTGAAGAGATAAGAGTCATTCCCTGTCAGGTGCTCTGAGGAAAAGATCGCATAAGACTAACCGAGGTTGCCTGGGGACTCATCTGCCTCCTCCAGAAGGAGCGCAGACTGGCATGGTGTGAATGCCAGTGCACAGGACGGAGCAGGTCCTGACAACCGCTCTCTAGTGCTATGCTGGGAGGTCAGATACCCTGTACCATCAAATCTGGTTCCCACCCTGGAGCATCTCTTGAGGCAGTTCCCATAAGGGCGATGGAGTCCACTGCTGCATTATTTGCCATCCTTTGTCCTTCTGTCTCGACTTCTTCCATGGTCCAACACTCTGCCATTGTTTACAGCTGTGCAGGCTGCTAAACCTGTGGGTCTGTCTGCACTAAATCCTGATGTTTCCCTTCCGCAGACAGGGGAACTAGGCCAATGCTGGACTCAACACAAGGGACCTCCTCGACACGAGGGACTTCTTTGGCACCCCTGCTGTCAGTGCCACCAATGTTACTGTGGTGGCACTCACTGCCCTCCACTTTGGCACCGTTAGTCACCTCAGAACCGCTGTTTACTTCAGGGTCAACATTGCTTCCAGCACTGGAAACAATGGAGGCATACTCAGTGCCAGTGGTACTGTTTCCACTGTTGGTGCCAGTTTCCTCTACATCAGGGGTTCTCAAACTTTTTTTCCTGATGCCCCCTTTGAAAATATTGCCCCCCAAATGTGATGACCTTCCACATGCCATTCCACCCTTTCCAGCATGTGTGGTGGCTAACTTCTCACATCCACCCCCATAATAACCTTCCAACCCCCTGCGGTGTCACTACCCTCCGCTTGAAAACCCCTGCTCTACATTCTGGGCTCTGGACAAGTCAGAGCGGGTGCTCACTTTATCAGGGCTGGCTCTGCCTTTGTCCCATGAAGCCCAGGAGTCTCTGGTATCCAGGTCAGGATCTTCCTCCTCTCATTCTCCATTGCCTGACCCACGTCAGGGGCCATTCATGGAACTCTCTTGCCATTCATCTTGTGGTTGGGATGTGGAGGCCCAGGCCTGGTGCCGGCTGGTCACTAATGACATTTCCATACCAGTAGCTTCCATGAGAAACATCCCACGCATTTCAGTCACAACGGTCCTATAGCCAGAGATTGTGTCTCAGTTGTCTAAACTGCCACAAAGCATGTTGAGGTAAAGGCTTGCAGAAAAGCCGCATTAAGTAATTTGGTTGTTTGGGATTGGTGTCAGTATCAAAACATTTTGTAATATTTAAAGTAGTTATTAGTTTTAGATTAAAGGTTTTATTTAGGTAGGGACTAGTAATGAAAGGATCCAGCAAGTGATAGTTGAGAGTGGCAGTTAGAAGGGGACTCCCTTTTTTCTCCAACCTCTCCCCTTCCTTGTACATAACTCCTTCCCCCTCCCTTTTTCTCTATGCATAAATTAGCATAGAATGCAAGACTAATTAGCATACTAAGTAACTACTTGGCTTAGAGTGTTTATACATCAGAACCTAATTAACATAATAGGCACACCCTAATTAGCATATTAGGAGGGCCACTTAACACCCTCTCTCTGCCTTTTCCTCCATATGTAACCCTTCCCTTCTAGGTGACCTCTAAATTCATTGGCTGAACTTGGGTGACCAAACTGTATATAAAGCCAGCAGCTAGCAGGGTAAGCTTTGTAGAGAGCTGAACTGACAGGACAAGAGCTAAACTGACAGGAACAGAAATAAGAGAACAAGAGAACTGACCTCAGTGGAGAAGGAGTTCCATGGCAGACTACGACCATGAAGAAAGACCTCTGTGGCAGTGATAAGCATCACTGAAGCAAAGGTGCGCCTTAGGCTTTGGACAAACAGGCTAACTGAGTCCCCGCTCTGTGTCCAAACCAGGGTAATCCTTGCGTCAGGAAGCTGCACAGGCACCTCTGGGCTACAAACGGGCTAAGTGAGTTCCCGCTCTGTGTCTGAGCCTGAGGTGATCCTTGTGTCAGTTTTTGGACAGAGCAGAAGGACCTCCCCTGACAAACAAAGGGATTATTTTTAAAGGTTGTGTAAGTAAAGGTCACTATTGTCTGCATGTCAGTGAAGTTGGATGCTTGGGGCTCGAGTGAGGTTCACATCTCTACCCATTCAGCAACTGCCTGGCCTAACGCTTGCTGAATGATAGATTGTTAAGGATTCTTAGTATAGAATAATAGATGGCTAAATTAAAAATAAAGTGTAGTGATGTATGTATAGAGTATTAAGTACAGATAATTTATAGTATTAATGTATGAGACTAATTAATGTATTAAGTATATTGTTATGTGTTATATTCTGCCCTGATCTACACTTAACTGGAGATTCGGCGACAGTCGACAGGAGTTACGCAAACTATGCAGAGTAGCTTGCATAACTCTCATCGACTGCTGTGCTTCCCTTCTACGTGCCATCTTCACTGTACTGCGCCAACGGAAACTGTGTTCCTATCGACGCAGTGCTGTGCTACTTGAGGGGGTGGTTTACTCAGTTAACTTCCTGATCAATTGAGCGGGTATACACTGACCGCTCAATGGATCCAGAAAGATCAATTTGGCGGCAGCCACTTTGCTGTCATCAGTATGGACATACCCTCTATCTCTATTTCTCTTTTAGTGTAACCACTCACTTCTAAATAAACTTAACATGTTGAAATATCACAGCTTATGTATCCTGTCCCAAACTCCCTGGTCATAACCATAGTGAAGTATAGAGGCCGGTGGAGGAGATTTAACTACACTCCCAAGGATTAGGACTCTTAAACAGGTGGAGATGATGGGTGGAAGATTTGCTTCCTCTTCCTTGCAGATGAGCACTGCTAGCCAGCAGGCATTGCTGTTCAGATATGACTTTGTGAACTGGATGACTGTGTCTAAGTTTGTGAAACAGCTGCTGGAACCCTCAAGAGAGGAATTTTGGAGCTTTATCACCAAAGGCTGCTTGGTGGCTAAGATTGGACATCGCAGACATTTTGACCAGAGTCCTGTACTCAACAGTGAGCATAAGAAGGCCATCCTAGCTATAGAATTTGGGCATTGCTCCCAATAAGCAACAAGCCATAGAGGATTTTCCCTTTGATGATAAGTCCTTTCTTCAGACAAGATGGATGAGACAGTGCACTCCTTCAAGGACTCTAGGGTTACCCTGTGGTCTCTGGTGGTACAGACCAGCAGTGCAGAGGTACCACTACAGTGGTCATCAGCAGTAGCGGTATCGCCTACAGTGCACATTTGGGCTGCCTTTCCCTGCCCCAAGACAGCAGGACTACCCCAGAAAGGGGCATAGGTCCCAGAGGAGGAAGCATTTGGATCCAGTCCTGGTCAGTCAACATGCCTTCCCTTAGCACTCCCCAAACACCCATTTTCACTTCTGGGTCTGGAGCAGTGTTCCTGTCATCACTCCTTTTCCCTGTGCCCTCCATTTGGGGACAGGCTGACTTGCTTACACAATGCTTGGGGCTTGATCACCACCGACAGCTGGGTCCTAAGAATCATCAGGCTGGGCTATGTCATCCAGTTCCTTTCTATCCCTCCCTGTTCCTCTTCTGGAGCCCCTCTCATGAGATAATGTTTCTCAAGCAGGTCATCTCTACTGGCTTTGGGAAGAGGTTCCACCAGTGTCTATTCCCAGTACTTTCTGGTGCCCAAATCCAAGGGAGGAGTAAAATCCATTCTCAGTCTTCCCAGCCTCAACAAATATATCAGATGTATGAGAATCTGAATTGTCACTCTATCAACAGTCCTCCCTGTGTTGTCTCAGAACAACTGGTTTGCTGCTCTGGACTTTTACGATGTCTACTTTCCTCTAGCAATTTTGCAGAGTCCCAGAAAATTTCTTCAATTCATCATAGAGGAGTGTCACTTTCAGTGTGTGGTGCTTCCCTTTGGCATCTCTTCTGTGCCTTGGGCTTTTACCAAATGTATGGCTATGGTGATAGCATACCTTAGGAAGACACCTTAGGAAGGAATCCACATCTTCCTGTACCTGGACAACTAGTTACTGGAGGGCAGGTCCAAAGAGGAAGTCCTTTCCCATGTCAACACTACATGGCACTTGCTCAACTCTTCTAAATACTAGAAAGTAAACTTTGGTTTCCATTCAGAAAATCAAGTTCGTTGAGGCCCTAATAGATTTTATGAATTTGAGAGCATTTCTGCCGAATGACTATTTTTAGGTGATTTGCTGCCTCAGTCTGCAGTCTTAGCCTTCCATGTCAGCTCAGATGTGTCTAAAGCTCTTGGGCCATATGGCTGCTTGCACACAGGTGGTTCGTTTTGCAAGGCTGCATCTGCATCCCCTTCAAATGTGGCTCAGGACAGTTTACCCTCTGACTCTTCACTCCTTGGACAGATTGGTCCATCTCCCTCCACTGGACCTGGACTCCTTACTCCAGTGGACACTTCCAGAGAATGTTTGTCAGAGCAGTCATTCCTCCAACCCTTACCAACCAGGTTTGTTGTCACCAATGCCTCCCTGATGGGTTGGTGAGCATAACTTGCTGAAAGTTCAAGGTCTGCAGTTGGAGCAAGAGTCCTTACTATATATCAATGTTCTGGAGCTTTGGGCCATCTACAATGCATGTCTTGCTTTTCTGAACTGTATCTGGGAGTTCACATACTTACTGACAATACCACCATGATGTATTATGTAAATGGACCAAAGGGGAGCACACTCCAGGATGCTCTGCTAAGAGGCAATCAGTTTGAAGTATTTCTGCATTGTGGAGAGTATCACTCAGATAGCTAACTACTTGCCTAGAATCCAAAATCATCTTGAAGACTATTTCAGCAGCAATTTTTTCCTGAAACATAAGTGGTCTTTGAAGACAAGTGTCCTCTGGATCATCTTCGCAGCTTGTGTCATGCTGAGAATCAATCTTTTTGCTATGAGGGACAACATGAAATATCATCTACTATGCTCTCAAGAGGGCCTCAGGATGGGCTCCCTATCCAATGCTTTCCATCTCAGCTAGAAGTTAGCTCTTCTGTATGTCTAATAGAACCATGTTCCAGCTGCGCTGATGGGTTTTTCTTGCACATTTCTAATTCTAACATAACTTAGCGCACTGCTCCTTCATAAGTGGTCTCTGACTTTACTAACAGTGTCTTAGGCCTGGTATACACTTACCTTCCGGATTCGGCGGCAGTCGATGGGAGATACGCAAATGATGTAAAAAACTTGCGTATCTCCCATCGACTTCTCTGCGTCTGTTCTGCATGCCATCCACACTGCGCTGCACCGACGGGAACAGCGTTCCTGTCGATGCAGCATACGCCACTTACGGAGGTGGTTTTCCTACGTCAATTTCTGGATCTACTCAGCCAGTCTACACAGACCACTCAGTCGATCTAGAGACATTGATCTGACAGCAGCAAATTTGCTGCTGTCAGTATAGATGTAGCCTTAGTGTGGATGTGCTGTACCATTTTAAAAATCAGTTTCTGAAACTACTATGGCTTTAGTGTTAAAGTGGACAGGGATGTAGAAATAAGGGGAAAGCCCACTGTGCTCTTTGGGAGACATTATTTAGTCACCTATTTCAAATATATATCTGCCTCTATTCCTATGGCCATGTTGCATGTTGAAATATTCTGATTTCAGGAAAACTTTGGGAATAGTTTTACTTATTTTACTTTTAATGCTTGAATTATATAGATTAAATTCAGCCTCATATTAACTTAAAGTGCTCACAATGGTCAGCACAAACAGCTTTGTCTAGGTCTCTCTATTTCTTCTTCCAGTCTTAACTTAATCTATATGGGGTTTGCTCTCTGAGTCTTTCTTCTTCATTCCAGTCTGTCTTGAAACAGTTCCTTGGAAACTTGGAAGCTTAATTAAATCATTTGGTATGACATCCATCCATCCATCCACTGTTGAGTTTTCCAACCCTTTTCTTACCTTCCACTTCTAAGTTTAATACCCTGTTTCTTATATATTCCTTTGATGATCTTTTCATGTGCCCAAGCCATCTAAGGGTATGTCTATACTAACGGCAGCAAAGTCGCTGCAGTCAGATAGATCTTTCTCAATCAATCAGGAAGTCAATGCAGTAAATGCACCCCCTCAAGTGGTGTAGCACTGCGTCAACAAGAACACAGTTCCTATTGGCGTAGTGCAGTGAAGATGGCACGCAGAAGGGAAGCACAGCAGTCAACAGGAGTTACGCAAGCTACTCTGTGTAGTTTGCATAACTCCCGTTGACTGGCGCCGAATTTCCAGATAAGTTTAGACCAGGGCTAAGCCTGAATTCCTCCAGCTCACTACAACTGGTACCATCTTCACACTGCTCCTAATTCATTGGTTCAGAACATGGTACGTCCTTGTTATTCCAAGCATCCATCTTAACATTTTCATTTTCCCTGTATTCAAGATCTGCTCCAGTCTCTTCCCCATGGCTCAGCATTAAGAGCCATACAAAAGTGCAGGCCTAATTAACATCTTGTAGATCTTATTTTTCAATTTCATATGCATTCTCCTATCACAGACCACGCTGCTCACTTCTTTCCATTTACTCCATGCCTTTCCTGTTCTGCTTGTAAGTTTGTCATTCAGTTCAACATTATCCTGTGCTATTGAACCTTGATACCTGAACTTCTGTACCTTTGGTAGTGGCTGGGCCCCCAGATTTACAGTCTCATTGTCTTCCTGTAAGGAATCCACAGACCATATACTCTGTTTTACACCTGTTGATTTTCATGCCATTTCTATCAAGTATGCACCTCCATCTCTCTAAATCTTTCACTTCCTGTTTGATCTATCCCATGAGTACTACATCATTTCCAAAAAGCATTCACAGGGTGCCACTCTCTGGATGTTTTTGGTAAGTGTATTGAGCACCAACATGAACAAAAAGGGCTTATTGCCAACCTCTGATGTACTCCATTTCTAACAAGAAACTTTTCAGTTTCTCCAAGTGACTTTCTGTGGTAACAGCACTCTCATCCATGCCATGGATGAGCCCAGTACAGTCTTCAGGCATTTGTTTCATTCTCAGAAATCCCCAGATAATTTCTTTTGGAATGTGGACATAAACCTTCTCAAGAGCAAAGAACAGTGTTTCCTCTTTTCTCTGCTTGTGGAAAAAATACAATCTTAATATAAAGAAAGTCTCTATTGGTGACTTGCGTGGCAAGAATCCAAACTGGTTGTCACTGACCTTTGCTTCTGTTCCTAGTCTCTTATCAATAACTTTCTCCCAGATCTTTATTGTGTGATTCATGAGTTTAATTCTGTGGTAGTTACCACAGTCCTATATGTCTCCTATTCTCTCTTCTGTTGGTATGCCATCAGGGGTAAGGGCTTTGTTATTTGTCATGTTGCTCAATGATTCTGCAACTACTACTTTTAGGAATGTTGTCACCAGACCCATGCCTCCCTCTGTTTCCTTCTGTTTTTATACCACACTCATCCCCATGGTATCTCAGCTCCTCTTGCTGTAGCACACCCATCAAGTGTAATTGGTGATTATTCTCATCAAACAAGTACTGGTACTTTATCAGATTACATGACACTGACAACCATCAAACTCAGACTCTTGTCAACCATCAGGGAGACCACATTGCGCATGCGGGTAATCTCCTTTGAAACAACTTGTCTCCACTCTATGACCATTTTGAGAATGTCCACAAAAGTGCTTCAGCAGATCTCTGCTGTCATGGTGATGCATGGGGAAAGGAACTCTGAAGATACATAGTAATACTGGGCACTCATTGACAAACTCCACTTAGGCCAGTATGCTGTCAAATTCTGTATTTCCTGCTGTCATGCTGACCCGATTAGGGAGGCCCTTGAGGTGTATTCAGGAACTCCAATTACTCCCTTCTACACCAGTCTTGCGTTGGGGGTGTCATGCAGACTGGAGTGGGGGGGGGATATGTGTTGTTTGATATCAGTATGTCAAAATCATAGTGATTCATGTAAGACATGCCATGTCAGGTTCTGTTAGAAAGGTTATTATGTGCTAAGTAAGAGGATAATATTTGTGTTCATGTGTGATATGTGTGAAAGAAGTTATGGAGATCTTTGATATACCTGTATTTCAAACTGTGCTGTAGAAGACACACCCCAGACAGAGAGGCCGCAGGACAATAGCCCGCTTAATGGCTCATCAAGTCCTTTACAGAAGCCAAAGGCCCAGGAAGAAACTAAAGGCATACCTGAAGAGTTACCAGGATTGGCCCATGTGACTCTGGACTCCATTTGAGTTCCTGGAAAGTTCCACAAGCCGCATGGCCAGTGACAGAGGGTATATAAGATCAAACCACAGAAACCATTTTGTCTTTGTTCCTGTCCAGCTGCGGACACACCTCTGGATCAACACACTTTGCAACTGAACTGAAGGGCTTAGACCCATCCAGGTACTGGATGTATACCAGAGGGACTATACAAGCCTGCAACTCCACAATTGTTCTAGAAACCTGATGTATATGGACTTTTAAATCATTTGTATGATCTGATTGCTTTAAGCCTTTAACACTTCTCTTATTGTTTGTTTTTCTTTTATTAATAAACCTTTAGTTTTAGTTACTAAAGGATTGGCTGGCAGCGTGGTATTTTGGGTAAGATCCAAACTTATAGTGAACTGGTACTGTGGGTGATCCTTTGGAATCAGAGGGAATCTTTTGAGTAAAGAGCATAGAGTTTAAATGACTGGTCTCTTTACTGGACCTAGTGTCATTTTGGGAGCCAGAGACTGAAATGCAGTAAAGGGGGCTGTGTGTATTTGCACAGTGGCTTCTTGATAACCAGTGTGAGGGAATCAGAAGCACTGTTTGTGGCTGGTTGGGAAGTCTGACTTGAGTGTCACCCACCAGTGCTGGGAGAATCTGCTCTCCTTTTACAGCCTGCCCTGACCCTGGCATTATCAGTGGGCTACCCTGGGCACAGACAGGTCACACCTGCAGCTTCCAATAGGTGTAAGGGAGGGTAGAAGGTGTTTCACTAGTTTAATCTAGAGGTTGTAAAGGCATAGAGGACCGATGAATTACATGTTAGAGAGGCTACAAACTCAGCAAACTGAAGCTGGAAAAATAGTAGAACAAGACTGAGGAATATCACAATTCAGGCTATGAGGTAGAAAGGAGCTTTCAGAGATGACTAGCTCCTGGGAAATATTTTTTGAGGTGATAGGTATTAAAATTACAATAAAAATACAAGGGCATTTTCAGCCTTTGAAATACATGGACATGGGTCTTATTAAAATCAATGGAAGCTGTGATTGCTTATGCCAAAGCTAAGCTTGACCCAAGTTGCAGCTACTCTTAATGTCAGAGGTTCATGCTGTGTCCATTGATAAAAATAGATTTATATCACCAGGAAACTTCAACTCCTGGCACCAAATTAATTGATGATACATCAGGGATAAATTTAGCCCCTGTTACAAAGAAGAAAGTTTAAAACCCATGTTCACAATCATGTTTAATGTTTCAAAATGAGAAGGCCTTTTTGAATTGTTTGAGCCATGACACATCTGCTGAATAGCATGGCATGGCTAGCCCTATTATTTTGTTTATTTGTGCAAAATACAATACGCTAAAAGAACAAAGGCTGATATATGGATAACTTAAGTTATTCTGCCTTTTATGACCCAGAAAAATTATTCTCTAATGAAAAACTGTTGCCATGATGTAAATAGCGGTTTCTAATAATTGTATAAATTTCTGTATTTTGTTTGTAAGTTTCTCAATTGAAAAATCAATAAAACTTTTATTTTCACAACAACTCAGAAATGCTTGATTGAAACACTAAGAATTTAAAAGACATGCCCTGTTAAACAATTATGCTCCTATTTAATCAAATTATATAGATATAGATAAATAAATAACATCAAATAAAAAGCCTCTAAACCGGAATTTGTTAGACATTGCTGGTTGGGAAGAAAGCTATGCCAGTTCTCTTGCTGTTCTAAAGGCCAGATGGAAAGTTATGTGACTCTCACTCTTGATAGCATCTAGAAATATTTACAAATTGTGACCTTTCTTTCGCCTGAGAAAATGCCCTCCACCAAATACAATATTTAAATGGACTCCTTACTCTGTAAGTCAACATAGTTTGCATATGATATTTTGGCAACTTTGAGTCAAGCATTTCTTAATGTTTTGTTTCCATTTGTGCTGTGTTCTCATTTTGGAAGAATTTTTTAATTTTCTATAATGCAGAATACATATTTCTCTGTTCTTGTCCACCCTATGCAGTGACATTGTTTTGGTTTGCTCAGTTCTTTGCATATTCAGAGTAGTTTTATTATCACAAAAAACAAGCTATTCATTGCAGCTGGCAGTGGCTTTTGTTTTCAAATGGAGTATTGTTCCAAACAGGAACTGAATCAGATGTAGTAGTCTATACTCTGTTTGTTTTTTTCAATTTCTTATAAGCATCCTTCGCAAGCCAGGGCAGGGCAGTCAAGAGCAATTAAAACAACTGAAACATCTGTTATTTTTTATTTGAAAGATTATAGCACGCTTAATGTGGAAATAAGCCACACATTAGTAACACATCCAGATATTTGCTGTGTCCCATCCCATTAACTCAGCTCAAATGCCAAAGAGCAAAACTGGACTTGGCAGTTTGTCTGGAAAATAAATGTCTGCTTAGAAAAATGGGGTTCGGGTGGTAATTATGAGGACTGTTTGACTGCAAGAACCCACCTGTGCTGTTATGCAGTGCAGACTGTGGAGAGCACTTTATGCATAAAGATGCGTACCATATATTTAAGGCAGTTCTGTGTGTCAGTGTTGTCTGTTTGGGAAAGAAAGCTTAGAAAACAAAATCAAAACAGTCATAGGAACATTTTCTTTTTGACTCCTTTAAATAAAAGCCTCTGAAACATGATCTTACATCTTTATCCAATCCTGAGCATTAGTTCTTAAAGAGAACAGCACCTTTGAGCACCATGTTACATTGCTATTTCTGCAGCACTGTAAGAGCATTTTAATTGTACAATATGGTATTGTAATAGTCACCTGTGAAAAAGACAGCTGCAGAAATGCTAAGTAATAATGCAGTCCCTGGAATGCACCATTCACTACCACAGAAGAAAAAGCCTGAGGCATCAGGAACATGTGAAGGAAGAAAAATTATCTGCTCTGTAACTCAAGCAAAGCAGCCTTAGGCCTTGTCTGCACTACAGTTTTGTTGACAAAAGTCAGCTGATGTAACTCCCCTGCTATGCTGACATAATAAAACCCCCTCAAGGAGGGGCACAGGGCTTATGTCAATGTAGGCAGGGTGACACAGTGTCTGTTTAGACACTGTGAAGCCTTACATTGGCAGTTGGCTGCCATTCTTACCAATTTCACAGAAAGCTGGGCAGCTAGAACCCAGCTGCCCCCTGCTCTTCTGAAGAGTTGGATGGCTGGAAGCCAGAGGTGAGAAACCCCCAGAGACTTCCCCTTTCCCCCCACTCCTGGTGGAGAACGTGGAGGCAAGAAGCCTTGGACAGCTTCTCCCCCTCTGGGAGCTGGGAGCCTGTCAGGCAGCTGGGCTACTGGCAGGGAGCTGCCAGTGGAGGTGAGAGACTGGGCTCTTAGCTTCCCACACTGCCCCTCTTAGGTCCTGATGAGCATGCGCACCACTGGTCCAAGGATGGTAGAGTGGACATCAGCCACCGTGGTAACTAATGTCGACCTGTATTAGGCTGACATATCTTTGTAGTGTAGACATAGCCCAAGTTTGCTCTGGAATTCTCATGGTTTTTATCATCCGTGTGGAGCTTTGGTAGAAACAAACAGCAAGTTCTCCTCTGCACTTCTTTAAGTAGCTACACTGTTGTGATGGAAAAATGCAAGATGGACATATGTTTGCTCAGGGACTTGTTCAAGGATTGTTCAGGCTTCGAGACTTCAAGCCTTCATGTTTACTTGTAAATGTTGCTATTTCCATATGAGAGAGGTCTCAAATGCAAAGAATGTTAGGAGTTTAATCTTAAAGCAACGTTTGCTGACTCATTTACATAATGTGCATGTGTTTAGGTGAATGAACTTTTAATTGCCTAATTAGCAACTGAAAAATGTTTATATGCACACATGCAATCAGTATAGACAAGTAAGAGACCAGACTTTATTCCTAAAAACCTGACTGTCACCATAACTTTCTGTGCTCATAAATCTTTGTGAATGAGACTTGGTAATTGCACTTTTGAGCACTTCTGTTTTCAGGAATTCAGATACGAACCCTTGATAATGAATTTTAGGGAATAAAAATCCTGTTGGCTGGAGAATAATAAATTTTTTTCAAAAAACTTCAAGCTTTCCCTTAGAACGTGCAGCTTCCAGCAACATGTGGTAAGTTACCATAATGGAATTTATTGCCTTGATTTTGTCACTGTAAAACTTATGGGTCTCAATATTTCTTTACATTTTTTTTGATTGTTTAGCTCACAGTATATTTTGAATCATTTAGCTCATAATGAAAAGGTAGTGCCCTGGAAAACCTGCTTTCCTTTACAATATGCTGTCTGGAATTACTACAATCTCCTGCACACCACAACTGTACGGTGCCTTTGCATGAAGTGTTTGACTTTTTAATATCACATAGTGTAACACTGTGTGTACTAGTAGAAAAATTAATACTATACCAGGACATTGCAGCTTCTCAGAAAATGCCAGCAGTGAGGGCAAGCATAGCAAGTGTTTCAGCTTAATGACGATAAGATTTATTCCATCATTCGGAAGAAAAATTCCAAGCAAAAGGTTCACCCACAGAGAAACTGAAGAAAATTATGGCTTATGTTGTGAGGCATGAATGACCTCTCTCAAAGCATTTGCAGTCTAAAACAGAGGCCCAGCAATTTTAGAAATGGAAGTTGTGTCCAAGATGATTGGTAGAGTGTCAAATCACTCTTTAGTACACAATTCTACATTTTCACTGTTGTGGAATCAAAACATGGGCAAAACATCAGCTATTACGGTACATGGGTTATTAGTTAATGGAGGAACCTTTGAAGGTAAACTTTGCTTTTGGGATGCAGGCAGAAGATTTTCCTGATGCAGGGATGGCTGCTTAAAGCCTGTGGTTTCATTCAACTGGGGGCTCCAAGTTAAGATCCAAAATGCAGCGTGCAACCTTCTTTCCTCCATCTGCACCCAAACTCCTATTCCATGACAGCTAGGACCAATTTACACTTGGGGTGGTAGAAAAGAAAAGGGAATATGTGATGGAATGTCTACCCCACGCAGGTGAACAAAGGGTTAATAAGAGCCAGAGCTCAGTTAATCCACCTTGGTGCCCTTGGAGGATGTATCAGGCTTCATTTGTTAATAGACCCAGCTCGCAGGAGCTGGGGCTTCTTAGTAAAAGAAGTAAGTGAAAGCTACAGAGGAGGCTTAGGAGAGAGAAGATAAGGAGTTTCTGTTCTCTGGTAGCAGCTAAGGAAGGCTGATTGAAGATGGCTACAGGGACAGAATTAATCCCAGTGGTGGGCCCTGGAAAGGGGCAAGACACAGAGAGGCAGTCCTGTCAGGTCAGTGTTCCATCCGAGACAGATGGAGCAAGGAGGACCTAGGGACACACCCCTGAGAACCAAAGGGAGGCCATGTTAAGCACAGGCTGCAGGTAAGCAACACAAAGGCTTGGAGATAGGAAGTAACACAGGGAGACAGGTAGCATATCTGAATAAGACCAACCTGCTTAATATTGGGTCCCTGAACCAGAATCCAGAGGAGAGAGTGGGCCTGGATTCCCCTTTCAGCCCTGAGAAAGGAGCATACAAGGCTGACAAAAGGATTTGAGCCAAGTGTGGGGCTGAAGATTGAGCCTCAAGGGCAAACTAATTAATAGTCCAAGAGGGGACAGAAGGAGCTTTTGTGTTGGGACACGTTGGACTTTAGTTGTACTTTTGTTAGCCCAGAAGAGGAGAGGCTCTATCGTGACCAGGTCAGAGGATCAAGTTATGAGAAGAGCAGAGTACCACAGGACTAGAGTGACTCTCGGCAGGAGGTGCTAGACAGGAAAGAGTAGCTGTGCCACACAGAGCCCTGAGGGTGTGCTCTGGTGGTGAGTCCATTCTTCTACATGCTCGTGTTTGTAAGAGGACTACGTGGTGAACGAGTGTGAATATTTCAGATAAAAAAGAGTAAAGAGAGAGGGGGAAGAACTGTAGCTTGCCCTGGTGGGGCCACAATAAAACGGAAACATAACTTTTTCATCTCAAATTATCGGGCCACTTTTATGCCTGGTACAATTCCAACAGTTCATCAAAAAAAAGATGTGGATGAAAACTGAAATTGAGCAATTCTTTTCCTTGTTTCTGTCCAGTCAGTCTGGAGCAGCTTGTAGAGCATGACAGCACAAAGCAGATGATACTGCATTAGCATTTTCTTGCCGTGGTGGAGTAGGCCCTATGAGGCAAAGCCTAAGGTTTGGCAGCATTGTCTGAACTGGCACTGATGCTATTTTTAGTGCTAGAGTAGGGGACTGTGAATTCGAATGACTGATGGCATCTGGGTCTTCTGTAAAGATAACATTCTTTGTTTTACAAGTAGTCATTCCTGACCGAGCCCTAGTCGTGCAAATAGTTCCACATGGACAGATCCCTTCTGCTTCTGGTATCGGGGCTCTAGTCCTTAGAGACAACAAGGCTATGCTTGGGTGCCGGGGCCTGGCCAGGCTGAGCTAATTGCAGTATCAGGGCCTGAGTTTGCTCTTCTAGTGACTGACAGATCTGGGTATATCAAAGCTTTTATAAAATGTTAATTAAATGGAACTGTCTCTGCCAATTAGAGCACAGCACTGCTGTGCCATTACTGACGCACACCACTGTGCGTATTTTTCAGTAACGGATCATGAGTTGGTGCTGATTGATTTGCATACTCACTGTACAGATGTTTTTGAACGACCATTCAACTGGTATACAAACCCCTGTGCTCCTGTTCGGTCCTCAGTGAAAATGGCCACCTCAACTTGTCACCCTGCTACTCCCACTATATTTAGTCTTCCTCCTCCTCCCCTCTCCTGTGTAGGTTAAAATGCCAAACTCCAATTACTACTTTCATAATAATTTCTTCTTAGCCACTTTCCTCCCCCACCAAGACCTACCCTTCTCCTTCTCACTCTCTTCCCTCTCTTCTTAAAGCTGAATGGAGAATAGCCCTGAGACACTGCACCCAGGGCTGTGCAATCTGAAGTGAGAAAAAGTGGCATGTGAGGTGCCACCAAGGAAGATAGCTCAAAGCCTCTGCGAGATGCAAATTGGAGCAGTGCCTGTGGTGCTTTGCACATCCGCTCCCCTTTTCTGAGCACCATGCCTGTTCCCCACATGCCTTCTAAAAAAGGAGGGACGGAAAAAGAAATGGACATGAAGTTAGAGAGTAGATGAGGAGAAGGAAAGAGACAGCCAAATGTTAACATAACTAGAATATTTATTAGACACAAAGTGAATGAGGCAAAAGACATTTTCTTCACAGAATACTTATGCAATTAGTAATTGGAGATTCAGGTACAAAATTTCAGGAGCAAGGAGTTCAAGTGGCGATAGATCCTTATTCTTCAGGGCACACGGCAGTCGCTCGCCGAGGGCTAGGAGGAAACGTCCTTTATGGCAGGTTATTCCCTAGCTATCTGTTACGAGGTTCGATGTAACCCATGTTGCAGTGGATGGGACTCGCTGCATTCACTCATGGTGCTGGGCTGGCTGGATCACTGTTCGGACTCCGTGTAGCAATTCCTGTGCTCTGCAGCGAGCTGGATGCTTCTTGGTCCTGCTACTATTTCATACTGTTTGGGAGACCTATGTGGCGTTTTCCAAGTATGCAGAGCTGTTTCTAGATCTTTATACTTGGGATGGCAGAGAGGGTGGGTGTAAAATTTACCTACAGCAGACACTAATTTAAAGCTCAGACCAATTCAGAGTGGGTATTTTGTTTGTGTGGGGACGTTTTTCCGCCCAATTTCATTGTCTATGTGTTGTCCTATGAATTACTGTGATAGTGCATAGTTACGTCAATTTTTTCTCTGAAAGGACACTTTTATCGCTTCAACCTCTTACTCTTTTAATGTAATGATTCCTGTATACTATTTATGTTTCATTCATCCTTTGTTTTTTCCGTCTTTCCTTGTTCCCGTGGGGTGAGTTGTGCTAAGATGGTTATGGCAGCTATAACCTCCAAAATTCCTGCGGCTGGTAGTAGTTCAGAGGTATCATCAAACAAAGACTTAATCAAACAAAGACTTCTTCATACTGAACTCTTGTGGTGACTTGTAAGGAAGCACTAAGGCAGGGAAGATTAGAATTTAATATGGATAATAGTCAAACACATTTGAAACAGGTAGGCCATGTTGGCCTCCGTAGAATTGTTATGCACTTTCATAGTATTCTTGCGGACTGACCTTCCATGATGCTGCAGTGGACATGCTTTTCTATAGTATTTTTTAATCTTTTTTTCAAATCTAGGGGAAAAAAGCAAGAATCTCAAGGCTTGCTTCCTGGATTTAGCTGAATACCCTGTAACTATTTAAATGGCATCTCACAATGATATTTCTATATATTCTTTGTCTTTGCCATTTTATCTCCACCACACAGCCTGGTACTTTATTACATGTCTAATCAAGTGAAGAATGAGACATTATCTTTGGAGTTATCTAATTTCATACAGGTATTACAGGTCTGTCAGTTCCTTCTATCATGTCAGTCGAGCTCTCTAAACTGTGCCATAAAGTCATATGGGCAAAATGCCTTTTCAATAAATTCTTCTTCCTTGGGTCTCATTGAATTCCTTAAGCTGAGACAATTAGAGCTTTTATTAAGTGAATCCCCTTTCTATTTGATTGTAGTAATCTACTGTGAAAGAACAAAAAATATACTAGTTATATGACGGTTTACATTTTGTCTGTTTGATCACAAATATGACAATATAATGCAGCTGTGTATCTTATTATGCATCTTATAGAACTTCAAGAAGTTTGATATCGATAAGTTGGTCAGAATGTTTGTTTTTAGGGACAGATGGTGCCAGCATCTTAGTACTGCATATCTTGAGAATTTATATTTTCTTTGGCATGCTCTTATTTTAGTCCATTATACTTAAATGGAGATAGAATCTATGAGTAAGGCCTTTCACCACTAAAAGGTGCTTAATAGCTACCAGTTCTGAGCCTTTCCTGTCTCCAGGAGGTGGAATGGTTGGTCTGCTTCTGGCTGCCATAGGGCTTTTTGATTTGTTAGCACTTTCAGCTACAACCCCTAATTTTTCTTTCTCTTTTTTCTTTCATTTGAAACTTTTTTCTTGAAGGGAAGAATCTGTGGGCAAGTGAGATGTTGGTCTCCTAACCTGTTTCTAGTCATGGTTTTCCTTGGCCTTTCAGAAGGGTGGTGGGGCAGGAGATGCGTAGTGAATTAATACAAACCCTCAGATCAGTTTACCTAGCTTGGAGAGGTATGGCCTCTGCCCCAGTGAAAAGGAGCTAAGTCTTTGAGCAGGCCAGGACTCAGTAAAACTGTACCTCCAGTCCACAGACAAATTACAGGCTGCTTTCCAGAAAGTGGTTAATCCCATCGAGAGGGTTTCCCATGAAGACCATCATTCCTACAGAGGTCATAGTTTCTCACAGGGTTCTAATGGACAAAGCACAGAGGTACTCAAAGTTGCAAAGACCTAAATATTGCTGCTGTGCTTGTTGTCATGTTTGCAACCTATTCTTCTCAGGTTTTTTCTGGAGTAACTACAGAAAATGGCTGTATTGGCAGCTCAATATGGGGACCCTGGAAAGTAGTGTAACTTAATTGCACTTCTCAACAGAACAGTTAACTTTTCATGACACCATCTACATGGCCATCCATTTGTCTGTGCAGAATGTGGCCACAATCATTTACTGCACAAATCCTTAGGTTGTTCCTGGTAGGTCAACTTTACTTGAAAGGCCTGCCTCCTGGCCAAACGCATTCAAAGATAACTTACTTTTTGAAAAATGCTTGAAGAAGTTGATGAAGTCACTTAGGGAGAGGCCTCTCTCAGGATTACTTCAGGAAAGCCTGAAACAGCCTTTCAGAGGACCAAATTCAAAAGTAATCCAGGCCAAGATCAGGTAAACCATTTTCTGACCTCTGCATATATTTTACAGTATTTAGACCCACACCTATTTATCAGTGTGTAACTTACACTGCCCCATACAGTTCACCTCTCAATTTGGCTTCTTGAGTTTAAGAGGGAGCCTACGTTTTCCTCCAGGGAAAATTACACCAGTTTGCCACTGTCTGTCTTCATATCCAGGCCATCTCTCCTATTATTCTTCCTTAGGAAGGGAATGGGGCATATGTGGTATATTATGAAGTTTTAAATTATGTCTACACTGGCATGCATATCCAAGTACTGAATCACTTAATGATTCCATGTGCTCCCTTTCCTGTGCCCAAGAGTCCACCTGTGCTATGTTAGACATGGGTATAGTGTGGCGTACATGTGTATCCTGCATTCACACTGCCACTGTAGGTATATGACATTAATGCTGCCATTTTAGAAGTGGTATCCCAGGGTTATGTGCATCAAACGGAGACACTCTAGGAGCCACTGTGCTGTTTGTTGTTGGTACTGTTCCCTGCCATCACACGTTTGCCAACTGCAGTTCCCTTACTGTTATTCCCTTCAAAACTGGGTAGAAGACTGGATGATGATCCAGTTCTGTTCCTGCTCCTTATTGCAGGACAAATGATTATGCAGTGGAGCAGGCACTTGGCAAGATGCTGGTGGAATTTGGGCAGCATTTTCTGACACATCAGAAACGGCTGACCTTGAGGGTCAATCATAATTCATTCAGCTCACAGTGTACAAATATGGTGAACGCTGGTATTGCCATAGTATTCTCTTGGGTGGACTGTCTCATATCTGGTGCAGGAATGGTGGGATCACAGTATGGTGGGATCACATTATTCTGGAAACCTGGGATGACCAGCAGTGGCTACAGATATTCTGAATGAGGAAACGTGGAGCTGTGTGGCAAGCTTGCACCAACCCTCCAGGGCCAGACCACCTGATTCAGGGAAACTGTGGAAACCCTGTGGAAGCTGGACAGCTAAAGGTCTGTTGCAAACCAATTTAGGGTTGGAAAGTCCACTGTTGGGGTTGTGGTTGTGCAGGTTTGTGAGGCAGTTAACACTGTAATTTACCCACGGGTGTTGCCATAAGAAAAACTTCAGAAATAGTAGCTGGATTTCAGAGAAGGGGGGTTCCAAAGCATATAGGGGCCATTGATGGCGCTCATATCCCAGTACCTTGCTTGCCACAAGGGGCAAGTGAGTATGTGAACCAAAAAGTACTCTTTCTGCAAGACTTAAGCTATGTCTACACTTACAATGTGACAGCGGCATAGCTGAAGCGCTGCATCTGCACTGTTGTAGTACTTGAGTGTTGATACTACAGAGCAGTGCGGGGTTCTCCCATTACTGTAGGTAATCCACCTCCCTAAGAGGCGGTAGGTAGGTGGATGGAAGAATTGTTCCATTAGCCTAGTGCTGTCTACACAGGTGGTTAGGTCAGCTTAAATACATCGCTCAGGACAGTGAATTTTTCACACCCAAGAGTTGTAGCTTAGTGGATCACAGTGGCAAATTCATGAATACAAATGTGGGAAACACTGGAAAGGTTCAGGATGCCAGGGTTCTGAGGAGATCAGGATTGTACTTGAAGGGAAAGATGGGACTTTATTGCCAAGAAATTATATGGTACGATACTGCATAGCATGTCTGTGCCAACTGTTATTTTGGGGGACACTGCATACCCAGTCCTGCTTTGACTCATGAAACCATACCCTCACATAAATGACCCTGGAAAAAGGGAATTCAGCAACAAGCAATGTAACTGCAGAATTGTTCTAGAGTATGGGTAGGCTGCCTACCCCCCATCCCCCGCATCTGGACAACAGCACGGCAAACACCATCGTATAATCCTTGCTTGCTGCACGCTACATAACTTCTGTGACAGAAGGGAGTGCTTCTGTTCCAAGCAGGCTTTGCACAAGTCTGGGTTATGAACTTTCTGAAGACAGCCAGATCCCACCCACATGCACCATGGTCCCACTTCCCAGTGGGCAAAAGGAATCCAGGAATGCCATATGTGCACACATCTTGGCACAGCAGGGAGGCAGAGGATGACATATGTCTATGCCGGGGGTCCCTTCATAAAGCTGCTGGAAATGTCCATGAAGGAACATTGGTACGTATTTGGGGGCTACATAGCTTTGAAAGGGTTTTGTCCCTCCCATAGACAAAGGTCGTTAGCCATTCATGTAACATTGCACACATTTAAGATAATTATAACAGGACACCTCCACTGGGTTATCATCTTGGAGTTGGCTTTGTGCTGTGAAAGATGGCAGCTGAGTTATGAAATCATTGTGCAATGGATTTTTGTCTTCACTTTTCATGTTTCTGTGGCTTTCTTATCAGGAGCATTTCAACTATTCTAACAAGCTTATTAAGGTTTTCTTGGTTGGGAGTACTGCACCCATTGTGTGTTTTTTTGTTTGTTTGTTTGTTTTTTACTTTTTTATTTTCAGCAGTGCTAAATGCAATTAATGGTTGTTAGAGAGCATTAATCCCTTGTATGACTGAAAGTGCTTAAGGTTTGGGGCAGGAAGGTCAGGGGGTACTGGCAGGCCCTGTTATTGCCAGTATGTTCCCTCTTCCTTTGTTGTTCTTTAAGTCTTGGATCAACCCTTTGTGTGTGTGTTAGAGATTTGCTACATAGAAAAACAATAGAGTTTTAAAAGCACATAACCCTATATACACTGCACATTCCCTATTCTAACTGTGTATCTGTACAACTTACATTTTTCTGAATGCTGGGAGAAACTGAAAAATATTTGTGTTCCGATGGTGCAGGGTTTTTTTTACACGGTATTTGATTATATGAAGTTATATGATATGATTATATATTTGATTATATCCACCTCTGCTGTCTCTATGGTGTTGCTCTTGCCTCTTGCTGGTATGGTTTTGCTTTTGGGAACCATAGGTCCTGCCAGTTCAAGGAGGAGAGCATTATGTTTTTGGCCTTTGGAAGAAGCTGAGAAATCCCCCCAACATGACATAACTGTGCTGCAGAAGGTCACAATTCTGATACTTTTCTGCATTCCAGGAATGTAACTGTGTCACTATTCTTGCTTCTCAAACAACTTTTGCAGCCCCTGAAGAAGAACCAGAGGCTACCAATGTTAGAAAAACTGTACTAGTGTTTTTAGCAATGTAAAATATTCATACTGTCTCAGCAGGGGTGGGGAAAGTTGAGTACTTCCTTCATAAGGATATGCTATCAGTTTGCAATTTCTTTCTTTAAGGCTGGCCAACAGTTGGAGAACATAAATTTTCAGGGTACCAGAATGGAAAAGAGAGAGGTGGTTTTCCAGTCCTGTGCAGGAGATCTGGCACCCTGTGCAGGAGATCTGGCACCCTATGCCAGAGAGAAGTTTCTATTAACGTTCACCTGTCTATATATTGCTGAATGGAGGACTTTGTTCAGCTATGAAGGTGGACCACGCAGGTTCATGGTGGACCTGAAGAACCATCTGGAGCTGATGCTGAAACAGAAATTTGCTGAAATATGCTTACGGGATTGAGAAGCAATTCCATTGGAAATTTAACTATGTTCTGAATTGGATACAGAGATTTCATGCAAAAGGAGATCGGAGCCATGAACCATGCCCACCCGCCCATCCCCAGATTACCTGAAAAGCCTGGGCCTGCCTTACAATGGTGAAATGGACAGGAAAAGGAGATGACACACTAAAAGTTCATTCAGTTTCCTGAAGATTCAACTCAGCACTCCAGCCTTTCATCTCAGAGAAACGGAAAGGAATTGCACTGTTTTTATCCAACATCCAGACCAAATCCTTCTCCCAACCCCTTTCTCCCAGCTTGTGCAGCATGATTCTGTGTGTGGAAAGCACAGATACCTGGGAAAGACACTGTAAAGACTTTGTACTCTTCCAAGGCAGAAAAGGCCTCTGTAACTAATTTTTCTTCAAATAAGCAACTATAAGTTTTCTATAACTGCATTTTGTTCCCTTCTCCAGCTGGGACCTACCCAACTCTCTGTGCAGCCACAGGACCTGAATCCCTGACTGCTGGCTGAGAAATTGCACAGACACCAGGGCACAGTGATATTTTTCTTTTTATAAGTTGTTTGGGAAAAAATTGCTTTAGAAGCCAATGCATAACTTGCGGTTCATCATAAATCAATACAGTCATTGATTTAGAACTCTGTCTCTCTTGAAGACCATTTCAGGGCTGAGTGGGGGCTGGAGGGATGGATGATGGTTTGGCATGTAGTAGGGGAGAAGGAGGGACAATGCCCTGGCTTCAGCTGAGTGGCTGCAGTTCAAACACACAGCTATAAGAATATATACCAGCAGTTCTCAAACTGTGGCTCGGGACCCCAAAGTGGGTCATGACCCTATTTTAATGGGATCACTAGGGTCAGCATTAGACTCTCTGGGGCCTAGGGATGAAGCTGAAGCCTGAGCCCCACCACATGAGGTGAAGCCAAAGCCTGAGGTCTTCAGCCTAGGGCAGCAGGGCTCATGATCTGCCCCCTCCCTCCGCCTGGGGGTCATGTAGTAATTCTTGTTGTCAGAAGGAGGTCGCGAAGCAATGAAATTTGAGAACCGCCAGCATGTACTCTCCAGGGAGGAAAAGTCAGAGCACAGTACTTCAAACACCCTTGGTCTTAAAACATGGGAACGTAGCACCAAAGCAAGAAGGGATTTTGGTGGGGAGGGTGGGGGGCCATTGTAACTTGCCAGCCTGACATTCTGGGTCCTGCCGTGGCTCAGGGTCCTCCTCAGGTTCATCATGGGTGGCTTTTTCAAGCTGCTCCTCCTCGTAAAGATGCAGAATCACATGCTCCTGGTCCTCAGGGTCTTCTGGTGCATCCTGTGTGGTCCCTACTGTCTCCTTGCCCTGGCCCTTATCAGTGACCTGTCAGATAATGAGGCTGATGGGATTGAGGAGGAGATCGGGAGCCACCTCAGGCTCCATATTGGGGATCCTTGGCAGCACCTGGTCGTGCTCCTTGTAGAAGCCCTGCCAGACAGACTGTTGGAGTCTTTGGCCTTCCATGTACAAGAGCCTAAAGTGCGTTTCCCTGCACTGCTGAATGCCCATCTGCTTCAGCCTCCATGAAATTTCTCAGTACAGGTGAATGTTCTGCTGCTCCAGCTTAGTTCATGAAGGATGGTGTACTCTGCCCACACACTGATCAGCACTCCGATATGCTCAGTGGGTCAAGAGGCTGCTCTTGGGGCTGGATCATTTTTACCTGTAAAGAGTGCAGATGAAAGCTGTTCTGCTTTAGTCAGTCACTACTACCAGTGCACAGGGAGAGGGAGAGGGACCTAGATTGTATAAGGGTTAGGAAGAAAAGCGTTCAGTGCATTGTGAGGAAGAGGACGAAGAACAAATGAAATTTGAGATGAGCTACACGTCCCTTTCCCCTGTTTGTACTGTAAATTGGCCCAGGTACGGGACTGTGCCATGGCCTAAGGTGTGTACTTACCTACATCTCTCAGGCTTACTAACTTACTCGCCTTCTACTCAACTTCAGACACATGCTTCTGGGGATTAAGTGTGGACAGTAGGGAGGTAAGGGCACAAGGAACTAGTGTAGATGTACCCTTAAAGGCTACAGATGGCTTCTGCCTGGTATTGCACTTGGAGGTGGCTGGTTTTAAAAGTTTCCTCCTTTCACATGGAACAATCAGGTATCTGCTATGTAGGCTCTGAATCTAGGGGAGTTTCTGAGCCTTTGCAGCTTGCAGGATGTTGACATGGCAGTCCCCATCTTCCCCTGGCTGCAGGTGCTAGGGAAACAATTTCAGATCTTCTAGGCTGACAACAGTGCTTGAATGTGTAGAAACTTAATGACCACAGGCCTTTTCTGGGAGGAGATGTTTAACTTTCTTTGGGTGACTGGCTACACTGAGCCCCCTCTGACCAGTAGCTAGAGTGAGGAGTTGCCTAGGGTTACAGAGCTGAGTGAACCATTGTCAGAAATGTTCTTTCTCCCTAGCCTTTCTCTACCTAGGGACCTGATTTGACATTTAGATGGTCAGGTTCTTTGTGTGAACACACAATGTCATGACAATTCAGAAGCAGTTAACTGCTTCAATCAAGTGTAAGTATGGTACTGCCTTCAGATCCTGGAGGTCTTTGGCAGCTGGCCCAAATTTGAAACAGTGAGCCTACCTGCTGTTGTCCCATCCACCTTCCTCCATCTTATTTCCTAAACGATTGCTGATGCCCACCATCTCGTATTGCTTTGCAAAGCTATCTTTCTCAGAAATGAAAGCTGAGAGACAATCTATACAAGAGATTACCTCTCATTTTCCTCCACCTTCTCACATGGTAATTGCAACAGACAAATGTTCACAGGTGGGTAGCTTACTTGGGAACTAGAATTTTGAGGACCAGTGATGGATTTTAACCTCTTGAGAGGAACCTTTAATACAATAGTTTTATACAAAATTGTTTCAGTCTTAACTTGCTGTAATTACAGTATACTATAGCTTGTAAAGCGGAATAGCTGAAGAAACTTCTGGGAGCAGATTGTTACTCTTTTTGTTGTAAAAGCTTTGCCAAGACATCACCAACTTCTGAGCCTGTTTCAGAAGTGGGCCAGGAGACTGAAGAAGGGAAGAGAGAAGAAGAAGAAGGAAAAATGATCAGCAAGCAATACATAAAATTCTTTGCATCAACAGTCTCTAGCTAAATATAGCTAAATAGCTAAAATCAGAAATATTTTTAAAAAATTGGATGTGGCATTTCTTGTAGGTAGAGATTTCTACCTCACAACCTATCATACTTCCTTCTTGATGATGTTTGGTCAAATTGCATTCCACAGATACTTTGGATAACCACAGGTAGAATTGCTTTAATGCAGCAGTCCTCATAGGAACAGTATAGCTAATTGTTTCCTCTTTGTACAAGTCCTATGTTTGTTTTTGACGTTGTACATCTTGATTAATTTAATTTGCTGGGACTGAATTGTTTCATTCACATCATACAGCTGCTTTGCTTTAGATATTTAATCTCTGTGAAAGGTTGATTCCCTAGGTATTCCTTGTTAACATATGTTTGCTTTCCCATCACCAATACGTTAATTGTCAAACAGCTAAGCAGCTCAGGAAAAATAGTGAAAAAATTTAAAATCATAAGGACGCAATCCAAAGACCTTTACCTAGTGTCCTGAACATGGGATGGGAAGCCAGGATTTCCTAAATTCTAAATCTGATTCCAGTGCTGACTTCCTCTGAGGTTTTGAGCCTGTCATTTAACCTACCTGCTTCAGTTTCCCTATGTGTTCTGATTAATAAATAGTTAATGTTTGTAAAGCTCCTTGACGTTGGAATATAGTCAATATACACAAGCTAAGTATTCTGAAAAACTAAGTGGGAGACTGGTAACTGAAAAATAATTACAAAAAGATAAGCATGTTAATAGCAATTAGAATTTAAAGGCTAACCAAATCTTATATTCTACAAAGTCTTAATATGATTATGTATGTATCTAAGAGGTTCACTAATATATGATGGACTTTGGAAGAGGCAATTGGATGAAATGGAGAAAAGGCTAGATTCCTTGTATTTAGGCTGAAGAATCCGTTTTCTCTGAGACTGAAATTACTTCAGTAAAACCGAAAATGCATTCTTAGCTGCACTACGCATTTTGTACGGAAAAGCTTTTAAAGGGTAAATTGAAGGTAAATATCTAATATATTATTGCATACAGTTAAACATACATAGTAGTTAAAATTACTCATTTAACCATTGTTGTCATGCAGAACATTCACTTTTTGAGAAAATCAGTCACATTCATTCTACCGTGACTTTACATCACCAAGTCATTTATCAAAGTCTGTAGTCAAGCTGTAGGCAGCTGCCAAATCCTCTATGTTGTGAACAAAAACAAAGTCACCTAATGGTCACCTGTCCAAAATAGTAAATAATGGATTTTTTGGTTTTCTGGAGATTCTGAAAAATTGGAGGGGGAAAAAATCCTGTGTGGTTGAACCAAGAGTTTTTCAGCATTTTTGGTAAATCAAGAAGTGGGGAAAAATCAGATGGGGGGTGGACTAAGAAAGTTTTATTTTACTCAAAACAAAAGGTCAAAAAACCACGTCAAAATCTGAGACTTTTGAGAATTTTTTTAACATTTTCAATTCTTTTAAAAATAAAGTTAAAAGAAATTTCATAATTGAAAAATCATTTTGAATCAAAAAGCCAAAACTTCTTGTTTTGTAAATGTCTTGCTGAAGTGCTGTGGTGTTGGTTTTTTTTTTTTTTTAACTTTAAAAACAAAACAAACAATTTGGTAAAATTGAGAGAAACTCAGAAAATGTTTCTGTGTTGCCAAATCTGTATATTTTATCTTCAAGTGATTGCTCATATCCATTCCACTTAGGTGAGTGAGCGCCCTCCTGCACGATTCCTGGACTTTTTTCCCTTAGCAGCCTCTGTAGGGCCAGTTCTGGTGCCCCCTGGTGTGCCGCACTCATGCCACGGTACATAGGGTGCTGCTGGCCCCACAGACCCTCAGTTCCTTCTTTCCACCTGTAACAGTGACTGGAATAACAGCTTGCTCCTGCAAGTATTTTTCCCTTGTTCATTTTTGCGCTAGTAGTTCTCCTTGAACTTAGTTAGTTAGAAGTTTAGTTAGTGTAGTTTAGTGTACGAAAGTTAGGGAGCCTTAGGGCTCAAGTGACCCGGCCATGCTGGGCTCACCGGGGTTTAAATCCTGCAATGGCTGTGGGAAGGCTTTCCCAGTCAGTGATCCTCAAGACCGCTGCCTCAAAAGCCTGGGCGAGCAGCATCGTAAGGATCGGTGCCGCATCTGCAAAGCCTTCAAGCCGAGGATCCAGAAGGAGAGGGATATTCGGCTGAAGGCGATCCTCATGGAGGCAGTGCTTTCTCTGGCGTCCGAACCACCTTGCACCTCTTCGGCACCGAGCGTATCGCCGGTGTGGCACGCCCAGGAGGCGCCTCGACACCAGGCGTCCCCAGTGCTGAAGAAGAAGAAGTGTCGGCAGCGCGTGGAGCGCTCCCCCTCCCCCACACCGCAGGAGCAGCTGAGGTCGAGCCCAGAGGTGCTGGAACTGCACAAGCAGCCTCCAGCACCAGCACCGGACTTGAGGGAACCTCCTCCGACTCCTGGGAGAGTCCTGGGGGAGCCGTTTCAGGTGGCTCGAGCCTTGTGGGCCTTGTCCACGTCTCTGGCCCTCCCTCGGCCAAGGGAGTCAGGGCCTGTGTCCCAGGGCAAACCTGCGATGGGTGTCCCCGAAGGGTGGGCGCACCTGGCACAGGAGCAACGGCTGCCCACCACTCGTCACTGGAGAGTCGAGCTTGACAGCTCCTCTCCCTCCTCGGACACCAATGAGTCATCTCGGCACCGGAGTTGGTCCCCAAGGCAGCACTGGTCAAGATTGCCGTTGCCAGTTGCTCGCTCTAGAGCTTCGGACTTGAGCTCAACACTGAGGCATAGGTCCTGGCACCACTCGCTGGTACTGGGAAAGAGACCTCGCAAGTCCTCAGTGCCATGGCACTGGTCGTCGTCATTGGCTTTGCCCAGGCGCCAGCACTGATCCAGATGGCACCGCCACTCTTCGGGTTTGCCCAGAAGTGGATCCCGAAGCAGCTCTCCTAGAAAGCACCGTAGGCACCGTTTTGCCAGCTCGGGTTCCTGGAAGGGTAAGGGCCCCCCATGCCGAGAGGAGGTGCAACCCCCGGCACCAACACCAGCATCGGGATGGCCTTAAGCCCCTTGGCAGTGGCCATATTGGGAACCGTGGGGAGCACAAATGGGGCAGGGAACTATGTCGGCCAATGGCTCTGTGGTTTAGCAGGTGCTCCCTCAGGCCCCACCCATACAGGGAAAGGATTGCTCCTCAGGAGAAAAGTCAGATCCTGGTGAAGGACCCTCCACAGGGCCGCGTCACCTGTCCTCGTCACCGGATGAGGTGGCATATAGGAACCAAAGGGCACCCCTGATTGACTTCAGGGTGCACCAAGAACTCCTGAAGAGGGTGGCCTCCAACCTCGACCTTGAGGTCAGGGAACTTGCGGAGGAGGAAGACCCCCGTGCATGATAGGGTGCTCCGGCTCGCCAAGGCGGTTTGGCAACCTTGGTTGCCCCAACCACCAAGAGCGCTGAGAAAAAGTACTATGTGCCTGCTGGGGGGCATGAGTACCTCTTTATTCACCCAGCCCTGGGGACTTTGGTGGTCAATGCCACCAATCAGAAGGACAGGCAGGGAGCCCAAGGCTCTACCCCCAAAAATAAGGAGAGCGGGAAGTTAGACCTCTTCAGTAGAAAGGGCTATTCCACGGGGGTGTTACAGTTTAGGATTGCAAACCACCAAGCCTTCTTGGGGAGGTATAACCTCAACCTGTGGGACTCAATGCGAAGGTTCGCAGAGGCCTTACCCCAGGATCAAGCGGCAGACTTTGTCATGGTCCTGGAAGAGGGAGTGACTGTTGTCAGTGCAGCTCTCCAGACTGCGTCGGACGCAGTGGACATGGCGAGCAGGGCTATGGCCTCCGCTATTGCCATGCGGCGCTCGGCATGGCTCCAATCCTCAGGGCTGTCCCAAGAAGTGCAGCACTCCATGCAGGACTTGCCCTTTGATGGGGCTGGCCTGTTTTCTAATAAAACGGATGAGAAGCTGCACACCCTAAAGGACTCTAGGGCCACCCTACGCTCCTTGGGTCTGTACAACCCCCAGGCAACAGGGCAACAGACCCACCAGCAGCAGCAGTGCCTGCAGCAGCAGCAACCTAGGCCACTGCCTAGGCCCTTTCCCCCCACAAGGGGCAGGGACAGGAGCAGGGGTATTGGATGGCACGACCGCTCCGGGTCATCCTCCGCTTCCCAGCAGAGACCCCCCAAGGGTCCTAAAGGGAAGCGGAAATTTTTATGGTGTGCCCGAGAGTGGCATAGTTGTCTCCCTCCTGGATTCACCGCTGGCCTTCAGAGACAGATTAAGGCCCTTTTACAAACACTGGCAGGACATCACATCGGACCGTTGGGTCCTCAATATAGTATGCCGGGGTTACGCCCTTCAGTTTATGGCTTTCCCTCCCAATTCCCCCCCTTCCCCATCCCTCTTCAGGGACTCATCTCACGAGCAACTCCTGGTTCAGGAGATCCACTCCCTACTAGACAAAGAGCAGTAGAAGTGGTTCCGCCGCTCGAGGTGGGGAAAGAGTTCTACTTGAGGTACTTCCTCAGGCCTATGTTGGACCTGTGCAGGTTAAACAGGTTCATAAATAAACTCAAGTTTCGTATGGTGTCCCTAGCGGCCATTATCCCAGTTCTGAATCCACGAGATTGGTTTGTCACCCTAGATTTGAAGGATGTGTACTTTCATATTTCCATCCTTCCCAGCCACAGCTGCTTCCTCAAGTTCACAGTAACTGGTGGCCACTATCAGTTTATGGCCCTGCCTTTTGGCCTGTTGTCTTCCCCCAGGGAGTTTACAAAGTGTATGGTGGTGGTGGCAGCCTACCTGAGGCGCAGAGGGGTCCAGATCTTCCCCTACCTGGGTGATTGGTTGATAAGGGGCAGGTCCAGGTCTCAGGTGCACGAGGCACTATCCCTCATTTATGCCACCTGCAGCAATCTGGGGTTGCTCGTCAATGAGCAGCAATCGATGTTGTCCCCAGTGCAATGGATAGAGTTTATAGGGACCTCCCTAGACTTGGTGAGGGCCAAAGCCTCCCTCCCACGCTGTTGGGTCACATGGCCACGTGTACATATGTGGTGAGGTTGGCCTGCCTAAGGCTCAGGCCCCTCCAAGGTTGGTTAGCCTCAGTGTACATGCGCAGCAGCCACCGGTTGGACAGAGTGGTGACAGTTCCCCCCATGGTTCTGGTGTCACTACAGTGGTGAAGGAACCCCAGGACAGTGTTGGAAGGGGTTCCATTCAGGGACTTGACTCTTCGGTCACCCTGATCTCCGATGTGTCGGACTTGGGGTGGAGGGCCCACATCAGCGGCAACCTGAGCACGCAAGGGCACTGGTCGCAGGAGGAGAGGGGCTTCCACATCAATGTGAAAGAACCCAGGGCATTCAGACTGGCATGCAATGTGTTCCTCGAGTTTTTATTGGGCAGAATGGTACAGGTGCTGACAGACATACCGCAGCAATGTTTTATATCAACAAGCAAGGGGGGGGCACACTCCACGGCTCTTTGCCGGGAAGCAGTTCGTCTTTGGGACTTTTCGGTGAGACACAACTTTTATTTAACTGCCTCTCACCTCCCGGGGATCAGGAATAACGAGGCAGACTGCCTCAGCAGGTCATTTCTACCCCGACACAACTGGTCATTGTATCCGGAGGTAGCGGCCAGTATTTTCCGCAAGTGGGGTGTTCCCCGAGTGGACCTGTTTGCGTTGTTCTGGAACAGGAAGTGCCTGAGGTTCTGCTCGCTCTGGGGTCACAAGCTGGGTTCCATCTCCGATGTGTTCCTCATCGAATGGACGGGGACCCTCATGTACACATTTCCCTCAATCCCGCTCTTACCCAAGGTCCTCTTGAAAATCAAGAGGGGCAGAGCGGACGTGATCCTGATTGCCCCAGCATGGCTGAGACAGCACTGGTTCAGTATGCTTCAGGACCTCTCCGTTGCCACGCCAATAGAGCTCCCGAGGATTCCGGACCTGCTCTCCCAGGACCACAGTTGCCTACTGCACCCGAGCCTGGACTCCCTGCACCTGACGGCCTGGAGACTCTCTGGCTGACAGGAGAAAACAGCCTGCTCGGCACAGGTCCAGCGCATTCTGCTGGGCAGCAGAAAACCTTCCACACAGGTCATATATAGGGCCAAGTGAAAGAGGTTTACCTGCTGGGCGGAGTCACAGGACATCCCCCTTGGCATGTCCCCTATACAGGTTATCCTGGTGTATTTACTACAGCTTAGGCTCCAGGGTTTGGCACTAGCCTCCCTTAGGGTGCACCTGGTGGCCATTTCAGCTTTCCATCAGCCGTTGGAGGGGTGGACCCTGTTTTCCCACCCGATGTCGGTGAGGTTCCTCAAGGGGGTTGAGAGGCTCTACCCACAGGTCCGTGACCTGGTGCCTCCCTGGGCTCTCAACCTGGTCCTCTCTAGATTCACAGGACCCCTCTTTGAGCCCTTGGCCACTTGCCCCCTGCTGATCCTGTCCTGGAAGATGGCCTTTCTGGTGGCCATTACTTCGGCTAGGAGGGTCTCTGAGTTAAGAGCATTGACCTGGGAGCCCCCCCATACTGTGGTCTTCTAGGATAAAGTGCAGCTGAGACCCCACCCAGCTTTCCTGCTCAAGGTGGTCTCACAATTTCATTATAATGAAGACATCTTCCTCCCCGTGTTTTTTCCTAAAACGCACGGATCAGAGGAGGAAAGGAGACTACACTCCCTAGATGTGAGGAGAACCCTATCCTTCTACATCGAGAGGACAAAGCCCTTCCGGAGGACGACACAGCTCTTAATCGCGGTCGCGGACAGGATGAAGGGATCCCTGGTCTCCACACAGTGCATCTCCAGATGGATCACCACCTGCATAAAGCACTGCTACGAGCTGGCGGGTGTCCAGCCGCCCGGGATTGTAGCGGTGCGCTCAACTAGGGCAGGGGTCGGCAATCCGCGGCTCCCGAGCCGCATGCGGCTCTTCAGCCACGGCTATGCAGCTCTTTAGCCACGGCGAGCCACGGCTCTGGAGCCACATGCGGCTCTTCAGCCGCGGTAAGCCGCGGCTCTGGAACGCGGCTCCCCTAGTGACTAGGGGACCAGAGCAAAAATTCTTCCCCTATTGCAGGCATGTCCAAAGTACGGCCAGCGGGCCATATACGGTCCTTCATGCTTTTTAATCCGGCCCGCCGCTGTGAGCCCCACTCTCCAGCTCCGCTGCCAAAATTGACAAGGGCAAGTCAATTTCACGGCAGAGAGTGGTCTGAAGTGCTGGCTGCTGGGGTGCAGTGTGTTGGGTGCTGTGTACATAAATGTGTATTTAATACACTCCATTCATCTGATCCTTGCCCGGCCCCTCTGTCAAATTTTAGAACGCATTGTGGCCCGTGAGTCAAAAAGTTTGCCCACCCCTGAACTAGGGCCCAGGCCTCGGTGTCGGCCTTCCTGGAAAGAGTCCCTTTCCACGACATCTGCAAAGCTGCCACCTGGTCGTCGGTGCACATCTTTGCACCACACTACGCCATCATCTAGCAGACGAGGGAGGATGCACGATTCAGCAGGGCCGTACTGAAAGCAGCTCACCGGTGACTCCTGCCCGCCTCCAAGGTATGGCTTTTTAATCACCTAAGTGGAATGCATATGAGCAATCACTCAAAGATAGAAAACATGGTTACTTACCAGTAACTGTTGTTCTTCGAGATGTGTTGCTCATATCCATTCCACACCCACCCTCCATCCCCGCTGTTGGAGTCGACAGAAAGAAGGGACTGAGGGTCTGTGGGGCTGGCGGCGCCCTATGTACCGCAGCATGAGCGCAGCACTGCAGGGTGCACCAGAGCTGTCCCTACAGAGTCTGCTAAGGGAAAAAAGTCCAGGAACTGTGCACGAGGCCGCGGATCACCTAAGTGGAATGGATAAGAGCAACACATCTCGAAGAACAACAGTTACTGGTAAGTAACCATGTTTTTTGAAAAAAATATTTGATCAAAGGGTTTCACCCATAACTAATCCAGAGCAGCCAGCACCTAAAAAGTGACTATAATTTTAGATGGAGGTGTTTTTTGTAAAGTGTTCCCCCCTCCAGCTCACACCATCTAATACAAAATTCTTTCTAATAAGAAATACAGGTATATTTGTATAGTACAGGTTTTTTCTATTATAGCTCTTCATAGTGCTCATTATTGATTGGAATTTTAAAAGCCCTGGATAATTAGAAAGTAATGAAACCTTGTCAGAATAGCTATTGATTAAAAGCAATGTTGGAAAAGCTGAACATACAAAATTCAGCAGATTCAGATAACATGTTTAGGGTTTAAATGAAACTAGCTAATGATTTTTCCTAACCATTGGGGCAAAAACTCAGTCCTGGAAACTGAAGAAGTCCTGAAACATTGGACAAGTAATCAATACTTATTATTGACAAAGCAAAGAATAAGCCTGGCAACCACCATCCATTCTATTCCACTTCATATTAAAAACTGATAAAAGGGAACACTGTTTTAACCTTTGAAACTCATTGCCATCAGATGTTATTGAAGCCAAGAGTTTAGTGGGATTCAAAAAATGATGAGGCATTAATGTGAATAGTGAGAATTTCCACATTTATAGTAGATAATATTTTTATTAGGAATACTGTATCTGATCTTACTTCCAGTTAAGCCAATGAGAGTTGGATCCAGGTCCATAAATTCTCAAACCCAGGGAATAAGCCAACCAGCAAGTGAGGGAAGTTGAGAAAAATCAGGTTATTCTATAACTGTCCACTGATGGGTTCCTTGTATCTTTCTTTAAAGCACAATGTGGTACCAGCCATATTGAGAGGGAATATTCTGAGCTGGATGGAATCCCTTGCAGCAAACATGAATTAATAGCTATTTTAACTTTAGTTTAAGTTTGTCTCTAGCTAGGTTCTATTCTGATCAATACATTCTCAAAAGTTGTTTTCTGACATTCATTAATTTATGTCAGTACTGTAGATATATTTTGGGTTTTGCTTTTGGTTTACCTGCCCTATACAGAATTTTTGTTATTTCTATTCTTTTTTCCCTCCATCTTATTGCTTGCTCCAATTCAACTGCTCCTGGATGAAATTCTCTGTTTGCATTGTTTGGTTTTTTTTACAGAGAGTGAATGGTGCAGAATTTTTATCATTTCTGATCACTCATCAGCCTTTTCCTAGACCCATTTTCTCACAATTTTTTCTCTGCCAATGTTTTAGGCTAAGGTTTTATTCAATCATCAATCAGTTCTTCATTGAAATTATTCTATAGAAGATGGAAAACTCAAAAGGAAATATCCTTAATATTTTTTCATAATAATGATATTCTACTCTTCACTGATTGTTACTGCCTTCAAGCAGCGTGCTTATATTTCACATTGGTAATCTGAATGACTAATATAATAGTGCTTGTAAGTACAGAAAGTTCCAGAAAGCATATTAGTCTGCTCCCATGATTGAATTTGAAAGAACCCATATAACCACTATGGATTGTTGAGCTGTTCCTTTTCCCAGCACAGCAAACATTGCAGATACCTGCCTCTTGCTGACAGTTATATTTTCCTCCTGCTGTCATCTTATCAGGGCCATTTTTGGGAGGACGTTTGTCCATTGTGGCTAGCCTTAGCCTTGCTGGCTTTTGCACTACCACCAACCTCAAATACTTAAAGATCACAAGTAAGACTCCTTCACCTCACCCAAAATAATGAGATTGGCTTTAACAAATATATATATTTTAAATCATATTTTAAATTTACTCTTCTTAGTTTTTTTTATCTTTGGGTATGGGCAGTATCTTAATTTGTGTGATCATTTAAGGTTCAAAATTAATGCATGATTATACACAATGCAGGTCCCTGACAGCTCTTATTATATTATAACGAAAGTTACTTCATTACAGATTTTGCAGCTGTAGTGCTCCCACCATTCATAAAGAGTCGCAAGTGATGTATTGTCCTTGTGATATTACTACAACACATCTACCACTTTACAGTATTCTAAGTATTCTAAATGAATTCATTTTGGTTTAACCATGTGTCAGATGGTCATAAGCAATGTTACTGGGGGGCTGAAGAGCTGTATATTTATGAACAAGGAATCAGGTCATGATAAATACATCCCTTTCATTGATGATAGGCTATACTCTTTTATTTAAATAAGAAAGTTAAATAATATTGCAACATAAAATGCCAGGTCTTGCCAAAGATAAGGTGACCAAGCCATAGCATAGACATGGTGACAGTTACCTCTTCATAAAGCACAGAATATAACCAATATATTTTGTATTTGATATTACAAATATGTAACATAAATTTTTTCTAAATCAGGTAAAGACAAAAAGTGTGATAAGTATTTCCAGTGGAATCAGACCAATAAAATCACACATCTTTTAATTAGTCTCAACTCAGCAATAAATACTGATGTTACTGAGTTCAGGGTAAGTAACTTGTTGTTAGACTACCAATGAAATTGGTATATTTGCGAAATAAAATACAGACTTGGGAAAACTATGAGCATAATTGAAGTAATGCACTAAACCCATTGTAGCAGATGTAATCATACAAAACAAATTCAGTGATATATGTATTCAGGATGTAGTATAAAATTATGGAAGTGATTCTGGCACTTTACTATGCACTAATATCACCATGTTTTAAGTACAATGTAATTATTTTGACGTGATTATGTGAAGGACAGTTCAGCTATTCAAATGAGGTAGTGTAGGGTATCAAAGTTCATTGACTTTAGATGTTCACATGAAATGTAGGTTTGACCAGGGGACCCGGAGATGAATAGAGTGAATGTGTAGAAAGGTTCATTTTAGATTTGATATTCCAAATTAAAATAGTGCATTTAAAATTTTATTTTCAAAAGGTTTGAATTTGGTATCAATCCATTTTCTAGTAAGATTATCGTATTAGTATTGGTTGCTTCTGTCTAATCTGAGTATATATATTACAAGGAATCCTCACAAAGGGTACATTTACACAGGGATAAAAGACCCACGGCATGGCCCACGTCAACTGACTTGGGCTTGCAGGGTTTGGTCTGCGGAGCTAAAAATTGCTGTGTATATGTTCAGGCTCGAACTGGTGCCTGAGCTCTGGGTTCCTTCACCCCTACAGGGTTCCAGATACCTCATAGGTAAGGGATAGGTTATGACACAATGGCCACAATTAATAAACAATGACAGTTTAAACAAATGAAGACAGGGAAAAAACAGACTTTACAGCACAGCTGCTCAGACTGGCAGACCAATCCAGAGATAACACCTGTCTAAGCCTAGATATGCAGCTACACCAAGCCCCTAGCAGTGAGGGCAAGAGCTGCTACTGAGACAGAAATGAGGAACCAAATCTGGTGAGTCTTTAGGACCTACTAACACACAAATCCTACCTTTCTGAGAGATGTAAACCCTCAGCCACTGCTTCCTATCCCAACCCACCAAACAGCTGTACAAATTTACCCCGTCTGTAAGGACTGTGTCAGCCCTAAACTTACAACCTGGTACATTTCAGATTCTACAGGTTCTGGTGTAATTCTGGCTTAACCACAACAGAAAAGATTAAATGATTTGTCAACATCAGATATATTTAGCAATTATACCTCAGTACAATCTCGTGAGGCAAATGCCAATTGCTTACTCTAAACACATGGGTGGGAAAACCCTTGCAGTGGCAGGAAGAGAGTCTGAATGGCCTTTTGTTCCTTCTTCAGCTCAATCTAATGCTGGGGGGTCGGGGCAGCTCTGTTTCTACCATCCAGTGAGAGGGCTCATTAGGATCAGAGGCGCGGCCTGGCACCAAGCTGAGCTGCAATTGATTGGGCGTGGCAAGCTGGCCTGTCATAAACTCAGCTCCTGCAGCCAGCCACCACACTGAGAGTCTGTGTGGAGGATGGCACAGGACAGCTGAGCTGAGTTATCATTGGAGGGCAATTTGTCTAAGTGGGCCAATGTGGGTATTGGTAGCTTGTATTTTTTAATACATATCAGATGAGCGTAGTAGATTGTCTTAGAAAGTTTGACTATTTGCAGAATTTTCTATTTGGCAAGATACATGGATATTGCTTTGAACTTTAAACTCTCTTGTTCTCTGCACTGCAAGAAGCTAAAATCACAAGAAAGGGGTTGTGATTGTACTCTATGTAATGTGAGCACCCTCTAGAAGGAGCAGAGATTTTGGTAATCCCCATCAGTTATCAGACTGATGAAGAAATGAGTTAAGGAGAGACTGGGGATGATTAATAACATCTAGAAGCACCTGTCCATCCTTCAGAGTGAAATTTCCTTCTTCAAGTAGTGTTCCCATGGTTGCTCCACTTCAGGGAAGTTTCAGCCTCTCGAGCCCTTGATTGGAGATCTCTAGCTAGCAGTGTGTGTTCAGCTTGTGCATGGGCCCTATGCCTCCTCACAGCAAGCACCGAGGTTACATATCCTTACCTACCATGTTGGCCCAAGACAGAACACTAGCATGTCCACCTAGAGCGTACTCTTTCCTCTTTACTTTTTCTATGAAAGTTAGTCTAGAGTTGTCATTATTGTAAGTATAGTTCGTAAGTTTAATTTAGGTGAGAGGATCATATCAGGGTATGCCTGATTCACCAGGCTTCAAATGCTGCCTCTCCTCCTGGGAAACTATACTGGTCAGCAATGTCATTCTGTGTGTGTCCATTGCCTGGGGGAGTCCCATATCTTCCATAAGTACTCCTTTTGTTTAGCCCTTAATTCGTGGGCTATGGAGAATAGGGAGATAAAGCTCAGACTGTTGACAATGGAATGCTCCCTGAAACCACCCTCAGAGCCATGTCCTTTCCAGTAGCACAGGATTTCAAGTACTTGAGGAATCTCTGAGTGACCAGAGATGAACCAGAGTCTCCTTTGCTGTCAGGTACAAAGTACCTCATGGTACTGAGACCTCAGTCTCTGAGTGACCTCTCCACAGTACAGGACTTTCCTTCATTCTCATTGACTGCCGTCCCTCATGGAATGATGTGGAGAAAGAAGAAGAGGACTGCTAATCAATCTCCTCGATTTCTGTTAGGAGTTATCCTACATAATGCTTTGGGAATTCACCCTCGTGTGGGGAGGACTTTGAGATGTATCAAGCACAGTGGAACCAGCCCTATATGGTACTTCCATTCCCTTATGGACCCTCACAGTGGTCATATTAAGACCTGTGGGCTTCCTATTGCAATAATTCAATAAACCACAGATACCATCCCTTAGGGTTCAGTTCCACATCCTCCCTCTACCCTTCCAAGGACAGAGGAGACATTTGAGGGGGTGGAGGCTAGGGCATATGAGGAAGTCACCCCTGAAACTGCCATTTCATCATCATCACTGGGTGAAGTGATCATGCGAATGACTTCAAGCAACTCCAAGACCTCATTAGAAAGGTAGCAGACTGCAGATCCCTATGGTGGAGGTCAAAGACCAGCAGGAACGCCCTCCACATTGGTGCTATTTATTAATAAGGGTCTCCTGGATCTGACTAAGATGGTACGGCAAATGGCAGCCACTATTCCACCAAAGTACAAAAGGCAGAGAAAAAGTATTATGTGCCCCCTAAGGATTCTGATATTTTGTTTTCCTATTCCACCTCCTAACTCCCTTGAGGTGAACGAGTGAGTTACATAACACTTTTCAAGGGCTACCCCCAGGACAAGGGTCAGAAGCGACTGGAACTCTTTGGACAAAAGTCTTACTCACCCCAACCTTGCGGTTCCAGATCACAAACTATCAGACAGTCATGGCCAAATTTAACTTTACTAATTGCAACAAGCTTACAGCCTTCATTGAACATCTGCCATATGATTGCCAGGAATAATTCCAGTCTACTGTTGCAGAGGATCAGCTGTTGGCCAGAAAAGCTCTCCAGACACCCTTAGATGCACCAGGTACTGCTGTCAGATCCATCACCATGGTGGTGGTTATGAGCAGGAAGTGCAGGATCCAGATTTCAGGGTTTCCAAGAGAGGTCCAAAACACAGTAGAGGACCTCCCCTTTGATGGTCAAAAACTCTTCTCGGAGACCATGAATGACTCCCTGCACTCATGCAGGGACTCCAGGGCTACCCTACATTCCTTGCCTAGGAACAAGAAGAGTTTCAGTAGGTCACAGAGTGCCCAGAGATCACAGTCTGCTCAGTCTCGGCATGCCAAAGACGCATGCAATCTCCCAGAAATAGACACAGGTTTCAGAAGAAACCTCCATAATCAACCAGACGTAAACAAAACAGCAATTTTTCAAATTCTCCTATTCCTCTGATTTTACAGTTGTACCCTTTAGCCCACTTCCCTCCACTGGGGGACCACTTTGTCCATTTCCCCCAAACTTGGGAGCAGCTCACCATGAAGCAGTGGTTTTGGAGGTCATAACATCTGGCTATGCCACCCAGTTCTTGTCACTCCTTCCCTTCTCCATCCCACTTCAGGGACCCCTCTCATGAGCTTCTTCTAAAGCAAGAGGTGGACTCTCTCCTCTGACTAGGAGTGATAAAGCTTGTCGCTTCCCCTTACAGGATCAGGGGATTCTACTCAAAATACTTCCTAGTAGCAAAAAGGGATGGAGGTTGGAAGGTGATCTTAGACAGCTGAACAGGTTCGTGAAGCTTCAAAGGTTCAGGATAGTGATTCTAGCAACTATAATTCCTGCTCTAGAGGCAAGGGATTGGTTTCTATCCCTTGACCTACAAGACACCTACTTCCATACAGCCATACACTCATTGTACAGAATATACCTATGATTCTCTATAGGCCAAAATAATTTCCAATACCAAAATTATACTTCGGTCCCAAGGGTGTTCTCAAACGTTCTAGCAGAAGTGGAGTCTTACCTTTGGCAGGATGTAATTCTCATCTTCCCATACCTTGATGACTGGCTTCTCAAAGGCCGTTCTTTTGAGGCAGTGTTGTCGTCATTCACAAAGCCCTTTCTCTGTTCAGGGATCTGGGCCTAGAGCTGACTGTGAAGAAATCCATATTACTATCGATACAAGAAATTCAGTTTATAGGGGCATACTTGGACCCAGTGATAGCCAGAGTCTACTTCCCTTTAGACAGACTTGTAAGCCTGTCAGGACTGGTAGGGATGTTTCAGGGAAGCTCTTGGACATCAGTAAAGAACAGTCTTCAACTCCTTGGTCATATGGCAGCATACACCTTTTTGACCAATCATGCAAGATTATGCCTCCTCTGTTTCCAAGGTTGATCAAGAACTGCCTATTCTCTGACCAGGGATGCCCTGGAGAAGCAAGTGGTGGTCCCATCACATGTAAAGAACTTCCTAATCCGGTGGAGGGAGTAACTCCATATTTGTGCAGGCATTTCTTTCTGCTGTCTAACCCTATCATTGACTCTTAACAACTGATGCATCCCTATTAGGGTGGCGGGGCCCAACTCAGCACCCTCACTGTTCAGGGCAGATTGATGGCCCATGAAACTAACCTCCATATCAACCTTTTGGAGCTCAGAGAGGTCAGGAATGCTTGCCGCCATTTCCTGCCCTTCATTGGGGCAAAACTATCAGAGTCTTGATGGACAGCATATTCTGCATGTTTTACATCAACAAGCAAGGAGGAGAAAGATCTCCCTCCTGGTGCACTGAAGTTATAAAGCTGTGGAACTGATGCACAACCAACTGCATCCAGACGTCAGCAGCCTACCTTCCAGGCACCTTGAACATCATTGCTGATGCCCTTAGCAGACATTTCTTCCATGAATATGAATGGGAGCTAGATATACAGATCCTCCAAGACATATTGCAAAGATGGGGTTGATTGGAGATGGACCTTTTCACTACCTCCAAGAACAGGAAGTGTTTCTTCTGTTCAAAGGAGGATCTAGGTCACTGCTCTCTGGGGGGTGCCTTCCTTCTACTGTGGAAGAGGAGTCTGTTTTATGTCTTTTCCCCAACACTCCTAATTCTAAGGGCGATGAACAAGAGCAGGCTTGACAAGACCAGTTATTCTCACAGTATCTACATGGCTGAAACAAACTTGGTACCCTTACATGCCTCAGCTCTGGGTCAAGCCACCGATCAAGCTACTCAACTGTTCCCCATCTCCTGTCTCAGGATGTGGGTCATGAACTTTATCTCAAACTGGCAGTTCTGCGTCTCAGAGCCTGCCTCCTGGATGGTTCTTGGGAATAGAGGTTTCCTGCTCCTTAGAGGTGTGGCAGGTGTTACACAGAAACAAAACATCACTGCTTATTTGTGGAAATGAAAGAGATTCATCCACTGGTGTGGTTGTTGCTACCCCAGCCTGAGTTGGTTCCCCCTTTCCCTCATCTTGAATTATTTGCTGGATCTGAAGACATCCAGGTTATCCATCAGCAAAGTCAAGGTACTCCTGGCTGCCATATCAGCCTTTCATCCTTTAGTCAAGGAATTCTCCATATTTGATCACTTGGTATTGTCCAGATTTATTAAGAGACTGTCTCTGTCCCTGCATTAGACACCCCACTCTATCCTGGGACCTCAGTCTGGTTCTCAACCACTCACAAGACCTCCATTGGAACCAATGGCTACCTGCTACCTTCTTCATTTATCTATGAAGATGGCCTCAGGCCTAGTTGCCATCATGTCAACCTGTAGGGTCAGAGAGATTGAAGCTTTGATGGCACATCCCACCATTTTTACCATGTTCTTTTGTGATAAAGTTTCTTTACAATCACATCCTAGGTTCCTACCAAAGATTACATCAGATTTTCACATTAACCATTCTATGCATCTACCAGTATTCTACTCAAAACCCCACAGTTCTCAGCAGGAATCCTACTGCTATACCCTGGAAGTTAGAAGGGCCTTAACCTTTGACTTATATAGAACTAAGAAGATCACCTAGACTCTTCATATCTTTTGTGTGTATCTTTCTACCCAAAGACTTTCAAAATGGCTATCAGATTGTATCTATGCCTGCAATGAATCTGCAGCTGCTCAGCCCCCCAAATCACAAGTGACATCTACTGCATTTCTGAAGAATATCCCAGTTTCTAAGATATGTAAAGCTGCTACCTAGTCTTCAACCCATACCTTTTCAAAGCATTACACCTCCTCCACGCTGTCAGATCTGATGCATCACTTGGCTCTGCAGTACTATCTTCTGTTTTGGATCCTGTTCCGAAGCCCTCTCCTCCTTCTGGGAATATTGCTTGGAAGTCGTCTGAAATGGAGTACCCATAGGGACACTACTCAAAGAAGAAGGAAAGGTTACTCACTCTGTCCACTAACTGTAGTTCTTTAAGATGTTCTTTAAGATATCCCTATGGGTGTTCCACTACCCACTGCTTTGGTTGTGCTTTACAGGTTGACTGAGCAGAGAAGTAATTGAGGCTTTTCTCCCACACACCCCTATATAGCCTTGATGGCTGTCAGGAGGTGGCTTAGAGCACATGCCCATGCTGAACAGGCACCACTAGCTAGAATTCTCTGATCAAGGGCCCGAGAGGTGCATGGACGCTTGGAGGAGAACACCCATAGGCGCACACATCTCAAAGAACTACTGTTACTGCACAGCTTGAGTAACATTTCCTTCTCAGTATAGAGGCTGAAGTTTCTGACATGTGGGAATGGAGGAGATTTGGGTGGGGACTCTGTCCACAGGCATGTGCATGATAACACCTCTTTGATTACTGCTGGAGGATTTTTGTGGTAACTGCAAGAAATAGCAGAGTTAGGGTCAGGGGTTCAAATATTACACATATCCAAGTTCTTGAGTAGCGTGCAGAGAGAGGACTCATGGCTTCCATTCCAGCTCAGTGGCTGGAATACTGGACATGGAAAGACTATGGAGTTGCTTCGTTCCACATCTGTAGGTGAGAGCTGATCCCAACACCCTCAAGCCCTGCATAATTCCTCACACAAAACTTCTTTCACTGTCTCCATATAGGGGCCTTTGTATGAATCTCATCTTCCACTCCTCTTTAAGGCTAAATTTTTAAAAGGACCTGAACCTAACCTCCAATTCTGAGCCAGAATTCATTTGGACCTGCAGTTAATTGTTGGCAAAATTCTGCCTCTTCAAAATTGAAGGCCCTCTTTCAGAACATTTGTATGTGTGTCTCAAATCCTTACTTTAATAGGTGTCACTGTGGCTTTGTCTTTTCAAAAGTTTTAATATCAGGGTGTACTTCCACCCTTGTACTTTTTTAAATGGCACCCTTGATATGTACTTTAAGTCTAGTTTGATAAACATCACTGATGAAAAAGATTTCCACTAGCTCCAAATTGTGGACAGTAACTTTATGACACTTTATAGCAGAGAAATGTTGTTCAAGGTTAGATATCTGCAAGGTCACTACTGAAGGAATTTTCTATATAAAGTGGGGAAGAAATAAAATTCATATTTTAACTTAAAATTGCTGACTCGGGTGACCTGTAGAGCAAAAGGTCAGTCTTGAGGGAGTTATAACAAAAGCTCCTCTCTTAAGTATTCAAGAGAGACATTAACAGCTTAACTTGAAACAAGAGAGCTGTAGGTTGGAGGCAAAACCTTGTGCAGGAGAAAGCCAAAATAGATTACCATCAAGTCATCAGTGCTACACCAAGTCCGAACCACACTTTTTAAGGTTTGCACGAAGCTTGCAGGTAATTTTTGGGCAGTCAGTGAAATGCACCAAATGCTATGGTTGTGCATTTTCACTTCCTTTACAATATCTGGAATTGTTGTCTGGTGCACACAAGACTACTACACCTACTTTTTCATCTATAAATAAAAATGCAGTTAAGTGCTTAAATTGGAGGAGTGATATGGGGTTTTGCAACACCCCACTTCTCACCATGGTCAGCGGAAAAAAGTGGGAAAAAGTTACTTCATATCAGTTTTATTTCTCAGTCTGACCACTAGGTGCACTTTTTTCACCCTATTGCCCCCCCTACACATCTGCAAGGGATAAAGTGGAGGGAGGAAGGGAAGGTACTCTACATTGCTAGGATATGTTGTATTTTGCTTCTTCCCCCTCACCTTTCTCTCTCCCTTTTGCTGATGTTTCTCTGCTTTTTTTGTACTCTCCTTGCCCTACTGTGTTTTAACTTTAGCATTTACAATCACTGCTAATCTAAATGCTGTTAGAAGTGAAAGGGGTGCATGCTGCTGAGAGTTTGTGTGTCTGTGTACATATCAACCCTTAATCAAAATCTATGAAGACAATAACTGTGACTGCTACAATGATACTGGTCAGATAGTTAAAGTGGTTCATAGCTAACCACTGATTGTAGGTGTTTTCTAGCTAGATTTCATCTAGATACAACAATACATGGCCACTTCTCAATGGGAGTGTCTGGGTGATAAGAAATTTTGCCTACTTCCTTGAATGGGAGCTGGTCTTTTGGAAAGCTGGCTAACAATACACATTGTAAAGCAGGTGAATGGTCCCACTATTGTCTTTCCTGACTTACACGCTACGTTGGTGGAGTTGGGAGGTGAAAGGATCTGAGTCCTGGCTCCCACGCCCTCTGCCCAGAAGTCTGCGTGACCTCGAGGACTCCTCTTTGACTCCCCTGTATGGCAGAGTCCTTGTAACCCTGACAAGGCTGGGCCCAGGATTCCTGGTGCTCAACCTCCAGTCTTATCATGGTCACTTAGGACAGGGGCTCGGGTGCTCCCTCTCCAGGATACCCTCTCCACACTGGATGCTTCACTGACCCACTGATCATTGCATATAGTTCAAAGCAAATACAATTTATTAAACAGCAATCATTTTTTACAAATAAGGAAAGCATGGGAAAGGTTAACGGAAAACACCTAACGCTGCCCCGTAGGCACAGGAACACCATGAACAGTGTCTCTAGGATGTAAGAGAAGCTCACAATCTGTCCCACACACATCCCAGGCCTCCTTCTCTGGCCCTGACTGTGCTGCAGGAATGTAATGGGTTGGAGACTTGCTCTGGTGGTGGCCACACATCCTCAGGCTCTGGGTGGCAGGACCCTTCTTCCCAGTCTGGCCTGCAAGACCTCTTTTCCAGTGGCATCTCCCTGCACTGGGCCCTCTGCCCAGGGTCCCCCTTGCTCTTCCCAACCACTCTCGGCTCCAGGCTGCTCCATCTCCACTCTGCCTCAGCACTGCCTCCAGACCAGCTCCCTGGGCTGCTCCTCTGGCCCCTGTGGTTCTGGCCACTGCATCTCTGGGTGCAGCTCTCTCCTTAGCTCAGCCCTGCTCTGTCCTGGCAGCTCCAGCTCACACAGAGGACAGGACCCTCTCCTCCCTGCACAACCTCTCCACTCTGTCAGTCAGGCTGCTCTTGAGCATTGACCTCTCCCCCACTGGCCTTTGGGACTGTTAGTCTCAGGGTCCCGATTTCTCATCAACCCTTCCCCTTTCCTTTGGTACTAAGAGATGGCCAACCAGAATCCCCAACTAAGTTTCAGTAAGGGCCCAACTGCCCCCTTACTCTGGCCTCAGCAACAAAGACACTAATGCTTCGGCATCCTCTTTAGATTCTTCTGAAACTACCCGTGGTGGCACCCAAAACAGGATTAGAATTCTGGCCCTCCCACTAGGAGTTATGGCACTTGACGTCAGTGTTGGCTGCAGACGCATGCCCCCCGTGTAGGTGCTGTCTCAGCTCTGCACAGGTAACTGAGATGGCACTCATGATCGAATGAATCGACATGACCACGGATCCACTGAGCAATGAAGACACCCGGCCAGATTTATTGCAGCTGAAGCACAATGAGAAGCAACCTATAGCTTACAAGTACACTTCAAATACAAGTGCTCTGTTACAATGGAACAGCACAATTAATGGTGGGACTCTGTTATCCCCTAGGCTGAACAGCATCATTTCCTCCGATACTCACTTTTATACACTGTTACAGACATGTTTAATTCTGCCCCTTTGACGCAGGTAGTTGCCACCCTCTTGATGTAGTCTGATACCACCCTTTACCTTGCACTGGATGGTACAGGCAAAACATGTCTATTTGTCATATCAAAAGACATGTCTATCCATTAAAGTCATTGCAGGCGGTCAGGGGGCTCTTGTTATCTCTTTGGTCCTAGTACCTTCTGTCTCTGATATATATTTTTAGACTTTGGTAATGTTTTGGGAATATATGTGTTTGCAGTATCAGCTTTCTTCTTGCCAGTTTTTGTGAGGTCATAAGTTCACAGCCTGACTCCTGCTAATTTGGCTTTATAACAGACTTGACCATTCTTTTAGCTTAAGCCTTATGCCTTGGCCTCTTATGCTAGGCTTCAGGCCTCATGCTCTCACGTTCTACTACAGTACCTAATGCTGACGAGGGTCATATAGGGTCAAATTCACTTCACCGGCAATTTTCACTTCTTCACACCAGAGCTGCTGCACTCTGTGAGGCTCTCACACACAAACATCCTTAGGAACAGCAAGCAGGCTGTGAGAGCATATATACCTTGGCAGTTCTGACGTAGTGCACTCTACTCACCTATTGCACCCCTCACTGTCGACACTGCTGCTTATACTGGGTGTGCAGTGTCTGTACTCTGTATACCACCCTAAGTGTAGATATAACTTAGAATCATGACTGAAATGCACAACAGTCACCAAGATAGGCCTTTTACTCAGAAATCCATTCAAGACTTATTCAAATTTGAGTCCTCTGAGAATAAAGCTGGAGTGGGAATGAGGAAGAATAGACAGACAATGGGTGAAAAACATACAAAAGGAATCCAATTTGGTAGCTTTGGGGGATTAAACTGAATAGATAGCATTACAGGGAAAGTAGCTAAATAGAAATTTTCAGGTGTATCTTCCTGTATCTTTCATATTCCTGATGTTTCTTCTGGCATTCTCAAGGAATAAAGCTCTCTGCTCTTTACATTGACAGACATTGAATGTGGCTGCCTGTGTGTAGTGTCAATGGCCTAAAGAGGGCTGTGGTATTGAGAGTAGTGCCACAAAAGATCCTTTGTGGTACAGTTGTGGTTAAAGTAAATCATTGGACCAGAAGAAAATAAGGCACCATCATCATTGCCCACACCTTTTCATTCGGTTGGAAAATCCTCCCAGAACCCTGTTACATGTTAATTTGCACTAAATTACAGTGAGTGATGCATCTGACAAAGTGGGTTGCAGCCCACGGAAGCTTATGCCTGAAGAAATGTGTTACTCTTTAAGATGCTACAGGACTCTCATTGTTTTTACAGTGATTTTAGTTATTACACACAGATGAACACAAAATAAGCATTTTATGCATACCATTATTGCAATTAATTTAAAAGATATGAACAATGACTAGCCTCTTATTGCAAATTGTTGCCCAGATTTATACATTTGTATAAATATCTTAGTCTGAAGAAATTATAACCTCTTTCTAAGGCAGATATCCATGGTTCCATCCCACACCTTCATTCTACTATCTTCACAAATTTTAATTTCAACTAAATGGATACACATGGGACAAAGTATCTAGATTACTTTTAACAAGAAATAAGCTTCAGTTTTCACCTGTCCTATATGTTTCTCTCTTAACAGTCATATTTATCATTTCTGTGATTTACCTAAAGCAGTCTACAAGCTGCCAGTCCACTCCACTTTCTTAGCCAGCCCATTCAATTTCAGTAGAGTTCCTTCAACTATTTGTTATGCCATTGGATGTTCCTAACATAATACAGTCAACAGGCTGCTCCAGTTCTTTATGTCAGCCTTTCAGTTCTTCACTTTATGGATTTTAAGGCCAGAAGGGAGTATTGGATCATCTAGTCAGACCTCCTGTGCAATGCCTGCCCTTGAATTATACCCAGCTACTCCCTGTATTGATCCCAATAACTAAAGCTTATCTCCAGAAAGGCATCCCGTCTTGATTTGAATACTTCAGAAGACTGACCTTTTCCCTTGGTAGTTTGTTCCAATTGTTAGTTGACCTCATTATTAAAAGTTTTCCTTTATTATTAATTTGAATTTGCCTATCTTTAACTTCCAGCCACTGGTTCTAGGTATACTCTTCTCTGCTAAATTTGAGCCCTTTAGTACCTGGTATGATCTGTGGGTTCTCCATTAAATGCTTACCTTTGAGGCAATCTATGCCAGGGTAGAGGCTAAGCATCAGAAGGTGCAGTCTTTGGGATCAGTCAAACATTAAAAAGTTTGGATGCTGCCTGGATGATCCCGACCATCAGAGTCTACAAAAATGAATGGAAACTCACAGGAACAAACTTTTGCATAAGATTTGATACTCATGCTGATAGATACAAGCATAACCTGATAACTCAAGTATTTTTGTTGTTGTTGTTTTCATTGAGCTGGCACCTAGAGGCCCCAATCAGGGATAAGGGCCCCACTGTGCTAGGTACTATATACATGCAGAACAGGATGTTTTCTGCCCCCAAATGTTTACAGTCTAACTAACTAATTTTGTGGGGGCAGGGCAGGGACTTTGTGTTCCAAGTGGAGATCAGGAGTGGGAGAATTTATCTATACATTTTAGAATGGGAAAGGTGCAATTTTCATTCGTTTTTTTAAATGGTTGGAGGTTCTTTCTCTTCTTTTTTGTTTAAAAAGAATTGCCCATCCTTAGTGCCAATATTGCTGTATAAGATATATAAATTATCTTATAATGTCATCTACACAAACTACCTCTAGCCATCGCACCTTGTTAAAGCTAGGTTTCTTGCTTTTTATTTTTTGTCTTCTGTTTTATGAGGCTTAATCTTACAGGTAATTTCTTTCTGTAAAAGGAAAACATAACCTTTCAGAGTTAAGTAATGATGATTTTAACAAGCATAGGGTGTTAAAACCCATTCACCAAAATAATGACCTAACCCAGTGGAACTCTCAAGGTTTCTTACTGAGGGCTCTAAATAAAGGATCAGCCCAAAAGTTATGTTAGTATGTATAAACAGGATGTCTACTGAATTCGTGGTGGAGGTTTACAATTACATCATTCTATTTCCAGTTCAAACCAAAACTTTCTTTCCAAATCTCTCCCCCCACCCTGTAATGTGACTGAAAACTTTATAAATACAAAACTTATTTTACAAAAGAGAATGACAAGAGTATGTTTCACTGAACCATTCATGATGCATAAACAAGTGAATGACTGTGAGAAGAATGATATCTGAAGTTATGGCAGAATTGCCACATGGGCTTCAATAGCATAACCTGGGATTTCCATAACCTTACGGGATCTCCGAAAGGCAATGATTTCTTAAGGGTTTTTTGTTTGCATCTCTAGTTCTTGCACCATCCATATCAGAAATTTTCTTCGATCTGATCTCTCTCTCTCTCAAAAAAAAAAAAAAAAAAAAGAAGCAGGAAGCTAAACTGCTTAAGGAAATGGAAAAGCCTAATTATTATTTGAAACTGCTCACAGAGATGAAGAAGTGCAACAAAGGAGAGTTCAATGTGTATGGCTATTTTTGAAATTCAGAAATTTAAGCTTTTTAGCTGCAGTGAGGAATATATTTCTCAAGGAAACTTCAAGAGAAAAAGAAATTCTTCTTCATTTCATAGTATGCATAGTGCTCTGGGAATGTGGGGGTGTTCGCATCCACATGTATATGAGACAGCATAGAACTTTTCTCTGTAAACAAAACTAAACAAGAAAGTTTGGGATTTGGGGAAGTTGTTTTATTTTAAACCTACTTTCTCTCATCCTTAATCAATATTCATAACATTCATTCATTTTTATTGAGAGCTTCACAGAACTCATGAGTCTGACTAGTAGAGGCTAAATCCAAATCATATGTAAAAATCAATGGAAACATTCTTATTGACTGCAATAGTAATTGGCTCATGTCCTAAGTGAAGTACCTTAACAATGAGCAATTATAGATTGTCTTTAATTTGGCTACCGAAGGATAATATGCCCTACTTGTGATTTTCCCATTGCACACGATCAGGAACAAATAGGCAAAATCTCAGGATTCCACTTCAACAAATAATCTTATGTAAATCTGAGATCAATAAGCACCCACAGCAGGACTCTTTGGTCACTAAATTCACCTAGTGTTGCTTCAGCAAAGCTTCCGTGCAGCAGCTGCCTCCAAGTGCTGACACCAGTGCAAGGAGGCATATTGGCGGTCAAGTTAAGGGCATGGTGGAGCTGTGCTCCAATGTGCATAATTATGGAATTTAGTTGGAGTTGGTGCCCTGCTTCTGTAATTTCCACCAGTGGCTAAGGATCAAGGTTCTGAGGCCAGCTCCCCGCAGCTGTCACTGTCCACTGTTTCTGAGTTCAGTTGTACTGGAGAATTGCCTGTCTAATGTAAAATGAATAGTTATTGTGTGAAAACCTACTTGTTTTTTTAATTGCGGATAAAATGTCAATGGTATTTTAGAAAATTGGGTTTAAAAAAATTACATTTTAGAATATTTAGATGATTAAATATTCTCACTAAGCACCCTGCTCAAGCCATTCTTATACAAATTATTGTTTTATACAGCTCAGGTTTGGATGGAATATTATCAGGCCAGATTGTTGTCAATGAAGTGATGCCAATTTACACCAGCTGAGGATTTAGATCATTCTGTTTAAGGGAAAAGACTGACCATTTTTGGCATATACCATTTGGTGTCCCCGGTCAGTGATGTTTTTAACCAGTCTTTAAAAGCGTCCAGTGACAGCAATTCCACAGCATCCCCTGGAAGTCTAGTCCAGAATTTAACTACCTTTATCGTTAGAAAGTTTTTCCTAATATCTAACCTATATCTCCCTTTCTGCAGATTAAGCCACTACTTCTTATCCTACCTTTGGCGGAGATGGAGAAAAATTTATCCCTATCCTCTTTATAACAGCTCTTAATATATTTGAAGACTTTTAACAAGTCTCGCCTCAGTCTTCTTTTCTCAAGACTAAACATACTCCATTCTTTTAACCCTTCCTCATAAGGCAGGTTTTCTAACCCCACATCATTTTTGTTGCTCTCCTCTGGACTCTCTCCAATTTGTCCATATCTTTCTTAAAGTGTGACACCCAGACCTGGATACAGTTTTCCAGCTGAGTCCTCATGAGTGCAGAGTAGAGTGGGGCAATTATCTCCCCTTGTCTTACAGCACTCCTATTAATACAACCCCGAATATTAGCCTTTTTCTCAACTGCATCACTTGGTTAACTCATATGCAATTTATGATCCACTATAATTCCCTAGATTCTTTTTTAGAAGTATTACCAGCAATGGTATCATCTAGTCAGTTATTCCCTATTTTGTAGTTGTGAATTTGATTTTTCCAGTGAGTTACTTTGAACATATCGATATTAAATTTCATTTTTGACTTCATAACTGTTCTCCAATTTGTCAAGGTCCTTTTGAATTCTAATCCTGTCCTCCAAAGTTCATGTAAACCCTCCCAGATTGGTATCATCAGCAAATTTTATAAGTATACTCTCCCCTCTATTATCCAAGTAATGAAAATATTACAGGCCTCTGAGGAACCAACTAGATGTGGCCTCCCAGTTTGACTGCAAACCACTGATAACTACTCTTTGAATACAGTTTTGCACCCACCATATAGTAATTTGGAGGACAGGATTAGAATTCAAAATGATCTGGTTACAGCGGCCTCTGGATGGCCATGTGGAAGTGCTTACAGCTTGGCAGCTTGGCAAGCCTGGGTTGAAGAGCTGTTGAGGCTTATGTTACCGCTCATACCCCTCAGAGGTGCCCTCTGCTGACCTGGGATTATCTGAATTGGCTGCACAGAAGGCTTCCACAAGGTCAGGGGCATGGATTTGGGATTCTGGCTCCAAGTACAGTTCTTCTGGGCCATTACTCTACAAGTTTACAAGGTACCAGAAGGAGCTGCATTTGATTTTTCAAGTCCAGTAGCTCATGGACCCTATATTCATCATGTCCTTGGATCCACATCAGAGGGAGGGGGTGGTTGAACCCAGTGAGTGAAGGGGCTGTCAGGCTACATGAAATATTGAGTGTATTCTGAGGGATCTGGGTAACTGAAGCCTCAGAGTCACTTGGTTGATTATCTGGCTGATGGAATATGGCCTGAGGTATCAGTATTTCAGTTTACAACATCGACAGTTGATGCCGTTTGGGTGAGAGCCACACTTTTTGCCTAGCAGTGAATACTAGCCCTTCCTAACACTGGCTGTCAGTGTGCTGCTTGTAATCTTCCTTGGCCTTATCCAGGAGTGTCTTGAGTTCTTCTTGGACCTCATTGATCTTGTGCACCCAGTTGGCTGCCCTGGGATTGGTGGAGTTGACAGATGTGGCTGGGTGGAGACGGAGGTGAAAGATACCATTTGCATAGAACAGACTCTGCCCAGTGGAGACATGGACAGCATTGTTGTATACAAACTCTGTTTGTGGTAGGAAGTTCAGCCAGTTATTCATGAAATTCATGAGGTAGCACAAGCATTGTTCTAATACTTGATTCACTTGTTCAGACTGATGGGAAGTCTGATGGTGGATCTGTAGGCATTGACCGCAATCAGCTGGGTTTCACACCAGAACCATGACACAAACTATAGACCCCAGCCAATTGTGACTCACTCTGGGAGCCCACAGAGATCAATGTTGTCAGTCACCAGGAGCTGGTCCACTTCTGCAGAGGGCAGGTGCACAATGGGGATAAAGTGGGCTGTTTCTGTCAGTTGCTCAACCATGGGGAGATCCACAGTGTGCCAGTTAGACACTGGGAGCTTGATCATGAAGTCCAGGGTAAAGACTGCCCAAGGTCTGTTCAGGATCTCAGAAGGCATTAAGAGTTCAGTGAAGTTTTGAGCATGCCATCTTGGTGCATGCGTATATCTTACAGAAATCAACATATGAGTGGATGTTGTGTGCAGTCAGGGCCATCAGAAGGATCAGGTGGGCCAAACGGGGGGTCTTGAGTAGACCGAGATGGCCTGCTAATGATGAGTTGTGACAGAGGTATAATATCTGAAACTGAGAAGGTCCTGCTGGAACATACAAGCAGTCCTTGACACATGCCAAGCCATCTTGGACTTTGTTGTGGCTTGCTTTTATGTTCCTTAGGAGGAGGTTCCTTCCCTGTAGCTAAGCAGATCACTGACATGAGGTCTTATGGAATAGCAGGAAGTTTCAGGGCATAAGAAAGCATGAGGACTCAGCATGGTGGGGAGGGCTCTTGGCTGGCAAGATAGTCCCTTTTTTGGGACAAAGCATTTATGGTCTTGTTCTGGGCACCAGGGGGTACGTGATGATGAAATTGAAGAATGTGAAGAACAGAGACTACTGAAGCTGCCTCTGATTCAGCATTTTGTCTCGGTGGAGGTACTGTATGTTTTTATGATCTGTGTAAACCTGTACTGGGTATCGAGCAGTCTTCAGATAGTGGCACCACTCTTTGCAGGTCACCTTGATAGCCAGAAGCTCCTTATCTAGAATTTCATAATTCCGTTTGGCTGGAGTGAACTTTCATGAATAGTAGATACAATGGTGGAGGTGCTGTTAGGGACCACATCTTTGACACAGTATAGACCCAATTGCCATATTGGAGGCAGTGGTCTTGATGACAATTAGTTGTGCTAGGTAGGGATGGGTGAGGATCAGGTCACTGGTAAAGGTCAACTTGAGCCAGTCAAAGGCTCATTGGGCCTCTGGAGCGTGTGGCGTTTTTGTGGAGAAGCGCTGTCAATGGATTGATGTGAAAACCTGGAGATAAAAAAATCTGAAACCACAGGAAGTGCTGATGTTTCAGGGTAGGGGGCGGGCCACCCAGGTCTGAACCACCTCCACCTTCTTGGGGTCCATTTGGAGGTCCTGTGGGGACAGCATGTATCCCAGGAGTTCTGGTCAAAGCTGCATTTTTCCAACTTTGCATATGAGCCATGTTGGTGGAATCATTTCAGGACTGACTGGATGTTCTGGGTGTGTTGCTTGGGATCCTTGTAAAAAATGAGAATGTTATTTGGGTAGACTACAATATACTGGTCTAGGATGTCATGGAAGACCTCATCCACAAAGGGCTGGAATGTTGTGGTGGCATTTTAGGGGCCAAATGGCATCACCAGGTATTTGTAGTGGCTGTACTGGTATCAAAAAGCCCTCTTGTATTCATCCATGCCTTGGATGTGAACCATGGTGTAAGCCCCCAACAGGTCAAGTTTCATGAACACTTGGGCTGACTGTACACAGTCCATTTTTGTGAGGATGAATTGAAGGGTTATTGATTCCTGGTGGTAACCTGATAGAGGGCCTGGTAAGCCACTCATAGCAGGGTTCCAGCTTTCATTTTAACAAAAAGAACTGTGGGCCCAGCGGAAGAGGTAGATGGCTATATCTAGTCCTTGGCTGGATTCTGCTGGAGATAGGAACACAGGGCATCCAGCTCAGTTTCCAACAACATGTAGATACAGCCCAATGGCACTGTGGCCTCTGGTTGCAGCTTGATTGGGAAGTCATAATCCCAGCAGATAGTAGGTTATTGACATTCTTCTTGAAGATGTCAATGTAGCTGCTGTACTGAAGTCAACTCTGGTGGTGGGCCCACTTAACCACAGCCAGTGCCTGCAGGGCTGCATCTTGGTTCTGGGATTCATCAGGTGGTATATATAAGCAGACTTGCTGGCAGAATTTGGAGCAGAAGTCAGGGCTAGCTTCTGGCAACTTCCAGAAGCACCATCTCCTGTGTCACTGGCCATGACAACAGGAGTAACACACCTATAATTTCCACTAGGTCAGGGATCATCTTTGATTGTACTAGAACATCCAGAGCTTTAGCCATGTTGGCATCTATGAAGTTGCCTGCTGCCCTGGAATCCATCAATGTCCACTGTGAGAGAATTTGGTAAGGCTGCACCTGAGCACAGAAGCAGACCTGAATTGTAAGGTGCAGGGAGCAATCACCATACCAGGGGCATGCCTCAGTGAAGAGTAGGAGGGCATTATCTTGGGGCTTGTCGATGCCAACCCCCTCTATTGATCCTGGGTATGGTCATTTTCCAAGGTGGGTTGTGCTAGAGCTCAGGATGGGCAGCTGGCAAAAGCATGACCAGATCCCCCACAGTATAAACACAGCCTATGGGAATTACTGTGCTCTTTTTCCTCATGGATGTCATGACTCCAGGTGATATCTGCTATGTGTTATAGGGGCTTGGTTTGGAGAGCGGTACCAATGGGAGCTGGTGAGGTAGTGAGTCAGACCACTTCCTTGCCTCACATCTCTTATGAAGCCTATTGTCGATGCATATGATGAGGTCAACAAAGGCATCTAGATTTGTTGGGGCCTCCACATGAGCTAGCTTGTCCTGAATCTCCTCATGTAATCCCCACTAGAACTGGGAGAGGTGAGCCACTTTGTTCCAATCAGAGTCAGAGTCTAGTCACCGAAGGAAGGCAGTGTAGGAGGAAGCTGGACCCTGTTCCTGCTGGAGTTTGCACAGGGCTGCCTAGACTTAGCAGGCAAGGAGGGGACCATCAAATATGGCAGAAAATGCCTGGAGGAAGGCATCCCTGTCAAATAACATCAGTTTTACTTGTTGAAGCTGGGGCGAGGACCAGTTCAATGCATCTCCTGTCAAAAGGCTATTAATGAGTCCTGCTTTTGCTTGGTTGATGGGGTAGGACTTGAGGTGAAGCAGAAACAGCAGGCGGCATTGGTTAATAAACCCCCTGAATTTTGGTGGTCCCCATTAAAACATTCTGGGAGGGGGACACTGAGTCTGGGTATGCGGCTGCAGTGCATGCTCATAGTGCAGCATTCTCATCCTGCAACCAGGCATTCACTTTTGTAGCATCAGCTTACTGTGGTATGCTGTGCCCGTTGGGCTTGTAGTGTCACATTTTCATCATGGAGCTGGCCTGCACAGAACTTGGTTCTCTGTTGCGAGCTGCGATACTTGGGCTCAAAGCGTTGGGAGTTCTCCCTGGGAGCGGTCAACCTGTTCAGACATCTCCAGTATCCTCTGAGGCAGTGGTTTTCAAATTGGGGAATGTGAGCTCTTGTTGGGGATACGTGAGAAAAATCCCATAATGGTGGATAAAGCATTTTATTTAATAAGACTTTGCAATCTAATCATAGGTTTATTATGACCCTATCTCAGATGGGGATATGTGGTAGACCAAATTATTTGGAAAGGGGTACACAGCCTAAAAAAAATTTTGAAAACCACCGCTCAGGGGCATGCAAGGCAGGGATTGGACTGCTGCCTCCATTCTCTGCCAGGGTAGGCCTTCACCAGGGTCTAGGTTGGTCTAGGCAAAATGTTGGGATCCTGACAAGGGCAGTCATGACCACATGTTAAATCAGGATCACACCTGAGGCTGAGAGTAGCAGAGACATTCTAATCAAGTTCCAATACCAATACCAATAATCAAGTTCCAACACCAAGGATCAGAGTCCAAGTCAGATTTCAAGGTCTAGGTTAGGAGGTGAGGTCCAAATCAAGCTAAGGTTGAAGCCAAGAGTTCAAGAGCAGGAAGCAGAAATGGTTGTGGCAGCCTGTCCCCAACATCTAGCTCTCTGTTAAGATCACTCTTTTTTTATGCCTACCTGCAGGCTTTTGTCACCTGTCCCCTTTGAACCTAGTTTAAAGTCCTACTCCTTAGGTTGGCACATAAGTGTGCGAAGATGATCTTCCCTTTCTTGGTTAAGTGGATCCTACCTCTTCCCAGTAGTCCTCCTTCCTGGAACAGCATCACATGGTTGAGGAAGCCAAAGCCATCCCATCAACACTTTCTGCTCAGCCATGCATTCTTCTCCAGGATGTGCATATTCCTGCCTGGGCCCTTACCCTCAATCAGGAGGATAGATGAGAAAACCTCCTTTACTGCCTACTGACTTATGGAATTTATGTTTCACACAATTTATCTTTAGTAACAGATTTTATGAGCTGAACTTTTAGCCCCCTTCTTTATGCCGCTGAGTGCCCTCAAACTTCCACGGGAGTCAGCAGTGAATTGGGTCCACTGCATTTTAAAATGTTTTAATCTACCTAAACATGGTCAATATAAATGAAACACTATTAGCAATAAGCAGCAACATGATCAATAAAAAATGTGGGACACAATTTGCAGAAAGCAGCAAACACTGATTGCACCTGTTAAGAATCAAGACAATATACAGCAGACAAATAATTAATAGGAGATCTTAAAAGGATCTGAAATCAACCTTTGCCATTATATCACATTAGTTTTATAGGATTTCACAGTTGCTGTTTGTCACCATACAATGTTTCATGTTTTAGGACAGCCCATCCCTTTTTATACTTCTGCTCTGCTTGACAGGAATGTTTTTTTTCTCCCTTCTACTCTCTTGGGAGCAAAGCCAACATCCAGCCCACGTGTCTTGATTGGAAAGAGAGAATGGTACCTATACTCCCAAACAAGCTTTGAGTCTTGTCGTGCAGAGGCCTTACCCAGATCTGATTTCAGTAAAGTGCACATTTCAGGGGTGGGGAAAAAATGTAGGTGAAATATATAAAGAGTATAGTAAAGAGAGTATTCCTTACATCCTTATTGAGGGATGGACTTGGTGGACTCATTGGGCGTCTGTATAGTAATATGCAGAAAGTTAACCTCTCAACCAGCGATAGCGCATACTACACTTCAGAAAATACCATATGTTCTTTACCCAATTGTTGACTGTTTCAGAATTACAGTTTGCTCTCTTAGCAGTTTAGGGTGTTTTTAAAACCAGGAATTTGCGAAAGATGTGGAAGTTCTTCATAGTGCGAACTACTGCATTTTAAAATCCACTTATACAGATAAAGAGATTAACATTTTAAAAGGTAGCATGTAACTACTCTTTCTAGTAGTTTATGGAATCACAGCTCAAGCCAAATTACTGTTTTCAGTAGAAATGAGTTCTGCCATAATGTTTAAATTGAAGTTATTAAGCACAGGAATGCAAGATGCTCATGTGACAATTCCTATTCTTTCCATCTCTCCATGTTGTTAAACTAATTTTTTTTCCATTCCTAACTTCACATCTATTTCATGCTACCTATTATTATCGGAATAGCATTAATTATTAATGTACTCCAACCTCACACCCTTGAACGTATTTCTGAAAAACCTACCAGCAGTTATGTCCACGTGTTATTGGATTCTTTAGTTGTAGTATACCAATTTGTCTTTAACTTATAAAAGTTTTAAGGGAGAATACCATAGTACCATAAACAGATATAGTATTAGATTGTTTAATAATTACATGTTATTTTTATTCTGACTTGGTGGCTTGACCTCAATCCAGTTATGGTTTCTTAGTACAATTACTGTTAAAATCATCCAAGCTGTACACTTTATAAGGCTGTATTTTCAGTTAGAGCTCTATTGATACTGACATAGCTGAAACAATAGTTGGATATGTTTATATTCTGTGTAGCAAGAGGATAAAATATTTTTTAAAGCTATCTTTTTTAAGTAAGGATATATTAAAAGATTTCTGCAACACTTCAGAGAATAATGCAGTCTTATAACAAGTACAGATTGAGTGTGTGTGAGGGGCGATTAACACTATTTCTGTATCAACACAATACAAAGTAGATGACATATCTCTATTACCAGAATAGTAACTAAATGCATAAGGTGCCTACTAACCCCTAAGCCAAGCAGAGGACCACAACTGCAAAATCTTCTCTTTTTTTCCTTTATGCTGCTTTTCCAGGTGAGGGTCAAGGCAGCAGCATGGAGAGTAGCAAGGACCAGACCGCCTCTTCTTCTGCAACAGGTTTCAGCTCCTCTTAGGGAAGTCCCAGGTGTTCCCAGGCCAGCTGGGAGATACAATCCCACCAGCATGTCCTTTGTCAGCCACAGGATCTCCTCCCAGTGGGACATGCCCAGTATAGTTCTGAAGGAAGCCTACCAGGAGGCATCCTTATCAGATGCCCAAACCACCTCAGCTGACTTCTCTCAATACAGAGGAGTAGCGGCTCTACTCCAAGGCTCTCCCATATAGCCAAGCCCCTCACCCTGTCTTGGACAGTCAGCCCAGTCACCCTATGGAGAAAGCTCATGTCCACTGCTTGTACCCGCAATCTTGTCCTTTTGGTCATTACCCAAAGTTCATGGCCATAGGTGAGGATGGGGACTTAGATTGACCTGTAAACTGAGAGCTTCATCCGAAAACTTTGCTCACACTTAACCAGCACAGATCAGTACAGTGCCTACATCACTTCCACCACTGCACTAATCTGCTGGTCAAGCTCATGCTCCCATTAACCATTACTGGTGAACAAGACCCCTAGATACTTAAATTCTTCCACTACGGGTAGTTGCTCCCCCTTCACCTGGAGGCAACACTCCACTTTCTTCCAGAAAAGAACCATGATCTCCAATTTGGAGGTGCTGATTCTCATTCCAGCTGCCTCACACTTGGTAGTGAAGTCTTTGAATGCATGTTGGTGATCACAGTCTGATAAAACAAGAAGAACAACATAATCTGCAAACAGCAGAGATGCCACCTCCAAGTCCCCATACCAGATACACTCCCCAACTCAACTGCGCCTTGATATCCTGTCCATGAAAATCACAAACAGGAGTGGGGACAGGACATACTCTTGACAGAGAACACCACCACCGTGAGTGAACTCGACTTAGTGCCAAGAATGCAGACACAACTCTCATTCTGGATAGCAGTAGCAGCAGCAGTAGCACCTCATGCTCTCGCAGCACTTCCCACAAGATATCTCAGGGAACGTGGTCATAAGCCTTCTCCAAACCTACAAAACAAAGTAGACTGGGTAAGCAAATTCCCACGACCCCTCGAGTATCAAGCAAAGAGCTGGTCCGTTGTTCCATATCCAGGATGGAAACTGCATTGTTCCTCCTGAATCCATGAGTCAATTAATGGGTGTAGCTTCCACTCCAACACGCTGGCATAAGCTTTGCTGGGTAGGGCGAGAAGGGTGATCCCCTGTAGTTGGAACACACCCTCTGGTCTCCTTTTTTAAAGATCCGGATCACCACCCCGGTTTGCCAGTCCTGAGATACTGCACCCACCTTCCATGCAATACTGAAGACGCACATTAACCACAACACCCTGACTTTGTCCAGGGATTTCGTCATCTCTGAGTAAATCTCACCCACCCCTACTAACTTACCACTGCAAAGGCACTAACCCACTAGGACCTCTAAGTCATGTCAGGAGTTTGCTTCAGAAGCATTTCTTGGAAGGCCTCCTTTTTCACCTCGGCCATTTTCTCACCACTGGTGTTCACCAGTGGGTTCTAGGGTTGCCACCATGAGAAGCACCAACCGCCTCTAGGCCACAGCTTTTTGAGTCTGCTTCACCAATTGAGGCCCTAAACATCGTCCACTCAGACTCAATGTCTACAACCTTGCTTGGAATGAGGAGAAGTTCTTCTGGAAGTGGCAATTGAAGTCTTTCCTCTCAGGGTCCTCCACCAGACATTCCTAGGTGACCAACACTCATTGTTTGGGCCTCCTTTGTCTATCCAGCTGGCATCCTGTGCATCGGATCCAGCTCACCACCAAGTAGTGATTGGTTGACATCTCTTCTCCTCTCTTCACCCAGTCTCCATCCTTTCCCATATGGATGCTGATGTCCCCCAATAGAATTACATTGTTGATAGGTGGCACTCTATAGAGCAGCAATCCTACTGTCTCCAAAAAGGCAGAGTACTCTGAATTGCTGTTAGACACACACAAGGATCAAGGTTTTCTTCTCTGAGACCTGAAGTCTCATTGAGTCTTATCTATTGGGACAAACTCCAACTGCGCAGCACCCAGTAGGGGACTTGTGAGTATCCCCACATCTGCCTGGGGCACAACTGCAAAATGCAGGAACGAATCAAATGAAAATGTTTCACGCTAACAAAGCTAAATTATCAAAACTGTGTAGAAAGAATAAAAAAACTTACATGATGCTTTAAAATTAGCTATTTTGAAAAAAAAAGGCAGCTGTGTAAACATCACTATTTGGATTTGAAGGTCTTATTCCAGGTGAATAGACATATAATGATCAAAATTAGTAGTGCTTACAGCACAAATGAAAATGACTGTCAAATGCAAGCAGATTATTGACACTTAAGAATGAATAACTATTATAAGGGAAAAAAGAGCAAAGTAGACCATTAAATATAAGCTCTAATGTAGAAAAATAATAAATAAGACATAATTTCTATATACCTGTTTTGAATATTCAGTAGTGTCTCTGTCCAAAATAAAGCCCAATTGCTGTAAATTGTCACACCTCTTTAAGGATATTAAGCCTTCTTAATCAACGAAAAATAAACTTCTGTTGAACGTTACAGTAACTGATACCTAACCATTATATAATACCTACTCCTATAGTCCTGCGTTCTTAAAATTCCCATTTAAGCTAATGGAGTTTGTTTGGATATATATTGGTATAAGCTCTGACATCAGTCCAGTATCTTTAAATCCGTTTTTGTTCAAGATCTGACTGAGGTACCCAATCTGTATCAGTCTTATAGTCCATAAAATATCATTCAGAAATCTGGTCCAAAACCTATATCTAATAAATCAGTAGTAATGATCAAGACTGGTCACTTACCTGTACATAAAGGGTCCTCACTTTTGGTCCTTACTCAGTCTGAACTACGGAGATCAAAACATAGCTTTCTCCTTCACTTCCTACATTTTCCTGCTCAGCTCAAGTCAGCAAAGCCAATCAGAGTTTTGATTGCATATGAACTGTAGATGTGGATACAAAATAGCTACATCATTGAAACACAAATATTTTATCCAACAAAGAAAATCACTAGTATGTCCAGAACTTTCTTTCTGTTCTAATCCATTAAATCTAAAAGACTGTCACAAAGAAATCATTAGTGCCAGGTTTTGATAATCTTCTTATGCTTGGTTGTAACACTCCTTAGGTAGAATATATAGGTAATTGAAATCATTGGACTATTGAAGGATTAAGGTGCTATTCAGTTTGAATAAGGATATCACAATCTAGCATTTAGCATCTGTGCAATATCCTTATCATCCTTAATTGCACCCTTTATTTGTTGGTAGTCTAGCAGACTCACTGATTCTATTGCAGGATTCCTGATTCTGAATAATATAAAAAATATGCTGTTTATTTCTTGTTATTTTTAGTTATTTGCCCTTCAACTTTCCTCTTAGGTATCCTAACTTCCATCTTACCCAAGATAGTTTTGTTGCTTTCTATTGACTTCTCAGGGGCTGCATTTCCATTATCTGAAGTATATCAGTTTTGCTTGAATAACCTCTTGAACCCTGCCATTTAACCATCTGGGTTGTTTCTTTTTCTTACCTTCTTACTTCCTTTTTCATAAATGGGCCTTTTTTGTCTCTGCTATAGCATGCTTTTAAGTAGTCTTCATGCTGAGTCTAAAGTTTTAATTTCCTTTTGATTTAAGGGATTTACTTTAGCTTCCTCTTTCTGTAATCTCTTGCTGAAGGGCTAGCTTTTGTTATGAATACTCCCCCGAGGCAGCTGAAGCTTAGTTATATTGTGGCTGCTATCCCTTAGTTGAAAATGGGAACCTGTATGCTGGGAAGCCAACAAAATTGATATAAAGACACTCCCAAAGCTCACCTAAAAGTGGGCCAAGTCAACCCAAACACATGGGAAACTGCTAATGCCAATAGATCAGGATGGTGGCAGACCTTTTGGTCTGTGGTTAAAGCTATTTGAACTATAGAATTACAGAATATTAGGCTTGGTAGAGACACCAGGAGGTCATCTAATCCACCTCTTGCTCAAAGCTGGATCAACCCCAACTAAATCATCCCAGCCAGGGATGACCTAGAAATAACCTGTGCAGGCTTCTGGTGATCTGGGCCATATTCTTCTGCTGTGAGATGTAAATGGTCCTTCTGGGAGCTGCTCATATTCTGCAGCTGGGGAACCAGACTTCAGGGAAGTAACTTGGCATAGGATATGGAGATGAATAGGTAATTGATAATGGCTATAGTTTTCTATGGCCCTTATTAGCAGTTAATTCTGGATGTGATCTGCCCATATTTTTGCAGTTTAAGACAATTATAAAAACTCCATTTGTTTTAGTTCCTTTCATCAATGTTGGTAGTAGTAAGAATTTTCCTGCTGCAATCTTTTCGCAGCACTTGTCTGCCAATTCAGTAAAGATACAATAGATGGCCTGGACTTTTATCATTTTATTTTTCGTACACCTTTTTTACAGATAGATACATCACTCTCACAAAGGAAAAAAAAGACTTTAATAAACGTTTCTAAATGTAAAACAGTTTTATAATTAAAATAGAGCACTTTCTGATGCATGCGTCTTTGAGATAATTTTATTTCTTAGGTAACTCAAAGCATTTGGCACCTTATATACTACAGTGCCCCAAAGGTGTACTTTATCTCCTTCTAATAGGTGTCTTGTCTTCACTTGTTATTTAAATAGAGAAGATTCCTACTATGTTGATTTTTCATCAGACAGGAGGAATAATCTCCATATTTGGACCAGGTCTTTCATATTGTTGGAGGCTAATTCATTTTTAAATGACCATATTAGACCATCACTACTTACCACTGTAAAACTGTATTCAGGTGTTTTTGTTTATTTTCTTCTTCTTCAGACAATGATTATTCAGGTCTTAGTCAGACCCCGACTTTGCATTCAGACACACCTACCTTTGCAGTCTTTGAACAGTGGCCAGTCAGCATGTTCACCAGAAGTGTATCAAACTATTGAAGAACATTCTCTTTTATATGTGATAATGTCTATATAATTGCAGCTATCATAAAAGGGCACATAAAATCCTGAGTCAACTTGCCACTTTCTGATCTTATTATCTTCTGTTCAATCAAATTAAATTCTGTTTTCAATATTCTTCAGACCCAGATCACAAAAATGAGATGGCAGGTTCTGTTTCTCATTTCACTTTGTGTTTTGATCTCTGGTGCCTGAGGCAGAGGCTACTTCATAAGTCAATTTCTTCTTCCCGTGAGCAAGCCTGTATGTCTGTGACACACTGGTATGAGAGATGACGGGTCACACAGGTGCAAACTTGGGGGGATAATTCTAAACACAAGATGCTAGAGTTTTGTCAGGAACCAGCGTTTTCTGCTTATCTGACTTACCTTTGGACAAATGGGTATCTCTAGCTAGAGTCCCCCAAACTGATTTCATCAGATTTTATGAGAGAATCAAATTCAGGATGAGTCAATACTCAGATGAGACACTCTTAGGAAAAAATCCACGTGGTGGAGGTACTGTTATTGATAATTCAACAGGTGGCACTTTTAAATGGTACTGACATTTTTCAGCATCAAGTGAGGGTACACTGTGTTGTCTTTTGAATGTGATATAAAACTAATGTCTGACTGGATGTGGGCATTTAAAATCTTGTAGCAATTTCTTCAAAAATTGGATTGTTAGCCAAGCATTCTGGCAAGATTCTAACTCTTTATTACAATACAATAGGCATCAAAGACTTTTTATATAGTGAATAAATATGCAGTCCCTGTCCTGAAGAATTTATACTAGAGCTGGTTGCGAAAGGGGATTGTTTTTTCGCAGAACCTTTCCTAGGAGAGAAAAAAAATTCCACAGACAATCTGAAATTAAAATGTTCACTTAATCATCAAATGTTGTTTTATTTAGCCTCTTTTAATTAAAAAAAATCACTTAAGTTTTTAAGGGGGCCTGCAGAAAGGAGGGAAATATTTTTTTTTAAAAAGTGGGAAATGTATGGGGGGAAGCTTACTTTCCCTTTTACTATTAAATGAAAATAGTAAAAAGAATGGGAGATTGTTCTCCCCCCCTTTCGGTTTTCCACCTTTTGCCAGTTAGATCAGGTTCTCAAACATAAGTGCTCAATGCTCCTGCACAGATTTGGGACACCTTCTGGAGTATTTTTTTGGAACTCTATAAATTATGGCAATTTAGGATTTGCATAAAACTGCTCCCATTGCCTCGTGCACCTCTGACTAGCACACTGCATTTCAAAAGATAAGTGTACTGTCTCCCTCAGTATGGGTGAACTTGGAAAAGCATGAAAATTAATGTGGACTCAACTTTTGGCATGTCAGATATATATGAGGGGTGACCTGGATAAAATTTTCTTTTTACCGTTTTAGAAAATTACGTAGAAGAAAAAAAAACAAAGCAAAAAATGATTATCCAAATTGTGAGTGTTGGTTCCATATTATGCATGTTACATGCATTTCAAAGTGAAAGGCGTGTTGTTCCTGCTAATGGAATGTGGTTTGATACCTTCTGTTATTACACAATATTGTTATGGCACTGTACAAGCAGAGGGTGGCATGCTGCAGTTCACAACTAGGTGGGACATATGTGTTCTTTTTCGTCTTCTTCTCCGGAATTTAACTTTTCTAACAGTAAATATGATATAATGGATGAGACATAGAAGCTACCTGATTTTCTGCTCTTTGTTTGATGACCATTTGGGGAAAAGTTGTCTGAATATGGTTTCCTACATTATCTATCTGTCTATTGTGTGTGTGTGTGTTTCACCAAATTTTAATTTAAGGTGATAAAAGACCATTTTTCATAAATGTTGGTAATTTTCAGACCACTTTTAGTACACTAGAAAAGACACTGCAAATAGTATACATTTCAACTGGAACTTTTTGACCTGTTAATCTTAAACATTGACTTGCGCTTATGACTATTTCTGTTTTTGAAGGCTGGCTGCTTGTGTAAAGAGAATGTTCTAAAACACTTAAGCCTTGGTTTACAGTTTAATTATACATAGCTATTTTAATGAGATCTTGAGGGATGTAATATTAACATTCAAATGGATATGAAAAGCATGGCTGATTGACACATTTATTATTGGACTAAAAATATTGTGAATAGTTGCCTCGAATAAATATACAATTTTGTAATGCTGGTAGAGTAAGTATTTGATCAATATATTATTGCAAAAAAAAGACGTTAAAATCATATTAAGGTTGCAAAGTCAAGCACTCAAAAGTTAGGAAATGCCAGAATTAAGGTTACCTGTGCACGTCACTTGGCTCTCTTCTCTGTATGCATCATGAGACAGTCTTTAATTATATGATGGCATACTATTCTTTCCACACTATTTTTGACTCGTTCAGTGCACAGAATGGCCTACTGTTAATTCATCAAGATTTTTCGCCCCCTCATTCTGTGTGTGGCCCCACACACACAATCTTAATTTTTAATTATTAATTTCTTCATAGTCTTTTCTATGGCACTCATCACTGTGGTATCTAAGTGCTTCACAAACATCAATTAACTTATTTTCACAACACCCCATGAGACAAGAGGGTGTTATCTCCATTTTCTAGATGGCAGCTGAGGCACAGAGTCAAAACTATCTACTAAATTTTGGTGCCAATTTGAGACACATGGGACTAGATTTTTCTGAACACTTAGCATTATATAGCACTTTACATGTTCAAGCACAGTTCCCATTGAATTCAGTTGCAGCTGTGAATGTTCAGCACTTCTGCAAATCAGGCCCCAGGTCTCAAGTCAGGCCCTCAGAAAATAAAGAACACACAATTAGTGACCAATTGTGAAACATTTGGTTAAAGCGACATCACTGACATTACATAGGAACTCCATGGCCAGATAGAATCCAGTCCTCCAGGACTGAATTTAACTGTGTTAATCATAAGGCTATCCTTTGTCTTCCTGCAAACCCTGTCTCATTCGCTTCACACCTTCAAACCTGTCATGCAGGTGAGCTGTGCTCACCCTGCTGCCTAATAAGCAGGGCCTAGGTGACCTAAGGAACTGGCACCCACTATCACTGCTCAGCAAGACCATAGAGAAAGCCATCTTGCTGTGGCTGGGGTCCATGTTGGCCCTTGTGATCCACCTGACCAGACATACACCATCCCGGAAGAGTCTATCTTTGATAACCCCGCTCTGGTCCAGGATATACTCCATCTCACATGTAGGGGTGGTCTGTTGCTCACTCTCCTATAGACTCATAGACTCATAGACTCATAGGTCAGAAGGGACCAAT
>ML675604.1:75097126-75162969 GCA_007922155.1 Mesoclemmys tuberculata | reverse complement strand
CTCTTTGTGCTATCCCAGGACCAAGAGAAGATGTGTGACAGAATGGACCACAGGTATCTCATGGGCACTCTGTCAGCATTGGGCCCCACTCCATGGGCTTTCTCCAGGTGCTGTATGCCTTGTCAGAGCATCTGGTCAAGCTCAACTGGGCCTTGACCGAACCTGTCACCTTCAGTACTGGGGTGCATCAGAGCTGCCTGCTGTCTGGCTAGCTTTGCACCATCACCATCAAGCCCTTTCTCTCTCTCCTTCACAAGAGAATGAGGGGGTTAGTTTTGCAGGAGCTGGACTTGCACCTCCTCCTGGCACTGGCCCCTGATTTCTGACTGAGTTATTAAAATCCTCAAATCTTGATGTAAAGACTTACAGTTACAGAGATTCCATCATTTACTGTAATTCAAACTAGTAAGTGACCTGTACTCCACACTGCAGAGGAAGGCAAAAAAGCCCCAGGGTCTCTGCCAATCTAACCTGGGGAAAATTTATTTCCTGACCCCGAATATGGTAATCAGCCAGTCCCTGAGCATGTGGGCAAGATCCATCAGGCAGGCATTGGGGAAAGAATTCTCTGTAGTTTCTTAGAGCCCTCATCATCTAATGTCATTCCATCATCTCATCCCATTGCTAGTCAGTGGAGATATTTGCTAATAGCAGTAACAGACAGACCACATGTCATTGTAGGCAAATTCATCATACCATCCCTCTGCAAACTTATCAAGCTCAGTCTTGAAACAAGTTAGGTTCTTCTGCCCATTCTCCTCCAAGCTTGACTTCTTTGCCTCAACTCTCCAACCCATACCTGTCCCAGAATTATCTATACTCCACCAATTGGCTCCTTTTCCCATTGCTGATTCCTCAGGCTTCTGATCCTAGTACCAGTCTCTTTATTCAATCAGTCCCCATCTCACTGCACTAGTTTTTTATCCAATCTCAGTTCCTCTACTCATTGGCTTCCCCTCTTACCCACGCCTCTATTTCCATCCCTGGCTCACAAACCTAGTCTCCTTGCCTAGCCAGTTCTAGTCTCCACCTCCCTGATAGCCTCCAGTCCCAGTCTCCACCCCCAGATTTCTTGTCCCAATCTCCTTTCCCAGATCTCTGCTGCAATCAACGCCTTAGGTCTGGCTTTTGTCTTCTCTGCATCTGAATTGGATGGCTTCCTCTTCTATGCTGAAATGTTCCAGCAGAGGGATCGCTGAAAGCACAGGTGAGACAGATTGTCTGTTTTCAGTTTCAGTATGTTTGTGGAGATGGTATAGTATCATCATATATAGAGGTGATGGTATGCTTGAACATTCTCAGTGAGGATAGATTCTTGGGTGATTTTTTTATGCTAAGCACTTGTGAGTCTTTATCAAGCATGTGAAAACTGATTTTTTTTTCCCTCAGAGGCTTATCACTTATGTGGACTTTCATGGGAATGGCAGAAGGTACATCTTTGACACAAAGGACAACTCCTGTCAAAATTCAAGTCCACACTCCATTGGGCTTTTACCCTTTGGGGCTTTTGTGTTTTGTTGTTTTTGTTTAGTTTTTTAATGACAAAACACCAGAAGTTTTAAAATAAAAAATAGTGTATTTTCCCCCCTAGTCTCATTCTTAGAAGTGATTGAACCATTTTCACTGAAATTTAAAATCAATCAGTCAATCAAATGGAGGCAGCCACCCAGCTCGGAAAATTTCAGCCCAAACGATCAAAGTCTGGCAAAGTTATAAGGAACTAAAACCAGGAATATATAATGGTAAGTGTCTGGTAACTTTATATAATAGGCAGTGCTATGAGCAAGATCTGGGCAATTTTTTTTCAGGCAGATAGTAAATTCACTGAAAATATCCATGAATTCAGGTTGAATTCAGCTAATAGTTTGGGCTGGAAAAAAGTGTCTGAAATGTTTACATGACACATTTGAATTTTGTTGTTTTGAAACGGCATGTTTAGAAATTTTGCTTTTTTTTCCCTTTAAGTAAAAATACAACCTGAAATGAAATATTGATTAGGGATCCGTAATTCTATTCAGCACTGGTGAGGCCATATGTGGAGTAGTGTGTCCAGTTTTGGGCTCCCCCCATACAAAAAGGATGTGGATAAATTGGAGATAGTCAAGGGAGGGCAACAAAAATGATTAGGGGTCTGGAGCACGTGATTTATGAGGAGAGGCTGAGGGAACTGGGCTTGTTTAGTCTGCAGAAGAGAAGAGTGAGGGGGGATTTGATAGCAGCCTTCAACTCCCTGAAGGGGAATTCCAGGGAGGCTGGAGCTAGGCTAGCCTCAGTGGTGGTAGATGACAGAACAAGGAGAAATGGTCTGAAGTTGCAGTGGGGGAGGTCTAGGTTAGATATTAGGGAAAACTTTTTCACTAGGAGGGGGGTGAAAAACTGGAATGGGTTACCTATGGAGGTGGTGGAATCTCCATCCTTAGAGGTTTTTAAGGTCCAACTTGACAAAGCCCTGGCTGGGATGATTTAGTTGGGGTTGGTCCTGCTTTGAACAGGGTATTGGACTAGATGACCTCCTGGGGTCCCTTCCATCACTAATCTTCTATGATTCTATGATATGCATAATTTGACAAATACATCATACTTTCTTCTATAACATACCAAGGTTGTTATTTGTTAACTTTTACTGTATTGTTTTTCTATTCTTTTGTTCTTATTACTTATGAGCATACTCTTATTTTTGATTTCACTGATATTAATAAAACCCACATGATAGGCAGGCAAAAAAAGAAAACCCATAGAAAGTAATCGAGTTTAAAATAATATGGTTCTTCAGAAACATAATAGGATTCTGTAGGAATTTCTTTAAAACCCAAACAGTTTTTTCTAGGTTTTTGAGCCACCAAGAGGATTTATGGTGGGAATACAGGTTGCCATTAATTCAAGAGGACTCCTTTAAAAATATGAAGAAAATTGTTCCTTTTTTATTAAATGTTGAGATGCTCTCTGATGTAAGTGAAAGAAAGTAGTAGTTCACCTTTCTGATCCTCCAGAGTTTGTTTCCCTGTAACTGAAGCAGAAAAGGTGTTGGGGCAGGGGAGGACAAAATATAGGTGAACATAATTTAATCATGTGCAAATGATAAAAAGGCATAGTTATATGTCTTTGGCCACTCAAATATCACATCATCACCCAATCATTATCTTGATCTGACCACATCATCCCTGAATCTTTCCATTGACTTTTTGTTCTTGCTCCCCATCAGCTTTCATGGACCATGAGATTTTAATCATTTTCTTTTTAGGATTCAATCCTATTCTCTGGAAAACTCAGGAAAACTCAGCTACTTACCATTAAATCAAGCACTTGTCATATTGGCTTTCATACCCTAAAGTGGACCATATTCAGAATGGAAATTCGCCCAAACCTTATTTAGGGCTAAATATTTCTCAACATTTTCTTTTTTCATTCAGTACGGTTGATCATTGCAATCAGTAATTGTACAGTTTCCATCAGTGTCTTCATTTCTTACAAGTGTAGGCAAGATACCAGGAAAAACTGCCTCCTGTAAGTTTTCTTAGAATTCGAATCATCACTGCAATATCACTTGCACATGTTGAAGATTAATGAAGTGTCCAGAGAGTTGGTCCTCAGGGATACTATTATTTCTATTTCCTTGATTGAACCATTTACAGAACTGTACAGCAGTGTGATTAAATAAACTCACCACCATATTAAAAATCTGGGGTATGAACTACATACATTTATTTTCAGCTGCAAAAGCTGCTATTAGTTGTATTGGCATTCTTCCCAGCTCAATAACAATTAGTGAATTAGTGTGTGGCAAACATTTGTGATACACAAACTTTCTCCAGCTGTTGTTAAATCAAAAGTGAATGCAAACATGGTGAGGTTTGCACATCTTTAATTAGCTACATTAGAACTGCTGACTATTTCTATTTATACATCAGCAGTCATTACTGACTAATGTCAAGCAGTGAAAGACCAGAGATGAATATGTGAATAAATGACCACCAAAGCACTCCTCAGCAGTTAGAGATGTCCAGTCAGTGAAATATTTGCATCACTGCTTTCAAATTAATAGCAGTAACTGTGTTGTTTACATTTTACTACTATGGCTTGCACACTTCATAACTTCTAGAGGCTGAGTGCATTGTATATACAAGGGATTTCTTATAGTCCATCCCAGAAACTTTCTGAGTGTCACCCTCCCAACCCCCTCTGTTTCATGAACTATCCCCTTCCTCCATGTCAGGGGCTCTGCGTACCCTCTCTTCCCCTCCATTCCCCCATTTTTATTTGTTTTCTTTCTGTTTGGGAGACAAGTCATTCAGGGTGTCAGCATTTTTAAATTGTATTGGAAGGATGGGCAGAGCCAAAATGATGAATGTTATGTTGGAAGGTGCTAATGGCTGCCACCAATTGCTTCTTTGGTCTATAGATCACTATAGAGGCGTTTGAAACTGTTGGGTCTACTAATTAGAGGTGTCCCCTGTTTCCCCTTTGTGTGCCCCATTTCCTTCTTTTGGTTTTTCCAATTTTCTCCAAAATCAGTATTTCTGTCCATTAATGCCTTGACCATTCCCTGAAATTTTGGAATTGATTGGCTGTGGTGTTCAAAGAGCCAGACAAACAAAGACATGCCAAATCTTGAGTGGAAGGCCTCACTCACTTGGCCAATTAGCTAATGTTATGCTTTGTTCGGGTAATTATATTTGTTGTCTGTTATACAGAGTGAGGCACTACAGCAAAGTTGATGGGAAAATCACATACTTGTACAAGCAGGGTAAAAGAAAAGAGGAAAATGATTTACTTGCAACCCAGGTTTTAGCATTATGCCAAAAATAGAATTTTGAGGTTGCAGATTTTTTACTCTCCCTGGTACAAGTAGGAACCAAATCTTACACCCCTGACTCCTGCAATCAGTCCTGTTGAACCAAGGAACTACTCACATTAAACTAGCAGAACTTCTCAGTGTATTTTATATATGTCAAATTAATTCCTTTTACACTGCATAGAAAAGAGCATGCAATGTATTTGTCCTATAAAATCTTTGAGTTTTTTTGTCATAAGTATTACATTATTGGTGTGATATAAACACAGTACAACCTAGATATCCTGCCTCCCACAGACTTCCATATTGCATGTCATATATGTGTATTCTGGAATCCAATCAATCTTTGTTCTTTAAGTGTTCTACTTGGCTCCTTGACCACTATGCTTTGGTATGTATAGGCTTGTTTTTCCTACCAGATTTGTTCCAAAGGAAAAATTTACATAATGAAGTGAATACTATTGGTTGGATTTCCCTGTATATCCTATTCCTTAGGCAACTAAAAGACATTTCTGTGTAACACATTTTTGAGCACAGTCTTCTCTTCTCATTATGGTAGGGCTTTCTGAAAAAAAATTATGGATAAAACTTAAGTTCCCAGTGATGTCAGTGAGAATTATGCTTGTGGATCAAGGACACTATATTCAATAATGCTAACTGCAAGCATTCAAATTCCTGAGTCAAACCATAAACCCTCCACCCCACATTTTTAGGTGGGTTAATTTGTAGGTTACTATTTCTGTCTTCTGCTTATTTATTATTTATGTTTTCAAATCTACTCCTGCCAATATGAGAGCTAGAAACTTTAAAAAAAAAATGAAAACTGAGGCTTGGTCTGCACTTACCAGCAAATTCGGTGGCAGTCGACTTCCTAAAATCCGTTCTGTGCGCCATCTCCACTACACTGCACCAATGGGAAATTCGTTTTCTTGTCTGCACTAATAGTCCTACCTACGGTACAAACCTGCATCGGTGCAGCTGTGCCAATGCAGCACTTCTGGTGAAGACATTCTAAGCCAATGGGAGAATGCTCTCTCATTGGCTTAATCACACCACACATCCTTGAGAGGCAGTAGCTTTGTCAGTGGGAGAAGCTCTTCTGCCGACATAGCGCTATCTACATGGCGGTTTGAGGTCAGCATAACTGTGTTGCTCAGGGATATGGCTTTTTCACACCTCTGAGTGATGTAATTGTACTGAAGTAAGTGCGTAGTGTAGACCTGTCCTTAGTTAGCCTGATTCATCCTAGATGATTGATAATAAGCTATATGAACCCCTTGAGCCCTTCTGTAACAGCCCGGTTACAAGTGCCCTACCTTTCATGAAGGAGGATAAGAACACTAAGGGCAGATGATTATTTATTTATTTATTTATTAAAAACAAGAAATCACAAACTTAAGTAAATCATTTAATGCTACCGGTCCAACACACATGGAAAAATGTTGCAATAACAAGGAAAATAAAGGTGAACAAGGAAACTGATATACTTGTAAGTGGGGTTTATTATACAGAGTATGTGAAAATAGAGCTTTAACATTTCTGAAAGTAATTTTAAAGAAAGAACTCCAAACATTTGCAGCTCCTTATTAACATTGTGTTGCGGTATCATATCTCCTTTCCCCCTTTTAAAGGATTATTTATTAGCTATGGATCAGTTTTGCTCATCTGAAGGGACAATTTTGTTCTATTCTAAGGGATTCTGGCTCATAGGGATAGTACCAGAAGACTGAATGACTGGGACAAAGGTTCTTTTTCTCCTGGGGCAGTAATTTCCTACTGCCTCCTTCACTTGATATGTTTGCACTTTAATGAAACCAAGTATTAACAGAACAAATTCACCTTATCACTGGCACACCACTGACTGCTATACCAGAAGCCAGTTTTAGCATATGTTATTAGAAGATGAGCACAGGCTACCTGCACTCCTTATAAACAGTGTCAGAAGGCAGGGAGTGTTATTTCACAGCATTTTCAATTTCACCAGCTACAATTGCTTTCTTGGATGACTTTCATTATCTGACTTAAAAAATCTTTCAGCTTGGAGTGACATTTTTCTGGATAAAATGTGTCACAGAATTTTCTAAGTGGGCTGACACTTTCAGGGAGAATGGGCCAGATTGAACTGAAGGAGTTTGATTGCATAACAGGTAGAGAGGGAGAATATTCATTGGGACATGTGGCTTAATAATTTTTGGACAAAATATCAGACATGTCATTACTAATTATTTATAAGGGGTCAATCACATGTCTTCATCAGCATTAAGGCTGGCAGTAAAAAACAAAGAATCACCAGTAGGGTGGCAAAAGGGTGTAATGCAGTGGTCCCTTGAAAAAGCTTTCAGATATTGTTAAGAATAAAGGGATTACTAAACCAAGGACTAAACATAAACTGAATTTTAAAGGATTGTTTGAATAATTTTGCAGTATTTTTAAGAAATATTCAGCCATATTACTTCAAAAACATTTCAAACTGCAGCCCTCCAATGTGATCTTTTAGGGATTTATTCAGTAAAGAGAAATTTGCTTCCTGTGTCTTGAATTAAAGTAACTTTTCCCAGCTGAAAAATCTGAGTGATTTAGGAATGAAGTTATATATATTCACAGAGGGAAAAGAGCTCACTTGCTATAGATTACCATCTATACAAGAAAGAAATGGGCTTCTGTTGACCAACTGACTTTTTAAATGCTTATAACCTGCTGTGGTGTGGATATATGTGACCTTTACCAGCCTCTGAGGCCTTAAACAATGTGGCATTTTGCAGATCATTACAGCTGACTAGACCCCTAGCCAGTGATGATAGTCTCACTCCTTGGTATTGTCAGCCTAGATGAGTGTTGAGATAAACTAACTAAAATGCTGCTGGGTCCACTCGCTGTGGAGTATGTTTTTTATTTTCTTTTTGATGTATTCAATGTTATAATGTGGATTCGGTGGCAGAAAAGATTCTGTAACCATTTCTACAGCAGAAAAATTGCTTTGAGGACTAACGGACTTGCCAACATTGGGCCAAATTCTTATACCTGGTTGAGAAGTACAGTTCATTACTGGATTAGAAACTAGTTAAAGCTGGATGAGCCAAAGGGTAGCAATAAATAGTCAGTTTTCAACTAGGAAAGTAGGTGTCACAGATCTAGTTGAGCTTCTTCTTTAATAAGGCTGGTGTAGAACAGCAACTACAATGTCACCTGAAATTGATTGAGCCAGATGGCTACATCAGGAGTGGCAGAATTTATTACAGTGATGCCTCCTTCCTATTTATAAATTGGGCAATAGGTGGTGATATGTTTGGTAGGTTGTGGGGAACTGAGGAGTCCTTGATTTTTCCATTTGTGTATTAAGTGTCTGCATCTACCATGGTTGGTTTGGATTCAGTTCAGAGTTGACCAAGATGTCCGTGGGAGGTTGCACCCAGGAACCTTCTGCGTGGGATCCAGCACAAGATGCTTATTTTTAAAGTCTTGTTTAGGCCAATCTGTTCTCCAAGCCTCCTTCTGATCATAGCCTGATTTCATGAGGCTAAGGGAATATTACCAGAAAGATTTGTGGGACATAAGGCATTAGGGGGGTAGGGGCATTGTTGAGGTCTTGGTGGATAGGAAGACATCTTTTTTTCCTGGATTCGCTAAGCTTTGTAGAGTGTCACAGCAGTTCAGCATATTGACATGGGAGCAATATTTGAACAGGTAGCCATGGTTTTGGAGTCGTCTTAAGGATTCCAGTGTTGCATCTGACTTTATCCTGTTTACAGATTTTCCTACGCTCTGTACTTCCTGCAGAGAAGTTTGAAGGATGTAGCTTCTCCCAGCTCCAGCCAACCTCCTTAGCATTCCCACTGTTCAGTCAAAGCATAGACGTTAAAGTCAACAACTCCTCTTTGTTCCTAATCTGGTAGGTGTATGCTGCATGTCATGTCAGCAAATGGTGGATTCGACATCCACATAGAAGCATTCCCTGATACAACAAATTTTATCCTAATGTTACAACATCAACCAGAATTCATACTTTCAACAGATCATCACAGATGGTAATTAGCAAGGTGCCTCAATGATCAATATGTAGTCCATTCCAGACTATTAAATATGTTGTTTTAATTATATAGAAGAGGGTGAATGCTGAGGTGGCAAAATTTTCACATGAAACAAAATTACTAAGTGAAGATACAACTCTTATTTATTTATTTATTTATTTGTATTATTGAAGTGCCTAGGAACCCCAGTTATGGACCAGGAGCCCATCGCGTTAGGCACTGTCAGAACAAAAATATAGTCCCTGCCACAATCAAGGTAATTTTAATCTATGCAATTGGAGAGGTGCAATTCATTGTGGAAGCCAAGTGTACTACCCATTAGAAGGAATAATTTGAAACTACTCACACTGTAGATATGGATGTATTTTTACTTGCAGCTCTTCAAGAGAGAAATCTAGAGCATCAGGAGTCATAGAAGCAAGTAAGATTTAAGTTTTGTCTAAAGATAGGAAGAAAGATGCTAATATTGTAATGTAAGTATGTAAATCATTGGCATACCTTTATCTTTCAAACTGTTTCAGTTTCAGTCATCTCTTTGAAATCAAGGATATGCCAGTAAGCGATGGTCTAGAGACAGATAAAAAATTGATTACATTCAAGGAAAGAGTTCCACGTGCAGAGAATTTTAAAAGGTTAGGGCCAGATTAGAGAAGAAAAGAGTAAGAGGTGACACGGCAGAGAGGACACGACATATAAAATAATGAATGTTATGTAGAAGGTCAATCAACATTCCTAACATGTTCTCTATGAAAGGCCCTCAACTTTGGAATTTGCTGATATGAAATAGCCTGAATCTGCTGACATTTAGAGCACTTTACAAAGTCTATCAATTTTCATCACCTGGCTGATATAGGGATTAATACTGTAAATGACTGTTAAAGAGTTGCAACATTGAACAGGTGATTTATTCTTATGTTTTATTATTGTATTTCAAACTTTTTCACTGTTGTTGTGGGCCACTAAATTATATTATTATGACAGGAGTCACCAGGTGATGCTGTTACATGTGGTCTTCTAAGTTCTTTTTCTTAGCATTTGAGAAAATGTTCAGTTTTAGAAAGACAGTGCTGTGTTGTTGTTAGGGTAAGCCCTGTGGTCTGAAGGCCTAAAGACTAGGGGAACTCGTTATTGATACCTGTTGGTGAACAGGGAGAAGAGTGGTCCAAACCTGCTTGATAACTCCAGGTGGACGGGGAACCATACAGGAGGGAATTCTCTGTAGGCATCTGCCAGTGAGCCAGAGAAATGACCCACTGGTCCAGACCTCATTTGCCTTTTAGTTAAAATACTGTTGTTTTGAGTCTGGGGACAATCAAATTCTATTAGCCCTATTTTGAAACAAAAGGACAAGAGAACAGCACCAACTATGGTGAGGATGAGGGATCACTGTGGTCAAGAGCATGACAATTGGGTAGTGCTGCCTGGATAAAGCATAAGGAGAGACAAAGGTGAAAGGGGCCCATCTTCTGCTGGGAGTGCTTCTCTACCAGTAAGGACTCTAATGGCCATATGCATCACTGCTTTTTCTCCAAAGACTCAGAAAAGAAGCAACCTCAGGACACTGGATGGTTTTGAGACAGCAGAGTGAGCAGAGGTGGCTTTGAAGTGGCAGACAGAGCTGAGCTGAAGCAGCTTACAGGCAGTGAACTGTGCTGAGCCTTGTTATGAGAATGTTCGTTCTCTGCTCTGGTCAATGACAAAGCTGGACAACAGAAGGAAGAATCACAGGTTTATTAGCACCTAGAGCTACTGGGTGCGGCCGGCCCCTAGAGGCCGTTGCTTCAGATATTTATACAGAGGTACAAACAACTTTCAGAAGGAGGGGGTTAGGGCACATCTTCACATATAATTGAAGAAAAATAGCAGCTGTGGGCATAACGTAATACTATTCTCTACAAGCTTATCAGTATATGAAGGTCAGGGCCGTTAATTGGCGACTACTGCAAATTAGAATAGCTGAGGCTGCCAAAAGAGGCCTACAGACAGTCAAAATACTTTGCTTGGGCTAAAAAACACAGAAAATGGCCTTGCTTGAAACAAGTTTCCCCTCACACTTCCCCCTTGGAGCCTAGGAAAACACGTTTTCCGTAGGCTCACGCATAGCGAGAATCTAGCTTGGCACGCAGGAGGGTGATGCTCTAAGGGGGCATGGTGGTACCCGCTGTCCCTAGTTGGCAGGGTTTGCAGCAGCGGAAAAGGGCCGGCAGGGCAGCTAAACATTTACAAAACACACAGAGGCCTACAAACAACAATACAAGGGAAATAAGCCCAGAAATGAGTCATTGCCCCCAGGATTCCAAATCAGGAAACCAGGACCATAGCCAGGATAGGAGGGCAGTGTCCTGTTGCTGGATCACAGTCTCCCGGCTTGAATGGGTGCAGATCCTCATCCAATGGAAGTGTCTGGGTGACTACTTCTGCCTTCCACGGGGACCTAAAAGATTTGGAAAGAGAAAGCAGATAGGCATGCAAACTTTCATCACCTGTTACAAGGCTCAGGGACCTTGGGTCCAATCCCTGAGTAATGGTTGGAAGGCGTCCAAATAGAAATTCAAAGGGTGACAGTTTACAATCTGACCTCAGACAATTATTAAATTGAAACAAGACTATAGGCAAAACCTGAGGCCACCTTAGTTGTGTTTCCTTGCAGAGCTTACCCAATAGGGTTTTAATTTTTTTATTTGCCCTCTCTACCCCTCTCGAGCTCTGGGGGTGATAAGGGGTGTGAAAACTGGCCTGCACCCCAAAAGCCATGTAAAGGGTGGTAAGGAGATTTGCAGTAAAGTGGGAACCCTGGTCAGAGTCAATGGCCACAGGCAGCCCAAATCGTGGGACAATATTTTGCATAAGGCACTTGAGTACTGTTTGGGCTGAGGCACGGGTGGCAGGAAAAACCTCAAGCCAGTGGGTGAGCTGGTTACGAATAACAAGAGCATATTTGTAGCCTTGAGCAGGTGGTAGCTGGATAAAGTCCATCTGTAGTTTTTCAAAAGGCAATGTGGCCCACTGGCGCCCCCCGTGTGGGCTGTAGAATGGCTGGAAGCTTGAAGGCTTGGCAGATCAGGCAGGCTCTGGCCACTCGTGTGGTTTTCTGGACGACACCTGGAGCAAACCAAACAGCACGGACAGCATCGACGTTGGCCTGAGAACCACCGTGGCCCTTGCCATGGAGTTGTTGGCACAAGAGACTCACGAGTTGTCGTGGGGCAATGGGACGTCCATCAGGTACACACCAGAGGCCATCACGAAAGGAGGCTTCATGTTTTTGCTGCCACTGATCGACTTCGGCAGAGGAGAGCAGAGCTGTGTAGTCGAAGGGATATGAAGCCTGGAAAACAGGAGTGTGAACAGAGAGTGGGACCGGCAAGGAAGCTGCCCGCTTGGCAGTCGCGTCTGCATAGGAGTTACCCTGGGCAATCGGATCTCCGGGGCTCTGGTGGGCTGAGCAGTGAAGAACAGTGAGCCGGGCTGGAAGGTGAATAGCATCCAGCAGGGCAGACACCTGTGAGGCATGTGCAATACGCTGGCCTTTGGCCGTGGGAAAGCCCCTCTGCTTCCACAAAGCTCCGGTAGCATGGCACACACCAAAGGCATACTTAGAGTCAGTGTAAACATTAGCAGATCGGCCATGGGCATGAATGCAGGCCTGGGTCAGAGCAATTAACTCAGCTGCCTGCGCCCCCAAGTGGCCAGGGAGAGGGGAAGCCCACACCACATCATGCAAGGTAACAACAGTGGCTCCTGTAACACGAAAATTGTGCAGCACATAAGAAGACCCATCTGTAAAAAATTCGAAGTCAGGATTCTGTAATGGAACATCACTCAGGTCATCACGTGGCAGTTTTACATGGTGAATAACCTGTAAACAGTTATGACAGTCCAGGGTTTCATCTGTTTCTGGTAACTCATAGAGACTCATAGACTCATAGGTCAGAAGGGACCAATATGATCATCTAGTCTGACCTCCTGCACAAGGCAGGCCACAAAACCTTACCCATACACATTTATAACAACCCCGAACCCATGACTGAGTTATAAGTATATGGAGGGGATGTTATGATGGGATAGTTTAATTTGAGCAATTGATTTGGATTATCGGCGGATAAGTCTGCTCAATGGTAACAAGGTAGCAGGGTTGAGAACATTGCAGGGCCTTACAGTGAGATTAGAAGCAGTCAACAGTTCAGCTGGAAGAGAGGCAGGCTGTGAGGGTATCAAAGCTAGTGCCAAATTAGGTAGCTGGGAATTTGGAATATCCGATTTTATTCCATCAGGGTCACAACGAATAGTGGCTCTCAGTTTACATAAAAGGACTCTTCCCAAGAGATTGACTGGAGAATTTTTTGTAAGAAGGAAAGCATGTCCACAGGAGAGGGGACCCACAGAAACAATTACATCAGAAGAAATAAAAGCGGAGAATGGTTTTCCCCCCACCCCTACAATATTTTCAAGTCTCGTAACATGACAGCCCAACTCCTGAGGTTGGATTGTTAACAGAGAACGTCTAGCTCCAGTATCTAGTAAACAAGAATAACTTTTACCATTTACCTCCAGGTTTACAAAAGGTTCTTTCCCTGCGGTGTACTTTATAGGGATAGAGACAGCCTGCAGCACAGCTTGAGAGCTCTGTGCTCTCCCAGCCCCTCCCCGCCCCATCATTGTGCGGTAGCATACTCATCCAGCCCCTCGGTTTCCAGAAGTTGAGCCGCAGTCAGAGACGGAGGCTGAGGAGGAAACATCCTGGCAGGCACTTGCTGGAAGCCTGGCTTAGTCCTTGGTGCTGGGGCCCATTGTGGATTCTTGTTTTCAATCTGCTGGTGCAGCCTGCAATTCTTTTTGAAAGGACCTGGTTGTTTACAATAAAAACAAACTGGAGAGGAATTACTTACAGGCTGGTGAGCAGATTTGCCTCTGCGGCACCCCCGACCTCTCCCTCTGGGCTCGTACCATTGTTGTGCAGCCTGCAAAGAGTTAGCTAACAGTTCTAAGTCTTCCCTTCTTTGACTGACTCTTTTTCCTTTCTTCTCTCAAAAACATAAGGTGCAATGCCTCTAATTTCACTCATATTTTTACCAGTCAATCCTGGATAAAACTTATGAAAATATGTACGAATATTGGAAGCAGATTAATTTACAAAAGCAGCTGCAATCGCTTTCATGTCCCTCTCTGCTTCAGGGTTGAGTTGGGCAAATCTCTGGACGCCTTCACAAAGGCAAACATAGAAAGCATCCGGGTTTTCTTCAGTATGATTGGAAAATTATTTTCTAATTTAAAACACTGGTTGAGGATGGCGCCTTTTTTATCAGGAGTTAAGAATGCCTCCAGAAGCTCGTTCAGATCTGCCCATGGGTTATGGGACCGAGCAATGATACGCAAGCGCTTGAGAACTAATTGGGGATCAGTACGGAAAGGGGGTACATTTTGTTGCCAAATCATCAGATCCCCAGGTGTAAAAGGGTGGTGTTCTCTCCTAGGATTTTCTGCAGAAACATATCTCGTTAAAAGAGGAGCCGTAAGGGGCTCAGGGTAGATAGTGGGTGAGTCAGCCTGAGGAAGGTGAGGATACAACCCTTTCTCCTCCTTAGCCACTCGGGCTGTATTATATGGGGGAGGTAGTTTCAGATCCGAGTGTGAGGACGAGGTATCATCGGGACAAACTCCGTCTGAGAGTTCGGCCCAACAGTACCGATAGTCCATTTGACTAGGCGCCAGATCTTCTAAACGCGATCGCAACAGTTTCAGCTTACAATAATTAAAAGTACCCCACTCTGGCCAAATCGGATTACCTTGAGTATTTACAAACCATTCCCAGTTCCTACTGAGAACCACAGCCTGCTTTTTAGACATGCCAGGCTGCACCGGGAGCTTTCCCTGCTCCCATGCCTGCAGGAATTTCCTCATAGGCAAACTCGCTGGAATTTTACTTTCAGCGGCCCCCATTTCCTAACCCTGTTATGACACCGGTGTCTCTTGGCTTTGCTGTCTTACACAGGGGACGTCCTAGCGATGTTCCAAGACCCAGACTCACCTGCAGTTTCTGCTCCTCGAGGAGACTATCAATACTCACACAGTGCACAAATTTGAAGCGTGGGGCAGGTAGATGATTGTCCGTCCTGTTGTGGGTAGTAAAACCCGACCACTTTACAGCCTCACTCACCCCACAGGTCAGGAAGACGCCTCTCAGGAGAACCCAAACGATCCAAGGTGCCGGCGAGTGACGATTCACTGGCCCCTGGGGTAGTGCTGGAAGCAGAGGGTCCCGGCGGAGTCGCCAAATTGTTATGAGAATGTTCGTTCTCTGCTCTGGTCAATGACAAAGCTGGACAACAGAAGGAAGAATCACAGGTTTATCAGCACCTAGAGCTACTGGGTGCGGCTGGCCCCTAGAGGCCGTTGCTTCAGATATTTATACAGAGGTACAAACAACTTTCAGAAGGAGGGGGTTAGGGCACATCTTCACATATAATTGAAGAAAAATAGCAGCTGTGGGTATAATGTAATACTATTCTCTACAAGCTTATCAGTATATGAAGGTCAGGGCCGTTAATTGGCGACTACTGCAAATTAGAATAGCTGAGGCTGCCAAAAGAGGCCTACAGACAGTCAAAATACTTTGCTTGGGCTAAAAAAACACAGAAAATGGCCTTGCTTGAAACAAGTTTCCCCTCACAGCCTGTGGAGGGTCATGGAAGAGATTTGTAACGCGTTGAACAGAGATAGGGGCTTGATGGGTCTAGTCAGAACCGGTTTGATAAGCGGTGCTGCTTGGCCTGGTAAACAGTCTGTGCAAGGCTGTGTGAAAGTTAGGAAGCAAGATCGTGTGCTGTAAATTTGCCAGTGCTAGCTGTACCTTAGAGCTGATATGCTATGCGGTACATAAAGGCTTGGAATGCAAGCTGTGCAATGAGATTCAGCCATGAATCCACTTGGATTGTGTGGCAAAATCCCCCGGCAGCCTGCTTTGCAGTGCATCCTAGTCTCCTGTTGCTGTTTGCACTGTAAGCCGTGATTAAAGATAAGCGCATCTAACTGGTGTGGGCGTGTTTTTATTCCTCACCTGGTATCCAGAACCTGGCAGGCAGCTGTGAGCAGCAGTGCCTGGCATATCTCCTGTGACAGAGCTGAGGAGGCTTGGGCTGAAGTCACAGAAAGCAATGGTCTACTTGAGGGATCCAGTTGCAGGCCTCCCTACCCAGCAATCAAACTTGAAATCATGGCAGCTGGGCAGAGTCCCCAGAGAAGCCCAGACAGCACTTCCCTTAGGGGCTGCAGAATGATCTTCCAAAATTCTTGGACTCCGTCCACCCTGGACAACAAATTGTGATTGGGGAGCTGGAGAGGAGGGAAGTGGCTGGAATATTTTAGCCACGCATAATGGCCAGAGGAGGACTGACATTGGGACTATGGTTAAGACCCATTGGAGGGTCTTAGTAATTGCTGCTTTTCCCAAGTTTATTTTATTTACCGCCCCCCCCCACTCCCAATGAAGTTATTTGTCTTAAACTCCTGAATTCAATGTTGGTGAGCAGAGAAATATTGTCTATCAAGGGTGCCAAGGATGGTATATATAGTTTCCCAAGTTTCTGGTTGGGGGCTCAAGCTGATGGTGCTTGTTTTCAGAAGGAACTAGTAAATTGATCCTGGCCAGTTTTGCTGCTGACTACATCTGGCAGAAGGATTATAGTAGTTTGGGTTATGCAGTGTTCCATGTAGAGACACTAGTCCTTGAAGAGAGAGATGTGTAAGCCACAGGAGAGCTGGTGGTCTGCCTTCTCTCTGATTAGAGTTATTTCTTGAGGCAGAATTTCTCCCTTGGAACCAGGCATTGGAGTTGAGCTATGATTCCTCAGAGAAGGGGTAGCTCTGCATGCTATTTCACCTCCTCTGTTCCAGAACTGGTCTGTGTGTGTGTGATTTCTTTTACACAGAGAAGCCGACCTGCAAGGTCCTGGACATCTGCTACTGCTTGGCAAAGTGGCATCATTGGTATAAGAATGGGACAATGGTGTCAGAAGAAGGGGCGACAATATTGAGTCTTTCATCAAGGTAAACAGCAGATGAGCTATGATGTAATTTGTTTATATTTCAGAAGTGTTGTAATGGATATCAGTACAAAACCCCAAGCATTTACTGCCGTTGGTTAGGAAGACATTTCCCTACTAGTCACAGTTATTGGTTGAGTAGTATGGCTAAAAGGGATGTCACAACTTTTTCTGGCAAACTTCATAACTGTCAGGATAGTTAAGCACTGGAATAAATTGCTTAGGGAGATTGTGGAATCTCCATCATTGGAGAGTTTTAAGAAAAGGTTAGACAAAGAACTGTCAGGGATAGCCTAGATAATACTTACTCCTGCCATGAGTGCAGGGGACTGGACTAGAAGACTTCTCGAGGTCCCTTCCAATCCTACGATTCTATGCTTTTATCTTATGTCAGGCCAATGACAGAGATAGGAGATTGGACTTGATAGAATACTAATTTGTCTGATCTGGTATGGCAATTCCATTGTCCCTATAGTTTAGAATTTCAAAAAGAACACATGGCCTATACCACAATAACTTATTAAAAAGCACACAGATCAGGAAAAAACCCCAGCAAATCATATAGGATATTTATTGTGCCAAACAATATGCTACCACTTTCTTATTGTTATGCAAAATTGGAACAGATGATGTCTAGCAGTGTCTTTTTAATAAGGCTGTGCTGAAATTCTGTCCCTGAAAAAAATCATTTCAGTTTGGGGAAAATCTTATTTGCATTATATGTTTCTATTTATATTGTTGTAACTTGTCAGTTGCTGTAGTTTCTGAGCACCTGGCTATATAGCTATAATTGGACATTGCTGTACGGATCACTGTTTTGAATACAGCCCTCTGTAGGAAGGTGCAGTGGCCTTCCTCCGAGCCTGAGCCTGAGGAAGGGCTGCACTGACCAGGCCGGACAGGGACAGGACCGGCAATCCAGTCTGCCCAGCAACGAGAGGCACAGACTGTGATAGGCCTGGCAGACCAACCAACCTGGCAACAGAGGGGCGGAGATTCTGGTGGGACAGGAAGGATAAAAGGCAGGGCCTGCAGCTCAGTGAGGGACAGGCTGCCGCTGGGTGCAAACATGCTGTCCTGCCAGCTGCAGCGTAGGCCCGAGCCCAGCCGTGCTGACACCCAGAGCAAGGGCCTCCCAGAGCAGAGGCACCAGGAGCGGCCCACCCTACCGGGGACCCAGGACTGGATAGGGCCTCCAGGCCGCAGGGACTGGACTGAGCCCCTGGATACTCTGGTGGGAGATACCCCAAGAGACTGGCCCCAACCTGGACAAGCTGCCAGACACTGGGCCTCTGGAGACCGGGCAGGACCTGGAGGAGTTGCCTAATGCCAAAGGCCCTCGGGACCCCTGCAACCTGGAGGAGCTGCCCCTCGCTGAGGAGTTCCCTGCCTTGCCGCCTGTAGATGAGGAGGAACTAGTGAGGCCAAGTACCCCAGCGACTACGAGGACCCGGCGGATGCAGGTACCTGGGGGCACGGGGAGGAAGTAGCCCAGGGGCAGCCACCGTTAGTGGCTGAGATAGGGGCCAGGCCCCATTGGCGTGTTGCGGCGGGAGCCACGCCAACCTGGTGGCAACATTGTTGCCACAGCTAGGGCCCTGGGCTGGGATGCAGCGGAGATGGGAGGGCCTGCATCCCCTCCCTCCTTCCCTAGCGACCCCGGGAGGAGCCCCCTCCAATACCTCCGCAGATAGCGGAACCACTGCCTGCCTCGCCCTGCTTAAAGGGCCAGAGGCCATAGACTGCTGTCGGTCACACCCCTGCCTGAGGGGTGGAGACCCCTAGACTACGTGTTTGCCTGCCTCACCCTGCTTAAGGGGCCCGAGGCAACAGACTGCTTGGACAACCCGCCCTGCCAGAGGGGTGGGACTGAGACTTATTGGTGCTAACTTTCCCCTTGCAAGAAGGTGCAGTGGCCTTCCTCTGAGCCTGAGCCTGAGGAAGAGCCGCACTGACCAGGCCGAGCGGAACCCTGGTGCTACAGCCTCCAAGATTAAAGCATCCTAAAGTGATGAAAAAGTTGACCGGCTCTGACAAAGGTTAACGTATTGGTGACTTCCGCCATTGAAGTCAATAGGTGTTACCAGTGATTTCAGAAGGCCATGAGAGGGAGGGAGTTGTTTTGATGATAAATATGAACTTCCCCAAATTGATTCCTCTCCATCTCAAACAAAAACATTTGTTAGTTTTTGCTCTGTTCTCCGGGCCCTCAGTGTGGAAAGACACTGAAGTTCAGCTGCATATGTGAATTTTAGATTACACCATATCAATGACTTTCAGCATACTAAAATTCCTAACATACTCCTTAATAAACCACCTTATATGAGTAATTTATATGTCGTGCTTTAGTAAGCATAATACAAAGATCCTAAATTCAGTACACAGATAATTAGCACTGAAAAATGACTTACTCGGTCTGAAAACATTGTTTTGCAGTGTGACTCAAACACACAACTGTCTAATACTAGATACATGCAGATTTTATCCACTTGGCTTTCTCTCTCTGACTCAGATCAAGGTGTTCACTTGACAGTCCTCGTAAATTCACTTTGGCATTTCTTTCCAGAGAGTGTAGTGGGTACTGACATTAGCTTTGACTTCTAATATTTCACAAAGACTTCCTTTAACAAATGAATTTGCAAGACAAATGCATATTTATCACTTTCTTCATATTTATTCACCCTTTTGATGTGATGTTTTTCTCATTTTGGAGAGATGAAATATCTTAATGCATTACAATAACCTCATTTGTACTCCTGTGAAATCTTGGCGTGTGTAGTGAAAGGATTTCCAGTCCATGCTCATATCTTTTAATGCCAGAGAACAGCGATACTGGCAACCAGAAAAGGGGCATCTTGAAAGCTCATACAGCATGTTAATGCTGTTGATGCAGTTAGCAAGATTTTCTCATTAAGGAAGGGAAAAGAGCTGGTTTCATTTCGTATTTAAAACGTGAAGAATTCATATTCAGTGTTCACATATCTAAAATACCCACTTCCAGACATGTCCCACCTGGGGTGACCAGATGTCCCCATTTTATATGGACAATCCCAATATTTGGTACTTTTTTATTTTTTGTCCCAATTTTTCACACTTGTTATCTGGTCACTGTAGTCCCTTCCACTCTTTTCCTCTTGCCAGTCACGTGTTTTCGTGTTTTCCATCTTCATACTTGCTATTCATCAATTACCTCAGTGAAATTTGCTATTCATCACATTTCCATTTATAGAGTAGAGTTTTTTTCAAACATTTTAAAGGCTCATTCACTATGAAGTAGTATAAACGTCAGTCCCAATGAAAGAGCCATATGCTATTACGCCCCTTGTAAATGTGCCATGTGCTTCAGAAATGAGAATATATATGGGGAGGCAGTAAAAATAGTTTTAACTTTTGATTTGGAGCATTCACATTTGCCTGTAAAAAGAGAGATGCCTCTCTGAAAACAATATAAATAAAGTTCGGTTTCAGTTAAAAATCAGAATTTTGATACTGAATCTTCTGAGGAAATCTGACTCTGAAAGACGCAATAGTTTAGAAGTTATGTCACCAGTATACGATGGCCATGTGTACTATTGTTTATTTATACAAAAACATGTAATTAACATTACATAATTAAACCACAGTACAAACTTACACTACATTAAAACCAACTTACTAATCTTCTATACACTACATTAAAATACACCTTTTTAATAAAAAACCATGTACCCAAGGTGACCCAAGGGGTCCACCCACTGCTCAGGACTCCCCTTATGGGGGGTCACACATTTAAACAAAGGGAGCCAAATGGAGATATCGAGCAAAGAGCTCCGGACAGGGCCCACTGCTCCCGGAAGGCGTCTAGGGAACCGGCGGATTCCGCCCAGAGGAACTCCGCCCGAATGCGTGAACATATGGAGGAACGGAAATAAGCCCCACAGTCGCAGTGTCCACCCTCAGCCAACCTTCTCTCTCTAGTACTATAAATGGCCACCTTGGCCAGGGCTAGGAGGAGGTTAACTAGGAGGTCTCGCGACCTCGTGGGCTTCCGAATAGGGTGTGCATAAATGAACAAGTGGGGAGAAAAATGCAACCAGAACCTCAACAGGAGGTTCTGGAGGAGCCGGAAAAGGGACTGCAGCCTGGTGCACTCTAAATAAACATGTGCTAGGGTCTCCCTCTCGCCACAGAACGGGCAGGTATCGGGGCGAGGGGTAAACCGTGCCAGGTATACGCCCGTGCTCACGGCTCCGTGAAGAAGCCGCCACCCAATGTCCCCGACGGGTCGTGGGGTCAGGGTAGAGTAAAGACTGGCCCACTGGGGGTCTTCGCCCTCCACAGATGTCATTAGGTTCCGCCATTTGGTGTCTGGGCGGGACGCGAGGGCAGGGAAGTGAAGGGTGTGAAGTACGATTGTGTAAAGGTGCTTTCTGGGCACGGTTCGAAAGAGAACCGGCTGCATCTCAGACAACCGGCTTGGGGCATAAAGAGGGAGAGGCTGAAGGGCCTCTCGGGGCCGGGGCCCAATAGTGAGCACGGGAGGGCTTGAGCTGAAGGGAGGGCGAGGGGTACCCTCCCGCAAAACCTGCTCGAGGTAGGCCTGGGCGGCGGGGGGCAAGGCCGCCCTCACCTCCCGGAGTACGCGTTGGGGGGTCCGAAGGAGGGAGAGCCCCATGCGCTGGGCCAATGTCCGAGGATCCACCCAGTCCCCCCGGTCATAGTCTAGGAGGTCTCCAATCCTAGTGATTCCCGCCCGGACCAGCCCCCGTCGCACCGAGGGGGCTTCTGCCACCTGCACACGCAGCTGGGGGTTGTGCAGCAGGGGCTCTGCTAGGAGGTTGTCTCCCTCGGTGACTGCAAGGGGTCTGGAGGCTGAAACCAGCCTCCAATGGCCATGTGTACCAGTGCAGGCAGTTAAACTTTGCTCTTGGGGACTAATGGGTCTTGAGTTGTATATCAATAATGTTTTGTTCGTTAAAACTGAAGTAAAAGCAAGTGATTTGAACTGTTGTGTATTCCACTGTGTGCTCTATTGAAAAGAAACATTCAGGCTGATAACTGGCTTTCTGGGTGGTGTGTTGGACAGTAGTAGCCCATCAGAAACTCAAACGGAATCATAAGGGGTGCACATAGTGGCAAATTAGGGTGTCTCTCCATTTAAGTGTTTAGGAAAGGCCTATAAAAAGGTTTAGGCTATTTCTTGCTTTCAGCCCAGGCCGAGCAGAGCATTCATTCTTCCACAAAAAAATGAAGCAGTAAGAATTGCTGTTTTTGTGCTGTTTTTTTTTTTTTTAAAGAAAGTTGAAAGACAAATGTTCTCATTTTCACAGCAATGGCAAATGTCGTGAGTTTTTTTCCTGCTTATTTTGTAAGGAGATTGAAAATTTTTCTAAATTAAAATATTTATAAAACATTGATACCAGCGTAAATAACACTTAACAATGTCAATTTCCTCCTCCTTCTCCTGCACACATACTCCCACTCATTTCAGAAAAACCATACTTCCTCCTGAGTGTTGTTCCTTCCCCTGCTCTCCTCTCTCCATGCTCTTTGATTAGGGAAGGGAGTCTATTTTACCATAATACTTCTTTATTTCTTCAGGTAATAATTTCATCTGGTACATGCAAATCCACATGTTTTGGGGTTTTAGATGGATTGAATTACCTGTGAGCAGTCCATGGATACTCCCAGTTAAATGTACCCTTTTAGAGTTGAAAATGTAAGAGATGGATCCAAGCCACAAGGTTGAAATTTGAACAAGGATCTGAACTTCTTAAAATCTTCTGGGTATCTGTATCTGAGGCTTTGGATACTTAATATTTAATTTATGTGACAACAAAATATTATTTGTTTTGTAAGACAAAATTTCTGCTGTAAAGGTTCAGGGGAGAGCTCTAAGATGATATACTGCACATGTGAAAGCACTTGCCTGAATCACAAATCCAAACTGCCTATTCTTTGCCAGCGTAGTACACGCTGGGCTTGAAAATATGTTACTGAATGGAAGCTTCCATATTCATATTTCTACTCAGCCCAGGAAAATCAGAGAAAGATTTGAGGTTTTCCCTAAGGGCATATGTGATTTTCCCTTCAGTAGAAAACAAAGAGGTGGCAAAAAAACTCAACCAAATGCCCCATCCCGCACCTCCAAAAACCCTGAAAGCAAACCAGAGGATATTTTTCAACTTCTTTTCATCAGGATCTGCCTCTGTTTAATTGTAAAGCACCATGGCACATTTGACTTGAAATCTGCTCTGGCAGAGATGAAAGCCAATGATTTTCAAATGTATCATCTTCCTGGCATACTTTAATTTTAAGATGAACTTTCTTCACTTGCATCTTACACAACCAAATCTGCACATCAGTCCTGCAGTTGTTGTTGAGTCCTGTAAACCAGTTATTTTCTGCTTTGTGTAGATATGTTTAAAAATAAGGGTGGTATTTTAATGCTCAGTTAATTGGGCTTAATTAGTATTCCCAAACTTAAAATAAACAGAGGAGCTTTCATTTATATACAAGAGCAATTAAATTGCTGAATCAAGATCTTTCTATTTGTTAGTGTTAAATTTTACAGTGGAAACATTACACTCTGCGAGAAGCAGTGATGCTTCCCAGGGTTCCTGAGGTTTATAAGGCACCTCCCTACCACCTGCCCTTAACATGAGGAAGCCTTATCTGTGCTTGCCATGTTCCATCTCCTCAATTTCACGAGTCACAAGTGACACAAGCACTCCCCTCTAAGCCTATGCAGGCTCCACTGTCCATCTGCAGGTTGGTGATAGGCTAGGTCCAACCCCCAAGCCCTCTGAGTATCCCCTTGGAATGTCCATCCCCTGTTCCCCTTGACACTAGCAGTATTCTCAGATTCACTATTCCTTTGGGAACCGTGAGCTTACCAGTTTTGCCTCATATCACTGCTCTGCTTAACACACAACACTTAGGTAAGTTCATTGTGAAAACACATAAAAGTTTATTTAATAAACTATAGAGTCAAGTGATAGCAAGTAGAAATATTGGAAATAAATGGTAACATATAAAAGAGAATCATAACACACATTCTAGAGCCTAGACTTCATTGGAAGACGTTCTCCTCTTTGGTCAAGTATTGCTCACCAGCACTTTAGGACCAGACAGGCTGTGATCCCTTTTTCATGAGACAAACCATTCTGGCAGCTTGTCCCCCTAGGTGAAGGATACTGTGTGACTCCTTGCACGCTCCTATAATCCCTTGTTAATTTCACAATCTTGACTGGCTGGTGGCACAATATGCAAATAGATTTACATGGTGAGGCACACCATACACAATGATCAGATAGAGAGATAAGAGTCTACTACCCTCTGTCTGATCAGAACCTGTCTGAGCCATGTCACTAAGTAGGTAGTTTGTCTGAGTTTAATCCCGTCAGTCCTGTTTTCTGAAATTTTGTCCTTTGCCCTCACTGAAAGAATACCGAATGTGGTTTTGTACAGTATCATGCACAGAGGATGCCATTTTGAAGAGCATGCTGCTCCACCCCCACCAGTGTGACCTCAGCCACGTTGCGCATGCGAAGTCACATCAGCAGCAGGAGGCCATGCCATTCCCAGAAATACCAAAATGTCTGGTATTCTGGAAACACATCAGTGGCCACCTTACATGTCACCTCTTGGGGATCTGCCTCTAACTCCAAGCTTCAAGGCTTGAAGACTATAATTTCTAGTATAGGTATATAACTTCTTAAATATAATTCATCCATGATTTTGCAATGATTGTGATGACCACTGGCCTACTGGCTGTTGGTAGAGATGTTATATGCTACCCTTTTGTGAATAATTGCATATAGACTTGACCCAGGAATCCATGCAAAACTCCATCTCTCTATGCCTTCTGAACAGATGGCATAAAGAAGTTCTAGGATAACAAATCTATTGAAATAAGGAGTATAAATGTGTTTGTGGAAGGAGTGTGTTTAAAAAAAACCCAGGAAAATGACATGATGATCAACTATGCAAGGATTAGTAGGGCTGATATCTTTTCCTAAGATGTTTCTTTGTTTTTTGTACCTTAGTATCAAATGAACTTTAAGTATGGGGATTTTTACATTTTCAGGAATAAAGTTCTAAGTTGGTCTGATTATTAGGGCTAAACTAAAATTTTGCACTAAAAGTCTTTTTGATAGAAAATTGTGGTTTTTGACTAAATGAAATTTTTCATTAAAAGTGTCTGCTTTACATAGAAATTTTGGCTTCAGGAATTTGGTTTTTTGATTAACATTAAGACATATAGATCCTCCTGAGCTCCGGTGGTGTCTCTTCTATGAGCTGGGATTCCTGGCCAGACTACATTTTCTATGGTGCACTGCAACAATACAGCAAGAAGGGAGGTAATGGTGCATCAAGGGAGATGTAGTCCAGCCAGGGAGCCCAGACCATAGACGAGTATGGGGGCATGAGACATCTGAACTTCAACTCCAGTGATGCACTACAGCAGTACAGGTAACACAATTTAATGTTAAATGGCCTCAAAATGAAATGTTTCAATTTAGTTTGACAGACTGAAATATTTAAATTTGAGTGGATCCAAGTTAAAACAATATAGATTAGACTTTCCCAATGGACATTTTTTTACTGAAAATTTTTGTTTTTGCTTTCTGATGAAAAGTCAACTTTTTTCCAGGGGAAAAACCTTCATTTTCCAACTAGCTGTAGTGACTGCTTAGTGTAATAACTTTGGCCTCCAGGGATATGTCTACATTGCAGTTAAAAACCTTGGACTGTCCTGTGCCAACTGACTTGGGGTTGCGGGGCTTGGGCTATGGGACTGTTTAACTGCAGAATAAACATTCAGACTTGGCTGGAGCCCAGGCTCTAGGACCCTGCTATTGGTTATAAGTCCCAAGGTCAAATATATGTAATAATAATACCACTTATCTTGCGTAGTACTTTTCATCTGCAGATCTCAAAGTGCTTTACAAAGTGGGTCAGTATCAATATCCCCATTTTAAAGCTGAGGAAGCTGAGGTGAAGGGACCTGCCCCTGGTCACCCAGAAGGACACTTGGAGAAGTGGGAATAGAACTCACATTTTCTGAGTCTCAATCTGGTTCTCTATCCATTCTGCAATTTGCAAGTAAACCTTTCTTGTATGACTGATTATTCAGGAAATTTTCAAAGAATTGTATTGAACAGTTGGAATTGCTCACTGTCACTGTTAGTCACATGTATAGCAATAACCAATCTGCAGACTACCTCTCTCTGCAATTTACAGTGTGCACCATTCAGTATATTTCAGCATGTCCCTTTTTAAAAGGGTGGAAGGGTTGTTCTATTAACGGGTGTTGGAACCATGTCAGGAGATTCAGATGGATCCCTCCTGATTTCTGGCAAGTGTGGCTTGTATAGCTCTATCTTAGATATAAGGGAGGAAGGAGGAATGGTCCTCTGAAGAGAAAACCTGTGTCTAAAACTGACCATAGTAGGGAAATGCTAGGTGCAACCAAGTACAGGGAGAAAGCTTCATGTCAGGTAACAGGGTTCCTCTTCGAGTGGTTGCTCATGTTGATTCTAAGTAGGTGTGTGTGCACTGAGTTCACATTCATTGGAAGGATTTTCCCTTAGCAGTACTCATCGGGTTAGTGGAGGCATTCCCTGGAGTCATGCCTCCATGGCGCCGAATATAGGGCCCTGCCGACCTGCTGCCTATTCAGTTCTTTCTTACCACCTGTGACAATTGTTGGAGCTTCTATCTTCTCTGGTTTCAGCAGGTGTTTCCCCTGCTGATGAAAGTGATCTTCTTCTGTGGTTACTGTAAATAGTTAGATAAGAATTAGTTGTTGGTAGTTAGCCAACTAGCTAAAGTTTTCGACTACGTTTCCTCCCACCCAGGAACCAGGGAATGCCTTGGTTCCAAGGATTCAAACCATGTGGGAACTGCCATAAACCTATGGCAAAGGGTGATCCCCACAACTCCTGCCTCAAGTGCCTGGGCAAATCCCACTAGACTGATTGCTGTAGTATTTGCAGGGGGTTTCTTTCTACGACCAAAAATAAGCAGAACATTAAACTTAAACAACTACTCATGGAGGAAACTCTCTGTCCCCAGTTGGCCCCAGGCTACTAGGACCCGACACCCAGGACCTTGGTGTGGAATACACCAAGTTCTATTAGAGAGTCTTTGGCTTCGAAAAAGGATTTTGTACCGAGAGAATCTCAGCACCAGCATTCCACAGCACTGGTGCCTCACAAGAGGCTTAAAAAGACTGACAGAAGGCATTTCCCCACAGTGAAGGCAGCAGGGAGGGATAGTGCTAATGGTATGTGTCCCACACTGGAGCACCTGGTGCCTTTCCCACCGGAGGCGGCGCCATTGACTTTGGACAGGCAGAGGGCTCCGTCAATTCTTATTCCAGTGGACTCATCTGTAGGGAGAATCGGGTGGTAGAGTTAGACCTGCCTTCTGCCCCTGCCACTTTTGAGATGGCTAGGGACCTGATAGCCAGCACAGCACAGCAGTCCCCCTGCTGGAATAGAAAGAGCCCTGGAATTAAGACCTCCAGCGCCACAGCGAATTGGGATATTGTCTCCAATTCTGTACCTCCCCTCCCTTCCTTCCCTGTCCCTCTTCTGAGATTCCTCTCATAAGCAACTTCTTATGCAGGAAGTGTAAAGGCTCCTAAGAGTAGGAGCAACAGAGGAGGTTCCTACAGAACTAAGACGAAAGGGGTTTTATCCAGATATTTCCTAATCTCAAAGGCCAAAGTGGGGGTCTCAGACCCATACTCGACTGGAAAAACCTCAACAGATTCATGAAGAAAATAAAGTTCTGTATGGTGTCCTTGGCCACTATCATTTCCTCCCTGGATCCAGGAGACTGGTGTGCCATCCTCGACTTGAAGGACGCTTATTTTCATATATTAATAGTCCTGTCCCACAGAAGGTTCCTCGGGTTCATAGTAAACCACACTCCTTATCAGTTTACAACAGCCTCTCAAGTGTTCACCAAATGTTTGATGGTTGTTGCTGCATTCCTAAGGAGACAGCAGGTGCAAGTGTTCCCATATCTAAATGACTGGCTCGTCAAGGGCTGCTCCATGGAGCAGGTAGAGGCACATGTAAAGTAGAGGCAACCTGATGCAGTTGATCTTCAACCTACTAGGTTTACAGCTAAACATACCCAAGTCAACCTTGTCCCCTACCCAAAGAATAGAGTTTACAGGAGCAGTCCTAGACTCAGTTCAGGCTAGGGCACTTCTGCAGGAGTCTCACTTCCAGACCATTTGTTCCATCATAGAAGACTTCAGATGCTTTTTTAACATGATGGTGCAGAGCTCCTTGAAGCTCCTAGGTCAAATGACCTGCATATACGTGGTCCAGCACATGAGGCTTCAGCACAGACCTCTCTGGCTTAGCTGGCACCAGTATACCAGCCAAACAGAGACAAACTAGACAAGGTAGTTTCACTTCCCCCTCCAGTCGTCAAGTCCTTTCTGTGGTGGCTCCACCATCAGTTGGTATGCATGGGCATGCCCTTCTCCAGACCTCAGTCATCATTGTGTCTACTCATGGATGCCTCTGTGTTGGGGTGGGAACCTTCAAGACTCAAGGCCCGTGGTCTCAAGCAGAGCTATCACATCACATCAACGTCAGAGAGCTGAAAGCAGTTTGCCTCGCATGCCAAACTTTCCAGTCCCATCTACAAGGGAATTGCATATTGGTCATGATGGACAATACAACAGTGATGTTTTACATAAACAAACAAGATGGAGCATGCTCCTCTCCCCTGTGTCAAGAAGCCCTCAAGCTGTGGGATTTCTGTATAACTCACTCCATACACTTAGAAGCATCACACTGTCCTGGATCCCTGAATGAGCTGGTGCTCTATCTGAGCAGATCCTTCAGCTGCCACGAACGGTCTATTCACTTGGATGTTGTGAACAGTATCTTCTAACAATGGGGAGTTCCCCAAGCAGATCTGTTCACAAAAAGATTTAACAGGAAGTGTCAATAGTTATGTTCATTCCTGGACCACAACCCAGGCTCAATCACAGACGCGTTCCTCCTTCCTTGGAAGGGCCACCTGCTTTGTGTGTTCCTGCCTTTCTTACTCATTCACAAGATCCTGCTCAAAATCAGGAGGAACAAAGTGTCTGTCACACTGAGAGCTCCAGAAGCATTGGTATAAAATACTGCTGGAGTTGTCAGTAGCTACTTCAATCACCCAGCTTTTGATGCCAGACCTAATCACACAGGACCACAGCTGCCTCCAACATCCCAACCTGGAGTTTCTCCACCTCATGGTGTGGAAGTTCATGGTTAAATCCCATGGAGTCCACATTGTCAGGGTCTATCAGAAAGATCATCCTCAGCAGCAGGAAACTGTCCACTGGGGCTACGTATTTGGCCAAGTGGAAGAAGTTTTCCACTTGCGCAATGCAGGTTGGCATCCCTCCATCTCAAGCAGCATTACCTTTCATTTTGAACTATCTGCTGCACTTGAAGTAGCTAGGTCTGACAGTTACATCCATAAACTGCACCTAGCGGCAACCTCTCTGTTCCATCCCAGGGTGGATAGTCAATCAGTCTTTCCTAGTCTGATGGTGTCCCATTTTCTCAATGGCCTGGACAGGCTATACCCCCCAAGTCTGCCGTTCAGTACCAGCATGGGACCTTAACCTGGTTTCTCCAGGATAATGGGGCCTCCCTGTACCCCTTAGCAACATTCTACTTCTCAGCTAGGAGGTGGTCTGAGCTCAAAGCCCTGAGGTCTGAACCTCCAATCACAATGTTCCATAAGGATTAGGTCCAGTTGTGACCACATTTGGCCTTTCTCCCTAAGGTGATATCCCAATTTCATGCGAGCCGGGTCATCTTCCTCCCAGTATTCTTCCCTAAGCTGCATGGCAATAGCAGGGAAGGAAGTCTCCATTCCCTAGATGTCAGGAGGGCACTGACTTTCTACATTGAAAGGTCAGGGCCATTTTGTAAATCAAACCAACTCTTTGTCACAGTAGCACAGGACAAGATGAAGGATCTCCTGGTGTCATCCCAGAGGATTTCATCTTGGGCCACATCCTGCATTAGGACTTGCTATGACCTGGCAAAGGTGCCAGTCCCAGCATGGACAGCACAATCCACGAGGGCTCAGGCCTCCTCAGCAACAATCCTTGCACATGTCTCTATGCAGAAGATCTGTAGGGCCACAACATGGCCATCAATCCACACGTTCACCTCACATTATGCTATCACCCAGCAGGCCAGGGATGATGCAGCATTCAGCAGAGCAGTGCTTTAATCAGGAATTACTCACCTACTTGGAATCGACATGAGCAAGCACTCGAAGAAAAAATGGTTACCTATCTTTCATAACTGTTGTTCTTCAAGATGTGTTGCACATGTCCATTCCAAGACCCACCCGCCTTCCCCTCTGTTGGAGCCAGCTGGCAAGAACAAACCGAATAGACAGCGGGTTGGCAGGGCCCTCTGTACAGCACCATGGAAGCATGACTCCAGGGGGCTTCAGAGCCGATCCTACAGGTACCACTAGGGGAAAAGCCTTCTGACGACTATGCACGTGGCATGCACACACCTACTTGGAATGGACATGAGCAACTCATTTCAAAGAACAACAGTTGAGAAGAGTTCTGTAACTCAGACAGCAAAAAATGAACTTCATGAAGATGCTTTGAAGTCCTGTAGGCTGAAAAGTGCTATTATGAAAGCAGTGTTTTCATCATATTGACTTTTGAGAGGATTTAACTATTGCTATGTTTTTTTCTGGTAATTTCCATATGTTAAGTTCTGTCCAAACACAAAGGAAAATAATCCTTTCTTACAATAGAACAATTCTCTTCTATGAGTTCACATTCCACAGGACACTCATCCTCAGAGTTTGTTTTCCTGGAGGAAAAGACATTACAATATTTGAAGGTGTTATTCTCCTCTGAGACCTTGACACTCCTCTGAGACCTTGTCTCTAAACTACTTTTACTTGATAACACTGCCAGCAATGGTAATACAATATGCTGTTGTTCTGATGACACATTTGTGTATGTTCCTTCCCTTTTATGAGCATTTTGTATAAAAAATGTGTAGGATATCTTATATGTAAAAAGTATTGCCTGGCTTTTCTTGAGTTCTGGTTATTTTTATAAACCAATTGAAGTGGTAAAGATTTCTCAAAAATTGTTTTTTTATTAGGGTGCAAGGGCATCCTTCAGATGAAGCAGATGTCATGGTCTTCAGCCATTATTCAGAACTGCACCTGTGAGGTGAGGTGTACAAACCCCACCCTGGGCAACAAGAGGCTAAGGGAGCATTTAGGCCTAGCCTGCCCCACCCCGTCACACCTGCAGCAAATGCTTCATCTGGTGGAGGAATGGTCTGAATTATTATGAGAATTCCCCAAGTGGTATCATTGCAGACCAATCATCCTGGTGATGGTTGGTGTTGCATCATGAGCATTCTGTAGGATGTGGTTGATTCTCAGTCATTTGACTGAGGATGGTAGGTAGAGGACAGGTGCACGTAGACCACTGATAGATATAGGGTCTCCTGTCATAAACTGACAGTGAACTGGGGTCCCTAGTTGTAGGTGATGTGATGTGGGAGGCAATGAAATTGGACTAAATTGTCTATCCAGAACTGGGCAGTTTCTCCTGTGGAGGGTAAACTTGTGCAGGCAATGAAGTGGGCCATTTTTGAAAAGTGATTCAACATTGTCAGGATGGTCAGGAAACCACTGAATTCTGACAGTTCCACCACAAAGTCCCGGAAGATGGCCTCCCAATGTTGAGATGGGGTGTCCAGAGATTGGAGGAGACTGAAGGGTTTCTGGTGTGGGACATTGGTGCAGACACATACTAGCAGGAAGCAACAAAGGCCTCTATTGTGGGGCACATACGAGGCAACCAGACATACCAGGACATTAATCATTTGGTTTTATATTTCCCCAAGTGTCCTGCCATGGGGGAATCGTGGCACAGCTGAAAAACTGCCACTTTTGCAGGTCTGGGGAGAGCAGAGATGTGGTCCATTATGAACATGATTCCCTCCTGGGTGTTCTGTGTTTCTTAGTTCACAATGGCCATCTTGTTGGGTGGAATTCCAGAGACAGAGTGGAAGAGCATGAACAGGTCCTAGTGGCAGGTCATATATGGAACTTGAGAATATGGTCTGATTCCGGTCTTGGGCTTCATGGTTTAGAACCATACCTTCAGAAAAAGGCATCAGCCTTTCCATTTCTAGTTCCAAATTGGCAGGTCAAGGTAAAGTTGAACTGGAAGAATAGGGCCCACACAAACTGGACTGGAAGATCTTTCTAAGTAGAGTCAACACTCTTTAAAGGCAGTCTTAAATGCCAAGAACTCCTTGTCCAAGATCTCATAGTTTCACTCAGCAAGGATAAGCTTTCTTGAGTAGTAGGCAATCAGGTGTACTATTTTCTGGGTTCGATGCCCAATCGCTGTACTAGAAATGTCAGCTTTCACAATGAAAACTTGCATTATATCTGTGTGGGCCAATACTGGAGCTGTGGTGAAGGGACACTATAGATGTTCAAATGCATGCTGGGCCACCAGTGAAACTGGATGTTATTCCGGAGTCGGATAGCGAGGGGCTTGCCTTGTTTAGAAATTTTTAGGTAACCCTCTATACTGTGCAGGCTGAAATGTCATGGCCAGGTTCAGAGCAGTAGAAGCACAGGTGGCATTGACAGCACTGTTCTTTTTCTTCAGGAGAGAATTGCTGATGAGGGAGATATAGATTAGAAGATGAGGTCCCAGTACACACGTAGAGGGACTTCAGGAAATCTCTTCTCTTCTCTCTTTGTTCTCTCAGCTTCTCGTCTATGTGGTTGGCAAAGTCCACAAAGGTATGTAGGCTCATAGGCATCTCTACATGGGCCAGTTCATCTTTCTTCCTGCAAGCTCCACTGACCCTGGTGCTGCTGCGATGCTTCATTCCACTCTGTATCCCCTGTAAGGTAGTGGAAGCATGCTGCGTAGGAGACTGCTGTAGCTTGCCCCCGCCTGAGTCTCCTCAGGGTGGCCTCAGCCATTGGCGTGGGTCACTAGGGTTGGTTGATGTTGACTGAAGAAAGGCATCCCAGTGTGATAGCACTAGGTTATGATCTTCCAGCAAAGAGGAGCCCAGTCTAATGCATCTCCTGTCATTAGGCTGATTACCAAGGCCACCTTGTATTGGTGAGAGGCATAGGTTCTGGGACGCATTAGGAACAGAAGGCAGCATTGCTTCATGAAGCCACAGAACCATCAGCGGTTCCTGTCAAACCCTTCAGGCCAGGGTATTGCAGGCCCTGTTCAGGACAAGGCACTACAGGCGGTGCTCACAGCATGGGATGCTTAGCGCTGAGCTGCCTCACTTGCTCCTGTAGCTACTGGCTTTCCCTGATCCCTTGCACAGTTTGGGATTGCAGTGCTTGATTATCTGTCTGGAGGCAGAGTCCAGTCAGGTGAGTCCAATACTTCTGGTGGCTCTGGTGGTGCAGCTGGATCCATCCTTCTTGCACTGGGCACGGATCCATAGGGTTATTGTGATCCAAACAATCTGGGTTGTGGGCAGCCAGACTTAGTGGACAGAGTCAGACTCCACAGTCAGGAGTTGCGAGTTAACTGGGTCAGAAACCAGGATACCAGAAGCAAGAGACAAAACTGAGATCAGAACCACACGTCAGCTGCCAGGAATCAAGCCAGGGGAGCCCAAGCAGGAGCAGAAAGCACAAGGCACATGATCTAGAGCACGGTGGAGCCCACTTGTTCATACACCTTACTGTTCCTGCTCCTGGTTTACGTAGGGCCAGTAAGCTAATTGGCTGCTTTGGAATTCAGCCAATAGGACCTCAGTGGCACAGCCTCAAACTGAGGCTGGGCTTCATGGGTTCTGGGTAAGCAGTTGACAGCAGGCTGCTACATGGAGGGTTGGTACATGTCTACTCCTGCAGAGCTGGGTTTGAGGCCCATGGTCATGGGACCATTGTAACCATCTAGCCAGACCTTCTGTATAACACAGGCCATAAAGCTTCCCCCAAAACAGTAATCCCTAGCACATAGCTTTTAGAAAACCATCCAGTCTTGATTTCTAAATTGTTATCAATGGAGACTCCACTACAACCTTATTAAATTGTTCCAGTGGTTAATTATCCTCACCATTAAGAATTTGCACCTTATTTGAATTTCTGAATTTCTGAATTCAGCTGAATTTCTCTAGCTTCAACTTCCAACCATTGGATTGTGTTATATCTTTCTCTGCTTGTTTGAAGAGCTTATTATTAAATATTTTTCCCCATGTAGATATCTACAGACTGTAATCAAGCCACCCCTTAACATTGTCTTTGTTAAGCTGAATAGCTTGAGCTCTTTGAGTCTATCACTATAAGGCATGTTTTCTAATCCTTTAATCATTCTTTTGGTTCTTCTCTTGAACCCTCTCTAATTTATCAACTTCCTTCTTGAATCCTTCTTGAGCATTGCCAGCAGATTGAGGGAAGTGATTATTCCCCTCTATTCAGCATTGGTGAGGCTGCATTTGGAATATTGTGTACAGTTTTGGGCTCCCACTACAAAAAGGATGAGGACAAGCTGAAGAGAGTTCAGCAGAGGGCAACAAAAATGATTAGGGGACTGGAGCACAAGACTTATGAGGAGAGGCTGAACTAAACTAGGCTTGTTTAGTCTGCAGAAGAGAAGAATGAGGGGGCATTTGATATCAGCCTTTAACTACCTGAAAGGGGGTTCCAAGAAGGATAGAGCTAGGCTGTTCTCAATGGTAGTAGATGACAGAACAAGGAGAAATGGTCTCAAGTTGCAGTGGGGGTGGTCTAGGTTGGATATTAGGAAAAAGTTTTTCACTAGGAGGGTGGTGAAGCACTGGAATGGGTTACCTAGGGAGGTGATGGAATCTCCATCCTTAGAGGTTTTTAAGCTGCAGCTTCACAAAGCCCTGGCTGGGATGATTTAACTGAGGTTAGTCCTGCTTTGAGCAGGAGGTTGGACTAGATGACCTCCTGAGGTCCCTTCCAACTCTAATATTCTATTATTCTAATTGTGGGCACCAGAACTGGATACAGTATTCCAGCAGCAGTCACATGAGTGCCAAATACAAGATAAAATAACCTCTCTACTACTACTATTTGTTACATGTATATGCCTGTGTATAAATGTATAAATATATATATCCAGTATAGCCTGGATCCTCAGTTGTGGGATTATGGCTTCTTGGGCATCTGGTAGGGTGTTCTTAAATTATCATTCACAATTTTCTGATTATATTCCATCTGATATGTCTCATAATTGTTTTCAGCTTTGTGAAATTGACTCTGTTAAAGAACCAAATATATATATTGCTGGTCTGGCCTTTACTCTGCTTGCACATTATAAATCTGATCAAGTCATCATCACTTGTACCTTTGCTATCATTAATCTTTAGTTCTGAGGTTAGTACCTCTTTATCTGTCAAGACAAGGTCTAATAAAGAATTCTTCTGTGTTGGCTACAAGACTTTTTGAGTTATGAAATTGTCATCTGTAATGTTTATAAATTCCAAGGAAGCTTGAGTACTGTCAGCATATGAGGCATCCAGCATATGTCACTCAAATTAAAATCCCCCACAAACACTCAGGTTTTTTCCTACACATTATAGTTAGATAATATCCCAGCTTGTGTTTTATCTATTCAGACTTCGATCCATAAGCATTCAAGATCATTTTTTCCCAAGTTATCAGTGACTTGGAAACAAGTGATGCTATTTTTGACATGGAAAGCCACACCTCCTCGATCCTGCCTTAGTAGGTTATAACCATTGATTTTTAGCATTCCAGTTGTGTGAATCAGCCCACCAGGTTTCAGAAATACCAGCTAGGTCAAATTTGTATTAAAAAATGAGCAATTCCAGTTCCTCTTGTTTGTTACCCAGACTCCTAGCATTGGTGTAAAGGCAATTCAGGAATTTCTTCTCTTCATGTCGTATAGTTCCTTGATTAATTTTGTTCTCAGCATCTCTCTTTTGTGTTGACTACTCATATCACCCCTTTTTTTATCATCCATTTTGCTATTAGTTTAACACCTTCCTGACTACTCTAGCTACCATGTCCCGGGATAGATTGATTCCCTTTTTACTGAGGTGGAACTCATCCAAACTATACAGCCCCCTTTCCTCATAGAAGGTGGACTGATTTTTCTGCTTCTGTTTTCATGAAGTAATACAGTGCTGTCCACTGCAAAATGATGTGCTCCTATGAAGTACAACATGGGTGCACTTGAATATGGATATCTCTGAAACAAAATTAAGGAGTGAAGAACAAATGTATTTCACTTACAGCATAGCAGCACCATGTCTCTCAGCATATTATAAAACACTGTAAGAATCTATTGCATATTTTAGTCAAGTAACTTCAGGAGAAAGCTGCTTCGAAGATCACTCCTTATGCTGGTCATGTACTGTCGTCCCTTTGAATCAAGCAACAGCCTTAAATGAATTGTGTTTGATAAAGGGACCTAAACAGATGACTATTTCAGTTATTGATGGTATTAAAGTTTAACAGCTGGGACATTTCAGAAAGACCAAATATATTCATGGTGCAAAACACTCACATATTGCATAACAATGTTAGAACCATGACGATAATTTGATGCTGTTGCACACCACAGTACATTCTTCCATTATCCATTTGGAGCACAAAAAGAAAGACCAACATTTTCTAACGTTGGGTCCTAAAGTTAGACACCTAAATCCATATTTTTGGTATCTAAATAAGGCATCCCCCCAAAGAAAATATTGTTGGGTATTTAAATGTTTTCATGAAGGGGAGTAGGTGTCCTACTGTTCTCTGCATCTCTAAATAAAAAGCCTTCTAACTCTGAGGTGTTGAAACTTGGATTTAGGTATCTCACTTTAGGCCCCCGAGTTTGAATATTTTGGTAACATTGATCCTAACTTGCAACAAAGGTCCCAGTCCTTTATAAATAGCTCCACCATTGTCAAATATTTGTACACATAGTCTGTTTTGCCTTGTCTTATTTAACATATAGGAGCTAATCTGTATGCAAAAAGCTCCCATTCCAGTCACTGAAAACTATGGACTGAACTCAGCCTTGGTCTTTCAGGTTGGCCATGTGCATACAGTAGAAGTTCTTAAAATTATATTGTTAAAAAATATTTAAACAGATGTCCATGTTAATCTTGGGATGAAGATATTATGCACTCATATTGTTTTAATGTTTCAACTCAGGTGCTGCCAAAAGAAGTGAGAAGGACTCCTAGGTTCACAGGAAGTCCTCTCGCTTTGTTCCAAACTCCTCTAACTAGTGGCCAAAAGCTGAAGTCATAATTTGGACAAATCTTCCACTGATTTCACTTTTACATCTTGTCTTTCAAAATTGCCTCTCCTTTTATCCTGAAAAATGATTGCAGGCACCAATTTGTGCCATTTAATTGTAGATATAAATAAATAAATAGCCTAAAGAAGAGCTCTGTGTAACTTGAAAGCTTGTCTCTTTCACCAACAGAAGTGTGTCCAATAAAAGATATTACCTCACCTACCTTGTCTCTCTAATCTCCTGGGACAAAGATGGCTATACCAACTCTGAAAACAAGGCATAAATAATGTCAATTAGGTGCCTAACTTCTCTTTTGTACCCTCTGGTCAAAAAGATATCTGTCATTAAAGCCCACAATTAATAGTACGTGAAAAATTGCATGTGCATTTATTTGTATCCATAAAATGAGATTACATTTTTTTAAAGCCAGCCCTTAATGGCTACTTTTGTATCACTTCTTGTTTGCTCCAGCTCATCAAGTTCTTTCTTTAGGCTATTTGAATTGTAGCAGAAGCACTTTTAAAACCTTGCGTTGCCCATTTTTTAAAATATAATTAAAATGTGTGTGTTGCCTAATTTTAAGGCACCCTCGCTGAGTTCTCCACTTTCCCCCTCTTTCCCTCCTCCCCAGTCTCCTGCACACACACGTTTCTCTTCTCTTCTTTTTCCTGTTTCTGTACTGTGTAGATGACAGGTTCCTGCTGATCATTTATTTTTTTGTCAAAACAATTTTTCAAGCCAAGAAGGGGGGCATATTAAACTCCCAATCTACACTAAGCCATTATAAGTCAGGATAAAAATCTGTGTTTGTAAATGACCCATATAAAAATGATATCAGAATCATTACATACATTTAATATATTAGTACTTCAGTGCTTAGTTGCAGTTGCTGTAGAAGGATTATGTTTTCCAAATATCAGAAGAGCATGGAAGTGCTATTCAAAGAACAATTATTTTCCCCTACTTGTTACACCTTCTATTTATCAGCTACAGTAGTTCATATGCACAGCACAGAGGTCTTTGTTACACCTACAGGAACATTTACTGTCTAAAACAGTTAAATGGTGGTATTAGTAATGCAAAATCTTGCATTGTATTATTTGATGATAGACACTTCAACAGTAAATTTCCTGTCTGACATGACATGTCACATTTATTGGTGGGGTGGTTTAAAAATGATGAAAACATGTATTTTAGTACTTTAAATAAATTGGCAGCCTATTGGGAAAGTACAGATAAGATGTTTGCTGCCAACATTTTCATGGAAAAATTAATTGGAATGTTTCTCTGCAAAAATATATATTTTCATTGTAGCTTTAGGTCACAACAACCTACTGTTAAGTTTCAATTATGCTCAATTTCTAGCTAGCACAAACCTATTCAGCAGGGAGAGGGAGAAATCAACTCTGTAGGTACAGAATCTAATCCTGAGTCAGCTTCTAAGAAACCGCTCAGGAGGTTCCTGTTCAGTCTCCCTCCCACATGCAGTCTGTGGCCATATATGGCATGTCACCTTTATTATACTGCAGTTGAATTGTCTCCAACAATTGGAGCATAGGGATGCTGTAAGTTACTGATGAATAGCTGTACAGATTTTACCAATTATTCAAATATTTGCATTGTAACTGGTTGTGGTGGTAGTGTGGTTTCAAGATATGCACCTGAAGTCAAGAAGGCTGCCTCAGTTTCTCATGTTTATCAGCCGAAAAATTCCCAATTTTACATGAGAGGAAAAATGACCAAGCAGCCAACAAAATGGGTCAGATAACTACTCCTTTGGCTTAAAGAAATATTTTGTGGCTTCTACTTGCCAGCTTACTTAACTCCCCCCAACCACATACAACTTTACATCGGTACAGGTAAGAAGAAAGTCTCTCTAGGCCTAAAACAAATATTATCCCTCCCTGCAGCCTACGGGCAGGGAGTTGGGAAGAGAGATTTATATCTGTCTGATCCAGCAGGGGAAAGAAAACCTTTGGCCTCTTTAAGGAATGTACCTGCCCTCCTCTTCATGTGGGTACTTAGTTCCCTCATGGGCTTGAGAAGGACAGCTCTGTGACTGATTGGTCAGAAGAGTGCAGCATAAGGTTTATTGGCTCCTGCACACCCAAAGGGCTTATAAACCTTTCTTCTCTACCATCACCACCCTAGGATGTTGAGAAGAAAAGCTTCTGCCCCCCCCAAGATTAGAGTGGGACTAGGTTTAGGAGTCTTATTGGGGAGTTAGTTATCTTTTTGGGGCTATAAAGGATATGTTCTCTCACTTCCAGATTGGCTCAGGCAGTAAAGAATTGTTTTACTTTCCCCTTATCAGCCAAGAGATCCAGAGGATAGCTGAGGTTGAGGTTGTAAAATTCATTTGTCACACCCTGGCACATACCCAGTGTGACGTGTTTCTTCCCCCCCCCCCCGCAACCTGGACTGGTGTGTAGCTATGTCACCCCAATCTGTCACTCCTGGACCCCGACTTACTCTGCTTTGCTGTGTGAATCACCCACTCCTGGGTCAGTCCACGTCCAGCCTTCTGCAAGTAATCGGTCCCTGAGCTACTGAAGGAGTGCTTCTGGCCAGCCGCTCATGGGCTTGACCCCCAGCAAACACATCCAGATCCAGATGCAACTCTGGGAACTGCCATTGTAAAGAGTTCAGTGCTGTACACTGAACCCTGCAAGCTCATTACATTAGCCTAGCAATTTATCAAAGAAATTGATAAGTACCCACTCTGTCACTCTACACATACTATATCCACATGCACTGCTTTAGATAAAACAAACAAGTTTATTGATTACAGCAAGATTTTAAATTATCATAAGCCAGAAAAATATGAAATAAGGTTTGATCACAGTTAATTAAAAGATAACCTGTATTCTAAACTAAACTCAACACTTTAGTAGCCTTTCAGTCTCAGATAATGCTCACCACAGGCTGATTGACTCTTTTTCAATTAGCTTCCTCCTCCTCCTGTGGGTTCAGTGTCCTTGATGTTGCTTTGTAGATGGATTCCAAGGGAGAGTTCCACAGACAAAGATGCCTCTGGTTTTAACAAGTTTCCTCATCACTCCCTTGGGTCAGGTGATTGGCTATGTCTGGCAATGGGCATAATTTCCTCTACTTGAGTCAAATGAGCGTTGCCTTATCAAGTGCTCAGGCCAGTCCATTGTTCCTGTATGCATGCCTCTGTGAGGTGTGAACCCTCAGCTTTGTGTTTGTCCAGATCTATTCAAGCCATGTTAGAGACACATTTGGAAATATTTCATACCAGAATTTCATATCTATACAGATGGCATTGCAGGAAAAATACTCCCATAACAATAATGTTCAATATGTCCTGAGCATTCAAAAACACCTTACATGACATACTTTTCATTAGACAATACACAGTTACATTATAAGGGTAAACATGAATGATTCACAGATCACACCATAAGGGTGTACCTGGGGTACAGCGTGTCACACTCAGTGCAGATAATTGTTCCATCTGGGGGTCCAGTTCCCTGATAAACCAGAATTGGAAGTGGAGTAGTGGAAAGCTTCCCCTAAATATGCTGTGGAGCAGGGTGAAGTGCCTGAAGTCTGGTATAGCAAGGATAAAAAAAAACCCTCTTCCCCACCCTTCTTAACCTTTGTACAAGGGGAGGACAATGGAGTCCCAACAATGGTGGCGAGACCAGGTTAACAGGGCAGGGTGTAGAGCTGGTCACATTTTCTGATGAAACAGTGTCTTGGAAAATAATGATTACATCAGAAACATTTTCTGATGAACCATAGATTTCTTGCCTGATTTCCTGCCCACTCACCTGGCTACCTGGGTCCAGGGTCTGCAGCTCCATGGCACCTCACCACGTGGATTGTCCTCAGGCTGGGGACCCAAGGGCTTCCAGACTCCTGGGCCAACTGACTCCCAGGTCTGCTTGACGCCTGCAGCTTAGTGAGCCAGCTGGCTTGGGGAGTCAGGTAGCCCAAGGAACCAGCTGACCTGGCATTCTGGAAGCCCTGGATTCCCTGTTTGTGGAGTAGTCTGCCTCATGGGGCTGCCAGGAATCCATAGACTCTGGGAAGTCCTGGCAACTGCTAAGTAAACTTGACATGCTTCTTGTCTGGTACACCACTTAATTGTGGCAGTGACACTGACAAGACTCATGTCAAGTTCACTCAGCAGCTGCCCAGGCTATCATATTTCATTTCAGACACACCATGTGTCAGTTTCCAAAATAATTTTTTTATGGAATTGCTGGTTTGTGGGAATTGAGAGGTCATGATCTGATGAAACTCTGTTCTGTCAAAATATGTGCATGACCATTGGATATGGAGTTATGATACTCTGCTATATGGTTGTTATTAAAACATGGTGGGTGTCTGAGAGACACCTATAGCTAGTTCTCCAGTGTCAGCAAAGCAGGTGACCCATGCCCAAATGGCTATTATGCAACCATTATGAGCTATTGGTCTGCAGGGAAATTGTAAACAAGAGCTTTACAGCTATGTAGGAGAAAGTTGTGCAAGAATCACACAATGGGGATTGCTCAACTCAGTTACTCACAAGGCCCAGCAGGACAAATCTGGGCCAGTATTTTTCCAAGTACATGAATGGAGAGCATAAAATAAGGGACAGTGGCATCATGAAACAACCTCTGTCCTCCCCCACCTACTTTGAAGGCAACAAGAACACTGGGAAGATAAAGACTTTGAACTGGGGAGATTGGTCCCAGGAGGAGAAGGGAATTCTGCCTGTGAGAACTGAAACCTTCCTGCAACATCCAGTGTGGTGAGAAAAGCTATTTAATTCAAATCTTGCTCAGTCTGAAAGTTTAGGCTTTAGAATGCATGTTTATCTTTTATTTTCTTAGGCAACTATTTTATGCCTACCACTTATAACCACATAAAATCTATCTGTCTGTAGTTAATAAACTTATTTTAAAGTTTTATCCCTACCAGTGAGTGTCTAAAGTGCTTGGAAAATCTGCTGAGATTACAAAGGCTAATGCAAGTCCACTCTCCTTTGACAAAGTGGCGAACTAATTAAAGAATTTGCATTGCTCAATAGAAGGTCTGGGGCAGTGTAAGAGTATGTTTCTGGGGTGCAGGGCAGGAGGGATTTGCTGATGTTTCTCTGTGTATGGTTCATGTGTGGCTTAGAAAGCATTCAGGCAGTTTAGCTGGGGTATGTCCCTGCATGTTGTTGACTGAGTGATAACAGCAGCACTTGGAGGGATTTATTGCTTGTCACTAGCGAAGCATTGTGTGAGAGAGCCTAGGCTGGAAAGTGAAAGAGACACAGTGGTCCCACAGTTCCAGATTGTATCCTAGGGATCCCATCACAGTGGCGCATCAAGCAGGGTGAAATGCATGGCTTGTTTGTACGAAGCAATATTTGTACTTTGTGCACTGCTATAGAGATTTTCAGTGAGACTTAAACATTGAACACAATTAAAGAGAAGGTCTTGAGCAGTGCAAAATGGTATATTTCTGGGGTGCTGGAGGATTTGCTGGTGTCTTCCTCTGTATAGATCATGAGTGGCTTAGAGAGCAGTCATGCAGTTTATCTGGGCGTGTCCCTGCATGCTGTTGCCTGAGTGATAGCAGCACCTGGAGGGGTTGGCTGCTTGTCACTAGCAATTCATTGTGAGAAAAAGCCCAGCTGGAGAGTTAAGGGAGCACAGCAGTACCACAGCTCCAGGTTGTACCCCAGGGTTACTGACACAACTAGTTAAACCTGATTTCTGATATCTGTTCTTTCTTCCTGTGATGCCTGGTACAATGGCTTTTGCTTTATCTTATGTAAAACTAAGTAGATGGAGTCTTTATTCTCCTTATTAAAATGTACTAAGGAGAAGTGGGGTGGATCACTTGATGATTACCTGTTCTGTTCATTCCCTCTGAAGCACTTGGCATTGGCCCCTGTTGGAAGGCAGGATATGGGGTTAGATGGACCATTGGTCTGACCCAGTATGGCCGTTCTTATGGAAGCATGCCATGGCTGATATGCTGTTTCACTCTCCATCTATCAGAAGTCTCCTGGCAGGACTTTTTGTTTTCCTTTCACATAGGCCAGCTATTTCAGAGAGCCATATATAGTTCTTCAAGAAGTTGAAAGTAAAAGTGTCACAGCTGAGTCTTCTATTACAAGCCTGTGCACCTGGTGACTTTGTCCAGGTCGCTAGGAATTGGATCCAACTAAGAACAGCAGGATTTGGCCCTATCATGAAATTACTTGCATTTGGTTCATTAAAGCGTTTTTTTTTCTCTGACAGCTAATGTTGTCCTCCTACCTGCTCCTGCAGTGGAATCAAAATACTAAATTTGGGATATCACATTCAATACCATTGCAACAAACTGGTGTCATTAGACACAGGATTTAAAAATAAAGGTACCGTCTGGTGAAGGGAAAACATTCGCATTCAAACACAAGTATGTTTAATTATAACAAAGGCTATGCTGACAATTACAATTGCTTCCTGTATAAATGTCTGTCATTTCAGTTTGGTCCCAGCATGAAATTCTTCCATCTTTTGTACTGACATCCTAACCCTGGAACAAAAGTAAATGGAAAATAAAATTGGGCTTTGAATGTCTAACGTTTTCTTGCTTTCAGTTAGAGTTATAATAGCATTCTTTAAATACTGATTTTTCTCTTTGCTTTGTTTAAGGAAAAACAAACATGAGGTTAAAAAAAGATCTTTCACAGAAATGATAAAATATGTGCACGGTAGAGACTGGAACATCTCATTGTGAGCCATTCTGGTCAATCACAAACTGTATCATTAGTCTGTATAAACTCATTTATTCTTTAAATGATATCTGAAAGCCTATCATATCATTACTGAACATAATTAGGACATTTGTTGTTCACATTGAAAATCTAAGATCAAATGGTCAGCCCAAGAGCAACACACCATTTCAACATGCAGCATCTTCAATATTTTTTAACATAAGTTTTGTGCAATCTCTTTCCCACCTGCACAGAGCTGTGAATGGGGTAAGCCAGGCGGGGGAGTAATGTTTTATACCACAATGCAGCCACATAGGGTAAGTGATAATCTTGCTTTATTTTTTTACACCAAATTCAAAAGTGAGGGAAATGATAGTGTAAGTTGTCCGTCAGATGAGTGGCTATGTAATAACTTGCATTCATTTAATATGTATGAAAATAAATGGACAGAAAGATTGGTGTAGATAGAAAGCCATGAGCAGAAGGGGTAAAGATAGGGCAGTATTATTTCTTCCTTCTCCCACCTGCACCTACCTCCATATACTTTAATTGACACCCACATAATCCTGGGCACTTTTGGTGCCAAAGTTAGCCATGGCAGAAGTACACACAATTTCTGTTGTGTGAATTTCAATTCACCTGCATAAAGCTTTTCACGGTAACTAAGAATCCTCATAAGCCTCACCACCAGAAATTCCAAGTTCAAGGTGTGCTTCTTTGATCTGGTTTACCTATCATAAACACACACAAAAAGCAAAACAAAAAACAAAAAAAACCCACTAACAAACCAAAACACTACTCTGTACACACAATTCTCCCCTGGGGAAGACAGTGGAGCAGAGAATGAACCACATGTGGTTCCAGATGTTAGTCCTATCAGCTAATGCATTACTGGAAAGTGCTCAGATACTATGGTGATGAGGGTGATATCATTAAAAAATTTTAAGGCTAGGCTATTAGATCTGACTTCCTAGGATTTCACATCTCCTAGAATTTCAACCAGTTACCCACAGACTGAGCCAATAATTTTTCTGGCTGAAGTATATCTTCCAGAAAGGAATCCAAAGATCTGAAGATTTCAAGATGTAGAATCCACCATTTTCCTTGTTCCAATGGTTAATCACACTCACATATTTTTTATTTACATTAGTCAGGCTTTAACTTCCAGCTATTAGTTCTTGTTATGCTTTCCTCTGCTAGATTAAAGAACCCTTTACTACCCAGTATTTTTTTCATGAGAAGGTACTTATACACCATAATCAAGGTACATCTCTATTTTCTTTTTAATATACTAAACATATTGAGCTCTCTGTCTCTCATTGTAAGGCATTTTCTTTAGCCCTTGAATCACTTTTGTCTCTCTTCTGCACACAGCAACTGCTTGGAGTATTACAGTATCAATTTCACCAGTGCTGTATACAGAGGTATAATCTCTACCCCTTTCCTACTCACTACTGCCCTATTTATGCATCAGCAGATCACGTTGTATTGGAAGCTCCTGTTGAATTGTCCACTGCTACCCCTAAATCCTTTTCAGAGTCTCTGTTTTCCTGAATGTGCATCTTCATTCTGTAGATATGCCCAGCATTCTTTGCTCCTATATGATGACCTTGCATTTGACTTTATTAAACTGCATTTTGTTTGAATGGACCAAATGATCCAAGTAGCTCTTTATGACTAGGTTGTCCACATCATTTACCACTCTGCCATTTTTTGTGTCATCTGCAAATGTTATCAGTCTGGAAAATGTTGAATAGTGTGGGGCATAGTACTAATCCATGTGTCACAGTTCAGGGCAACTGCACTTGTATTTCCCCCTCTGAGTCCCACCAAGAACACCCATTCTTGTCTCCTGGTTCCTCTGCCATCATGTCTTTTGGGCAGAGACCCCCTGCTGACCAATGGTTTTCCAGGCTGCACAGTTCTTTGCCTACATTGTGATTTTCCCAGCAAGCCAAACTGCTTAAATAGACTTGTATCTGTGCTTTGCTTTCTCTTTGAAGGCTATGAACAGCTGTAATTATGAGCAGTCACAAGTTACCACATAGCTCTTTATAGGTACACACATTCATTATTAAGGTGAAAGCATTACAGAGAAAACATAAAAAATAATGAAAGTTCCAATATGCAGAATACAAGGTTATCAAAGGTCTCCCATTAGTTTTATAGGGCCTCATTAGGCCAAAGTCCTTCCAACGATTTCAAAGAAGAATTGGAATCCCCTTTGACAGAAGGTTCTGTCCATTTGCTGGATTAGAAAGAAGATTCTGAGTCAGTTTAAATTCAGGCTATTTATCCAAAAGTCCTTTCTTTGTCTGTTGGCTGTTGGAAAATCCACTTTGAACTAGTAAATGTAAGCTTTTCCAAGTGCTGGTACTTTACTCATTATATTATGAACTGAATGAATTTGCTTAATCGCCTCTCCACTATTCTTAATTTCTGAAATAGCTGTGGTGATCTTCCTCCCTCAAATTATATACGATTCCTGGTCCACAATGATTCATAAACTTAATACAGTAAGATCTCCCAATTATATTGCAGGAAATTTTCATAGCTATCCAACCCTGTAGAACTCCACTAGGAGCTCCCCCATTTCATGATGATTCCCTACTGACCACTACTTTTTGAGATCTATCAGTTAGCCAGTTTTAATGCGTCCTGTATTGATATTTGTATAGTGCAGATTTTTTAAACAGCACTAAGTCAAATGCCTTACAAATGTCTAAGTATATTACATCTACTCAGTTACCTTTACTAACCAAACTTGTAATCTTATCAAAGAATGAAATCATATTCATTTGACAGGACCTATTTTTTGTAAAATCATGTTGACTGGCATTAATTATATTCCCAGCCTGTATTTCTTTATTAATTAAATCCCTTATTAGTTGTTCCATTATTTTGTCTAGGAATGATGTCAGACTAACTGCCCTACAACTGGCCTTGGTCATCCTGCTTGATCTTTTTGAATATTGGGACAACATTAGCACTCTGCCATTCTTCTGGAGTTTCCCCAATATTCAAAGATTGATTAAAAATTAATATCAATTGGCCAATTCTTTTGGGTCTTTTGAGTACAGATTATCCCGACCTGTTGATTTCAAAAAGGTTTATCCCGAGCGGCTTCTTTATAACCCCTGGTTATAGGAATTAAAGATTAAAACCCTTGGTAAACCTTTGTAAATCCCCTAAGTAAACCCTTGTAAATCCCACTTATAGAAGTAAGACTGGAAAGTGGTATTGTTAGTATGCTCAAGCAAGCACAGGGCCTTATGGATTCTGAGTTTTAGGGTAACAAAGAAGGTCAGGCTGAAACACCTCTTCATGGAAGCAGATCTTCATACCCAACCACTAGGGCCAGTCAGACCTTGCACCTAGCACTTTGGTGCGTAATGCACCAGTCTCAATTAGGAAGCCTGTGGTGCTGAGGAAGGACTTGGCACCCCGAGATACTCGGCACCTTCTTTCACCAGTGCCAAAGTCAGCCCAGCACCTCTCCCACTTACAGGTGCTTCACAAAAGCAATAAGAAAACTGACAGAGGGCACTCACCATGGTAAGAACAGCAGGGAGAGACAGCTATAATAGTGCGTGTAACAGGCTGGGGCAACAAGCACTTGGCACGCATCCTTTTGGAGGTGCAAAGCATGATGCTGTCTAGAGGCAAACCAGCCATGATGCGCACTGGTTGCCTTCTCCACAACACCACTCTATAGCACCATCTCACTTGTCACTGCCGTGGTCTCCACGTTCAGAGTCGTAGTCATCACACTCAAAAGCGGAGTTGTATATCTCCTGGTGTAGCCATCACCGGTCGAATCAGTACCTATAGAGACAGGACAGGGCATAAGCCTCTCTCATAGGCCTTTGGTCACCACTGTGGCAGATGCCTGAGCAATGGCCCTTTTAGACCTTTTGGGCATGCACCAGTCCTCCTGTGCTAGAGACCCCCAGGCTTTCACTTTGGAAAGATGGGCTCCCCCACTGTCTGAGGGCCACTTATCACAATGGGGCACCGAAGTAGACATCGTGGTCAGCACCAAAGCAGGCACAGAGTGGCGTGCACAGAACGGCACCAGGGATGTCCCCAGCACCAAGCATGAGCTCTCCATGCAGGGAGAACACTTATCCTGAGGGTCAGGAAGATCCGATACTGCTCAGAGCATCATCATCATCATCCCCTGATGAGGTGGTGACAGGAACTTCAACTGCTCCACTCCCTTGTGGACAACAGGGCCCACCAGAGGCTGTTATGGAGAGTGGCCCAGAACCTAGGGCTCCAAGCAGAAAAGGTAATGGAGTCAGTGGACCCACTGGTGTACATTTTAACACCAGAAAGCCCTTCAAAAGTGGCGTTGCCTTTCATAAAGACCATCTGCCAAAACTCTGTAGCAGACGCCCGCCTATAACTAAGTGGAGAGAAAGAAAATACTTTGCATTCTCAAAGGGGCATGAATACCTCTTCACTCATCCACAGATGGGGTTGCTGGTGGTAGTGGCTGCAAATGAGAAAGAGAGGCAGGGGCAGTAGGGCTCATCACCTAAGTCCAAAGACTCAAAGAAGCTGGACCTCTTCAGCAGAAAGGTTTCTTCCACTGGGGGGGCTCCCGCTTCAGATCACAAACCAGTAAGTGATCTTGAGCCACTATAACTTCAATTCATGGGACGCCATGTTGAAGTTCAAGGAGCTACTCCCAGCCGACTCCAGATCAGACTTCGCAGCTGTCGTAGAGGAGGGCAAGGCAGTGGTAAGGACCTCACTACTGGCCACCCGGGACATGGCGGATGTGGCCAGTCAAACAATGTCATCTGCAATTGCCATGAAGAGGTGTCAGAGCCGTCATCCAAAGATCCAACAAACAATACAGGACTTTTCCTTTGAAGGCTTGGGATTACTTTCAGAGCAGACAGACCCCAAGCCTAAAAGATTTAAGGGCAACATTGAAGTCTTTGGGCCTTCACACACTAGCTCCTCTGAGAAAGCATTTTACAGCCCAACCTCCCCTGGGATTTTACCATAAGAAGCCTAGGCAGGATTACTTTAGGAAGCGAGCAGGAATAACAAATTATTCCAACCAAGGCCGGGGTTCAGCGAAGCATTCTCCGGCTCCATGCAACCATTTTGAGGGTGCACCCAAGGGCAACACACCAGGCCAGATCCTGGATCATTATCCCTGCTTTTTGAACTTTCTGTCCCATGTCTATCAGGCATGGGCCAGGATAATCTCAGACTGATCGGTGCTGTGCACAGTAGAACTGGGATATTCTCTCCAATTCTGTTCCTCCACTCTCTCCCATCCCCCATGTCCATACCTCTTCAGGGACCCCTCTCATGAGCAACTTCTTATACAGGAGGTGCAAGCGCTCCAAAAGGCAGAAGGACAGAAGCAGTGGAGAAGGTTCCTCAGGAGTTAAGGAAAAAGGGGTTTTACTCCAGATATTTCCTAATCCCAAAGGCCAAAGGAGGTCTCAGACCCATTCAAGAAGAAACTGAAATTTCACATGGTATCTTTGGCTGCCATCATTCACTCCCTGGATCCAGGGGACTGGTACGCCACCCTCAATTTAAAGGATGCGTTCTTTCATAAATCAATAACCCTGTCCCACAGAAGCTTCCTCAGTTTCATGGTGAACCACACCCATTACTAATTTACAATCCTTCCCTTTGGGCTGTCAGCAGCCCCTCAAGTGTTTACCAAGTGCATGGCAGTCATCATCACCACCTTCCTGAAGAGACAACAGGTAAAGGTGTTCTCATAATTAGATAACTAGCTTGTCAAGGGCCGCTCCAGGGAACAGGTAGAGACTCATGTGATCCTGGTACAGTTGACATTCAGCAGTTTGGGTCTACTGCTGAACACCCCCAAGTCAACCCTATCCCCCACCCAAGAATAAAGTTTATAGGAGTTGTCTTAGTCTCCGCTCAGGCCAGGGCACTCCTACTAGAGTCTCGCTTCCAGACTATTTGCTGCATCATAGAGGACCTCAGACATTTTCCTACCCTGATGGCATGGAATGCTTGAAGCTGCTCGGTCACATGGCCACATGCACGTATGTGGTTCAGTATGCAAGGCTGCAGATCAGGCCTCTCCAGGCTTGGTTGGCATCGACATACCATTGAAATAGAGACAAACTGGACAAGATAGTTTTGCTTCTGCCTTGGGTTATCAAGTCCCTCCTGTGGTGGCTCCATCCTCAAATGGTTTGCATGGGAGAACCCGTCCCCAGACCCAAGCCCTCAATGTCTCTAATCATGGATGCACTGGGGTTGGGGTGGAGAGCACATTTAGGGACCCTTAGGACTCAAGGCCTCTGGTCCCAGACAAAGCTTTCACTTCATATCAATGTCAGGGAGCTGTAGTAGACAAGATGAAGGGTTTCCTGGTGCCTTCTCAGAGGATTTCATTATGGGTCACGTCCTGCATTAGGACTTGTTATGACCTGGCAAAGATGCCAGCCGCAGCACTGACAGCGCATTCCACAAGCACAGGTCTCTTTGGCAGCATTCCTGGCACATGTCCCTACGCAGGAGATCTGCAGGGTTGCAACAGGGCCATCGATCCACATGTTCACCCCTTATGCCATCACCCAAAAGTTCAAGGATGATGCAGTATTCAGAAGAGCAGTGCTTCAATCAGCAATGCCATGAGCTCCAACCCCTCTTCCTCTAGTCAGCTTGGGAGTCATCTACTTGGAATCAACATGAGCAAGCACTCAAAGAAGAAAAAATAGTTACTTACCTTTTCATAACTGTTGTTCTTCAAGATGTATTGCTCATGTCCACTCCAAGACCCATCCACCTTCCCCTTTGATGGACCCAGCCAGCAAGAATGAACCAAACAGGCAGCAGGTGACAGAGCCCTCTATACGGCACCATGGAGACATGACTCCAGGGGGTGCCTGTACCGACCTGACAGGTGCTGCTAGGGGAAAAAGATTCCGACAACTGTGCATGCGGCATATACAAACACACTTGGAATGGACATGAGCAACTCCTCTCAAAGAATAACAGTTACAAAGGACATGTAGTAGTAAGTTACTTGTAGTTCTTTTTGTATACAAATCATCACGGGGAGGTAGGTGAACTTTATTTTAGATCAGGTACTATTGTGTTTGCACATGTTATTTTAAAGATTACTTGCAATTCATTATAATTTAACTAAAGACCAAATTTTCAAAATGACCTCTCTTGTCTATTTGATGGACAATAAATATATTACATTTTTATAGGCTATATAATATCTTCAATAGCAAAAGGTTTTAAAAAATGACTAGTGATTCTGTGTTCCACAATTTTAGGAACATCTTAAAGGGTCCCAATATAAATTTTGAGTGCTCAACACTTTCGGAAAACAAACTACTTGAAGTTGTTTCAAAGAAGGCACCCAAAAATTTAGCACACTTGCCTCAAATATTAGACAGGCAAAGGATAAAAGGTGGAACAAAGGGGAAGTCGCACAGCAGGTCAGATGCAGAGCTGAGAACTGAACCTAGGTTTCTTAAAGCCCCGTCCTGCTCCCTATCCTTTATCCCACACTGCCTTCTAAATTAATGGCTGTAGATACAAGAACTTGGCAGTGGTGTGTTTTTCCATATATTACACTGACAGGCTGCCCTGTAGTGATGTAATGTACATTTCCTGATGACCCATAATCTATTCTGAGCTGCTTAATTTGGCAAAATTCCCATTGATTTTAATGTGAGTTTTGCCTGAGAAATGAGTTCAAGATTTGGCTTTGTAGCAGAGGTAAGCAAGAAATGTTGACTAGCACTTGTCTGTTAAAATACATTCATTATAGCAACTCCATCTATCTAGCTGTTCAGTCTAGGTACCGCATTTGATCCCAGTTCCAGAAGAGAAAAGATATCAGTCCTTGGACCAGGCAGAACACAAAATGAAAGTGACCCAGGGAAATGCTGACTTTAGAAACCTGAAGCTACTTTAAGGGAGTGGAGAAGAGCTTGTAGCCAATTTAGCAGAACAGAGTTTTAAGAAGGAATTTTAAAGAGTAGCATGCTTCAGTAATGAAGGTGCAGAGAGACTGTATCTTTTGACCTTATCTGGTAACAAGTAGAAAAAAGGATCACTAATTCAGAATTGTAAATTAGTCCCAGCTTTGAAGGCTTTAGAAGACTGCAAAAGCACCTTCTAAATAATGATAAACGTGAAAGATAACCAGAGCGACTGGGCCATGATTAAGTCACATGCTAAAACTTCCTATTTATTCCTAGCTCTGTGTTTAGTTTCCAAGTTAGAAGCTTAGTGGCCACATTCTGTTTCATTTACACTGTACTAACTAACAAGCTGGAATTCCATTAATAGTGGGGGTTTTTTAGTGTGCTCTTTTTCTGATCCTCCAGTATAATTTACCTAACAAACAAAGCAGTGTACTGACCTCATTGATGTCACTCTAGAATGACAGCTAAAATGCATATCTTACCCACATTTCCTGCTGGGGCATGCAGGATTCTAGTTGCAGAAGAGCTCATATAGTTTGACTGTGCAAGTGGGAGAGAAATACAGGGTGTGTAAATCTGAGTGCACATGTTCAGCTATACGGCGGTGGTACAAGTGGGAAGAAGCAGAAGCACAGAGGCATTCATCAGCTGGTTGTAACTCTACTTTGTAAATTTAAAAATGTTTGAAATAAACGTGACTAGTCCACTGACACTTACTCTAACACACTATTGTGATCATAAAGCGAATTTCAAATATTACATTTCTGGTAGCTCTTTCCCATTAAACACTGTCTGAGGGGCAACATTATTCTGATATTCTTAAAATACATTTTTGCAAGACATAAGCTGGATATACAGCTTTCGGGCCAAATTTTCTCAGGCTTTCTGTCCTCCTTTCAACATGTGTCCCTCCTACTTGTATCAATAAGGGTACTGTACTTGCAAGGTAGATAGAGTGACTATTTAGCAAAATACTACCATGCAGTTATAACAGGAGACAATTTCCCTGGTACATAGTGTACCATATGTCCTGCGAATACAGTCACATTGCCCTAAGGTATGCTGCAATATTCAATTATGACAGACTAATGTAAGCTACAAAAGAACAAAAAATATCAGTACTTCTGTAGGGTATCAGTTTTTCATATCCCCTGAATTATTCATGTCATTTTCTGGTTTTCTGCGACTAAGAAAATCTGAAATGGTTGTTACAGAACACAAAGGATTTTTATTTCATATAAAATGTATGAGTGAATTTATCACCAAAGTGAGCCAGCAATAGTGCTGGCAGCCACTGTGTACATTTCCCTACACTACTCTGTTAATGTATTTCCATCCTGCCCCATAATACTCTCATTATTACAGTCTGAGGCTCCTATTGAGCAGAAATTATCAATAACACTAAATTGTGCCAAGGAGTTTGATGGATTACGATGTGCATAAAATGGGGTCTAATATAAGCCAACAAACTAATTTCCCCTTGAATTCAGCCCTCTAGAGCTGAAAGGCTAGATGCACTGAACTACTACATCCTCACCTCCTGACGACTAAAAGTGTTTGTTTGATCTCTGTGTTTTATCTCTGCCACTCATTGTTATCCATTATAATTTAACCGGTTATCTCTGATAACATTTTATTTTTAAAAAGTGAAAAAATCAAAATCTCTCTACTACAATATTGCAGTTTCTTCCTAAGGTTCATCTAATAACGCAGGCTTCACTTGTATGTACAGATTTCAATATCTTTCTATATATTTTTTAATTAAACTATAGAAAATTCAGTTTGATACCATGTTCTTAGAGCTTTAACTAGAGTATTTCTTTATTGCATTGTATATTAAAGGTAAAAAGCCTATGTCTAATAGCTTTAGATTATTTAGACAAATATTAAAGATATAATTGATAAATTGAACAACTTATCCTCATCCATTTTAGCCAAAATTAATCAACCATAAAACTGATTAATCAAAAAAAATACTGCACCCTCCCAACAGACATTAACTTATTCTGTGCTTCCCTGTCCCCAAAAGACTATGAGCATATACTATCGTGTACCGTAGTGCATACCACAGCAAATTGGAGAAGCCAGATCAAAACTGTAAATAACTGAAACTGATTTTTTAATGGATTGTTCAATTGAACTGAAATGCAAATTGTGTGGATTTCCGGTGCACTTTTGATTTGCAGGCAAGCATGAAATAAATGTATTGAAATGTGCAATTATTGGAAGATTATATAGGTGATGTGCTATTTCTCACTACCACACATTAAAGTTATGATAAATGTATTTATGATTGGGCGCAGTCACAAACATCAATCTTGTGAGCTACTTTGTTCATTGGAGTAATCCCATTTATACTAAGGGTTTTTTTAACTGAGTTTGACTTCTATAGCATTACTTACAAGACCAGAGCTGCTCATAGGCATAGGAGTCTGCAGGCCTCCAGGCTACTTGTTTAAGTCAATATGGTGTCTGAAAAATTAGTACCTTGTCAAAGAGTATGTCATTTGCATAGTTCTTTCTTGCCAGTTATGAGGTGCAGCTTTTTACCCCATAATCTCAACAAAATTCACACTGAGGGAAATCCCTTACAAAGGTACGTGGAATTGTGTCAAGGTGATGGCTGGAACCTTTTTAGATTTAGTGTTCATTGCTCCTGAAGGCCAGCAAATGCAAAATTTGGAATCATCCCAGGAAGCCCAAGAACTAGTGTCCAAAACTGCAAGGTTTCCACATACAAAAATCTTATTCAAGTAACCAGGAGTTCCACACATATTGGTTTGCAGGGTGCTAAAAAGCCAATTCTGGAACCAAGATGCAGCAAGCTTACTACATTTTATTTTTGAGTGAGTTAAGATTTTTGTAAATGGTCAGTTTAGATCAGAGAACAGTCTTCCTACAATCTGTGCCGAATGGAGTCCTTAGTATACTCTTGTGCTAAAATGCATTGGGATTGAATTCCATTTAAAAATATTTTAGTATAGCTTAGTTCGTCTTGCATACTCTTCTGTAATATATTGTATCCAGTGTCAGTTAGGTTCTTTAGTTTCATATTTGTCAGATAACTAATGTATTTTATTAATCAACTCATTAAACTATTTTTACTGTTCTAGGTATGCCGTCCTTGCCTACTTTTCTTGCCGGCTGTTGTAATTGCTTCTTATTATTAATTATTAATTAATTAAAATTAGAAACTTTTAATCTCTACAGTACACTGGAAGCTCTTAGGAAAGAAGGAATGACATAACTGTATTTTATCGTGATTATGTATATAGCACTGTGATGGGGTACATCTGGCTTTTGTGTCTCCTACAGGATGCCCCACATTCTGGCTATATCCCAGGAAACAGTGCAGTAACGGGAAAGGAGCAGTGAAGATGGGTCCTCCAGGCTTGCATAGAGAGCCCTCATGGAAGCAGCCAATCAGAGTCCAGCAGTTGCAGATAAAAGGAACTGCAATGGTTTAGGTAGTTAGTTCTGTTTGGGATCAGAGGGGGGAAAGAAAGGGTGCTCAGGCTAAAGGTGCTTGAGGGCTAACCAGAGTTTATTTCTGTCTGTGTTTGCTTAAACTGGGGGGGGAGAAGAGGACTTAAGAACCTTAACCCTGAGCTAAGGTAAAGCTAAAGGGTCCAGCTCGGAAGAAGCAGCAATGAACTGAAATTGAGGATTATGTGACAGCTGGGGTCACAAATGGGTCTGTGTGTTGGAACTTGGAGTAGTGGATAGGTCTGGGTTCCTCTTCCAGCCCTGGTAGCAGTAACCCCAAGGAGAGAGGACTTATTTGAGAGCCTAAACAAAGCCCTGAATTTAAAGGGCCCAGAGCTAATAATGCTGATGACCCTAACAAGAGCATAGAGATTGGACTCTCTACTACATTGGAAGGGGTTCACTTTGGACTTTGTGACTTGCCCAGAGAGCCAAGCCACAGAAAACCCACCAAGCTTGGCTGGCAGCCTGCAGGATGCACCAGGGTCAAGAGAAGGACTGCAATACTAGTAGAAGGCATCCAAATGTCTGCTTGGTGCTATACATGCATGTAATAAGGTAAATCCTTGTCCTAAAACAGTCATACTTGGACTTTGAGGCTTGCAAGCCACAAATGGCTCTCTAATGTCTCCTGCAGCTCTTTGCAGCATGTGATATTAAAAAAAAAAAAGTGTGATTTAATGATTCACCAATCAGGATGCTTGTAGTATGTTATTAACCAATTGTAGAATACTTGCGCAGTCATTTTGCTGTGAAAATAATTATAGAGTAAAGACTGAAATTACCCTACTGTGGCTCTTTTGGGGAATGTTGATTGCTGTCTTTTGATTGACTGTCTTCTGTTAATCACTGTTGAATAGACTTATTGAAGCTAGTGAATGGAAAACTGCCCATGCTTTAGGGATTTCTGAGTGAGGGAGATCTAAAAGGGGATATAGGCTGCAGTGGTGAGGTTGTGACTGACCTTAGTAGAGGCACAAAAAGAGATGCCTCTTCATCGGCTGCCTGTATACCTATCGGGGAGGCAGCCCCTACCTCATTCTCTGAATGTCTACGCAGGCAAAGGCGATTGTACCACAGCCAGGGATGCTACCTTCTTTAATGTGTGAAGAGCTGGGCCATAGATCTGTCCCTATTTGGCAGCAGCTGTCTGACTCAGTCTGGCATATGCCTGGCACCCTTTTGAAACATCTAGAACTTGCCATTCTACTGTGCACTTCCCTTGTGGTCTTTAGGCATTCAGGTTGCCCTTGACACCTCTGGACTTTGCCAGTTATGCCCCCACTATATTAAAGCCACAAAAGAGTTCCCCATAAATAAGATTTCCTGCTAGCCATGGTGTCTATAGCTGAGGGGGTTTTATTTTCAAACCTGGATTAACTCCCACTGAACAAGGACATCATAGCTCAGTTTATTATAGAGGGAGCATGCATTGTAATAAATGCATACCATGAAAATTAAACACCTTTATACTACCTATCCTTATGGATTGTCTCATCTAACTCTGGATGTCACATTGCCTGTTCATATGTTGTTCAGACATGGTATGGGGAAGAGGTGTCAGGAAAAGATGTTTTCAGCAAGATAATTTAAATAAAAAGCAGCAACTGTTCTCTTGTTAACAATAACTCCCCCTTTTTTTTCTGACTGAACAAGAAAGCATTTATTCTCCTCATGAAGCTATCCAATATGTTGCATCTGTTCTTGCTTTGGTGTCATAATGATTCAATCAATAACTCTCCTGGCTTTCCTGTCTCAAAATTGCTGGCCATTCTGGCTAGAGATAGAAGAATAACAAGAGTGTTTGTTCATATTATTCAAAGCATAAATATTGCTTGGAACCCATTTGCTAGTCATTTGCTTTCTCTTTTGCTCTTTGTCTCTTGCTGGATCTAATTCTCCCCTAAGGGTTTCGTCATTTCAGTTTGAAAAACTTTTTTTTTTTTTAATTCTCATGATCAAATAACTTGCATCCTCTGTACAAGCTTCTAGAAAAAGATTTAAGAGAACTGACTCACGCTTCCCCTTGCCTGTGTTTTAAGCACTCTAATTAGTTATGCTAGGCAGTGCTGATTTTCTCTCAAGTGGGTCAAATATTGGTAGTAACTTGCATTTAATTAACCCTGCCTGACTATATTAATTTCTCTTTCAAATTACTCATAAATATAAAAAAACAATAAACAATGCTTGTTTAGTTTCTCTTCACGGTTTAGCAGTCTAAATCAATTCCCAACAGTGAGTGGAAGTTGAGGATGTTTAATACCTGCCAGATGGCACCTAGCACCTTGCAGGATTGAACCCTGTGTGATTATTCAGTAAGTGGATGAAAACCAAGCTAACAGATCTTTGTAGAGCTTTCAGGGCTGAATCCAAAGCACTCTCAAATCAATGGGAGTCCTCCTATTGATTTCAGTGGGGTTTGGCTCAGGTCCTAAATTAAGAACTTGTCAGACTGCATTCACCTTTGTTTGTTTGGGATTTTTTTTATTTTTATTAAATAAGACTAGTGTGCTTCCAGAAAGTAAGGAGACAGACTGTAACCGGAATAAAAACCGGTGAGTAGGGATATGAAATAGCTCCGTGTAGTGCTCACACTGTTACTAGCTAATCCAGTCATGTGTTTTCCAAATTTGATTGATCTTTATGTAAGAATTTTAAGCAGTTTTTGGTTTTGAAATCAACTATGAAAAAACAGGCTTTTGCTATCTATAGCTCATTCTGTTGAAATTTTTTAGCAGATTCATTTCCACTTCAATGAGCTAATTCTATAAAATCATACAAATTAAAGATCAAATCTCTACCACTTGCCTCTTATACTATTATAAAATATTAAGGACCATCTAGAAAAATGGAAATCTGTAACTTTTTTTTCATGAATTGCAAGAATCTTTATTTTTAGAAATTTAATTTGTTAGCTTTAATTAACTTTCAGGTTTTGTTACCTGAATCCTCTTTAGGAACAGACCATAAAATATATTTGGTCTAACAAATGCCCTGCACTCTGACAAATATGCAGAGTGCCTGTATCATATATAGGAAAATGTGGACTAATTCTCCTAAATTTTAAACTTCATTGCTTTTGGCTCAAATAAGAACTGTGAGATGATATAGTAGCTCTCATCAAAACTGAATTATAAGAGAATTCTCTAGTTTTATTCACTTATTCCAAAGGAAGACTGGGCATTATTTTTTCCACTTAATGGGCAACCTTTTTACCTATCATGCACTTAACATATGGGCAAAGAGGAAGGCAGCTGAGGATTTCAGATACTCATTAATCTCTTCTTCCTCCGATATATGACATCTGGGGGGGCTTTTTGGGGGGAAGGGGTTTGTTTTTGTTCTGATCTCTTCAGAGGATTTTAATTACCGGTTAAATGCTGGCATAATCACTGTCATTTTATTAGTTCTGGCTGCCAGCTGTATGAACCAATTGCAGAGCTAGAGCCTAAAAGAGTGTTGAACTACAGGCTTGGGACTATAGCAATGTATGTGCCTATCTTTATACTTCAAATGATCTGTGTGTGTTTCTCTGTATATTCTACAATAATATTTTGTCTACTACCACCACTATTCACATGTGTTAGAGTTAAATGTTTGAGTTAAATGAGACTGATTCTACCCCTTGAACTCAGGATAACTTACCAATACTATTGATCTTGGTGTCATACTGTTCCAATGAAGAATTTCTCTGATTCCCCCTAGCCTTGAGTCTCCGGATGCTAATTATTTAAACTTACTAAGATTACTGTAGGTGGAGAGGCTAACAGGTGGCAAAAACGCAAGTAAAGATCTATTCAAATAATTAATTCGAAGTTCAGAGTTATGCAACAGTTCAGATTGCATGGTTTAGGAATAGATAGCAGGATAGACTGAGGATTTATGGGAAGGTGGAAAAAAGGGAAAGCTACTGACTGGTAAATAATGATGCTATTTTTATAAGTGTTTTTTCTAAAAAAAAACACTTGAAATATTGTTTCAAGTGGAAGTAACTTTTTTTTTTTTACTTCTTCTCTAGGGAGGGTGGGGGTGTGAAAAGGGGAGTGAATTTTGGTACAGATTCCCCCCCCCACACACACACACAAGCTGGAAAATCAGTTATCAGAGCTGTGCAAATGTCAATCCTGCATATTTTAAGGTCAGAATGGTCATTTTCTTCCATTTCCCATCATTTTCCTCGCTCTAGCTGAAGGTGCCCAGATTCCTTCACTCCAAAGATGCTCCAGACACTTAACAGTCCATGGCCCCATCTTTTTGCCTCTCTAGTTAAAAAAGAGAGTCCTTAATTGTTACTACCACTCCTGTCACTGGGGCCAGCAAGGGAAAGGAGCACTAGGTGCAACTATACTTGGAGTATGTCCCTGAAAGCAGTTGACATGAAATCCCTGCCAGTGTTCTTCCTAACATTCAGGGGATGGGTGACATATTAGGTGGAATTGTATTTCTTGGGGCTATGGTGGGATGGAGTATCCCTCACCTCTCCATGTTCTGACATCTTTGTGACTTTAAAACTCTAGCCAAAATTTTGAAAATGTGCCCAGAGACCATAATGGGTGATGATGTAAATAGGAAATAAATAATGCTGCTGTCATGTTGTTGTATGATTAAAATATCACCAGGTATATCATTGTTGCAACTAGTTATAAGTGCAAGAAACATTAGACAAAGTGTGTCATGTAAGGTGTCAATGGAAAACTTATCAATGTTAACTATTTACCTGTATTAAAATGCATTTACTCCTGGAGTAACATCCACAAGGTATCCCATCTAGCCAGCACATTGTGAATGAACTATAAAAGTTCATGGCCCATTAAAGGATACTTAGCTCACACAGTGGACCATAGAAGGAGCTTGTCCAGGTCTGATGAGCCTTCCTGTGGACATTTTAGCCAGAATATGGATAATAGCTGCTCCTATGACTCATCATATCACATACCCTTCCATGCTTTGCTCATGTGACTGTGGATTCTATCTTGTGCCTGTAATTTTCCACAGAGACTGAGCATCCCTTCCACACTGGAGAAGGTGTATAAGACCCTGGAAGCATCTCCATTTTGCCTCTTTCCTGCTCTGATCTATGGACTTGCACTAATAGGAGCATTTCAATCAATAGACTCAGGCCTTTCCAATCTCTTGGAAGTTACCAGAGACTTTACAATCCAGCTGGCTGTAACATTGCTAAAAACCTGACCCAAGAACTTTGCAATAATTGTATGTGTATTTCTTTGTATTGAGAGAGTATTTTAACTCTCTCCCTTTCTCTTATAAATAACCCTTTGGTATTAGATACCTAAAGGATTGGCAACAGTGTGATTATTGGGTAAGATCTGAGTTATATATTGACCTGGCTGTGTGGCTGGTCTCTTGGGACCAGAAGAACCGTTTGTTTGATTATGATGAGTGGTTATTGAAAAATGTAAAGGCTAGTGTCTGGGTGATGAAACAAGAGCTGGGATAATAAAGGAGACTGCATTTCTGACTTGTTAATCAGTGCAGTTAGATGGAAGTCTATTTTTGTTACTGACTTGGTATATATTATGGTAAAATGACCACCAATCTGGGATGTGTCTATCCTATTTCTCAGCAGTTTGTCCTGAATCTGGTATCCTCAGCTGTGACCAACTGAGGCACAGTGACAGCTGCTAAGGTACTACAAGAGACTGAGATTCATCCAGAAAAACTTTAACATATTGCTTTAGGCACCAGACATCTGTTGCCTAAAGAAAAATAAATCTAATTATTTGTGCTTAATGTGAGCAGAAGATAGAATTTCACTTTTTTTTTAACTCACTTCCCATGACTGTTGATGGGCTTTCATCAAAGTAAAACAAACTGTAACATTAATATTCAACACACGCAGTTCAGATCTTATGTTCTGTAAACTGCCTAGGGTTCAAAACAGGTAACTTTCAGCATAAAATCTGATGTGTGCTTGCAGGCTCGCTTATTTGGTGAAGCTTGTCATGCCTGTGTCAGTTTGGTATCTGTCAGTTAATACTTAATATGGAGCAGATCTATGCTAAGAATGACTGGCATAAATCTATAATGAGATGTTGAATTGATCTCACCTGGCATGCCAGAAGCTGTCTGCTTACAGAAAAAAGTTAATTAGTTTAAAGGATGTTAATTAGCATCCCTAAAGACCTTCTTCATAACAATAGACAATCCCCTTGCTAGATCCAGAGAGCTGTAAACTAATGTATCTCAAGGACCCCTATTTCTATGTAGCCATCCACCCAGTGCATGAGAGATGAGGTATGTTGTCAGTTGGTAGCACTAGCAGTATTGGGTGTGCCCCTATGGGCCTTTGACACTGCTGAGAGTTTTCACTAAGGTGTGGAGAGAGCATACTTGATAAGTTCCAGAGGGGTAGCGGTGTTAGTCTGTATGCAGCAAAAACAAGAAGAGCCCTGTAGCACCTTAAAGATTAACAAATATCTGCGGGCATAAGTTTTGTGGGCTACAACCCACTTTGTCAGAGGCATGAAATGGAAATCATGTGCCTGTCTCAGTTTATCCTTGAGAGGACACGGACACAGCTCTCCACTCAAAAGACTGACACTCAGACAGTAATTTCTTTGGAAAACAAAATGTCTCTTTATTAAATACTGATTTCATATAACTGGATTTTAAATAAAAAAATCAACACAATGTAACTTACAAAAAACCTCTTAAGACAATACAAGACACGTAAACTATAACCTAATGCAATGCAAAATCAAATAATGTAAACCATAAAATTGAAATGCAATACCCATAACACAATGTAACCTTTCCTTAGCATATACTACAATGTTATGAATATTTAATTGTGGCATGGCACAATAAACATACAATGTTGCAACATATTACATAAAGAAATCCTGCATACACTTGTATAAAGCCTTAATACAATCTTGTATTAGAATACCATACAAGTTCTGTATACACATATACAGTAATCCTATACTAATACATATTCAATATTACTACAAACTAACATTCTATGAGTGTTGATCAGGCAGTCATAGAATGAGTGGGATAGGAGATAAAGATGGTGCAAGCATCCAGCTTTATTTACAATTACAGGCATGCATTCCTTTTTCTAAAAAACAACAAAACCAAAACCTTCCTTCCTTGATTAAATCCCTCTGTTTTGTCTACAGTCCTTCTGTTCTGTCACTCTGATGTTTTTGAGTGCTGTTGCTGATGTTCTGTAGGTGTCCCCCCCACTCCTCTGATCACCCATATTCAAGCCTGTCGGCTGTCTGCCTTGTGTACAATTTTCTGCCCTTTCCTGATTGGTTGCTTTCTTAATGTCAATCAACAATATCTTCCCCATGCAGGGGTGATATTGTTTTCAACCAGTCAGCTGTCCAATATGCTAATTAGCATTACTTGTTTATTTCAAACTTGAATCTTCTTTGGATCCTCCTTCCTACCTACTGACTCCTCCTTGCAGGTATTAGGAATGACCTTTATTTCACTTCATTCTACCTTTCTGCTATTAGTCAGGGTTTTTTTTTTCCCACACCTACATTTTGTTTCTCTTAGCAATGACCTCATTGGCCACCATTTTAGATTTCTAGCTACAACTTGCTCTAAAATATCATTATTTACTGTTTATCAAAAGCCTTAAACTTAAAACCAACTATTTCTATTCATGCAAAATTATAATTCTATCACTATCTTTTCTATTTAAATAGAATTTCAAACTATCAGGCTCTTCTCACTAAATATGACTACATGAATTACTGTAAGTTCCTGGACTTTAAGGACAAATTGCCTCAGGAGGAAAGGCTCAGTTTGAAGCACTTACTGATGTGGGCAAACTAGTGGTAAACTCTTTAAAAGGTGTAGCTGGTCTGGCCAATACAGCATCAAGATCCATGGCAATAGACGTGATGCAACAGGAATCATGGCTACACTCTTTTGGGGTTTCCCTGGGAGGCTAAAAACACTGAGGACTTGCCTTTTGGTGAGAAGTCTTTGCACTTGTTGAAAGACTCTATGCCAACCCTCCATTCATGCATGTAGGCACATACACACACTTTCCCCAAAGAGACTGTCATAAACAGCTCTACAAGATGAGGTTATTACCACAACTTCTATCATCAGCCCTACTATGAGCCACCTCATAAATGATAGAATATGCAGAGGCCAAGATATGCTACATCTTTCTATTTCAGCCACATCTACTCACCCTCCAAGCAAAAGAGCTTTTCTGACATGACTCTACAGAACTGCAAATCAATATTGATGTCATTTCCTTCCAATTCTGAAATCCATTTCGGGGGTTGCCTAGCAAAATTTTCCCACAATTGGATGGCAATAATAGACAAGTGGTTGCTGGATATCCTCCATTCTGACTATACCATCAAGTTTCCCTACCCATCTCCTCCAAAATCCCCTTTCATGTCACTTTTCAGGGACCACTCTCATGAGGGGATCCTCCAAGGGGTATAACCTCTTCTCCAACAGGGAGCAATACAGCAAGTAGTTCCTCAATGTCAGGTTGGGGGAAGGAGAGCAGAGAGAAAGGGTTCTGTTTGAAATATTTTCCAGTCTCCAAGAAGAATGGAAGCTTGGGACATATTCTTGACCTGTGACCCCTCAATAGTTTTATTCACCTGCTGAAATTCCACATTATTATACTGACATCAATAATACCAACCCTAGAAAGAGATTTATGGATCATGGCTCTTGATATGAAAGACACATGCTTTCATAGGAATACACACTCCTCCCACAGAATTCCTCAGGGTTGTGGTGGGCCCCAACACTATCAATACAAGGTGCTCCAATACAGTTAGCTACAGGTCCCAGAGTCTTCACACAAGTGTTGTCAGTAGCAGCAGCTTAGCTCAGACTATGTGGCTCCACAGTCTCCCTATGCCTGATGGCCTGGAAGTCTTAATGTCTGCCTTGCCACTACTCCACCTTCTAGCATCCATGGGGATGTGTGTGTCATACTGACTGGATTGAGGGGTGGCATTTGTGTTATTTGACATCAGTATGTCAAAATCATAGTGATTCATGTGAGATGTGCCATGTCAGGTACTGTTAGGCTATAATGTGCTGAGTAAGATGATGTTCGTGCGTTATATCTGTAATGGAAGTTATGGAGATCTTTGATATACCTCTATTTCAAACTATGCTGTATAATACACACCCCAGACAGAGGCGGCAGGACAATAGACCTCTTAATGGCCCATCAAGACCTTTACAGAAGCAAAAGGCCCAGGAAGGAACTAAAGGCATACCTGAAGAGTTACCAGGATTGGCCCATGTGACTCTGGACTCCATTTTGGTTCCTGTAAAATTCCACAAGCAGCATGGCAAGGGCCAGAGGATATATAAGGCGGAGCCTTTGGGATCCATTTTGTCTACTAGGTGACTGAAAGCCAAACATCTACCTCTGGATCAATCCATCTGCATCTGAACTGAAGCTGTGAAACAAAGGACTGAAACCCATCCAGGTACTGGATGTTTACCAGAGGGACTATACAAGCCTGCAACTCCACAATTCTTTCAAAAACCTGATGTATATGGACTTTCAAATCATTTGTATGTATCTGATTGCTTTAATCCTTTAACATTTCTCATTGTTCCTTTCTTTTTATAATAAAACTTTTAATTTTAGTTACTGAAGGATTGGCTGGCAGCCAATTGGCTGGCCAATTGGGTAAGATCCAAAGGTATAGTGATCTGGTACTGTGGCTGGTCTTCTGGGATCAGAGGGAACCTTTTTAGTAAAGAGCATAGAGTTTACATAACTGATTTCTTTACTGGACCTAGTGGTGGATTGGGAGCCAGAGACCAAAATGCAGTAAAGGGGGCTGTGTTTATTTGTATAGTGGCTTCTTGATAACCAGTGTGGGGGAATCAGAAGCACTGTTTGTGGCTGGTTGGGAAGTCTGACTTCAGTGTCACCCACCCATGCTGGGAGAATCTGCTCTCCTTTTACAGCCTGCCCTGACCTTGGCATTATCAGGTGGCTACCCTGGGCACAGACAGGTCAGTGTGTATCCCCCTTTTGACACTGGCTTAGTAACTGCATGATGTGTGAACAGGAGAGTGGTCTCAGTCTTCAGAAAGTTCCAAAGGTTCTGTTGCATCTGAATCACCCAGAATTCATTGGCAGACAACCTCTGGTGGCAAAATGCTTGCAATCGGGAGTGGGAGTTACATGATTTAATAGTAAACAGCATCTTCACTCAGTGGGACCCCCCACTTGGGAAATTTTTGACACGCAGGCAAACAGGAAGTGGAATGCTGTTCAAAGGAACTCAAGTTCAGTACTCCAAGGGTGATGCTCTCTTCCTGGCTTGGACTGATCCCTTCAGCTATGCCTTCCCCCCCCCCCTCCTGCTTACCTTGGGTTCTATGAAGGATTTGACTGGACAGGGTATAAATTATGCACATTTCTCTGAGATGGCCCAGGCAATTCTGGTTTCCAAGCCTCTTAGGATGACTTTTGAATCAGCATTCAGACCTTTCCAGACCTCCTGACTCAGAAAAAATGGAAGGGTCAGGTAATTCAGCACAGATGCTCTTCAGCT
>ML675604.1:74922904-75096726 GCA_007922155.1 Mesoclemmys tuberculata | reverse complement strand
CTCCTCATTGGGATCATACTTTAGTTCTTTCAGCCCTCATTAAGCCACTCTTTGAACCCCTAGCTACGAGTTCCATGTCTCACCTGTCAGTGAAGGGTGCCTTCCTCACTTCACTCACTCTTCTGGCCAAGGTGATGGAACTTGAGTCCTTATTGGCCAGTCCACCATGCACAGTATTCTGAGAGGATAAGGCCTTGCTACTTCTACACCTAAAATTAATTCCTAAAATTAGTTTCAGAATTCCACATAAATAACTTTCCTGTGTTCTTCCTGAAACCCCAGGGCTCGAATGAGGAGCGAAGACTTTGTTCCCTCGGCAAGTAATAAATATTGGCATGCTCCAAAACAGATCAGGAAGTCATTTAATATATTTGTTGCCATAACAGAAGGAGCATGAGGACAAGGTGTATCTTTAGCTGTATCCTTCTATCAGTTGATACCACTGTCTCTCTACAAGGGCACAAGCAGTCTCTGTAGCATCAGTTCAGGAAGTAAACTTGCTTGATATTTGCAGGGCAGCTACGTGGCGTTCCATCCACACATTCATGAGACATAATGCATTGGTCCAGAACTCTGCTATCCACGCATCCTTTGGGACAGTGGTCCTACAAGCTGCATCTTCATAGTCTCATCCTCTTGGAGTACTCTTTGCCACTCACTCACAGTAGAATACACACAGGGGTCAGCACTTGAAGAAGAAAAGGACCTCACATTTCAAAGAACTCCAAGTACAATAATGTAAATAATTCCATATCTGTATTCTACTACCTTCCCCCTCTTCACCTCTGCTTTGGATCATGACTAGATTTGTGATGGAGAAGGAACTGGAAAGGTGGTCAGTCTGCCCTTTTGTATACCAGAGGCACAGACTGAGACCAACAGATGCTAGTTGCAAGAATTCTTCAGTCACAGGTGCATGGAGTGCATGCATACCCACAGTGGACCATGGAAACCATACAGCATGAAGAACTTCATTTACAAGGTTGAGAACACTTGATCCAAAGGGGTTGCCCTCCCTTTCTCTCACTTCTAAAAGCGAAGTCTGAACTACACTTAAAGGGTATTAATAGCCATAACTGTGGTTCACTCTTTTATGCATATGCTTCTAACATTCTACATACTTCTTCTGTTTCCCTGCTCTTCCCAAACTACCATATTTATCTAATATGGCTCTTCAATACAGTACTGAGGTGGTATCTTGGAAAGCCGACTGTCTAAATCACACAGGTCATGTAACGAAAGTACAGAACACCATATGTAAAAAGCATTGACATTCTCGTCAAGAAATACTGTTGATCATAACACAGGCTACTGGAAAATAAGTAAGTGAGGAAGACCCATTATTTCTCCTTTTGTCTATAGCATTAGGCATGTACCTGGTCAATCTCATTTATTCTATATCCCTGTCACTGTGGTATTAATGTCTCCCACATACTTTAAATGTATAAGAATGTATTTTTCTTCCCTCCAGTCAGCAGGGACTAAGTAATGCTCATTTATTGCTGAGGGCCTTGAGGTAAAGGCACTGAATGTGGGTCAGCAAATCTGAGTTCAGCTCACAGCTCTTCCACAGACTGCCCGAAGGGCAACCTTGTGAAAGCCACTAAGCATCTCTGTGTCTCTGTTTCCCATTTGTAAAGCAGAGATTATGATGGTACTTCACTTCTCTCACCTTTTCCGTCATGTCTGTTTGTGTTTTTAGCACTTTGAGGCAGGGTCTGTCAGTGTACGGCGGCATGCAACCCAGTAGGTCCTGGATGATGTTGTTAGTCCCTCTGTGCTACTGCAATACATATTAGTATACATGAAATATTTCATTTTGGTGTTGTGAAAAGATTAGCTACACAAAGAGATTGACCATTATAAATTGTGCACAGTCTTTTAATCCAGGAGTCTTTCTCAGTTGATTGACCTTTCCTTTTCAACAGTTAGATTTAATATTTTCTTCCGCCAGTATGTCCTTTGATTTTGATACTTCATATACTGCTTTCCCATTATTATCTAGCTTCTAAACTCTTCACTAATATAAGGAAGGATTTATGTATTACATATACAAATTATTTCATCCCATTTCTAGAGATGTTTTCTTGATAGGGATTGGGTGAGACTATCATATGAATAGGCAAAGTTTAAATTGGCATTCATAGATTTCAGTGGTTTTTTTTTAATTTGCTTCACTGACTACATAGTAATTGCTCAATAAGATCAATGCTTAAATGCAGAGGTGATAGGTGCCTTTATAATTAATTGCATGGACAGTGAGGATTACGTCTAATTTGCTAATCTCCATTTTGGATCCTAGATTAGGCAGAAGTAGTTCTGAAACCTCAGGGTCCTAGGTCCTGAAGTATGAAGCCTAATTTTACTAATACTCTCTTGTGACTTCATGTGGAATGATTTGACGTCTTATATTTTAAAATACCCTTTGTTAATGATAGAAGAAAATCCAACCATGAAAGAGTCCAATATACTTATAAGCCTGTGTGTCCTAGATTTAACCATATTAAATCTGCACTCAGCTGTCTCTCAAAATTTAACTGATTGTATAATCAGTAAATGTTCCCCTTTCACAGTGAGTGTTTGGGAAGAGGACTAATTTTTTGTCAATAAAATGTTTTAAATTTTTCTTTTTTTAAAAAAAGAACATCCTGAAAAGCCTCGGGCATCTTTGCTATAGTCCTATGTAGGTGACAGCATTGAAAATAAAGGCTTCCATTTTTAAAAAATGTTTTAACAGGAATTGCCTTTAGGATCCTCTTTGAAGTCAATGAAGCCAAAAGCTACTAAAACTTGACAGCTGCTGTGCTAACTAGTGATGGATTGTCTCCCCCAGAACTGAGTTAATTGAGTTAAGGCACATTATTGGCGTAATGGACAGAAGCTTGCACTGCCACTGGCTGTGAATTTGTAAGGGACTTCATTCTCCATGGCTGTCAATACAGCTTCTCTTATGAACATAGTTATTGGGTTTTCATTCCCTCCCCACAAATTTTCCCCCCCTACCTCCTATCTTACAAGGGCCATGAGCCTCTTGTTTCAGGGTGTAACTTGAAACAAGATCCACAACCTCGAGTGAAGTCAATATGCTCCACAGATGGTAAATCACAATGGATGTGTGGTGACTATCATGGCTCAGACAATTATAAAGTATCACTCAAGAGAGCTTGTAGAAATAAGCATGGTACTAACTCAAGAAAAGGTGTGGTGTTTTTTTTTTCCCCCCCTTAGACTTCAATCTGGCCTGGATCCCTGCATGAGTGAGCTTTGTAAACAGTGTGTGTGTGTGGGTGCGGGGGGGGCTGTTAAATGTAGTGGGGTTCTGAACAGGTTTGAATAGTTTTGCTCACAGGGAGTTCTGTATACAGAAGCAGAACAATCGAGGGTGGAATGTTGGCCTTGTTGAAGTTTGATGCATGTTTTATCATTGACTTCAATGGCTGCATGGTGTCACCCTTTGTATTTAAAGAACCAAATAAGAAATATTTCCCTGTAGAATTTTATCCTTGGAAAATTAATGCTCTTCTGCCTTCTTTCAGATGAGAATCAGTAATGTATATCTTGTTAGTTGGGATTTCAGCACCTCTTCTTTTATTGTCACTACCATCAAACTAAGAGTTTCTTTAGCGGGAACAATGAAGTAACTTGTCTTCAAGAATGGAGGGTGGACTGACTACAATTAAATAAGGGAATGGGTTACCATAGGAACCAAAGTTGGTTTTTTTTGAATGAGACAATATCATTTTGAAGGAATCTGAACATGTTTTGAGAGATAATGGTGTATACTTCATGGTAAATGGAAAATAACATTCACTGTTGCTATGCATTATGGAGCAAGCAAGGTATTGCTTTGTTGTAAGAACATTTCCAAGGTTTAAGTATGGCATTTTATAAAATGGCTGTTATGGGCAAAGTAGTGAGGAGGCAGAGGAGCAAAAGTGTTGGTGTTTCTTGCAAATGGAGGTGAGGGACGTGCACAGAGAGCAAAGATCAGCATTTCTCTGAATGTGTGCATGACTCAGCTGAGTGGGAGCAGGAAGGGTGATCAGAGGGAATAGAGACTGGAAACATGCTGGTGCATAAGGCAATGCCCCCTTCACATTAATTATGCTTCTGGCAGTGAATGCTGCTTACAACAGCATTAACTTCAGTTCTTGTGCCAGTTTTTTGCCAATATGTGGTGAAGGGAAATAGGATGGAGAATAGCTCATAACTGTGTGTATGACTGTCTGAAGATGGGCAGCCATTGTCTTTAACCAGTTTGCATTTCCAGACTCCACCTACAAGATGTGGAAGAAGGAGCAAAGGTGGTAGATTGTCAGCATAAGAGTTTTTCTTGGTAATTTCTCTTCATATGGGAATAGTACGGTCCTAAGTAAAAGAATCCTCATTTTGTCTGTGTAACAAATATAAACCCATTGTTCTGGGCTGATTCATTACCTAATTGTTGCAAAGATTTTAAAAAACCCAGTATTTTCTCTTTCCTACTTGGAATTTGTTTTCATGCCTCAGAATAAATTTAAGGTGTACAAGTACCCAGTGTAATAGCATACCTTGGTGCAGGTATGCATTTGCACATCTTACAGACTACAGTCAAAATTAATTTTTGTACAGTGCATTGAATATAAAGTGCTGTTTAAGTATTAACTTTGTATTAAAAATATTCAGCTAATTGGAATCACAGCTAAAATGCATCTTTAATTTTTTATACTAGTTGAAAAGGTACTTGGCCACAACTTGCATTACTGGGTTTGAGCTATCATGTAATGAAGTATATATAAAATAGTTAATAGCCACAGATATCTTCTGCACTATAGTATATGTGATTTCTGTATGTAGTGAGAGGGCGTGGCCTCCCTTGAAAACAGATAGGGAGGGACAGCCTGACCCCTGGTGGGCAGAGCCAAAACCACCCAGCCCACCCCACTGGAAGTTGAGGGGTGGGACAGGAAGTATAAAAGCAGAGCTGGCTAGCTCCGTTGGGAGGGAGCTGCTGGAGGGGAAAAACATATTCCTCCACCTCTGCTGCTGCCGTAGCCAGACTAAGACCCCACTGGGGAGCTGCCCACTTCCTGGGGCCCAGAGGAGTGACTGGAACTACCTGCCAAAGACCTGGAGGAGCTTTTGGGAATGACCTAGAGGAGCTGCTGTCTGCCTCTGACATTGAGGGCCTGTGGACACTACTCCTGGCTGTCTACCCCAAGGAGGCTGAAGGCGCTGCTGAGGCACAAGTACTCCAGGGAAGGAAGTAGCCCAGGGGAGCTAGATGACTGTCCAATTGTGCTGTGTCCTGCAACTGTATCAGCAATTTGCAGATGGAGTCCTGCTGACCCCGTGGCAGAACTTTCTGCCACTGATAGGGTCCTCGGTTGGGACACAGTGGAGTCAGGTGTGTCTGTGTCCCCTCTGTGATGGCCGCCTCATCCCAGCTTGTGAAGCCTTCGAGGCCCATAGACTGTCTTTTGTCCTGCCCAGAGCTAAAGACTGCTGGCTTTGCCTGCCTCACCCTGACAGAGGGCTTGGTCTAGAGACTGCTTACCTGCCCCCGGCCTGCCTAAGGGCTGGGGGCTATAGACTGCGTAGGTGTCTGTGACTTGCATAAAGGGGTCAGGTCCCTGACCCCAATGCCAATTCCCCCTTATTTTTGAGTCTGCACCCTCAGGAGTGCCATAGCAAGGGGGCATGTCCTCCCTTTTAGATGGGTGGCAGGCCGTCCCTCCCTGTCCTACACTGGATACTTATTCCATTCTTTTAAATACAGTAGAACCTCAGTTACAAATACCAGTTACCAACTGACCGGTCAACCACACACCTCATGTGGAACCAGAAGTACAATCAAGCAGCCGCAGAGAGAGAAAAAGCAAATGCAGTACAGTACTGTGTTAAACGTAAACTATTAAAAAAGGGGGGGAAGCAGAATAGTAGTAGTGTTTCAAAGCTGTATTAAGTCAATGTTCGATTGTAAACTTTTGAAAGAACAACCATAGCATTCTGTTCAGAGTTACGAACAACCTCCATTCCCAAAGTGCTTGTAACTCTGCAGTTCTTCTGTAGGCATTTTTAGGGCATTTGGCATAGTTTTGGAGAGACTCTCCTCATCCTGCCCAAATCCACTTTTATTGCTTTTTGTTTCCTCCTTTCTTCTGACATATAGTCTGACCCCCACCTTTTTACTGTGCTATATGATTTTATCATATCTGTCAACTTGCAACACCAACAAAATTGTGACAATAATAAAAGTTTAGTTTCTGTTTACAGAACTGACAAACAGTACAGACTCCACCAGAAAGTACAAATAATACATTCATGTAAATCTAGAAGCTGCTTTTGCATGACTTACTATACATAAAGGTACAATTATACCAACTAGTCATGTCTCTATTAGTAGTAATATTTATTTAGATGATTGTGGCACCTGCTCTGTGACAGGCACTTTTCAAATATTGAAACAGAGTGAAACCATAAAAGATGAAAACTCAAAGTGAAGATTAAATAAGCAGTTTTCTCATAAACACAGATGACAGTTAAAGAATGAGTAAATCTTGAATGACATGTTTAGTGGGCAAATAAAAACTGCATTTGAATTCTAGAAACAACATAACTGGAACAGCTATGGTGAAATTTTTCATAACAGCTTGATTATAATTTGATAAGCAACTTGTTATCTGAACTAATATTTGGTCACATTATTTTATTATGGAACTTGCATAGTGTATCTCAGGTCAAAACTTTAGTTACTATGGAAATATTCCCTTCCCATGTAGGGTTCTAATTGTCTAATTGCAGAGATCCAAAAGAATAGGGGTGATTTGGTTCATAGCTAGGCTATAAACTTTCCTTGTAATGAAACTATCCTAATTGTCCTCATGGAAAGCACCTAGCCTATGACTGCATATGCTGTTTTAGGAGCAGGCCCCTCCTCCCTCTCCCCCCCATTCCCTCAAAAGTCGCAGAACTCTTGTGGTCAACACACTGTTTGCTAGATGCTCATTTATCCCTCTCTTACTATGCCAGTTAAAATTACATTCAAGGAGGTTGACCTGCACTTTCCCCCCTATGCTCCCCAGCATAGCCTGAGCAAATTTAGTCCCATTTGTATATAAGGAAATAACTTTATTTAAGACTGGTGTTATCCTGTGTGTGTTGTGAAGAAAAAAATAAGAATAGTAGTTTGTGGCCCAATGCTGCAGTTCAGGAAAAGTTTCCATTGTAATTAGCTGGTGTCTTGCCAGAGTAAGGACTATGTAAATCATTTATAAAGGGAGAAGTGACTGTTTCAAGGTAACTTGAGGCATCAATTGCAATTATGTTTTCAGAGATGTAGGAGTAGTGATTGTGTGAGGGAACATAAGAACAACCATATGGGGTCAGACCGATTGTCCATGTAGCTCAGTATCCTGTCTTCTGACAGTGGCTAATGCCAGGTGCTTCAGAGGAAATTAATAGAACAGGTAATCATTAAGTGATCCTGCCTGTCAGTTATTCCCAGCCTCTGGCAAACAACAATCTCTGCCTATCCTGGCTAGTAGTCATTGATGGGCCATGAACTTATCTAGTTCTTTTTTGAACCCCATTATAGCCTTGGCCTTCACAACATCCTCTAGCAAGAAGTTCCACAGGTTGATATTGTATTGTGAAGAAATACTTCCTTTTGTTCATTTTAAACCAATCTGTTTTCATTTGGTGACCCCTAGTTTCTGTTATGAGGAGTCAATAACACTTCCTTATTTACTTTCTCTACACCATTCATGATTTCATAGACCTCTATCATGTCCCTCGTTGTCTCTTTTTTCCAAGTTGAAAATTCCCAGTCTTATTCATCTCTCCTCGTATGGAAGGTTTTTTCATACTCCTAATCATTTTAGTTGCCCTTTCTGTACCTTTTCCAATTCCAATATCTTTTTAAGATGAGGTGACCAGATGTGCATACAGTATTCAAGATCTGGGTGTGCCAAGGATTTATAAAGAGGCAAAACAATATTTTCTGTCTTATCCATCTTTCCTAATGATTCCCAATGTTCTGTTAGCTTGATTTAGGGAGATACCAGAATCCCTGCTGTACATGTGATGTGCTCTTTCCACTGATAATTCAGGCAGTACATATTAATTCATAACAGAATTCTAACACACAGACACTTGCTTTCTATTTTAGAAAGTGACTAGCCATAGTACCCTGTCTAAATGGGTTGTGAGAAGAGCTCAGTAACAAGCAGTGCATTCCCAAATTTCAATACATTCACTGATCAAGAAGTTCTGGACATCCTAAGCCAGCCTTGACACAGAAGAAAGCATTTTGAAGAGTTCACAGCCATCATACAGTCTCCTTTGGTTGAAGGCATCTCTCCTCCTCTCTCTCCCCCTCCTCCCACCACCCCCAGCTCCCTCGCACAGCTGAAATCAGCCTATAGTTAAGACTGCTTTTTTGATTCCTCACTGATGCTAAGGTCTGACACTGAAAACCTTCATGGATTCTGCTATACTCTCTGATTGCCTAGGAAACCCCAGCCTACCCTGGCACATGCTGACCTGGCCTCAGTTTTTTGTCTCCATCACCTCTCGGCAGAACTACAGCAATGTGATATTTGGGGCATGAAGCCTTCGCAGGGCATGTGTAGGAATTTAAATTTGAATACTTTTGGAGGGGCACGTTAAACAAACAAATGAGAGGTTCATGTGAACCCCCTTCCTCCCACCCCCTTGATTTCTCAGGATGCTTGGGAAGGCATGCAGCAGCTTCTTTTGGCAGTGGCACTTTCTATGTCCCTGCAGCCCAGGGAGGGAGGAAAAAGCAGGGTGTCTGGCTGCCAGCTGAGCTCCTCCTTCTCCCTGCAACTGCGGCCTGCTGCTGCTTCCCTGCTGCTGGATTTCCGGCACTGCTGCCTGCTTTTCTGACCCCTCGCTGAGGTGAATCGGGGTTGAGGCAGAGGCAACACATGGACAACATGTTTGTAGTTTTCCTCCCATACAAACACCTTTCCAATTCAATTTCTGTAACGTGCAGCTAGGATTTTATACATACAAATGCTCAGGTAAGAGTTTGTTTCTGTACAGGATCATATGAACGTGTGTACTCATCCTCTAAGTGCTAACCAGGCCAATCAGTGTATATATTTGCTGTGTGTTAGGAAGCCAGGAAAGACAAGCATGGGAATCCCTGTTTTGTGAGGAGGACGAGGAGAACTTGAACAGCACCCAGAGATTTTGTGCCAGCCTCAAAATATGCAGCAAGATGTCTGCAGTACATCCAGTGATAGAGGCAGAGTGCATCAACATTTAGGGCCAGCTGTCCTATCAAACTCTCTGCCTCCATCTGCAGATGGTTTGGAGGAATCCAGTGCAATTGCAAAGACCTAGAGGCTGGTTGGAGGTCACCAGAGTTATATCAGGGGGAGGATGGTGGCAACAAGCATTTCTGGACAAATGGTGGTGGGGGAACAGTCTCAAAATAGCCATAAAAATACTTGTGCCCAAAAAAACCCCAAACCTGCCAATAAATCTGACTTAAATCCTTTTCTTCTACCTTAGGTAGGAAGGAAGGCAGGCAGCTGTTTTGAAATGTTGGTTCCATATACATAGACATCCTTTGTATGAAAGAGGATAGGTAAAGATTTAAAAGGTTCTAAAACTTTAGACCCACCTGTTTTTGTACTGTTTCTGCTTAAAAAGTGCTTTCAACCCTCTCTCCCTGAGAGACTCAGTGTTCCCACAGGCACTGCTCCAGTTTAATAAAACCCAGGCCAATTAGGGCACTAGATGTGTGAACAGGATTAGCTCATGTTTCATCCATTATAATGGCAATGAATTTTTTATATAACACACAAATTGAAACAGTAAAAGTTGAAATCCTATATTCATCCAGTAATTTTATGCTACTTTTTGCAATTTGTCATTTTTTTTCCAGTAGGAGTCTGTGACTGCTTTCCATGTGTTCCCAGAGATCATGCAACTCTTAGAGTAAAATTATTTTTATCAGCTAAACATGTGCCTGCTATATTTTAAGAATCTAGTTCAGCAATACATTTAAGATGAGCAAAAGTATTTCAGTTTAGACATTTAAGCACATGCTTAAATTTTTGTGTTTTATGGAACTACTCAGTATGAGTAAGGCTGGGTCTATACTGACGGCGGCAAATTCGCCACCATCAGATCCATTTGCTCTGGATAGACTGAGTGGTCTGTGTAGACCCGCTCAGTCGATCCAGCAAGCGACGCAGGAAAACCACCCCGGTAAGTGGCGTAGCAGGGAACGCTGTTCCCTTCGACGCAGTGCAGTATGGATAGCACGCAGAGGAGACACTGCAAAGTCAACAGAAGATACGCAAGTGATTTACGTCACTTGCGTATCTCCCGTTGACTGCTGCCGAATCACAAAGGTAAGTGTAGACCGGGCCTAAATGTGAACAAGGTAGCAAAATTATACTCTGAAGGTTTAGCTATACCACTACTTCAAAAGTCCATTCTAGCTAGTAAGTGTCCCATTTCTAACTAATATGGTTCATGCAAAACCAGTGGAACTTCAACTAAGGTCTAGTTATGTAACCCCCCCCCCCGGCTATGTCACTCCCCTCCTCCCCCCCGGCTATACAGCAGAGTAAAAGAGGCTGTTGGAGGCAAAAAAGGCATTCTTTAAAAATTGGAAGTCCGATCCTACTAAGGCAAATAGAAAGGATCCTAAACTCTGGTAAGTCAAGTGTAAAAGTATAGTAAGGTGGGCCAATAAAGAATTTGATGAGCAGTTAGCAAAAGACTCAAAACGAACAGCAACATTTTAAAAAGTATATCAGAAGCAGGAAGCCTGCCAAATAATCAGTGGGGCCATTGAATGATCAAGGTATGAAAGGAGCAGTTGAGGAGGACAAGTCTGTTGTGGAGAAGCTAAATGAATTCTTGGCAGCAGTCTTCATTCCAGAGGCTGTGTGGGAGATCCCTACATGTGAGCTAGTCTTGTTAGGTGACAAATCTGAGGAACTGTCCCAGATTGAGGTGTCAATAGAAGAGGTTTTGGAACAAATTGATAAATTAAACCATAGTAAGTCACCAGGACCAGATGCTATTTACCCAAGAGTTCTGAAGGGACTCAAATACGAAATTGCAGAAACTACTAGCTGTGGTATGTAACCTAGTGCTTAAAACAGTGTCTGTACCAGATGACTCGTGGGTAGCTGATGTAACACCAATTTTTTAAAAAGTCTTCAGAAGTGATCCTGGCAATTACAGGTGGTCAAGCTTAACTTTAATAGTAAGCAAATTGGTTGACTCCATAGTAAAGAATAGAATTTTCAGAAACCTAGATAAACATGGTATGCTGGTAAAGATTCAAAACAGGTTTTGTAAAGAGAAATGCATCTATTAGAATTCTTTGTAGAGTAGCAACAAGCATGTGGAGAAGGGTGAGCCAGTTGATATAGTGTACTTGGACTTTCAGAAAGCCTTTGACAAGTTCCCATACCAAAGACTCTTAAACAAAATAAGCCATCATGGGATCATAAAGAAAATTCTTTCATTGATCAGTAACTGGTTAAAAGATAGTAAACAAATGATAGGAATAAAGGGTCAGTTTTCACAGGGACAAGAGGTAAATGGGGTGGGGGTCCTCCAGCAATCTAAACTGGGAGATTTACTAGTCAACGTATTCATAAATGAGCTGGAAAAAGGGATAAACAGTGAGATTAAGAAATTTGCAGATAATACGAAATAACTCAGTTACTTAAGTCCAAAGTAGTGAAGATTTGCAAAAACTAGGTGAGCAGTTCACAAAATGGCAGATTAAATTCAATGTTGATAAATGCAAGGTAATTCACATTGGGAAGAATAATCCCAAAAGTGTAGGGTGTCAATTATCTATTACTACTCAAGAAAAATTTCTGAGTTGTGGTGGATGGTTCTCTGAAAACATCTGTTCAATAACAATGTGTTTTGTTTTTTGGGTTTTTTTGTTTGTTTTTTTAAGAAAAACCCACCAGAATGTTAGAAACCACTAGGAAAGGGATAGATACGAAGAAAATGTCATAATGTATTATATAAATCCATTGTATGTCAACACCTTGAATACGGAATGCAGTTCTAGTCACCCTATCTCTCAAAATGAGAGAGAGGCAAAAAAAATTAGGATAGAACATCTTCCACAGAGAAGAGACCACTAAGGGGGAGATATGATAGCAGTCTATAAAATCATGAATGCTGTTGAAGTGAATGGGGCAGTGTTATTTACCCCTGCACATACCACAAGGAATAGAGGGTCATCCAATGAAATCAATAGGCAGAAGATTTACAAGAAACATAAGGAAGTATTACTTCGCACAATAGACAGTAAAACTGAAAGGTTTTGCCATTTGGATATTGTGAAGACCAAAAGTTTAACTGGGTTCAAAAAAGAATTGGATAAGTTCATAGAGGATAGGTCCGTCAATGGCTACTAGCCAAAAAGGTCAGGGACACAACCCTATTCTTTGGGTGTCCCTAACCCTCCAACTGCTGGAGGTTTGGACTGGATGACAGTAATCTCTTTACTTGAGATTGCCTTGTTCTGTTCATTCCCTCTGAATCATCTGTCACTGATGACTGTGGGTAGTCAGTGACAGGATACAGGGCTTATGGCCAGCCTTATGTCCTTACTGAAACCTGTTAACTTGATTTTGAACTATTGAAATGTTAAAATCAATTGTCCTAAACTAAATAGGAAGTATAAAGTGGGCAAAAGGGGAGGGAGCAGCATTCTGTCAAAAATGGCATGACCTTTTTCCAAGTCAGCGTCAAATCAGAAGAAAGTGATCCTGACTACTTACAAACATTGTCAAGATGTCTGGAATGGCTTAAGAGTGTGAGATGCAACCTCAGTGCAGACTGTTAAGAAGCAGGACATGGATCCCAAACTTGTAAGTTCTATACTTATATTTCACCAATCGAGTATCAAGCATGAACTCCTGAGGCACTGCATATCTTAACATGTCACAGCCAGTGACACAGTGACTTAACGAGTCACAGCCCGTCCCCTTGGGTACTCTGGTCTATCTTGCCACCCAGGTAAGCTTGCCTTTGTCATAGTCTCTTTAACCAGAAATCACAACAATATTCAGGTTATTCCTGGTCCCAAAGGACAAGTCACTTAACCCAAGTCAATTGCACTTGAGATCTTATACCCAAGATAATGCTTGTAGCCATTCCTATAATAAATTAACTAAAGGTTTATTAATTAAGAAAAATAAACAAGCTATTTACAATGTTAAAGCAGTTAAACATATAGACACACACACACACACACACACACACAGTTACAGTCTTAGGTTCCAAATGGTCATAGAAGCTGCTGTAACGTGCAAGCTCTATACGTTTTCTTGGGTTGACCCAGCCTAAGCAGCTGTGGGATCTTTTGGTCATGTTTTGAATTCTTGCCCTTCCACAGTCCAAGCAGCATGGAGATACAGTTTCTTCTTGTCAGGGCTCTTTATTCCCTTCCCCCAGAGTTCAAGTTGGTGGGACAAGTCCACCTGCATGTCTCCTCTTCAGAGAGGCAAGGGGAGCAATCAGCAAAAATGTTTTGCCCTCTATGGTTCCAAAATTGTCTGTCTATGGGCCATTGATTGTTGGGCAGGAAATAACATCCCCTGTGACAAACTAATATTTCACATTTGATAATGCTTCTCTCCTGACTGGATTTCCTGTTTTAGAGCAAACAGTTCTACAGCAAAAATTTAACATTACCTTACCTTGTAACATGTCACTTAGATATTATACGTGGGGTTAATGCATGATGCAATATACAAGCATTTCATAAAGTCTAAACACAAAGCACGTTTTTATAACTCATACATATTTTAACAGCACTAACATAGGTGGGCCAGACTGGTTTCCAGCGATGAATTTGTCAGTGTTCAGGCCGATGTGCGTTGGCATGAGCTGGCACCTGATCTGTCAAAAACACAATAGAAGAATGACCTGGCTTGTGGGTGCATGGACCGCATAAGGTGGAAGAGGTGCTAGAGCCTTAAAATGGTCTTTTATGCCCTCAGGGACCAATGGCATCTGGCAAAGTAGTTCCTGGGAAGGCATATCGCCTTCCTCTCCTCCCCCCAAACTTCTTTCTCCCCCATCCCAAGGCGGTAGAATGAAATAAAGCCAACCAGCTGTGACAGGCTGCAACAATAGCACCAGGGTTAAAGCCTGTGCTCTTACACACTCCAGGAGGAGAGGGTGTAGTTTGCATACAAATGAGAGGCATGACTCAAACCCTGCTCTGGGAAGGTGCAGTCCCAAGGGCCCCGACTCCCTGGAAGTCCAAATCACACCAGAGAGGCACATTCCATTTCACTACATGGAACATTTTGACATTGACCAGCACTGGGACAAGACAGCCCTTATCAAAGAACTCACCTATTACAAAGTTAACATAGCATACATTCAATGGAACAAAAACTAGCTCATTGGTGGATCTCAAAATATAATAAATCAGAACTCGCTATTGAGTGGGTGTGTTTCTAGTCAGACCCAGCAGGGATCTGTTTTTGACCCTCTGCTATTTAATGTTTTTAATCAATAACCTGTAAGAAAATATAAAATCATCATTGATAATTTGCAAACGGCACAAAGTGTTGGAAAATAATGTTGATGACAGGTCACTGATACAAATGATTTGTATTTCTTGGGCACAAAAAACTAATATGCATTTTAATATGGCCAAATGTGAAGTTATATATCTAGGAGCAAAGAATGTCACCAAGCCATTGACTGGTGGGCCAAGATGATCTGACCACTACAGAAAAGTTGGAGGAAGGGGGAAAAAAAGGAGCCAGAGATTTTAGTAATACTTAAATTGAATACACTACAGCCTTTTATATCATCATCTACATGCACATTATTTGGTCCCATTTACCCTTAAATTATCACTCAATCTTCTGGAGAGGTAGGCCCGAGCTCTGCCCAAATGCAGTATATTTTCCCCAAAGGTGTTTGCCTCTCCCCCTACTCCTTTCTGGAGCTATTCGTGTCGTGTCGTCCCCTCCTCTCCTCCCCCCGGCACTCCATCTTCCTAGTCTTCTTGGGTGCTACCTCGTCCTTCTCTCTCCTTTGGAATGAGCTGGAGCTGCTGGAGTTTTTTCTCCCACCATGTCATAGTTCACTCTGTCACATAGATACTTAGAAGACGGAGGACTCTGTCTGGGGAAGCGGTGACACTGAAAGGCTTGGGTGTCATGGTGGATAATCAGATGAACACAAGCTCCCAGAATGATGCTGTGGCTAAAAGGGCTACTGTGATCCTTGGGTGTATACGCAGGGGAATCTCGAGTAGGAGGAGGATGTATTACCTCTGTATTTGGCACTGATGCGTCCATTACTGGAATATTATGTCCAGTTTGTGTGTGCATAATGCAAGGAGGATGTTGGAAAATTGGAGAGGGCCTCTCCAGCCATGAAACTGTTTAAAAGATTGAAAAACATCTTATAATGATCAATTCAAGGAGCTTAGTCTATAATTTAACAAAGAGAAGATTAAGGGTTGATGTGATCACAGTCTATAAGTACCTACATGAGGAACAAAAGCTTGATAATGTGCTCTTCAATTAGCAATGGTGTAACAAGATCCAATGGCTAGAAGTTGAAGCTACACAAATTCAGACTGGAAATAAAAAGCCCATTTTACCAGTAATGGTTATTAACCATTAGAACAATTTACCAAGTTGTGGTATATTCTCCATTACTGACAATTTTGAAATCCATGATTGGCTGGCTGTTTTTCTAAAAGTTACGCTCCAGTTAAACGAGGAATTAATTGAGAAATCCATGCAGGAGGTCAGACTAGGTGCTCACAAGGCTTCTTTCTGGCCTTATATTAATCTATAAATAATCATTGTGGAGGGGGAATAGTTGTCTGTCTAAGCTGAGAATTCTATTTCTTAGCTGTCAATGGGTTGTGTGATCCAGACAGTATGTGATCGCTTTAAAGTTTGAGACTGACTTTCATGGAATTGGAAACTTCCATCACCCAGAATTCAAAATGCTGTTGCACTTGAGTTGATGGCTAGAGATATCTACCAAGATACATCAGAAAGGAAAGCCATGATTTTAGTTTGGACAGAAGGAGACAAGTCTGGAGTAGAGAGGTGGATCTGAGAATCTGCCACATATAGTAGTTGAATTTGTGGATAAGATTACCCAGAAATAAGGTGTAGAGCAGTGGTTCTCAACCTTTCTAATGCCGTGACCCCGCAATACAGTTCCTCATATTGCGGTGATCCCAAACCAAAAAATAATTTTGGTGGCTACTTCAAAACTGATGACGTCAGCAAGCGCCGGACACACATAATGCGCTGCTATGGACTGTGGAGCGTTCCCCCCGCTTCCCCTGCCCCTTAGGCCCCGGACGGATGATGCAATCACGTCTGCGCATGCGCGCAGGCATTCAGTTTGGAACGCGCATCCATAATGGTGTGCGTTCCAGCTGAATAGCGCTGCTACAGATGGTAGCGCGACTTCTCAGCGGCTAAAGCCATCGGAAATATGTATTTTCCGATGGCTTTAGGCGACCCCTGTGTTTTGGTCGTTCGACCCCCGCCGGGGTCGTGACCCACAGGTTGAGAACCGCTGGTGTAGAGGGAGAAGAGAAGGGGACTAAGGACAAAGCCCAGTGGAAGCACCACAGAGTTGAACGGAGAATGAGAAGGATTCTCTGAAGATTTTTGAAGTAGTGATTAGAGAAGTAGGAGGAGAATCAGGCGAGGACAGAGTTACAGAAGCCAAAGGAGGACAAAATTTCAAGAAGAATAGCATGGTTGACTGTGTTGTGGGCAGCTGACAGAAAAGTGAGAGGTTATAGAGAAGAGTATGGGAGGATATGAGAGCAGCTGTGACGGAGATCAGGAGACCAGACGGGATCACTGGGCCAAGGGGAAGAGTTAGAGGAGGACAGCAGGCAAACTTCTGCATTTGTGACCAGTAAGGAGGAAGTGAGAGTTGTTTGCTTCCTTAATCCATTTTCTACATTTCCTAACTTCCCCCTTCTTCTATTTGTTAGATATTATTTGTATAGCTGCCTTCACTTCCCCTCTAAACCAGGTTGGGTTTTTAACTAGCATAGCCTTTTTCCTTTATTGTGGAATTGTTACTTTGGGGCTTCTAGTAAGGTAGTCTGTAATTATTCCCAATTATCACTGACATTTTTTCTGATTAAATTCTTCTTTCCAGTTTATTTGGCTTGTAATTGTTTTCAGTTTTGTGAAATTGGCCTTATTAATGCACTGTGCATGTCCATGCACATGTGCATACACACACATATATACATATACACAGTGGTTATAACCGGACTTGATTCTGTTCGCACATTATCACTGTGCTCAGATAATGATCAATTGTACCGAAGCTACCATAACTTCTAGCTCTGTGATCAGTTCCTCTTTATCTCTAATAAAGAATCCCCCCCATTTTGGCTGCAATACTTGTTGTTAGGAAATTATTAACTCTAATGTGTAGATATTCCAAGATGTTTTAGTATGGTCAGCATCAGATGTCTAGCATATGTCACTCAAACTCATGATCACCCAGTTTTTTATTTCCTATACAATGTAGATAGGCACATAAGGGAGCGGTCACCTCCTGTTCCCTACTATGATTTAGTGGTCCATAGCAGACACCAACTAATACTCCCATCTTCTGCTTCATCTGTTAAGAGATTGATCCATAAGCATTCAGGATCACTTTCTTCTGAGTTATCAGTGACTTGGAAACAGGTATTGCTATTTTTCCCACACAGTGCCACTTCCACTATCTTTTTGTCCACTTGATCCTTCCTAAATAGGTCATAAGCATTGATTTTTAACATTCCAATTGTGTTAATCATCAGGTTTCATTAATACCAACTAGATCCAATTTATGTTCATAAATGAGCAATTTGAATTCTTCTTGTTTGTTACCCAGGCTTCTAGCACTGGTGTATAGGCAATCCAGGACTAATCTTTAGATAGGCAGGCTGGTCTGAACCAAAACTCTAGGTCCAAATAGCACTAAATTTTGGTAAAGCTAGGATCTGGATTGGAACTTTGTGGCCCAGGTTGTTTTTAACTCTGTCCAGGACATGGATTGTTACATCAGCGAAGTTTGGGGTTTCCTTTCCAATTTTTTTCACTGAGAGTATACTTTGACTTTATACAAGAATTGCAATAGTATCTGCACATTTTATTTTACAGATTTTCTTTGCAAGACATCATATTTGAGTAGATTTACTTGTAGCTTAGCTGATGGACAGATGAAGATGCAAAACTCTTTGCCTCCTATTTTTAAAGGAAAAATGATAAAACAGTCCTCTCAATGTCCTTCAAAAAAATCAAAACTTAATATTATCATATGGTGCAGTTAGTCTGCTGAGGGGAGAAATTGCCTGGCAAACTTGCTGAATTTTTAAAAAGAAACAAGTCTTTATAAAGCTAAACTAAGCTCATTTATTAAATTGATTTTCTTAATTGGAATCCAGAGAGGAAAGAAATTAAGATCTTTCATGGCTCATGTTTGTGACAAGGGCTTTTATTCTGAAATATTAAGAAGCTAATTTGCAGCTGATTTCTAGAAATGCGTTTACAAAGGTGGTAGATGCATCACTTTGCTCATAGAAAAGTCTGAGCGCTAGATTGTGATACCCTTATTCACACTGGATAGCAAATCAGAATTTAGCTCTTTCTACCAGTCAATTGGCAATTGTACATGCAAACAGAGTAGAATTAAGTAATCACATTTCTATGTGTAAATGTTGGGATTTGCTCATGCAAATGGCAGTACCTGAATAATGTGTGAAATCAGAGAATGTGCCTAAAAATGTGATCCCTGTGTTTAGTCATGGGTCTCACAGTGTGTGCTTACCCAATAAATGACAGAAAATTGATCTTAGGAGGGGATTTATCCTCCAGTGCTCATAGCTCTTGCAAACAGTTGAAGCACCTACAGTAAAATCATATCCGTCTTCTGTGGCAGCACAAAGGGATATGCGTTTTGATAAAAAATAAGGAAATAACAGATAAAAAAGGATAAGAATTCTTCAGCTTTTAATTTCCTTTCAGCTTTTCATTTTCAGAACTGTTGCTAAATTTAATATTCTAAAAAAAAAACAACAACAAAAAGCAAATGACAATTTTTCTCACCTTTATTGCTTGAATCATTTAAAATTGAGTTGGACAAAGCACTCAAGAAGACACAGGGAGGGAATAATCTTATATTGTTATGGGATGGATTAGGTGACTAGACTGTCCTGATTTTGTTTCTCAAGGACTCGTTCTCACACTGGTGTAAGTCAAGAGTGGGTCTGTTGAGGTTAATGGACAGTTCAGCTAGCTTCACACCAGCATGAGAAGAAATCTGGTGTAATGAGTCTGACTCTTTCAAGAGTAGTTATAAGGATGGTGGTCACTTTAGGAGCAGAGTTTCTCTACACAGAAAACAGTTTCCAGTGGTTATAGTGCTAGCCTGTTCAATTTCCTGCTCAATTTCCTTGATGACCATCAGCAACCACTTAGTCTCTCTGTGCCTCAGTTACCTGTCTGTAAAATGGGGGAAATAGCACTTCTCTATCTCATGGGAGTATTGTTAGGATGAATACACTGAACATGTTGAAGTGCTCAGATAATACAGTAATAGGGGGGCATATAAGTACCTGGGAAAGAGGTTAATAATTCTTTTGAGGGGAAATTGGGGGACTGAAGAGGTTGTGCAGACACAATCTGTGTCGGAAAAACCTTATTTAGTGGGTGAGTTGATGGAAGAGGTAACGTTCACTTTGTTGGTAAAATAAGTGAAATTCTGCTTTAGGGGATGATTGTATCACATTCTAATGGAATACTTGATATATTTATATACAAAAACTGGCTAACGGAGAGAATATTTATGATGTCACCAAATTGTATGTCCTCCTGGAAAACAGAACTGAGAGGTGGTGATAGTTCTAAATATAGTAACAGGGTCAGATCAGATGGCTACTGGAGAGTGCTAGAAGGCCAGGATATCAGTATATACTGGGTTCATCAAGTCCCTTTTTCCCCTGGCAGTTGAGCAGAGGTTACGCCAAGTTAATTAACACACCTGGAGCCAATCAAGGCCCCGCCCACAACTTGTTAAAAGTCTCCCCTCCAGAGAAAGGGTGTGGCTGGAGTTTTGAGAGTGAGGTGAGCTACCAGAGTGTGTGTGAGCAGGCAAGACACAGTCAGAAACCAGGAGGATTTAGGAGAAGGAGCAGAATGCTGGCAGAAGAAAATCCTGAAGGTACAAAGACTGGGGGAGGGAAAAACCCTGCCCGAAGAGGGCAAAAGACCTTTCCCAGGCCTGAGGGAAAAGACTCTGCCAGAAGGGGAAGGTAGAACTGGACATTTGGTTTGGCACTGCCTCACCCAGTGGGGCTGTCAGAGATCAAAAGCCTCCCTGCCAAGGAGGCCAGGAAGGGCCCCTGTTGGAGCAGGGTATGGACATTAAGTCAAGGTGCATGGGGAAGTAACCCAGGAAAGACACAGCACAAGGCGGCTGCTTGTAGGGTCTGTGGGTTGGGACCTGGAGTCAAGGGCAGGACTGTGCCCCCACCAACCATTCACTGGAGGGGCAAGATCCCCAGCAGAGAGGCCAGGGCCTCGGAGAACCAGAGACAGGACTGGGACCCAGCAGGGGGGTGGCCATCTTAGAGAGGCTGTATTACCCTCCCCTATCACTAGAGGATGGAAGAACACTAAGAGGTGAAGCAGTTCCTGACCTACCTCTAGAAAGAAGCACTGGACCCACCGAGGTAGAGGAAGAGCTTTGTCACAATATGTACAGGTCAAATCTCAATTTCAATTGAAACTGGATAATACGCTGTGTATCAGTAATTAACATCAGTGCATTTTTGACAGAAGTTCAGCTCCTCTATGAGCATCAGCTAATGACACACCAATGTTAGACTGATGCATCTTTATACACGTAGATTCCCTTACAAAATATACACGGAGCTTTTCACCGGAGTGAATATGGCCGGAATTTTGCCTATGCAAGGATTTCAGGATTGGGCTCTGTCCTTGTGTAGTTTATTGCAGGATGTGGGCCTATGTCCTTTGTAAAAGAGATATTTGGAAAATTACAAAACTTTTATGAAATAAGATCCCAAAGGACAAATGCTGTGGACAGTGCTTCAAAAAGCTTACTTTAAAAAAAAAAGGACAAATTTTCCTTTGATAAACAATTACTCCAACTCTATGGAATATACCAGTGGATATGTAATTCCAACTTTAGGTTCCACCGTTACATTGCAGGTGGTAAATGTTCCACAGGAAATGAACAAAGCAATGAAGTTATATTGGAAATAAAGTATAACGAGAACACTTTAAAACCATTCTTTGAAATTGACTCCCCCGTCTTTATTTCATCATTTTATAGTCAGTGTTAACGTTTGGAAAAATGACTTTGAAGTTATTTTATGTAAAATATTCACTCTACTGGGTTCAGTAGCTTTGACTCTCTGAATATCAACATTTTATCACCCATGCTCAGTAGGAGTTGTTGTTGTTAGCTTTTTTTGCTTAAATGATAGGTTAGAGGGTTGGAGAGCACTGCAGTAATAGATTTGCTGCTCATTGTTTGTTCATTTTAAAGTTGCCTCAATTGATGGCGCACTTGAAAGTGCTGTAAGTGCCGTGGTAACTTAATAAGGACACTTGCAAAGAGGCTTGGAAGTCTGGGACATGCACTGAGATAAAACTGCAGCAACTGCCATCTCTCTAGAAGTCACGTGGCTTAGAAGAATGAGAACACAGTAGGGGTGTCAAAACTTCAGAGTTTTCATGCTTTTGGTACTAACTATAATTAACCTTAGATAGATGCTATTCACATAGTACTTCCCATACATGGCACAGCTAGGTCTCAAATTATCCTGTGTAATACAGTAGATAAACACCGTCATTCATGTTGTATTGATACAAAAACTAAGAGCTTGTCTAAACAAACATTTAGATTGACAAACTGGGGAGTAAATCTACCCCACACTAGCCTGCCATTCATTAAGTGTTCATGTGGACCCTCCTGCCATTCACTAACAGTTCCCTAATGTGCTACGCTGCTTTGAAACAATTGCACTAGGGAACTGTTAGGTAGGTCTACACTGAAATTTGACATCTGTGACTGCCCTGTGCCAGCTGACTTGGGCTCAGGCTGTGAGGCTGTTTAATTGCAATGTAGATGTTTTTGCTCAAACTGCAGCCCGAGCTTTGGGACCCTTCACCTCACAGGGTCCTAGAGCTTGGACTCCAGCCTGAGCCTGGACATCTGTATCCCCAATAAACAGCCCCACAGCCTGAGCCCTTAAAGCCCAAGTTAGCTGGCATGGACCTGCTGTGGGTTTTTAATTGCAGTGTAAACATACCCTGCATGTAGAGCAACAAGGACACTTAATGCACAGCATGCTACTGTGGGGTAAATTTACATCCCAGCTTGCTACAAACTAAATATTTGTGAAGACAAATCCGGAGTGTAGCAAGGCAGTTTTTCCCCTTTAAGATCAGTGGAGGTAAAGAGCCAGCCAACCGTGTTCTAAGGCTTGGGCTCTTTAAGAATAACATACTGGGACCTGCAGGGCACATCTTTCAAAAGTGACTTAGAAGCCTAAGTTCCATTGACTTCAAAGGAACAAAACGTCGACAAGGATGATCCAGTGGATATAGTGTATTTGGCTTTCAGATACCCTTTGACAAGGTCTATCGCCGAAGGGTTTTAAGCAAAGTAAGCAATTGTGAGATAAAGGGAAGGTTCTCTCATAGACCAGTAACTGGTTAAAAGATAGGAAACAAAGGGTAGGCATAAAAGGTGAATTTTCAAAATGGAGAAAACTAAATAGAGATGTCCCCCAGGGGTCTGTATTGGCACCAGTACTATTCAACATATTTATAAAGGACCTGGGGAAAGGGGGTAAATAGTAAGACAATACAAAATTATTCAAGGTAGTTAAGCCCATAGCAGACTGCAATGAGCTACAAAGGGATCTCAAAACACTAGGTGACTGGGCAACAAAATGGCAGATGAAATTCAATGATAAATGTGAAGTGATGCTCATTGGAAAACATAATCCCAACTATACATACAAAACGATGGGGTCTAACTTAGCTGTTACCACTCAAGAAAGAGATCTTGCAATCATGGTGGATAGTTCTCTGAAAGCACCTGCTTAATGTGCAGCAGCAGTCAAAAAAGCTAACAGAATATTAGGAACCATTAGGAAAGGGATAGATAAAACACAAAATATAATCATGCCACTCTATAATGCCACTCTATATGCCTTGAGCATTGAGTGCAGCTCTGGTCACCCCAGATAAAAAAAAATATTAAAAATGGAAAAGGTACAAGGAAAGGGCAACACAAATTATTAGGGTATTGAAGAACTTCCATGTGAGGAGAGATTAAAAAGACCGAGGCTCTTCAGCTTGGAAAAGAGACGACTAAAGAGAGATATGATGGACGTCTATAAAATTGTGACTGGTGTGGAAAATGTGAATAAAGAAGTGCTATTTACTCTTTTACATGACACAAGAACCAGGGGTTACTCAATGAAATTCATAGGCAGCAGGTTTAAAACAGTACTTTTTCACACAACACACTGTCAGCCTGTGGATTTCATTGCCAGGGGATGTTGTGAAAGCCAAAATGGGATTCAAAAAAAGTAGATAAATTCATTGTGGATAGGTACATAAATGGCTATTAGTCAAGATGGTCAGGGATGATTGCTAGAAGCTGGGAGTGGATGGATCACTTGATTGCTGTTCTTTTCATTCCCCCTGAAGCACGTGGCATTGGCTACCATTGGAAGACAGGATATGGGGTAGATGGGCCACTGATCTGACCCACTATGGCCATTCTTATGTTCTTAAATGGAAGTCAGGTGTCCAGCTATCATTGACTTTCAATGGGAGTTATATACGGAGCTGTCCTTTATACCATTGAATATCACCCCCCAAAAGTCAGTGGGACTTTGGCTCCTAAGTCACTTTGGCACTTTTGAAAATTTTACCTATAGTTCCCTGGAGGATCTGGGGCCTAGTAGTTCCCATATGGGGGTCAAGGATCACGCACATGATCATCCAGAATCTATAAGGGAAGTTTGTGGCCCAGTATGAACTCAGAAAAGAGAGCAGGGTTACTGGTTGGGTCACTCCCCAGTGTCTGTCCTGGGAGAGCAGACTGGGAGTAAGCTGTCTACTGAGAGGGCTGAAGCACAGCTGGGAGAGGGCCTGGTGTGAAGGCTAAGACAAGGATATTGAAAAAACCTTCAAAGAGGGGCTCTTATTATGAGGGAAGACAGAGGAATGTTATATAAGAAGAGGGTCTTGGAAACCGGGATAGGGAAGCTAGGGTGACTAAGCGGAGGAACAGTCTGAATTTATAGGGTTGCACATCTTGGATCTGTGGTAGAGGCAAAGTACAGGTGCTATGGTGCTACCTTGGAAGGTGATGCAGACACCCCAATCAACCAGCACGAGAAGAGATTTCTTGACTCCCCGGGGACTGGAAGCAGAGCTCAATGGAAGGGCTAAAGGCCATTGTTCAAGAGGACCAGACCTACATAAGAAGGGCAATAGCCCAACAAAAGTCTGGGGCAGAAGATTGTTCATTTGTGTTTCTACTAGGCATTTATACTCTGGAAAGCCTTCCAGTTAAGGTACAAAGTTCACTCTAAGTCCTCCCACTGCCAGCAGAGCACTGAAGATTCCTGCATAAAAGCCTCATAACCAGGGGACTGCTGAGACTAAGATGGAACTAAGACTGGGTTCAGTAAATAACTGCCAGACTGAGATACATGCAGGTAAAAGTGGATTAAGATTCAGGAGACCTGGGTTCTGACCATGATTTGCCATTAAACCTTAATTAAGTCACTATACTCAAAATTTTCAGAAGCATCCTCCCTGTGGGTGGGAGTACAGTATTTCCCAGACAAAAAACTGAGAGCATCCCCTCCTCTTACAAAACTTCCCTTTCTACAAGTGTTGATAGGAATTCATAATGGATGGCTGCCACCTCCTTTTTCAGAGGCCTTCGCTCTTCAGTTGTGCTGTATGATGATTTTCAAATATTTTCTGCATGCCAGGTGTTGCAGAAATATATAAAACACCACCACAATATACTATGTTTACTTGGGCAAAATCATTATTAGAACATCTTCCAGGAGATTGCTTTAGCTTAATGATAGTAACTGATAAATGGTGTTTGGGAAGCCTTGGTCAAGAGTGGCCATTTTCTGGGACTCTCAGTCAAGAGGCTGAGTTTCATGGCTTGGTTTTTGCATGGAGATGTAACATGGAAATAATGCTCTATGAACAGAATCCATGAATTCTTCTTTCAACAAACTCATTGACTTAAATGGGAATTTACCTGAGGAATGATTGAGGGGAAAAAAAGCCAGACAGACCTTTAGAATGTGGCCTAACATTCATAACATAGTGTGGCTAAGAATATTCCTTGTGGAAAACCTGAGGGAGACACCTAACAGAATATATAACTTAATTTTAAACATTTAAACATATATTTAATTATGTTTTAAGTATTACTTCTGCATATGACATGGCTACAAGGGAGGACTATAAAAATCAGACACTTTGTGAAAGGCAAAAATCTGTTAATGATAATGAACCTGGTGCTCATGAAAAATGACAGATTTTTTTTTTTTTTAAAGTTAGTCTCGGCAGCCACAGTGTAAGCTTGCCTACAGTGCCCCAGGATATTGCAACACCACTGGCCTGGAAGGCAATACTTGTGTATGGCTGTGATTTTTTTCTTTTCTTTTTTTTTTTATTTTAGGCATCTCTTTTAAATCCCACTGACTTCTCTTTCTATTTCCAATCATTGGCTTCTCTGATAAGAGAGTAAATCAAGATGTTTCTGTACGTGCTAGTAGTCTGGTGATTTGGATCCATGTTGCCTAGGAACTGAGACACCAATTCATTTCATATAGACTTACTAAAAGAGCCCTCATTCTATGATGGAGTGCAGGGAGTGAATAGGTGAACCTGAATGCTGACCACTTGGATGCTAATTAATGCCCCAGGAGAAGCTGATTGGGTTAATCAGGCTAGTGGGGCCAGAGGTAAAAATCCCAGTTAGCTCCATGCTGATAAAAAAGACACAGGAAAGAAGGGTGGGGAGGAACAAGTTCTGGGTTTGCCACGAGAACCTACTCTCCTTTCTGTGGTAAATTTAGTCCCTCCTACCCTCTTGCTGGACTCTTTACTCTAGGGCAGGATCTCAGGACTTACTCTCCCCAGGAACTACCTCCTTGTCCCTGATGAGCTCTTTTATCCCAGAGAGTGACTCCAGTTTCCTTCCCCTGAATCCTCATTCCACTTTCAGCCTTCTGGCTTTATAGAGCTGTCCCAGCTGAGCTTCACTCATAATTAACCTTGGCCTTCCATCTCACAGGTGATGTCAGGTAACCTAACTGCCCTTTCAGGCCCTCATTACTTTATCAGGGCTGTTGCAGGGTGCATAATTTGTCATAGGCACCAGTATAGGTTAAACTCGAGTGTGCCAACCTGAAGGAATTTTGAAAGTGAGATGCTGAAATAAAAATTCTGCCACAACAAAACCTCAGTTTTTGGTGAAGAACAAAAAGCACGACCTGAACTGAGATCAGGAAACAAAGTTTGGAACAAAAGCGACAAAACAGTTCTAAATATCTGAAACTTGGCAAAAAGCTCCCAGACCCTACCAAGTTGAGCCTCCAAAAGAACTTCTCTGGAGGAATCAGGTCCATCTTCAATATTTCCCAATGCAACGAAGGGAGGATCTCGGATGTGTGAGTACTCTGTCACAAAGTGAGGCCCCTCCACACACACGCTCAAAGAAGTGAGAACATGGTCTAGAAGACCGATCAGACCCCCTCAAAGAGTTAAACTTTAGAATGTCACTCGGGGCTATTTTTAAAATGCAGTTGATAAAGGGACATGGTGATGTAAGTGGGTCTAAGGAATTTGAAGTTTATTTTGAATTGTTGTGTTTTATAATTTATAAACATTTGTTTTATCATTTAAGTTTTCATCTTTGATTATAAAGAAAGGGAGATGTGGTGTGGTTTATAGAGTTCCTGGTCCTCCACAGTTAAAAGAATGAGGATGTGCTGCAGTGGGGAGCTGGTCAGGGAGTTCCTGAATTGCTGCATAAAGCATGGCTCTTTATATTTTTGTGCGTGCGTGCGCATGCGCGCACACACACGAGTATGTCAAGCAGTAAACATTTTTTGAGGAAAGAAGAGTTTCTACAGAAAACCTTTGATTAAATCTTTCATTGTTTCCACTTTCTGAAACTTAAAACAGACGTACTTGGCCGGGGGGAAGTTTCCTTGGTTTATTTTCAGCAATGTGAGACTTTTTCACATTTCCTTCACTGAGCAGAACTCTTTGTTTTCACAATTAAATTATTGAAAAGATACTTCATAACAGACAACACAAGTAAAAGATGGCAATAGTTGCTTAAAATGGCATTGTCTCCCCTGGGCTGGGTTGCCACATTGGTAGAACCATACATACTTTTATATTTTGAGACAGCTGTCAGCAAGATGTTGACTGTATTTTTAGACAAAAATATTTTTTGTAAAGCAAAGGTGCTCCTAACCTTGATTTTTATCTCTTTATATAGGTTTTTCTATTATCCCCATCATCATAGTATCTGAATATTTTACAGGCATTTAAACAGAAATAGCTATTCTTTTTTCCTTACTTGCCTATGGAATAAATAGGCCAATTAGACTTTTTTGTTTCTTTACTCATTTATGTTTGTGTGTGGGAATGAGTGGTTGGATTGTATGTCTCTTTATGAAAAAAGTATTGAAGGAAAAATAAATCGAACACGTGAACTTTACATTTATCTCTGAACATGGTTAGTTCTGTAGTCCTAATCTTTTGGGGAGTGTGTTCATAGTCTAGGTCTGACTATAGTGAATGGTTTGTCTCTTGCACTAATGAGCTTCCCCGTATTAGTCAGCAAGGTGAGATGTAATAATTATGGAAGGTCATAGTTGCAGAAGGGCAGACGATTTATCAGATAGCTAAGGTGAGTATCAAGAAAAGCTTTGAAAATCAAAACAAAGTCCTGAAAGAGGACAATTTGTGTTTGAGTGAGGTACGAGCGCTGATAGGAGAGTACCAGATGTGTTCACAGTGACCTGGGTTACTAAGCACATAATCTGCATCATTTTGTAACAGTTGGAGCTTTATTTATTCCTATATGTAATTAATCTTAATGATCAAGCCCAGAAATAAAAAATGCAGGGTTTCCACACCCAGATCTGTATCTGATAGACTGTTCAGAAGATTGTGTGTTATCCTTAGATGGAAGTTAGCTTTTTTTTGTGTTTTGTCATAGTGGTAATTTGGGCATCCAATTGCAATGAGAAGTCTAAAGAACCCTGTGGCTGTAGACCAATGTAACAGCCCACGGGCAGATTTTTAATGGATTGGATTTCCCTGGGAGATGATGATTGATTAGGTATGATGCTGACTGGATTAGGGGGACCATTTATAATGCGATTGAACATCAATATATCAAAATTACAGTAATTCATATGAGATACCTTTCTAACGATATCTGACAGGGCGTAATAGTTTGCTAACGAGGATGATATTGTTTGTATATGTCATATTTGTTTTGGAAGTTATGGATATGTTTATCTTTATTTCAACTTGTGCTCTTTCTGGGTGACTCTCCAGACAGGAGGGCAGCAGGAATAAACTGTTTAATGGCCCATTAAGGAAACTCACAGGTACAATGGGCCCAGGGAGAGAAGCTGGGGCTACACCTGATGAGTCACCAAAACTTACTCATGTGACCCTGGATTCCATCTTATTCCTGTATATTTCCACAAGCAGCATGGCAAAGGCTAAGGGACATAAAAGGCAGCTGCACCACATCCATTTTGTCTACAGTCAGTCTTCAGTTTTCACCTACCTTTGGATCAACTCATCTGCAACTGAAGCTGTGGAAGAAAAAGAACTGAGACTCATGCAAACCCCACAATTCTACTGGAAACCTGATATATATAAACTTTCAAATCATTTGTATGTATCTGATTGCTTTAATCATTTAACAGTTTTCTTCTAGTTTGTTTCTTTCCTTTTTATAATAAACCTTTAGTTTTCGTTACTAAAAGACTGGCTGGCAGCATGGTATTTTGGGTAAGATTCATACCTATATTGAGCTGGTAACATGGCTGACCCTTTGGGGGTAAGGAGAACCTTTTTGACAAAGGGCATAGAGTTTTAAATAACTTATCTCTTTACTGGACCTAGTGCTGATTGGGAGCCAGAGATTGAAAAAGCAGTAAAGGGGCTGTTTATATTTTTGTTTTAGCTTCTTGATACCCAGTGTATGGAAGCAGAAGCATTGATTGTGGCTGTTTGGGAAGTCGGACTTCAGTGTCACCCATTAGTGCTGGGAGAATCTGCCCTCCTTTTTGCAGCCTGCCATGACCTTGGCATTTTCAGGTGGTCTACCCTAGGCATGGACAGGTCACACTGGGGAAAAATTTTTGATGGTATGATTGCCTTGCCCACTACACTAATCCTCTGACATGGGTAAAGTTGTGCCAAGAACAACGCATTGTGATGTATACATTAAAGTGACTGGCTGCAACTTATCTTTGGGAGCTTATCTTTGGTCTGTACTATGCCTTTCACAGCCATACAGGTATATCACTACTCTCCATTTGGAAAGACAGTTTATTTCTAAATCATTTGTAGCTATCTGTCTAGTTTTTATGCTATGTTATTTTATGTAATTGTTAGTATCTAGTAAATAAAATATGAGCTAGATTTCCCTAAATTGTATATTCTATCAGTAGTTATTGAAAACCTTGAAAAACTGTCATAGAATTGTGCAAATTGAATCGAGTTTCTTTCTGGGTGTGTTTATTTTATATGTTGAGTTGTTACGAATTATTGTTTGACTCTAATAGAATTTTTTTAAAGGATGAAATTGAGGGATTATTTTAAAGCTCCCCAAGTGAAGTTTATTTTATTTCTATGACCAAGTCTACACATCACTTCTGTCGGTACAACTTACGTCAGACAGATGTGGAACGCGCCCCCTCCAACCCCGAGTGACATGAGTTACACCAACAGATGTGCCCGGTATGAACAGTGCTCCTTTTGTGGGAGAGTTTCTCCCACCGACATAGCTACCACCGCTTGTGGAGGTGGTTTTATTATGTAAATCAGAGAGAGCGCTTCCGTGGACATAGAGTGGCTACACAAGTGATCTTACAACAGTGCAGCTGCATCGGTACAATTGTGCTGCTGTATGGTCTCTAGTGTAGACACGGCTTATAATATAACAAGTGCAGCAGGAAAGGATGAAGTAATATAAATGTAGATCAGTACATAGATTCAGTTGTTGAACAACTTTATTTTGGTGCATGACTCCGTTACATTCTGGCATTCAAGTAAGCTAAACAATTCCTATTTTTATACACTCAACTGACTACCAAAAGAAACACAATTATTTATAGATTACTTAACAAAAAGTTACATATCTGCAAGAGGAAAAGGTGAAGGCCTTTGTGTGAAGTCCTGTGCACTTAAACTTGATTAAAAAAACTGTGTGGGCCTGACCTTTTAAGGCCAATTTGCACTTAGTGGCCCCAATTCTCATCTAGCAGTTTCATGATGGTGGAACCTTACAGAGGTCAGTGGAGTGGCCAATTTATGCCAGTGTAAGGGAAGTTAGAATCATGAATAGTAAACCAAATTCTGTTCAGTTACCCCATTGGGAACCCAGAGTTACCCTTGTAGACCCTCTTGATTTACCCTAGTGCACTCAGCAGCAGCATAGGCCAATGTATATATTTTCATATTAATCTATACATATGATAGATGTACAACATTTGGCAATGTGGAAAATCTATTTCTAGTACTACTATTCTCTATGTATAACTCATTCTTAAGTATTTAGAGTGGACTCTGTTCATATCACAAAAGTATTTAAAGAATTCTTTATACTGCCCAGTATAATGTCGTGAATCCTTGGTCATAGCTGCATGACATTAGTAGGAATTCTGTAACACATTAATATCCATGTCTGAGTCATGATTTTAAAACAATGATTTTCTGATGACTCAGGGGTCTTCATTTAAGAGAGGCCTTAAGGTAAGAGGCTTCATTCACAAATGCAAGTTGTGTGTCAGTGGATAGAGACTCTCACACACAAATTATTTCTAAATGTACAAGCATGGAGTTAACAATCCAGACTTCTTTTTGCCAGTTTTTTTGTGATGTTTAACAGCAGACTCTTAACTGTGCCACAACTCATGTCTCGGAACAGGTGACAATTACCAGACCAGAAAATCCTTTTCCTTTGCTTCCTCAGTCTGTTCCCTGTTCAAATTTTATAGCACTACCAAATTGTCACCTATCTGTCAGCCAGCCATTCAGAGGAGCAGCTCCATTTCTAAGGATGTTCCAGGGCTATCCTCGTTCTAGCTTTGTCCTCCTCTTTCTCAGTTGTGCCTGGTAACCCAACACCCATACATTTCCCTTAGAAGGACCTGTGGTTAGTACCTTTATCTTTTCTGAGCTTTCCTATTCATGTATATTTATACTCTGCTCACTGTGAGGAATGATTGGAATGCCATATTAATCATCACGTTCCTCTTACTCCCTTTCCCCATTCAGTGATATGCCTATTTCTGTCAGAAGCCCATTGTATGAGAAGAGGAAATAAAATTGAATCAGTATGATTAAGACATGCCACACTAGAGTTTCCTACATCATTGTCCTTTGTGTGCTTAAATGCTCCTGGTGTGTTTGATAAGACCATTTTCTAGGAAGAAAAGCACAGGAATCTGCATCATTTTGTGCTGAAGGAATATTCCTTTGTGTTTTGCTGAGGTGCATTCATTTACGTTTCAATTTGTCATGCCAAAGAAAATACCTCACTGTTTCATATAACGTAGTACACTGTACTATTGTATTCAGGAACAAAATTTGTATTATGTCAGCTAGCTAATGGTCTAATTTTTGAAATGTTGAACAGTATGATGAAATAGGTTATGCCTTCTAATTATCTGTCCCTTATTTTGAATATGAATTTGTCTGGCTTCAGCTTTCAGTCACTGATTTTTGGTATTCCTTTCTCTGCTAGATTAAAAGAACCCTTTACTAAGAAGTATTTTCTCCCCATGAAAGTACTTGTACACTAATCAAGTCCCCTCTGAATCTTCTTTTTGATAAAATGAACAGATTGACCTCTTTAAGACTCTCACGGGTGATTTTACCTCTGGAGAAAGTGCCTTACAATCTCTTGCTCACTATGCCCCTGTTTATACATTCCAAGATTGCATTAGCCTTTTTTACACAGCATTCCACATGTTACCAAGTCCAGATATCTCTGTATGATTGTCCAGAACTCATTATTTACTACTTTGCTAATCTGTCATCTGCAGTTTTATGTTCATCAACCAAATTTGTAATCTCAATGAATGAAATCAGGTTCTTTGAGATCTGCTTTTCATAAAGCCATGTTAACTGGCATTATTATATTCCTAACCTTTAATCCTTTATCAATTGAATTTCATATCACCTTTTCCATGATTTTGCACAGGACTGATGCCAGGCTAACTGGCCTACACTTACCTGGGTCATCCTGCTTGCCTTTTTTGAATATTGGCACAACATTAGCACTCTTCTGGGATTTCTTCACTGTTCCAAGATTTATTGAAAATTAAAATCAGCAGTCCAGAGATCTCCTCAGATAATTCTGATAGGATTCTTGAGTGCAAGTTATCTGGGCCTGCTGACTTTTTTTTTTTTTATTTATCTCTTGTAGATGTTTTCTAACATCCTCCGCAGTTGTTAATGAACTGGAAAGTACTACTTTATCCTCGTGATATGAGTATATCATTCTACTTTTTCCAAAATGTAGAGCGGAAATATTTAAACACTTCTTTCCTTTCTGCCTTGTTATTAATGACTTTACCATCTTCATCTAGTAAACAGACTATGCCATTGTTGGGATTTCTTTTAGTCTTAATGTACTTTAAAAAAAATCCTTCTGGTTGTCCTTAACACCTGCAGCCCTGGCTTTTTCCCTGATGCCTTCAAAAAGTTTAAAAGCTGAAGTTCATAATTTCTAATTTATATCAATTGCTACTTCCCCTATTTTCCACTTGTTGTACATTCCTTTTATATTTCTAATTGCTGCCTTCATTTCACCACTCAACTGGGGTTGTCTGAGCCAAAGTTGTTCTGTTTTTTGATTTGTGGCTTTGTGACCATCAGATAAACCCTTCTTAAAGAACTCCCAATTTGCATTAACATTTTTCTTTCTAAATTTTTCCTTCCAGTCAGCTTCATTCCATTTTCCTTAGCTTTGGGAAATTAGCCCTTTTGTAGCACCACATATAAAACTGATTGGGACTCTTTAGTTTGCCCATCTTGAATGTAATCCAGCCATGACCATGGTCCCTATGTCAATGTTGTCCAGTTGTTTAATTCATCTTTGTCATAATGAACTCCAAAATATCAAACTTTTATTGCATGTATAATATTTTCTGATAAAAAATCAACATCATCTAGAGTTTTAGAATCTGAGAGTGCTTAACAAGTAACTCACTGTGTTCTCTAGTCTGATCAGACCCCCAATAGGTGAATAGTCTAAAACATTTTATTTAGAAGTATCTTATTTTCTCTTTAAATACAACATTTATTTTTGAAAATACATTGCTTGTATACATATCTTTATTTTTTAAGCCAATCCCTCAGTCACTTTTTGTGATTAATACTTTGCTTTTCTTCAGAAAATTATTTCAATTTTATGATTATAATGGTTATATCTAGAGCTGGCTAGAGAAACTTTACAGGAACCGTGTTCATTGGAATTTGTGGTTTCATCAGTTGAAACACTTTGCAAAATTAGGTCAATTTCACTGAAATTTCATTTTAAAAAATAGCACAAATTTCCAACAATGTCAACATGTCCTGTTACAACACTTTCAAAATGAAATGTTTTTTCTTCTTTGCTTTAAAATGAATTTTCCTTTCAAGTTTTTTTTATTATAGTATATTATATTAAAGTTAATCTACATAAAATGTTTTTAGTTCGTCAAAACTAAACATTTTGAAATAACTAGAAACAATTTAAAAAAATGCAGGTATATAATGACAAAAAAAAAGTTAGCAGTTTTAGAGGGTTTTTTCTGTGTGCAACGGAGTTCTAAAACACAGGGCTCATGATGATTTAGTGTAAACTTTGTTGGAAAAACAGTATTCCCTGATGTGTGTGTTAATTTTACATTTACTAGAACCAGGCAAATATTTCATAGTGACTTTACTCTTTTTCTTTCCAGGAATTGTCCATGAACAGTTGGGAGTTTCGCTCAAATATATGCATTTTTCAAAATTATTCACTGAGTACTAATCAGAAGTATTTGCAGAATTTAGACAGTTCACAAACTGATATCCAAAACGTAGGCTTTGTTGATCTTCACATATCTTGGGAGGAGTAGCAGGGAGAATGAGGTTGATAGTAACATGTTGTTGTATTACATGTGGAGAAGATAGAGACAAGATGGGTGAGGTAAAACATCTTTTATTGGACCAACATTTGTTGGTGAAAGAGAGAAGCCTTTGAGCTTCCCAGAGCTCTTTTTCAGGTCACTCCAACAGAAAGCCAGTAACATTTGTTATAAAAAAGCATGAGAGACTTTTTTGAAAAATTTCTGCCGTTGTCAGCAATATTACCTAACAGAAACGGTAGACTTCTGTGTTTAATCCCTCCTTCCTCAAGATAAAGCTAGGTTTACTAACTGTAAGTCCAGCCATACAGGTCTATCAAGGAGACATTAAAATGTGTGACTGACCTTTTTTTTTAAAATATAGCGTCTCAGTATTAAAGTCCATTATCTCATACATTTCCAGAGGTAGAAGGAATTGCTGGGTCCCATTGGAAATCTCTGGAATCTCCTTCACATAGGTTGTGCTATTTTTATATATAGAAAGTTTCACAGCTACATTCCCCCATTCTTGATCCTCAGGCAGAACTCATGTAGGAGCAAAAAAGGAAGAGCTTCTGGCAGACTCTTTTTTTTTTTTTTTAATCTGTTTGTAGCTGCTTAGCAGGTTGGAAATATTCTATTAAGCTCCACAGAAAATGGATTAGTAGGCGGTGGAGACAATCACAGGAATATAGCATTCATTTGTCACATGGCTCTGCAATTTATCACATGCATTCAACATCATACAACATTTGAACTGGATTTGGACTACTTCCATAAAGGAGTAGTTTCAAGTGGTGCAGTATAATTGTCCTTCTTAGTTTTGGTGGTGTATTTGTTGAAAGACTATCAAAAGTATTAGTACCACAGAGTTAGAGATTTACTGTGATTGTGATGACCTAAGGTATTGTGTTTAGTAACAATTTGAAAGCACATCATCCACCTTTCCCTTCCTGACCTTCAAGAATTTGCAGCCTATTGCATTTTTTATTCTAAGTCAGAAGCCCTGTCAGTCTCTCAAACAATTTGTAATGAACCTACTGCTTGGGGCTGACATGAAGATTTGTGCACAAGCTCTAAGAAGCTTGATTCCAATTCCTTTTCAATTTGATTCCGATGCTGCACACTTCCTCACATCTAGGGACAGCTAAGAAATTGGGTAAGGTGTGTAGAACTGAACTGATTTACCTAAAGGAGAGATTACATTTAGACAGCAATTTAAAAAAATTCTGAGCCCACCTGTCAATAACCAAGGCCATTGGAAGGCAAAATCCAGACAAAGTCAAGGATTTAAGGCCAGTTACGTGATTGCTCACCTACTGTGATCTGACTTGTGTAGGAAAAAGTAAATAAGGTCTCTGAGGATGCACAGTGTGCATAACAATGGATTCTGAATTTGACCAAAGGGATCTCAAGTCAACCAGTTTTTTCACAATCAATTTGTCTTTCTAATATAAGTGAATGAGGCTTGAAAGACAAGTCTGCAATAATAATATACAAGTCTGATTTCACTGACCATGTAATAAGTACACCATGTCTGCATTTCATATTTAAGTTGTCTAACATAAGGCAATTAAATGCTTTCTATAATATTAAACTTAGCCACAGGAAAGTGGTATTCTTCCAGGTCATGCCTAGAGATTCTTCCTCTTACATGTACTAAATACTTGAACACTTCAGAGCTATGGGTCAGGTAATTTTCTTTCAATGTAGCATGTACATTGTACTGTCTGTCAGTGCTGTCCCATGGTGTTCTCTACTAACCTGAAGTCAGAAGGGTAACTCCATTTAAACACTTACTCATTTCTCACCCTCCTGTGAGGAAAGATAAGGCCTTCAGAAAGGTATGGTTCTACACAATCTAAGCTATAGCTCCCCAGCCCAATTTCTTTTTACCCCATTATTCCTCTTTCAAGAAAAATAATGTGCAAGACACTTCCATCAATGCATTGGTTGTTGCTAACACTGAAGCAAGGAATGCATATGTTCAAATCTATCACTTTGTGTTTAGCTTTTTTCTTTCTGACCCAGACAATTTCAGTAGGTCTGTAAGGTAATGTACTCTTGACTGATAGCACCCCCTTGTGTCAGGGTGCAGTGCTGCAAGGGGTCTTCGTTTCTGGCTCCTCCTGCTGGCCGTCTGCCTGTCACCAGGTCTTCAGTGGCTCAACCCTATGGACAACTCACATAAAGTTCAAACTCCTTTTGGGGTAACAAAAGGTCGAAAAAAAAGTCCTAAAAAACCCAAAGGCCCCCCTTGGGCCAAACTAATAACTTCTCCAGCAGATTTCCCCACACTGCCTCCCTTCCTCAGGGACCGTAGCAGTTTATCTCTGGGATCTCCCTGCTTCCACTGACAAGCCCTACCCCAGGGTTTCTTTCCTGGGAGCCCAACCTGCTCCCAGTGGGTTTCTTCTATCCATTTTAGGCTCTAACTCAAGACTTCAAGGAGTCTATTCTGTTCCCCTTGAGTTTTTTCTACCAGATCTTTCTCCTCCTTGCTTTCTTCCTGGAAGCAAATTTTCACCTGTAGGACTCTGGTCTGGAGGCCAATGCATACTTTCCTCCCAGAGCTTAATGAGAGGAGCTCTGCCACTGTCACCCTTCTCCAGGGCCCTGACAGTTCTCTTGATGCTCTCCTTGTCAGCTCTGAGCACTCTTTCAGGACTTGCCCCCGCAGAGGCCTACTTTACCTTCTGTATGGGACCTTGTGCTCTGCAGTAGTTGCAGAGCTTCTTCCTCCTTTCCTTCTAAGCAACTTTTTCTTTATACTGTTCCAGCAGCCTCTTTCTAATTAGTAATTAGCTATAGGAGGTGCTTCCTGGGTCGTCTAACTGCTCCCAGGTGTGGTTAACAGGGTTATCATGGGCCTACTGGGCTTTAATTCCCCTGAAAGACCATTGGCCTCATGACAATTTTCCATCCCAGGACAAATTGAAAAAAAGCCAAACACAACTAGCTTCATTTTTACCTTCCCCGTTTTCAAATATGTTGTTAATATAATGAACCAGTCATTTTAAAAAAGTTTTTTAAATTAAAGGAACTCAGGGGAGGGTGTTCTGTGTGAAAATCTTCAAGGCTAGGACTTGTTCCCATCCCAGCTTGCTCAGCACTCCCTGGTGTGCACCTGTTAACTTCCTTCACGTAATATAAAGCCTATTTTTATTCCCTTATGTTTCAGAGGTTGGTTAAGGGATATATAGCATTATTTATTATTTGTGTGCTGGGCAAATTAGGCAGTTTATTGTAAGGTTTTGAACTTGTTTTCTACAATTATGTTTTTTCTTTTGTAACCCCTGCCCCCAAATATAGGATTAGCATTTCCACATATAACTCTGAATACGTAAGGAGGATCAGTTTAATGCAGAGTATGTAATAGTGCTTAACTATTGACTACTGACTAACTTATTTTTTCCTTCTGAAATAGAATTTGAGAAGTTGGAAATAAGAGAATTCTCAGCTGTTGGTGACTGACTTTTTCTTTTTTCTTTCTTTAACTAGATTCTCAGCTTGGTGGTTAATCCTTGCAATTTGTGGCAAGCTATTGCATCAAAAATTTTGCAGCAAAGTGAGTGTAGTTGCAGAATTCTTAGAATCAGGTACTTTGTTGGTTTAATACAGTTACTATTATTCTCCTGGTGTGTGCTAGAGATTGACCAGTAAGTGCTCTTGTGGGGTAAGAAGGTAGCTGAACCTGTAGGAGCAGAAGATATGTAAGATACCAGCAATTGGTTTGGGGCATGTTTACTTTGGAATCTTGGAGGAGGAGGAATGGGAGGAGCTGTCACAGAAGAATAGTAGTTACTGGCAGTCAGCCTCCATTCTAGGTAAATTTTGATTCAAGTAGTTCAAGAGAACTTGCATCCTTTTGCTCTTTAAATATAATCTGATTTGTGAGGTCTTCATGTTGGGGTCTCCTTGGTTAGGATATTGTTTTTCTATTATGGTTATTTATATGCTTCCTTAGCTGAGAAAGTAAATGAGATGACTCTGTATAAAATATTCATTAAAGCCTAATCCAAAATGTTTTATATGAAAAATGGCTTTGCAACGGAGAATGATTGGTATGTCAAGAATTTCATTTCAGGCAATATTTTTGTTATTAGAACAAGCTTCTCTTGTCTACATATTGGTTTTTTGTTCAGAAAGATATAATGCAAGATAGAAAAAACCACCCTTCCAGAGTTCTTATCTGCCATGCAATACTTCTATTGTAAGCATAGATAATAACAATCTAATATTTTTTTCATTTCCTTGGGTGCTGCCTCTTAGTCACATCTTATAACACCCCTCATGATTTTGCTGCTTCTCTGTAGAACTAGAAAAATAATCAGAGTTCATTCTTCAGTAAGCAGAGTACTCATATATTAAAACCTTAGAATTATGTATCTTAAAGGTGAACTATGAAAGTGTGTGGGGGGGAGGGAGAGGGGGGTTTAAATCCTTTTTTTGCCCTTTCAGAATTTCTTTATAAAATACAAAGATGACCCAGATAAATCCTGTTTTCATTATTGCTTTTTGCATTGGGAAAACCTGAAATAGCTGAGTTGCACTTCCCTCTCTTTGCAGGGCCCAACCGTCTTTGGAATGAGGAGGGCTGGCAGGCTGTAGCTTAGGTGACAGCATCATGTGTCCTCATCATTCAGGTTTTTTAAAAGAGTCCTCTGACAAACAAGGGGAAAAGCAAGACTGATTTTTTTCAAACAAAGCAAATTTTTTTTTGTTCTGCATCTGTGTATTTTGGGGTTTTTTGTTCCTTCCTTTCCACTCCCCTTTGCTGCTGCCTCTCCCCTCAGATAGATAGTAGTGTCTTGTGCTATATTTGTACATGGGTGATGGAGCCTTTAAACTGTCTAAAACCAGTGAGTCCCTGTATGGCTCAAGTGGCAGGATTGTAAGCTTTTCAGGCAGGGTGTCTTTCTCTTTGTACTGTGTGATATCTGGCATGCTCTACCATTACATACATTGTTTACAGCGCTCTACTTTTCTTAACAGCTACACATTTTCAGAGATTGTGTTTGAATAGCAACAGCAGGTAAAGTAGTGACACAGAAAGCAGCTGTGCCAGTTATAACTTATTGTAGCACAATGGAGGATGCTAGCTTTGTCGTCTGCATTTTTCTTTTGATTATTTAAGGGCTATCTTCTCCTCAGTGGCCAGAAAAAGAAGAAAACATAAATTGAAAGCACTTCAGCATTTTCTTGGATGTACCAATTGACAATGGACTGAGAAGCCCATGCGATTTACTGTCTCTTGAGAGTATCACAATTGGGAAGTGAAATTGTGTTTTATTTATATATAAATATGCAACACTTCATGGAATAAAATAAGACAGCCTCTCAAGTCTTGTGATAGCTACCTCTGGCAAGTGATCTTTATTTTTTTGTTCTTGTATGTCACAAAATATACAGCATTGAATATTAATTATATTATGGCAGCAGCTAGAGATTCCAACTGTGATGGAGGCCCCATTGGGCTAGGCCCTATCCAAGCAAACTCCCAAAGACTTTACAGTCTAAAAAGACAAGACAGACAAAGGTTGGGAGGGAAACAGGCGTGGAAAGGTGAAGTGACTTGCCCAAGGTCACATAGCAGGTCAGTGAGTGAACAATGGAACCCAGGTCTCTGGAGTGCCAGTCCACTGCCCTACCTAGTGGACCATGCTGCCTTCCCTGGTGAACTCTAGGATCCGTTTTGAAAATGCCTGTTATCCCTCTAACTACCACCATGCTCTATGTCCAGACACAGACAGTCTCTCTCACTCTCTCTCTCACACACACACACACATCCCGTTTTATTCACGTACAGTTTTACTCTTAATTATTTTCATTTGGAAGGTGTTAAAGGAGCATGAAAATATAAGAAGTTACCACTTTCTTATATCAAAGACCACAATGCGGTACAGCTGTGGGTTGTATAGTTTTCACCCTCAAATGTCTGTTATCTCAGAAATAGTACATGATAGGTGATACCATACTATATGCAGATTTTTCTATGCATATAGTGAGAGGCATATCAACTTGTGGTGGTGGTGGTGGTTTTATTGTTAATATTTATTTATTTGTATACCTGTGGTGTTTATAGGTTCCAATTAGGATTGGGGCATCATGCTTTATGAGCTCAAACAAAACAAAGCAGTCCTTTCTAGCTACAGTGAATTTATGATACTAAATGTGGCCATCCAGTAGTGATAAAATCATTAGATAAATCTGAGATTGACATCAAACAGCCGTTTTGGAAAACCTGTTCCTTGCATTACATACCCAACTACTCTTCACACATTGTTATTAATAGCCTTCAGAAACATTCTATTTCCATATAAGAACATCTGATTCTTAAAGTTAAAAAAACAAACAATTGAACTGGAAAGAAAGCACAACAAGGTTGGGTCTCCGCATTTATGGTTGAGTGGCTAGTTGTCTCAAATCACAAAATATCATGTTAAAAATGATTTGCATAGTTCTCAATCTGCATTTTGTTTTCATGTCATTCTTATAAAGAATGTGTCTTGTTTCTAAGCTTTCATTTGTAATTACTTGTTTTACTTTATTCGTCTCAAAATATTCCTCTCAAAATTCAACTCTACATGTTAATAGGGGAACCAATTTTGTGGTACCGTAACTGTAGTAAATTCTTTCAGCGCTTATATATTTTTAAATCAATTGGATAATAAATATGTGATGCAAATGTATTGACAAATAAGTGAACCAGTTACAGTACACTGAAACTTTTGTTATGCTAACATTCTTTTTACAAATGTAAAGACGTGCTCAGGATGGCTTTCATTTTCCTCTTGCTACTGTGGCTAATTGGAATGTATTTTTTTTAGGGACTCCCGTACTCATAAAAGGTGGCAGATGGATAACAGTGAAGTGCTTTCTCTATCCACTCAACAAGTGCAACATAGCAACAATATCAGATACTCAAGTCCTTTGATTATGCTTCTTCTCTTTGGCCTGGAGGGACCAAGGGTTAGACTGGAGAGCAGCAAACCTCTTTGCCCACTAAATTGTTGTCCTTTCTGCTGAGAATTGCAAGTTGGCCTTCTGTGGTTTATGATAATGATGCTTCTCTGTTGGTAGCTAATGAAAACCCCTTTCACCCAGGCTGTCAAATGGCAAAGACTTTTGGTAACTACCACATTGGAACTGAAATAACTATATGCCCTTCTGTTACTTTCCAGACTCATCCAGTCCCCTAATTAACATGCAGAATTATATTACAAAATATTATCGATCCAAAATATTAAGGGTATGATCTAATGTCCCTTACAACTGCCCCAAGAGAAGAGAGGTAAAATGGTTAAGACTGAAGTATCTTAAGTAGTGTATCAGATACCCAGTTGCTAGGAACTTTAATAAGTATGTTGGACATGTATAACGGTTGCATAGAGAAGATCTGCTCATATCTGACATGCCCCTGATATTCCAATACAAAACACTATTAGGGTGTCCTGCCTTGACCTCAATATATTTAATACTGCACAATTAAATTTTAAGTTTAAATTGTGTGGTATAGCAAGGTCAGAGGGCAGTAGGAAAGTTCTGGAAGGGCAGTATGTAAGCCCTAGAATGATCCGGGCTTTATTCCCTGTATAGTAGCCAGAATCATTAGAGGGCAATTGGGGGCAGCTGAGACCAATTAAGGCCCAGCCAGGTGCCTGATAAAAACCCTCTGCTCCTGAGAAACCGTGCATGAACTGGAGGAGTAGGTGTGATGTGCTACTGAGCAGAGGGGTGTGTGGAGTTGTGAAGAGGAGCAGAATGGAGTACTGTTGTGTGTGGAAGAGAGGTGGAGTCCTGAGGAAGGTACTGGGCTCAAGAAGCCAGAAGGACAAAGGAGGGAAAATAGCCCAGGGGAAAAGTCTTCAGCTGCAAGTACAGTGCCAGCAGCACATAGCTACTACTCATAGGGCCCCTGGGCTGGGACCCAGAGGAGTGGGTGGGCCCAGGTTCCTACCCCTCTTCCCTGGGGAGATGGGGTAACTGGTGATGCCCTGGCCCACTACAAGAGGCAAATCATGAGACCCACTAGGGGGAAGCCAGCCGTTTGCCACAATTGTAAATTTCTTTTCTCATATGCCTTACTTCTTATTATAACTTAACACAGTATTTTGTTTAAACTTCTCAGGAGTCAACGGTTACAAATGATTTAGAAAAGAAAAGACTAAACAACCTTTATATTTTGGTGCTCTGTTGCTGTGGCACAAAGATACTGGCATGAAGTCACAAAGCTAGAGCTATTTAATGGCAGAGTTTAGAGTAGAACCAGGAATCCTAATGCCCAATCTTCTACTCTAAACACTAGTCCACTGTTATTCTATTCAATAGATTTTAGTCATTAATGTACTTATAAAAGTTTCTGTATAACAACTCTTTAAAGAGGCTTCACAAATGGTTTTCATTATATACCTATGTGTTTGCTTTTTCAAGTGCACTGCTCACTGTTTTTCCCAAAGCATGTTGGAAAATGTAGGTTCCCATAACTGGTTGGAAAATCGTTCCCAGAGAGTAGTTATCAGTGGTTCATAGGTGAAAGGGCATATCCTGTGGGGTCCAACAGGGATCAGTTCTTGGTCCGATTCTGTTAACTACATGAATGATACAGAGAATGGCATAGAGAGTACACTTATATAGTTTGCAAATGATACCTAGCTGGGAGGAGTTGCAAGTGCTTTGAAGGACAGGATTAAAATTCAAAATGATCTGGACAAACAGGAGAAATGGTCTGAAGTAAATAGGATGATATTCAATATGGACAAATGCAAAGGTACTCCCTTTAGGAAGGAACAATCAGTTGCCCACGTGAGAAATGACTGCCTAGGAAAGAGTATTGTGGAAAAGGATATAGAAGTCAGAGTGGATCACAAGCTAAATATTAGTCAACAGTGTAATGCTGTTGCAAAAAAACCCAAACATTATTCTGGGATGTATTAGTGGAAGTGTTATAAGCAAGACATGAGCCATAACTCTTCCTCTCTGCTACACAATGATTAGACCTCATTTGGAGTATTTTGTCCAGTTTTGGGTGCCACATATCAGGAAAGATGTAAACAAATTGGAGAAAGTCCAGAGAAGAGCAACAAAAATGATTAAGGGTCTAGAAAACATGATCTATAAGGAAAGTTTGAAAAAAATGGGTGTGTTTAGTCTGGAGAAAAGACTGAGGGGGATATAATAGTTTTCAAGTACATAGAATGGTCTTACAAGGAGGAGGGGAAAAAATTGTTCTCGTTAACCTCTGAAGATAAGACAAGAAGCAGTGGGCTTACATTGCAGCAAATGTAGTTTAGGTTAAACATCAGGAAGAACTTCCTAACTGTCAGGGTAGTTAAACATGGGAATAAATTGCCTAGGGAGGGTGTGGAATCTCTATCATTGGAGATTTTTAGGAGCAGGTTGAACAGACATCTGTTGGGGATGGTCTAGATAATATTTGGTCCTGCCTTAAGTGCAGGAGACTGGATAAGAATACCTCTGGAGGTCCCTTCCAGTCTTACTATTCTATGTAAATGGTGAACGATGTTATTCAGTTATGTGGTGTATTGGCATAAGTGATACTGACTACCTTAACTTCTTTTCTAAAATCTTATGATGGCATTTAGAAACATCTTTAAATGATGGCATTAAAAGCTACTAAACAACTAGTTCCTTAGCTGAATAACTGGACCTAAGATTTTTCCATTGCCATCCAAACTTTCAAACTTGTTACCTTTCATACACTTACCCATTATAGTTTGGTGTTTGGTGATATCCAGCTGTTCAGAATCCCTTTAACTGCACATCATTATGTAACAGTTTCTTATGGATTTTGTGAAAGGAAGACCAAAATAAGGAATTTTAATTACAATGTAGAATCTGTAATCCATTCTTTTTACGGGCCCCCAGAAACCAACCAGGATGGGCTTATGCCAAGGTATATGGGGGAACTTGGCCGAACACCCACATCTCCAACCATTAGCTGACTTGGTTGAGTAATCTATTGAGAGTTTGCTGAGTGAAGATTATATTACCTTGGATCAATTTTACATAAAACTTCTAGACAGTGTTACTGAATCTGATTCACTACCCCATATTTCATTCTAGATCTTTCCTCCCCCTTTTTTTTTCATTTCTGAATTTTATTTCTCAGATTAGTGTCTCATCTTGATGTTGATTAAAGTGCATCTCTGTCCCAGCTGGCAACTCCATTATTGCAACAGTCCTGCCAGTTCATGAGCAGATTGACAATTGTATCTAACTGATTGGTGCTTTTGTGAGGTTTAAGTGATGTTAAAATGAGACAAAATGTTACTTTTACCTTTGATGTGACTTACTCCAGGATTCATATGTGTAACCCACAAGTGAGTATGTTACAGGTCTCCCTCTGTGCGGATCTCCAAAGGTAAAAGGTTAGAGCATTACCTCACTGTCCACTTCTCTTCCTTTCCTTGTGTAGAAGGCAGGAGCAGAAAGAGCTGAGTGTGGTAGAAACTAAATTAAGTACTTCAAATTTATAAATAAATCTGATTTGGCACATTGGAACCTGACATTCTGCATTACATAGGCCTCTCTCTCCTGCCAACACCTACTCCTGCTCTTAATTTTACACATGTGAGTATCTGCTGGGTGAGCTTCTGCACTGTGATTCTAAGGCTGTGTCCATACTGCAAAGTAGGCGTGTGATTCCCGGCTCACATAGATATACTCGTGCTAGCTCTCATCTGAGTCAGCATGCTAAAAATATAGTGTGACCACAGTAGCAGCAGCATGGGCCAGTAGCCCTGAGTACACACCCATGGGGTTCAGGCAGGTTTGTGCTTGGGCTGCTTAGCCTGTGCTGCTTTGGCTACTTCGGCGACACTACTATTTTTCACGTGCTAGCTCAGATAAGAACTAGCATGAATATGTCTACAAGAGATTTGACTTGCCCTCCAGCTTGTAGTGTGGGCATAGTTTTAGAGGTGCAGCCCGAACTCAGTCCAGCAGTTGGAGGGAGAGGGAAGGTAACTTGGCTTTGTGTCCTCATCCTGATCTGCTCTGAGGCTCCCACGGCAATTTAGACACCTCTGAGGACCTGTCTAAGATATGGTAGTATCCCAGGACTACCTTTGGACTGCAGCCTACCTCTGAGACACCCTTCACACACCCAGTGTCACCCCTATCCCCAGCATATCTCCTCTGCCAGATCTTGTCTGGGGTCCTCGAGGCAGCCTTAGAGCTGTCTTCTGCAGTTCCTGGCCAGGGGAGTCCTTCCTCAGCTGGATATGGAGCTTTAAAGTCCCTTTTATGCCACTCCTTCCCTTTTATGCTGCATAAAGGGGCCTGAGCAGGGATGAGGAACTCATCAATTGACTTCAGTGGAACACCAGACTTAACTTTTTGCGTGATGACTCGTCTCAGTGAAGCATGGAGTAAGCTCTTTGCGGAATTAATGGCATTGTTCTCATGTATCTAGCTACAAAAAGCAATTATTTCAAATGAATTTCAACCATTAAAGTTCAAGCTGTATAAATTTCCCAAAGGAGAGTATAAAGGAGGGTACTATCCTTTTAAGGTTGAGCCAGGAGCTTACTATCAGAACAGCTTGTGTATAATAAAGGAGAGTCCCTACTCTGCCCTAGGACTGATAATTTAAATTGGAACAGGAAGCTGAGCAGGGGAAACTAGAAGCCATCCAGCATGATTCTTTTTTTTATTCCTGGTCAGGCTAGCTGGTCCCCTAGTTGTTCCGACTGTGAGCTCCTGGTCTACCCTTGAGTGGGAAATACATCGCTTTGCAGGGAGGAATTAAAAAAAATAATAATAATGTAGCCATCTATATGTGTATATGCTTTACTTTGCTGAATAAACTGCAAAACAATGTCATTTTTAAATTTAAAAGTTAGCTAATTACAAATGGTCCCTTTTACAAAATGGAAAATGTTCATTTTTTTGGTCCGAAGTCGTGTCTTTCAATTTGTTTTACATATTGGAAAAAAATATCAAAATAGATATCTCTAAAATATTTTATCATTAATGTTTTTTATTTTTCTTAAACGGAGAAAAAGATCACAAAAAGTCACAAATTTCCAACAATCAAAATGGGCCAATTTCAAACACACAGAAGGAACATTATCAACATTTTGAATTTTTTTGGTGAAGAATGTTTTCATTTGTCCATCTCTAATAACAACTGTCACTTTTTTGCACTTCTCTTTTTTATGTGTTTGTTCCTCACTTACTCATGGAGTTAATGCCAGAATGGACCACCAGATCATCTAATCTGACCTGTTGTATATCACAGGCCTGCAACAACATCCAGCACCTGCATACTAAACCCAACACCAAAATTAGACCAAAATAATACAGCCCATCATGCAATTCTACTAATAAATTTGTCCAGCTCTTAAAACTAATGAAGTTGTTTTCTCCCACAACTCCTATTGAGATGCTGTTACAGAAGCTCACTCTTCTGATGGCTAGAAACCTCCTTGAACATGGGTGACCAGAATTGTATACAGTATTCCAGATAAGGTCTTAACAGTTCCTTGTACAATGGCATTAATACTTCTCTCTTCTACTGGAAATGCCTCGCCTGATATATCCTAAGATTTCAATTGCACTTTTCACAGCCACATCACATTTGTGGGTTATCCTGTGACTGATCAACACACCCAGATCTCTCTCCTCCTGTATTGTTCCAACTAACAGCCTGCAGCTTGTAGCAGAAACTCTTATTATTAAATCCTAAGTGCATTAAATCCTGGCATTTTATGCTATTGAATTTCATCCCATTTCTGTCAATCTACTCTTCAAGCTCATCCAGTTTTTCCTGCATAATATTCTGATCCTCCTCTAAATTGACCATGCCTTCCAACTTTGTATGAGCAAATTTCATTCGCACTTTTTGTGCCAATGAAATATTAAATAAGATCATTCCCAAGAATAATCCTTGAGGAACTCCACTAGTAACCTCCCTCCAGTCCAATAGTTCACTTTTCAGCACGTCCCATTGCCTTCTCCTTTTTAGCAAGTTAGGTACATATCTTACAATTATTGTACAAATCCACATCTTCTCTAATTTAATGCTTTACTGAAGTCCAGGTAGATTATATCTACTGTGTTTTCTGTATCCACCTTTCTTTTGGTAAAACCATGTATACCCGTTTTCTATTTGCCTCCATTAGCAAAGCTTTTAATGCAGTCTCCCATAACATTCTTATCAGCAAGTGAAAGAAGTAAGAGTTGGATGAATGGATTATAAAATGGATAGAAAGCTGGCTAGATCATTGGGCTCAACGGGTAATAGATGTCTAGATCAACAACTCTGTCTAGTTGGCAGCCAGTAACAAGTGGAGTGCCCTAGGGGTCGGTGCTGGAACTGGTTTTGTTCAACATCTTCGTTAATGATCTGGAGGACGGGTATATTGCACCCTTGGCAAGTTTGCAGATGACACTAAGCTGGGGGGAGTGGTAGATACCCTGGAAGGTAGGGATAAGATACAGAGTGACCTAGACAAATTGGAGGATTGGGCCAAAAGAAATCTGATGAGGTTCAACAAGCACAAGTGCAGAGTTCAGCACTTAGGATGGAAGAATCCCATGCACTGCTACAGACTGGGGACCAACTGGCTAGGCAGCAGTTCTGCAGAAAAGGAGCTGGGAGTTAAAATGGACAAGAAGCTGTATATGAGTCAACAGTGTGTGCTCTTATTGCCAAGAAGGCTAACAGCGCATTTGGCTGCATTAGTAGGAGCACTGCCAGCAGATAAGGGAATTGATTATTCCCCTCTGTTTGGCACTGGTGAGGCCGTGTTTGGAGTACTGTGTCCAATTTTGAGCCCCACACTACAAAAAAGATGTGGACAAGTTGGGGAAAGTCCAACAGAGGGCAACAAAAATGATTAGGGGACTGGAGCACAAGACTTAGGAGGAGAGGCTGAGGGAACTAGGCTTGTTTAGTCTGCAGAAGAGAAGAATGAGGGGGGATTTGATAGCAGCCTTCAACTACCTGAAAGCGGGTTCCAGGGAGGATGGAGCTAGGCTGTCCTCAATGGTAGTAAATGACAGAACAAGGAGCAATGGTCTCAAGTTGCAGTGGGGGAGGTCTAACTTTTTCACTAAGAGGGTGGTGAAGCACAGGAATGGGTTACCTAGGAAGGTGGTGGAATCTCCATCTTCAAAGGTTTTTAAGGTGTGGGTTGACAAAGCCCTGGCTAGGATGATTTAGCTGAAGATAGTGCTTCTTTGAGCAGGGGGATGGACTAGATGACTTCCTGAGGTCCCTTCCAACTCTAATTTTCTATGATTGCTTGGGCACGGAGATCCACCTAGTCATGTGCTCAGTGTCACAGCCAATTCAGCTACTATAAACCAGTATAATGATCAGATTTAATTGATGTGGAATTTGTTTTTTAAAATTTTGGGTAAAGTATTCAGTTCTTGGCTGGGTCACTAGCTTTTACAGAAGTGCATTTTAAGAGGGATTTGAATGAAGTTAGGATGAGTGTTTGGCACACAAGGGTCAGAAAAATGTTCCAAGAAAAAGGGATGACACAAGAGTAAAAGGCAAGAATGTGAGCAGTGTATACAAACCAGGTGTTGAGGAGGGCATGCTGGGAGGACCAGCAAAATCAGGATGGACTCCTCTAGACAATCTCATGCAAAATTCACAGAACGCTGCTGCAGATCAAAAGTTAAGAAGAAAATCTTTTAGTAAAGACTTGTCAAAATTGACACCAGCAACATGCTGTTCTTTAAAAAGCTACCCCCAACAGCTGTATTGGTAATGAATGACTTGAGATGAGATGCTACTGTAGAAGTTTCTGTCACATTAACCAGATGATACTCATTGGCTGTGGCAGGTGTTGTTGAAACTGACAAATCTATTCTAGCCATTCTGTCAATTTAACCTTCCCTTTTCCCTTAAGTGTTCCATTTTCATTTTCATCAGTGTCACAGGGATCCTCAAATACAGATCATCTTTATCAATTGCACTGTTAGCTAAGCCTAACATGGTCTGGCATTGAGGACCCCTTTTGTTTTAGAACCACAGGAGTCTCACCACTGACTAAAACTGTATTTGTGGTCTAACTTGCTTCTACATACTGTTGTGATAGAGGAGATAAACTGCTGTTTCTGTTAGAGCTGCTTTATTGAATTTGGATTGGAAATGTTCCGTATTGAGTTTGTTAAAACTAATTAAGGTGTCTATTTCTGAGTGTTTTTCTGTTACATTTGCAATAAATTGGAATAATATATTAAGCATTGATGACTAAGGGACTCGGAGGAAGAACAGACTCTGCAATAAATATCACACTTAAAAAAATCTGGTTAAAAAATTTGTCTTTGATCCAGTATCCACCTTTATGCAAGGCTTTGCTTTTAACAAGTTTTCCAGCTGTTTTCGCGAAGATACAAAGAGTCCAGATTGAAAGGAGGAATTGGGCATAGTGTTGCAGCTCCAAAAGTTGAGGTGCCCTGCTGCCAGGTGGAATTCACAGTTGAGTTAGCCACCCATGCGCTCTACAAAAAATCCATAGGGAGATTTAGGCACCTAAAAAAGGGATTCTCGGTGGTAGCAGGCATTTTACCTGAGTGGGCACTGCCTAAGATAGCCACTAGGAAATGCTGGGAATAGGGGTGTAGCCTAAGTCCCTCAAAGGGAGTTAGGCTGCCTCACCTGGGCTGGAGGGATGTGCCTTCATCCACTCAGGATTCATAACCATGAATCTTCTCCTGGAGTTAGGCAGCTGAATCAGGTCAGCCCTTTCTTAAGGAAAGCTGGGGAAGAGGAGGTGGTGCCTGGTGCCGCCTTTTTACCCAGTGTCCCACTGGCTAGAGCACTAACCCAAGATGTGGGTTCACATCACCATTTTACCTGATGTGGCGGAGAGACTTGAATCTAGTTCGCCCTACTCCCACATGAGTACCTGAACTACGGGGCTATGGAGTATGTCCGCAAGCTCTTCTGTTCAAGCGGTTCCCACTTTGTGTAAATAATTAACCATTCATGGGAGCAGGTACTGGCACCTGTGTATCCCACAGCCCAGGTGAGCACGCGAACTACTTGGCTATACAGGCACTATCTCTCTCTGGCCCAGTGAATACTTAAGTGTTTATATATCATAGAAGAGCTTCAGCAGGAGAAACTGAGAAAGAGCCACCCCAGAATACCTCATAGCCCAGTGGTTAGGGCAGTCACCTGAGAGGCTTGAGACCTGGATTCAACTCCCTGCTCTTCTCACACAGTGTGAGGAACTGAACCCAGCTCTACCATGTCATGGGTGAGTGCTCTCATTGTTGGGCAAATGGGGACTGTTACCACCTCGTCCATCTCTGGCAGCTGTTTCTCTTGCAGAACCCAGCTTGAGAGCCGTTCTCTAAGGTAGCTTCTGTGTCACCAAGAGTACCTAGGGAACTTTACAAGGGGGAATTTAGACACCTACAGAGTTAGATGACAGCTGACTAGGGGTTTTGAGAATGCTAGTGGTGCCTAAATGTTGGACTTAGGTGCCTAGAGGGGCAGTTATGTGCCTAAATCCTCCTTGTGAAGCTGGTCCTTAGTATTTCACAGTAAAATCAGTCACAGCAGAGTTTGAATCCATGGCATTCTTAATTCTGAGTCCTTTCTGCTGGCCACTTACTATTGAGGGTTATCGAATTACATAATATTTTACATGATAAATGCAAGCACTGCACTAAAGTGGCATATTTTACATCCTTATTAGCAGGAGCTAATTAGGCCATATTTTCCATGCCCAGAAATTAACAGAATAGCATCCAACTACTGACACAGTATCTAGTAATATTATGACTAATAAAGGTTCAATGTAGAGTTCTGCACTGGAGTTTTAGCTGAAGTATTAACAGCACTAAAAATTATGAATAGTGCTTTCCACTGGCCCCTGGAAGATCATTACCCAAAGGCATGCTTTATAAGATGAACTGCTGTTTAGGTTATCAGTTCTTTAGCATAGGGAGCCCCTAGTACTGTTTGTACAGTGCCCATTCTCAGCTGGCCCCTAGGTGCTGCCATAATGAAAATAATAAATAATATTTAAAACAGGTCAACAGAAGCAGAGGCAATATATGCCAAATATCTTAAGGCTATGTGAGCCATGTGATTAGTCAGGCTTCATGGCAAATACTACTTATCACAATTTCAAGGACTTTTGCAAAAACAAATGGATTTTTGTAATAGTTTTGTGCCTAGTATTTTGGTGTGAAAATTCTGAGTATTATTTTTGGCAGTTGTAGTTCTATTCAGGACCACAAGAAAAAAAGTCTTCTGCCTATTAGCTTTTCTTTACTTTAGACAACTAGCCACCTTGTATCCCTTAGCTTATGATGCCCAGCCATGTGCTATTGCAGTGTGCTGCCAGAAATGCACTCGAGTTGCAATGAGGGGCGAGGGGTACACTAAAACTTTGCTGCATCATTCCTGGGGTTAGGAATTGGAATTGAGAACTTCTGAGAATTACAGTCTCTATTCTAGTCTGAATCCCAAAACTCTGGGGAAATGACCACACAACATGAGCCTCACTGAACCTTCCTTTTTTTTTAAACTGCAAAAAAGATATGCCCGAATAAGGAAATATAAATTAGAATTGGGAACATTCATCCTAGCTGTCGTCCATATATAAAGCATAACATTTTCTCTATCTGTGCAGCTTATTTCATATTGTTATATCTGACTTTTGTATGGGTCACAAGAATTACACATTTTAATTTATCTTGCATTGCCTGGCAGACTAGACATAAGCAGGGCATGTATATTTAATCTCCACCTGCAATCCCGTTTGCTTGCTATCTCATTTTATGTTATCTCTTTGCTGTTTGACTTGGTGTTATTAGTGCAGGCAGAGTATGGCCGCTGGCTTTAGCTGACTTAGTAAGTTCTCCAAATATTTGCTGAATAGGTGCAACCCACCTAGTGCACAACTAACCCCTAAAGATAGCTCTTGTGTATCTCTTGACATTATAAGTAGCAATAATGATAAAATATACATGCCGTGACCTAGTTTGCCCCCAAGCTGGTACTACGCTCACACAAAAGCTAAAGCCCAACCGTGAGCCATGCTAAGTAGCTGGAAAGGAAAATAAAGGGAGTGTGAAGATCCCCTCACATCCTCCTGTGCAGGCTACGCCCATCAGCAGATGATGGTGAGGATGGCAGGGAGCGGGTGTAGCCTTGGCTGGTGTGCTGCGGAGCAACGCCAACACAGCTGAGTCAGCATGGAAGGGGAAGAAAGCTACACCAGGAAACAGACTAGGGGGAGCTTACGTTTCCCTGGGAGCCAGGGAAAAACAGGGATCGAATTGTGACAGATTCCCTGCCCTGCTGCTCAGCAATCTCAGCTTACTCTGAGAAGGTTGTATGGTGCCAGTCTAGCCCCACAGAGCTGCTCACTACAAGCTCTTGACTCACTAGTGTTTCTAGATGACCCATTTTCGCTGTTCTTTAACACACTAACAGGTTTTTAAGGCCAAGGGGACCATTAAATTATGTCGACTGATCTCCTGCACTGCACAGATCATAGAATTATACCAAGTGTTTCCGGGACCAAACCCATGGTAGGCTGGGCTTAAAACTAAGACAGGTGGACTTTATTTTGCTTAATTTCAAATCCGCTTGAACAATGCGGGCTTCAGGGTTCTGAATTAGAACATTATTGGGTCCATTTTCTGCTTAGTCTGTCATAAAAAGGTAGTGAAAATGTAGCCAAAGAGCAGGCAAAGTGAAAAATAAATGTAGAGCACCTCTAGCTGGGAAAACAGAATAGAGAATGCTGGGAGCAATTACCTCACTTCAGCTGAGTCCCTGTCATGTTCCTGAATTAGTTTGTTGAGCAGCTGAACACAATGTGCTCTCTTAGGAGTATTCTCTTATTTTGCTTTTTCTTTTGCCTTTCTGGAAACTTAACCCAAACTCTTGAAATGTGGGTGCCCAGCACCAGTCTCCTCCTTTCATATTTAGGCATCTAAATAGAAACAAAACTATTACAATGACACAGCTTTTTTTTTGTTTGTTTTATTTTTTGCTCCCCTACCACTCAAAAATGGTTACTGAGATTTTCCTGAAACTTTCCAAAAGAGTTACATTCTGGGCTGAGACAGAGCGTGAGGAGTTATTTCCAAAGATGAACTATTCAGTAGGTTATAAGCAACAGCAGATATCTTAGAATTCTGCATAAACATGAACATTTAAATATGGTAGTCAGAGTAGAGTACCTTCCAGCTACCCACAAGCTGAATATAAGCACAAGCACATTATTACATCAGATGCATTTGCTGGTAAATTGTCTATATTAGCACATTTTAAAAATTCATGCCTACGATACAGTAATTGATGCTGTTACAAAATACACATTCTAATAGTGTTTTAAGATTGATGTCTATCAAGCTGTTGAAACATAGCTACCAATCTGCTTTAATGTTTTGTAAAAATAATCTTCAGCTATCTCTTGATATGAGGATGATGTCTGCACAAAGGGTTTATTGGTGGATTTTTAGGTGGCTAAAGAACCCAATTTGTGCCCTGCAGATTTTCCCACAGAGGTGGCAAGTGTAATCTTGGGGGAGACATAGTTGTTGGCTAGAGTGTTGTGTCCTTTCTTTCCTCCATTGTCACTCCTCTGTCTCACGAGCACGTCTGTTCTCCTCAAAATAGGCTGTAGCTTGATGTATGGTATGGCACCACTGTGTTCTGTTCCGCACCAAGTCTTCCCAGGTTGTTGGATTGATACCATGCTTTTTAAGGTGTGCTTTCAGTATGTTGTTGAAGCATTTCTGCTGCCCTCTGCAAGTTCTTCTTCCCTGACTTAACTGAGAGAAGAGGACTTGTTTAAGGAGGCAAGTGTCACGCAAATGTACACAGTGGCCAGCTGTTGGTTTTTCATGGCCTGCACTTCTACACTGCTGATGTTCTTGTGTTGATCTTTCCAACTGATCCTCAGGATCCTCCTAAGGCAGCACTGCTGGAACACTCCAGCTGCTTGAGATGTTGTCGATAGGTCACCCAGGTCTCACACCCATAGAGGAAGGTGGGGATAACAACTGCCTTGTAGAGCCAGACTCACTTAAGTAGTCTTCCAAAGAATGTGCTGGCACAGCAGATCCTATATTTGATTTCTGTGTCAGTGCTGGCTATTTGGGAGAGGTGGCTGCCAAGGTATGGGAAATGGTCCACATTTTCCAGGGGTTCTCTGCCAGTGGTGACTTGTGGAGTACACAGAGTAGTTTGTGCAGGTGAGGACTGGTAGGTTACATTGGTTTTTCTGATGCTGAGAGGGAGACCCAGGCTGTGAGAGGCACCTCCAAAAAGATTTAGCATGCTTTGCAGGCCAGCCTGTGTGTGAGGATGACACAACCATGTAGTGATGCCAATTGTTGTCATCTTAGATTGTGTTTGGAGACATCAGAGATTGAAGAGTTGACCATCCATCCAATACTCAATCCTGATTCTATCAGGCAGGCAGTTGCAGATGAGAATCAGGACCATGGCAAGGTAAATGGAAAAGCATGTTAGAGCAGTAACACAGCCTTGCTTGAATAGTGCGAATAACGAATGGTTCAGTCTCTGAGCTGTTGCACAGAAATGGTGGCAGGCATCCCACCATAGAGTAGTCTAATGATGAAAATCAGTTTCTGCGGGCAGCCAAGCCTACATGGCACCTTTCAGAGGGCATCACAATTAACAGAGTCAAAGGGCTTGGTTAGGTCGATGAATGCCAGGAACAGTTTCTAGTGTTGCTTTCTGCACTTCTTCTGAATCTGTTGCACCACAAAGATCATGTCAGTTGTACCTCGAGATGGCCTAAAGCCACACTGTGATTCAGGGAGAAATTCCTTGGCAAGGGGAAGAAAGTGATTTAATAGAATCCAGGAGAGGATCTTCCCTGCAATGGAGAAGAAGGCAATACTTCTCTGGTTCTCACACAAACATTTGTTCCCTTCCTTGAATATTGTAACAATGCTGGGGTTTTTATTCTTCGTAATTTCAGATTCTGTCAAGGAGTTGGTAGAATCTGTTCTGGAGCATTGTTCCTCCAGCTTTAAAAACCTCAGCTGGGATGCCAACTGGGCGAGGTGCCTTATGATTTTTTTGTCTGGGTGATGTCATGTCGGACTTCCTCAGAAGATGTGGGATCAGCACAGTGTTCCATTCCTGAACATTGTGGAATAAACTCGATGGTGTCTTCAGAGACCATGGTTTTGCGGTTTAGTAAACTCTCAAAATGCTCCTTCCAGCGTTGTTTAATGGTTTCATTGTCCTCAAAGAGAGTGGAGCTATCTTGGAAACGTAAGGGGGTTGGGCCTTTGGAACTTGGCCCATATATAGCTTTTGTTGCATGAAAAAAGCTTCTTATGTCATCCTGCTCTACAAAACCCTGGATCCCAGAGGCCTTCTTTTGCCACCACTTGTTTTTGACATTGTGTAACCTCTTTTGAACTTTGGCTTTGAGCAGATGATAGGCCTTATCTTTTCATTGGTTAGTGGAGTCATTTTGCCAGTTACAGAATGCATTTCTTCTCTGTTGAATTAATGCTAGGATTTCCTCATGGCTTTGATCAAACCAGTCTTGGTGCCAGCGATTGGACTATCCTATGGTTTCAGCATGCATACACTGTGAATGGTGGTTTTAAATTGATCCCAGTGCTCTTGAATGTCAGTGATATTATCAGGCAAGTTAGAGATTATAATAATATACTGCACTGCTTTCCTTTAGATAGTTTCTCTCCATTTATTGAGCCTGTGAATCAACTACAGATTCTTTGCCGTTTTTGACCCTGACTCTTTCCCTAGCATTCAATACATCTATGTTTCTTTTCTTTCCTTTTCCTTCCAGCCAAGGCCAGAGTAAATAAAGGCATTTTTAGGCCTTCAAGGCTGTGTAAAATGGCTGAATGACAAAGTAATGAACACTCTTTGTGATTAGAGTCATAGTACACGTATTTATTGCTAAGCAACACAGGCTGATGTCAATGAGTTTTGCCAAATGCAGATGGTGAGTAGGTTTATTGAACATTTGAAATCATTCTAATCTAAATCTTCAAATTTTGGTTCTAAAATAAATAAAATGTGCTCAGCTGGTCAGAGGTGAAGGTCTTTTCAGAGAGGAAATAGAGGGACAAGGTTAATTTAATAAAATAGTTTCTGCATGATTGCTCTGCGTTTTAGTGAGCTACTTGTAGGTGAGATAATTCATAGCTGCATCTACCTAAAATGACAAGTGAAGCTTTGAAAAACACCTGCAAACCTTCCTAAAGTCATAGTATTCTTAACAGCTATTGTAAAGATTAAGAGAAGAACTATGTTTTATTTTGGGGGACTGTTCTGAACATAAAAAAACATTGCTAAGAGTTACTTGTTTTCCCATGAATGTAAGACTCATAGTATTGTTCAGTAAATACCAATGTCATGATGTCTTCCCCTCAACTTTGCCAGAATAACACACACCAGACATGACTGCTGTTCCACTGCTGAGTAGCGATAGATAATCCTACTGAGAAGAAGTTGTGCCAAATTATGTAGAATGCTTGTACTGTGGGAACGTGTATGCCCAACTCATTTGATAATCTCTGTCTGAGTCCAGAGCTTCCAGGAGAAAACCAGATTCATTTCTCAGCTCCAAGTGCTCCCATATTAACCACGTTGATCAGCTGACTGTTAACATAGAACTCATCACAAAAATGAAGGTCTGCACACAAGAGGGTGGTGTAAAAACCTGGCTCGGGCAGCTTGCTGAGAAACAAATCTAGGGATCAAAAGCAGCCCCTAGTCCTAAAGTACGAGGAAACCTGGCTCAGTGCAGTGGTGATATATTCAGTCTTAAGAAAAAGAGTGCAAGCCAACAAACAGTTCTTAAAGATTAAAACAGACAGAACAGTACAGCATTGGTGATATAATCAATGGAAAGTTTGCAAAAATAGTAGCTTCATGGGATAGGAATCAACGTATTAAATCTGGTGGCAAGGTTCTAATACGTAGATGTGAAAAATGGTCTAATCTTTTTAGTCTGGCATATGAACAAACCATTTTTATCTAAAAGTTATTCTGATTCATGGTAGACTAGAAATTAGTTTGAGATAGTCAATACAGAGTATCTGATAAAAGGCGAGAGAGGTTAAATTACCTTAGCTTCCAATACCTGGGTAAAGACTTTACCCTGCTAACCCCTGGTGCATTCTGAGTAACAGTCCTTCACTGTATAGTACCTGTCAGTTTGCTGTTTTCAAGGAAGTACTTGAAGTATTCATTCAGCTACTTTTTATCTATTCATATTGTCTGGGGACAAAGATTAGAATTAGGTGAATTCACTGAAGGAATAAACTAATTTGTTTTGGATGACAGCTGTATGTGGGGGGAGTTTTGTTTTCTTTAATTTTTTTCATATTTCATAAAAATTTTTGTGGTAAACTCTGGATGTATTTGATACTCATACGTGTTCATCTACTGCTAAGAACAAATAATTTTTTAACTTTGAGTTATTCACTTTCACAGTTCACTATTAGTTTTTGCACTGTGTGGTCACAAATTGTTTCTGCTATCTTACTGGATGATCGACACTTAACTGGAAAAAGATGAATAGCCAATAGTGAATAATGTATATTAAATAATGTACTTTGTATGAATTAATGAAATTAATGACATTGAAATATTGTGAATAATAGCAGAAAATTGTATCTGAGCCATTCATTCACAAATATCTTTGCAAATATTTTTTTTCAGTTTTCAACCAGCTCTACTTAAAACGCTTTACTCCAGATCACTAGGCATGTACACTATGCCACAGAATTCTCTTGTTCTTTTCTGTCTTTAGCATGCTTCTGAAATATCTAGCAGTCATGCAATTTATTTTTTATAGCAATTAACACACTTAGTAAAGATGAAAAACAAAATATGAAAACTTGTCAAGAGGTGAAGTGCTATGAAAAAAGAAAACTACTGAATACTGTAATCAGGTTTTTTTAAATTGTTTTTCAGAGACTTAGCTTTGTCTTTGATAAATCCACATTTCAAAGACTAATAGCATAGATTTAGTACTTGGGAAAATCTCATGTTGACCACAGCTGGATTCTGAAGTATTTATTTATCTGTGAAACATTTTTATAGAATGCTCAGTGGCGGTACAAGCTTCCCTTCCCCATCAATGTGTTTTCACCTTGAGCTGGTCAGACTATTTCTGGAGGTGAGAGTTTCTCAGTCTCCATGGCCATTGTCCCAGACATGTGGGAAGAAAGACAACATACAAGGGACGTAGTTTAATTATTAATGTAACTCACCTAGGAACTCTCTGCCCCATATTTGTATAGTGCAGATCATGATCCTTTTCTCCAGCTGGTGGAGGGCTGACATTAGCTTCCCAGCCCTCCACACCTAGTCCCTAGCCTGTTGCTGGGATCCCACTGCCCTTCCCTTGAATAAGGGTTAAGGGGCTGGGGAATCAGCGTTGTCTCCTCACTGCACAAGGCATCAGGAGTTCTCACCCCAATCCTCAGCTTCTTTCAGGGAAGCCTTCTCCTGATCCACTTCCAATTCTGGTTTATCAGGGAACCAAACCCTCCATGGAACAAATATCTTCTCTGCAAACGGCAGGCTATCTGCTGCCTCTTTGCAGCAGCTGGTAAATCCAGATATGAGAGCAGGGTCAGGCTAGAGGGACAGGATTTAGATATCCTCCCTAGGTGCTCAGGGGCCAATGCCTTACACTAGGCCACCCAGCAGCTTAAGTGATGCCTTTCTCCTGCCTCCCCTCTCACTGGCCAGTCACCCCTCGCAACCCCTAAGTGATGGGGGACCTTTTAAAGGAGACACTACCCTTTTTATTTAACAAGCCTTTGAGGTTGCAGAGGGTGCGTTCTGCTGTCTGCTTGTCTGCTGAGATCGTCATGAAGGCCTCAATTAGTGTCAGGTGTGAGGCTGGGGCATTCTGTGTGACACGGACATGTGTCCACTAGTAACCTATAAAAATGTCCAATATTCACTAATTTTACTACCCGTAATAAATTAAATATTAAAAAAGTAGTAACTTAATCAACAGAAGCAACAACGCTGATATTTTTGAGGTTTTTTTTTTCTGTTGAATCTCCATGTCTTGATTTCCATTGGTTATTTACACAGCTCTTTCCCACTTTAGCTCCTCCCAGATAGCAGTATGTACACTACAGACTCCATCCCTGGTTCAACAAAGCATCCCTATCCTGGAAAACACTTCAGTACATGCTTGATCTTATTGAAGTCAATGGGACATAAACACACACTTAAAGTAAAGCACATGCTGAAGTGCTCTCCTAAATGGGCTTTCCTGCATCGGGACTTCCATGCAGCCAGTTCCCCTCCCAACTATTGCACCCATTGCTGCTTCCCCAGTCAGGATTCCAAGTCTCTTCTGCCTAAAATGCACATTCTGCTTTCCAGCTTAGGCTCCATTTCAATCTATGCATCCCCAGCCACATGTGATTTGAAGTCTGCGCCCAGTACATGCTTCAGTTGATAAGGAACATGATGTAGTGCAAATACCTGCCCAGTACAGTATTTTTCAATACACTATCTTATTTATTTCTCAATCAATGAGTCCAAACTTGTCAAGGCACTAACTCCCTTATGGCTAGATTGTGTAACCCTTCTCACACAGAGGAACATTTGCCCGTGCAAATAGTCCCATAGAGTCATTGAGTCTACTCATATAAGTAACTAATCCACAATCTGGTCCTTAATACGGCCCATAGCAACTCTGAACTGTAGAATCCCAAAACAAAAACACTTTTTTTAGTACTTTTCCGACCATGTGAAAATCACGTGTTCAAATAAATACAAATAATTAATTGAATTCCAATTTTTTTCAAGCAAAGATACCTTAGGGCTGAAAAAAAGCGAAGAAATTTAAGATTAAAAGCTAACATTCAAGTGGTCAGTTGGGATGAATAAATATGTCTGGATGGCTATTGAAAACAAACGCAAACTCTAGGCCCTTTAAGGTTCATCAATCTCTAGTAGCCTCCTCATCTTTAACTATACCATAGATTAAGCAATATGACAATAAAATAGTCTAATCAGATCTGTGTTTAAATATTATGATGCCACAGGTATGGAGCTTCGAAAAGTTTTTATTGTTCTTTCAATAAAAAGCATATACTGAACATGAAAATGGAAGAATCCCTCCGAGTAAGGCAGGGACTGGAAAACTTCACTGAATTTAAATAGCAAGTTTTAGGAAAAACCTGGACTAAATGATGATTGAAGTTACTGGAAATGCATACATATATTATAGTGTCTTCATAAAAACCACAATATTTTAAAATGCATTAAAGTATTGTGAAAAGTAATAACCACATATCACATACTGATGTGTCTCTCTGCAGACAGCCTGTATTACAGAAGTGCTATTTGTGGTCTCAATATGTAGAACGGCAAAACGCTTTTTTAATCTGACTCTTCAATCTTAGAGAAATTAGGGAAAGTACTCAGTTTACATCCAAAGCTGTTACAGCAAAAATGAGACTAGATATCTTTCTAAAATATGCTTTACCTCAGTGTCTAGGAGAAGTTTTGACATCTGTGTGCACATGAAGTTGGACTTGAGGAATCATGGCCTTGCAATGTGAGTCACCCTGTTCATTTCCTTCCTTTGTGAGTCATGGGGAGAAAAGGAGGGCCTATATTGCCCCCAATATGCTCATAACACTCACAGTTCTGCATTTAACCAATTTTAATCAATTTAATCAAATCAAATCAAATTTAATCAAATCTCATGCTTCAGGACTTCAGCTTGTCACCTTCATGGGTCAGGAAGAAATTATTTTCCCTGATGCACATATGGTGTATTCGGGGTGGGGGGAGAGGTCTCTGTGTGGGAAGGAGGGGATCGACTTTCTCTGCAGCATCAGAGATTGGCCAGAGCTGGAGATGGACATGAGACAGTCTGGGCCAGTGCTTTGAGGGGATACAGAGAATACTTGTAAGATCCCATAGACCTAGAATTGCGGACTGCATGGCCAGAGCAGGTGCTGTTTCCTCATCACCACCAGAGGCCCAAGTAGAGTTGCCAATAAGAAGTACTGAGAGGCTGAGCCCTGCAGGAAGTCCTACCCTAAGGGGCATGAGCAACAGCCCTCCAAGATTCCCTAATTAACTGACATTCTCCTGATAAACCAGGAAGCCATTTCAGGGAGTTGTTTGAGCAATGCAGACCTGTGGTATGCATTTGCCCTAACCTCTGTCCTGCTACTCCTTGCTGCAACTTGCCTGAATTGGCTCACAACCTCGTCCCAGCTCCCAATCTTGATCTTGATTTGCTGTCCTTGGCTTAGGACCATTGCTGACCCCAGTACAAGACCCTGGCCTGGCCTTATCCTGATTCTCACCTCACATTCTCAATTTGATAACAGGGTCTGACTTTGTGGTTTAACCTGGCCTGCCTCAGACTGATTTTTTTACTCTTTTTGTCTAGATACTAAGCACATCACCCATGCCAATGGGTTGCCCCCTACTGGGTCCTGACAATACTCTCTTAGATGCTTGGCTAGTGAGTCTTGCTCATATGATCCTGGATCAAACTGATTGCCAGATTTGGGGTCAGGAAGGAATTTTCTGCCAGGTCAGATGAGCAGAGACCTTGGGGAGGAAGGGGTGTCATCCTGCTCTGCAGCCTGGAGTGCAGATCACCTACTACTGCTAAGATCATCTGGGTATATATCTCCCAATCAATTCCTGCCATTAGATGCAGGTGGGATTTTGGTCCTTCCAGCTGTCTGTCTGTGGCCCATAAGAGGTTAGTGACCTGAAGACTGAAATGCTATGGTCTAACTGAAGTCATTGTGCTCATGTAGGGGTATCTGGGTTAAATATAATAGCCTGTGATATACATACAGGAGGTCAAACTAGATAATCTAATGGTCCCTTCTGTCCTTAAACTCTACTAAACTAAGTGGTGCCTTTATACTGGCTTGGAACAGTCTGAGCCAATCCGAGCTCTGCAAATTGCTGCATTGTTACTGGCTGGGAGAGTCTGGTTTACATAATGATCATACAGTTATTTCTGAATATTCCACTCTGACTACTGTCCCAGAATACATGCCTATATGTCCCCATAAATAAAGTCACTATACTATCTGAATCCCTCCACATCTCCCCACCTACCGTACCTATGAGATATAATGGGCCATATCCAATTGCACAAAAAGGAAAGGGTGTGCACACTTCTCACTTTCATGTATATTGGCTCTATACCAGCCTGACAAATTCTTAGCAAAATCAGGCCAGTAGAGATAGGTGGGAAGAGCAATTCCCCAGGTGCTCCAAGGTGAAGACATGAGGTGCTCCACTAGGACACAAAAAACTCTTTCAGGTGAACTCACTGCTCCCTCAATCAGTTTTTTTTTTTTAATTGAGTCATATATTTTAATGTCAGAAGGAACCAATATGACTATTTTATCTCCTATATAACACAGCCCGTAGGGCCTCACACAGTAATTCCTTCATGAAGATCATACATTCTGTTTGAGATAGCATATCTTTAGGGAAGATATCCAGTCCTGACTTAAAGACTTCACATAATAGAGAATCCACCATGTTTTCTGGTAAATTGTTCCAATAGTTATTACTCTCATTGTTAAAATTTGCACCATATTTCTAGTCTGGGTTTGTCTAGTTTCATCTTCCAACTCTGGGACCTTGTTATGCCTTTGTCTGAAAGATTAAAGCGCCCTCTACAATCAGAAGTCTCTTCCACATGTAGGTACTTCTGAACCACAATCGAGTCACCTCTTAACCTTCCCTTAGATTAAATTAAATAGATTGAGTTTCTTCAGTCTCTGTCTATAAAGCATCTTTTCCAGCCCCGAATCATTTTTTCTGGTTTATCAACAGCCTTTTTGAAGAGTTAACACCAGCATTGGACCCACTGTTCCAGTGATGATCTAACCAATGCTGTGTACAGAGAAAATATCACCTCCCTACTCCTACTCAGTGTTAACCTGCTTATGAATCCAGGGAACATGTTAGCCTTGTTATCTATTGCATTGCATTTGGTTATCTACAATTACCCCTAAATCCTTTCCAGTGTTACTATATTATAGGATATCATCATCCATCCTACAAGTGTCCCCTACATTTTTTTCCTTTGTGATGGACCCTGATTTTCTGCTCCCCCCCACTCAGGGACAAAGAAGAAGCTTGCATGGGGAAAGACCAGCATTTAAAGGATGCACAAGATCACCTTGCCATCCCAAAAAAGTGAAGTTGGGCTGAAAGGTTTTGGGTAACTGTGCTGTTCCTGCACCCCACCAGCCTATTGTCCTGAGCTGTCAAAGATCTTTGACTCTGGACAAACCCATCATTCTGGCTCCCTGCTATATTTTGGAACAGTCAGCTGTCTTTCCGGCAGGTTACTAGAGTGCCCCCTCACCCCAGCTTCCATTCAGAGAGAGCCCTCCACCCCAAGGAGGACCAGGTGTAGCACTACTTTGCCCTCACACAACACTCTCACTCACAATATATTCTCCCCCTTAGTTGGACTATCCCTGAGCGAGTGGTGGGTCTTCTCAGCTGTGTAGCACCTATGCAGTAATTGTGAAAAGGGGTCTTCTTCCCAAGATTTTGTAAATTGTGTGCTGCATACTGGAATAGGGTCAGTATTTCTCCCCATTTAAACATAAAAGCAATTATTTTTAATAGGGAAGAAATAGAGACTCCAAGTGCTATACAGATGTAAATAATTGTTCTTTAACAATTGTTCTTTCAAGGCTACCAAAAATACTTCAGAAGCAGAAGAGAGACAATGGGTAACAAAGGAGAGGGGGAGTAGATATAGTGAAAAGCAATTGGGAAGTTATATAATTCTAATTATGTAATTTCAGACCTTTTAGCTTCTTTGCATACAGGGGAGATGTGTTTCTGAATCTATGAATGGATTTCTCAGAAATTAATAACTCCATTAAGTTGGCTTCACAAAAGTCATGGGAGTAGGAGATATGACCAGGCAGAGCCACAGTGTTCTGGCTTGTCTTAACCTACTGTATCTCCTATTCAGCCAACATCTTCCCCAACCACTAATCAGAAAATCTACCTTAAAGAACAAAAGCTGCCTTTGGAGCTCTGCTAAAACATATCCAGTTATTCAGCAACAGTAAATATCAATTTTGCCACCTAATTACCCATGTTTTGTAAACTTATAATAATTATAATCCATTTTCAAATTTTGATTTGAACTCCTTCAAGTTGTTTAAATCAAAAATGGCCTTGAGTCACAACACTCAGATGCAAGTGTGGGGGTTTGACTAGATGACCTCCTGAGACCCCTTTTAACCCTAATCTTCTATGATTCTAAATCAGAAGCACACCAACATTTTGGAGTGCCTACATACAAAGTGTTTGGGGTCATCCAGTAAATAAAATAGGGAGGAAAAAAATTGCTCCGAAAAATTTCTCACAAAAATCCATTTGTGCTCATGCCTAGAAATACATGCACTTCTGCAGTCAGTAATAGAGCATTGTGCTTTAAATTTTGAGAGATGCAGATTACCTACGAAACTGTTCCTTAGAAGCAATATTTTAGTCACTCCAAAATCTAGTTTCTAGGAGAACATGTATTGTCTTTGCTCACTGAGATTTTAAGAGACAATGACAAGTTAAGTCTGATTAGCTTTTTGTTGCAAGTATGCCCATTACTCCTATTCATTTAAATGACAGTGATGTGTGCAACTGATGAGAGGATTGAGCCATCTTTCTCTCGCTGATATATAAATTATTCTAAAAACATACATTTCCTTCGTTATGTTGTACTTAATAATCTAACGTTATTAATATTTTACTTTCATTTTTATGACTATTTAAGATGTTAGTTTACTTTTTGTAACTCTCTGTTTGGAAATTGACTAATCAGTTGTGCTTTTGTTTGTAGCCAGTTTCTAGTCAATTCTATTCCCTCCTTCTTATGCAGTAGCATAATATTTGGATTGCAGACATGGTACCAGCTAGCACCCAGATGCTTTGGAAGAGAGGAAGTGCAAGGAGACTTCCTCACCCCAGTGCAGCAGCCAGGAACATTTTCAGTCAGGACTGCATTTCTGTCCAGGCACTGTGCTGAATTCTCCATCCTGCCTCCTTATTAATGTCTTGTGGGTATCTTAAGCTCAACATGGCTAAAACAGAGCTTTTAATTCTCCTGACCTCCAAGTCCTCTGCCTTCCCTCTTTTCTTGATCACTGTGGACAGCATGGTCACTCAGGCCCATAACCTGGGCATCAACTCCAACTTGGGCCTTTCTCTAAATCTTGCTTAGTCTTTCTGCATAACATTTCTAAGATATAGCCTCCCCAGGCTCTCTCGTCTCACATTTCAGTTTCTGCAACGTCCTTTTCCGTGGCCTTGACAAATCCCATCTTGCTCCACTCATCAATTCAAAATGCAGCAAAGATCATTTTCCTATCCTGTTTCTTTGTCACCCTCCTTCTTACTTTCCTCCACTGGCTCCCCCTTTTTCCACCACAGCAAACATAAGTTACTTGACTTTCAAACACCTTCATGGCATATCTCCACCCTGCTTATCTCCCATTTACTATCCAGAAATCAATTTCCACCTCTGAGTGGGCCATGATCCCAACCTCCATCACTCACTTGTTAAATCTTCAAGCAAACCCCTTCATACTTTCTCTGACGCTGCCCCTCATGCTTTGGAGGGGTTTCCTTTACCATCTACAAAACTGCCTCATTGTCCCCCTTCAAAACAGCCTCCTTTGCCATAATGCCTACAAAAAAACTTGACAACAGTTGAGCAGCCGGTGTATCGAGACCACTGCCTATCATGCTCACTAATATTGTCTCATTATTTCCTTGTGTTCTCTCTCTGTGTATCAATCTGTTGCCTCTTGTCTTTTACTTAGATTTTAATCTCTTTGGGGCAGGAACCACCTTTTTGTTCTGAATTTGTACAGCACCTAGCACAATGGAATCTTGGTTCCTGACTACGGCTTCTAGACACTAGAGCAATATAAACAGTAACACTTTACAGATGGGGAACTAAGACTCAGAAGTGACTTTCCCAATTAAGTGACTGACTTTCCCAAGGTTGCACAGAAAGTCTGTGACAAAGCCATAACTTTGAACAAACATGTCCTGAATCTTAGTCCACTATTTTAACCACAAGTCTATTCTAGCCTTAAATGCGACACTGTACCACATTTCTAATACAGCACATCTCTTTTTCATACACTGCCAGTTTGAATGGTAGAAATGAAGCAACTGCTTTTAAAAAGCCTCTTGGGAAATGCATTAATACAAAAGTGCTGAGTTTAATGTAAGAATTGCAGTCATTACCATTGTTAATTGACACTTCTCCCTATTTTGTTGTCTTTATCAACTGACAAAAATATGCAAGAAAATTATTTCTGAATGATCATTTTTTTTATTTTTTTAATTCATTCCATGTTTGTAAATGACTCGTTTACATGTGGGTTAGACAAAGTATTTTAATAATGCTTAATAAAGAAACTATGTTGATATTTCAGATGTTAATTTTCAGTTCAGCAACAAATGATGCATCTTTGAAAGGTAAATTGGAATATGATTTTGCAATGAGTGCATTTAATTTAATTGCGGTTAGAATTTTTAATAATAATACTGTAGGAGTATTTTGCATAATAAAATATGGAATCTACAAAGCACTATAAATGATCATTTCAGACACTTCAATTCTTCTTGGAATTAAAACAAACAAATTACAGCAATGAAGCAGAACAGGGTCATAACGTAGAAGCATACTAATCAAGGATTCAGACCCTATGAACTGAACCTAGGCTGTCTTTATATTTCTTAAGATATTGATATTTTAATCATGCCGACGAATCATATTGTAAATCTATTTAACCATTCTCCCTGAAATTAAAGTTCTCATATTTCATGCTGTGATACATATCTCTTTATTATTCCCTGAATAGGAGTTCACTGCACTTGTAACATAAATATTGACACAGGTTCTTACTAAGGACTTTTTTCTGCACCATTGCAATCAATGAGAGGTTAGTCACTGACTTCAATGAGACTAGGACTGGACTATAAATGAATATTGTTCTATAATAAAAATATACACTTACAGCATGGAGCAAGGAGAGACAACTAGGGCCTCCTATTTCCTGTCCACTGTCAGGGGGCATCCCACCCAGGATACTGGATCACAGGAGCATGGCTATTCCCATCCAGATATGGCTACTATCTCCATCTTTTAGTTGTAGAGCTTCCATGGAGCCAAGCACCTTCAGACTCTAGATTGTTTTACAAATCTGCTCAACCCATGTTACCCATCTGCATTGTCCCAAGTTCAACCTCTCCCTCCCCAACACACAAGGGGATTCCAAAAGCATCTCCAGCAACAGCTAGCTTTCCATTCCTTAGCTGTCACTTGCTCACTTTATACAGCTCCCAATGAAATGAATGAGTCTTTCCATTGACCTCAAGAGAAGCTAGATCAGGCCTTAATTTCATCAATGGCTATAGTTACAATTTTTTTAAAGGGCATGAACTATGAACTATGTTTTTTTAAATAAAGAAGCTATTACTAAATATAACTGAAATGGAGAAAGGATTAAAATTTATGTACATGAGAGAGGCTAGAGTTAAACATGCTGTATCTTCTTGTGCATTCATACACCATGTAGCATAATGGGTCCTGAATAGGGCCATTAGGTCTCGAACAATATGTATAATATTACTAATAATGTGCAATATTAGATGTTCTGATCATTAATAAAATGTTCCATCTTGATGTTTTGATTTCATTTCCATTGATTTGTTGAGCATCAGCAATCGGGCTGCAAAAGCTGTTGTCTTCCAAGCAGTCAGGCTCAAATAAAATCACAAATAACTCTTCATGCAGAATACATTGGTATTTATTCCTTTCCCATATTGAATTATAAAAATTACCTTCCCACCCTTTCCCAAATTCTGTATTTTGCTTGGTTTATTATTATTTATTTATATTATGGTGTCAGCTGGCTTCAGCTGAGATCGGATTTTCTTTGGGCTATTCCCTCTACAAACAAATAGTATGAGACCACTGAAGAGCTGATCTTACATCAAGACAGACAACCTAGAAAGAGAGGAAGTAGGTTCGTGCAGACTACTGAATTTTCTGTTCATAGGCGGTCCCAAACAATAAAAAAAAAATTAATCGCAGGTAAACCCAAAGCAAAAACTGTTAAAAATTTTCAGTGAAACAAAAAATTGAAAGAAAATTGTTTCAGGTTCCAGTTTAGCGTATGTACGTAGGTCATTGATTACTATCAACAGCTATTTAGGCTAAATCCTGAAATATGTTAAATGTATTAGGAATGTTACTGCAGAGAATCAGCTTTGAAAATATAAGGAAATGATAAGAGAAAGGCAAAGAGAAAAGAGAGAGAGAGAGAGAGAGAAATTCCAGTTCCTCAAATTTTGACATCTTATGTACCCTTGCTTGTCAGGCAGACTGCTTTGTCCGGAATGCAAAAGAATTAAAAGTGCTGTTTGTCATCTTGTATTTTCTGTAATCTTGGACATGGTGGGAGGATGTTTCTTGTCATTATTTTTATTTCTAAAATGCTAAGAGCTGGATCCTACAAGCCCTCTGTGTGTTGAATCCCATATGCTTAGAATTCAATGCACAGACGACTTTCATGAGTGCTCTGAAGATATATATTAAGCATTATATATATCATTTCAAAGCCTCATTTATATTGGAAAAAGATGATGTGGGGATGTCCAGAGACACGAAGTGGGGACATCAGAAGAGTAAGATATGGGGAGCAAGAAGGGGCAATGGAGTGCTGTGATGTGAGGTTATAGAGGGAAAGGTCTTTGTTGGGGAGGATCTGGGGTTATGGTGAGCACAGAAGGGGACATGGGACTCTGGTGGGGGGATGTGGGGCATGGATCTCTGTCCAGAATGGGATGATTGGTTCTACTGGGGGGTAAAAGGAGGCAGCGAGGTCCTATGAGCAGTAGAAGATAGGAACTTTAAGCCTGGTGAAGCATGAGGCAAGTGGGGCAGTGGATGATGTGAATTTGGTGCAGGTATCTGGGACTTTGACTGGCAGTAGAGGAGCCAGTTTCTCTACCTCTAGGATGATGTGGGGAGACTGAGGGACCAGATTTCCTTCAGACAGGAGGAAGTGGAGGGTATGGGGGAGAAGCATAACTGCTGTGCTGTTCTATGTTGTTGTCAAAATACAAAATCCCTCTTTGAGATTCACTCAGCCCTTAAACTGAAATTGAAGGGGAGAAATGATGGATTATTATTACCAGTAATGAGCGGTGGGGGAAAGAGGATTGTTAAATTGTTGGGATGGGTTAGGCAACAGCTATTTATGTATTTATTTCCATTTAAATAATAGAAAGACACTTATGAGTCTCCGGACATCCTAAACCCATAACTGATATTAAAACATACACCAGGAGCATCAAAACAGTCATTTAGACAGAAACCTTGGCAGCCAGCCACCTACAAAAAGGAAAGCTCCTTTCCTCACTTCATCATTTGGGAAGTGTGCACTCAGTTTTCTCCAAAGCCCTGTTAGACAGCTGTCTTTTGTAGCATGCCAGGAAGGTCTCCAAATTCAGGCTATTTCAGACCAAGTGGGAGAGCAAGTCCAGGTCCTTGAGGCCTCACAGAGGCCCTGCCACCTACCCCCTCCCATTTACAGTGCGGGGAAGCCAGTTCAGGTGCCTCTGCAGATGTGACAGTATGGTGCAGGGAGCGGGGTGATCCCTCAGCGAGGCTGGTCCCAAGCCTCTTAGGGTATGTCTACGTAGCAAAAAAAACCCCAGAAAACTCCAGAGCTGCGATAACAAAGCCCAGACCTACAGACTGGGGCTTATACTATGGTGCTAAAAACAGCTGTGTAGTTGTTTGGGCTCTCACTGGAGCTCAGGCTGTGAAACCCACCCCCTTCCCTTGTTTTCCAAGCCCAAATGCTGATATGGCTATTTTTAGCTTATGGGCCTCACCCCTGAGTCTGGAGACCTGGGCTCTGAGACTCACAGGGGCAAGGTATGTTATCCCCTGTAGACACACCTTTAGGGGTTTGTAGGGCATAGCCAACACCTTGAACTCCACCCAGAGACCAATGGGCAGCCAGTGCAGATCGCCATGCGCTAACATCATATGAAGCCTGTGAGGTGCCACTTCTCTAAGTGAGATGATGGGTTCTGCATCAGCTTCCATCTCCAAATGGTTTTAAGGTGTAGCCCTTCATAGCGTACACTGCAATGGCCTAACCTGGCGATAACAAAGACATGGATAATTGTGACTATGAGAACGTCCGAAAGGAAAAGTCACAACCTCTCAGACAGATGACGATTGAAAAAACTGACCAAGTTACCGCCATAGTATGATTGATCACTAGCTGCTGGGGGTCTACAATCACTCTGAAATTGTGAACCCTGGTAACAAATGGCAGATGTACTCTATCAGTCAAAAGGACCAATATTATCTCTGTCATATCATCTTTTTTATGGTATGTAAAAGTAAAATTGCAACCACCTCATATATTCAGGGAAATCAATACTTGTCAATGTGCACTGTGCAGCTATACTGAAAATCTGTGCCTCTTTACTAATCTAGTAGAGCAGAGAAAGTAAAGCTTTGAGCTAAATGAGCCTTTTAGCCCTGAAAGGTTTTCATGGGAGCTAGAAGTTACTACATTCATAAATACAGACCTCTGATAAAGAGCTATACCCACTTTCAAGCAAACATTTCAGAGTACATTTTACCACCACCTCATTCAGTATCAATGTGCTTTTTCTGTATTTCCCTTCTCATCTTTCCTGGTTTCCAAGATACTTTTAATAACATAGTTATTTATGGGGGTACTCTGGCAGAGAAAGGCAAGGAGCTGTCTAAAAGAGAAATACTTTCACATTTAATATCAAATGCAGGCTTTAGAACTGCACCTTTTCAAGCAATTTCACTGAATATTTAGAAATTATAAAAACATTTCTATATATGAAATGTGTTCATCTATTTTGTTTGTATTTAAATATGGGTAATTTCATAAGCATATGAAATGCTACAGTTCTTACTCTGGCAAAATACCCATTCATGACAACAAAAGATAATTGCACCAGATTTCTGCTGATTGTTTTCTTAAATATATGTCCTGTTTCTGGGTCTGTGAACAAGAGGGTACTCACTGGCCTATTCAAGGAGCTAATCTACCTTCTCTGCTCTACCTTCACAACTCCTGTCTGTAAGGAAAGGTCAAAATGGTCAAAAACTCATTCTGCTATGTGAACTACATCTTCAGCAAAAACACAGAAGAACCCCTTTAGGATGTTATCAGGAATCTGATTAAAGGAACTTGATTATACTCACTGAAAAAGCACTCTGAATATTTTATATATTTTAACTGGAAAGAATGAAATCTGTCATTCATATGGAAATCAATTCTCTGTTCATATAGTAAAATATAAAATTCCTAGTACAACTCTTCTTTAATTGAAATAAATAGTGCCATTTAAAAACTATTCAGACAGGAGAATGCAAGAGGGTGTTAATGTCCAACTGTTTTCTGCGGGAACTGATTTGTAGCAGTGCCAATTTAAGAACTAGTAAGGAGGTCTATGATTTAATTAAAATGAGTAGTGATAAAAAATTTTCCTTCATAAATGAAAAATAATGCCCATTAATTGTGGCTAGGCCTGGTAGAATACAGAGGAGCATGTGTGCACCTTCCTTTTCTGCAGTATTCTCGAGTCTTAGTCTAAGGGAAATTACAAAATGATTAAATTCTCCAATATTCAATCTGAGTCCATTGTGATAAATTGTTTCTTTGTGGTATGAATGAAAGATTTATTACTGAGACCATTTTGTGAACTAGAATTTTAGTAAGTAGGCCCTAAACTTTCAAAAATGTCTATCAATTTGAGCAGATCTGGTTTTGGCTGCCCAACGTGAAACATGTACCACCTGATTTTCAGAAATACTGAGCGTCCACTGTTCCCTTTGTCACTGGGCACCCAGTCTAGTCAACAGCATGAGTGAGCGCTCAGCATGTTTGAAAGTCAGGCTCATAATGACTTGACAGTTGTGAACATTTGTGAATATCTATATTTAGAAGAGAGGATGCCAATGGCTTAATCCAAACTTCCATCTAACTCTGGAGCCTGTTTCCATGAACAGAAAAAGCCGTGTCAGTATAGCCCAAACTTAGTCCACACCTTAGCTTTAACAATAAAAAGCAGCTATACGTTTGCTTTGGATTGTGGAAGAGGGTCAGGAAAAAAGTATTGCTGATCCCAAAAGTTCAAAAATCATGAGTCAGATTCCCCCCCAAAATCATAAGATTGGTCTAAAATTCATGAGATTATTTTAAAAAGATTAAATCATTATTTTTAGTTTGTTTTATTTTTGAAGTTCCCCTGCCTACTCCCAATGTGTGTATGACAATCAGAGGCGCTCAGGGTAGCAGGTACCTGCCAGGAGCAGCAAGCAGAGAGAGACAGAGGGGCTGGAACTAAGGGGCCCAGTCAGAGGTGTCTGCCCAGAAGGGTCAGTGGGAGAGAAAGGAAAAGAATGGGGAAGCAGGAATGCTAGCCTGCTGGGAGGATGGTGGGCTGGGGAAAGGAGGTGTGGGGTTTGAAGAGGCAAGGAGCTGAGTAGCAAGTACCTGCTGAGGCCATGGTCCAGTGGGGGCTGGAGGGGAGAGAAGCTCAAGGAAGCTGAGCATAGGACAGGCTGGGAGAAGTTGTGGGGGAGCGAAGGGATCAGGGAAGCAGGTAGTTGTTGGGGTCGTGGCCGTGGGAGAGCTGGTGGCTAGTAGGAGGAGATGGGTGATAATTGCACCCATCAGCTCTCAAGTAGCATGATGGCAAGAGTGCTTTGGGTCATCGCAAGAGTTCCTGCATCAGGGAGCAAAACTTCATGACTCGAGATCAATTCCTGAGGTAAAAGCTGTGGGAGCACTTGTTTGGCAAGGAAGTTAAAGATAAGCAATGCTAAACTTCACAACCAAGCTGCCCAATAAGCCATCAACACCTGCTGGAGATTTGACATCAAGACTACCTGACAAACTGCCTCCATTGAAGTCAGCTCCTACATCAGGATCTGAGTTTTGCAGCCATTTCAGTCAAATCAATCATATCAAGATTAGAAAGGAGAGATTCTGTGTATGCTCAAACAGCAGGTCTTTAACACTGTGATTCATCTTTCCATGGTCCTGAAGATGATGGAGACATACCCAGGTCAGAATAGTGGAATCTTCTGTGTGGCCTTCTTTGCATCAATTGACAGTGAATTGTGGAGAACCACCAAAAAATCTATTTCCCAAAATATCCTATATAAAACCAAGAGAAGAATCATGGTGCAGAGGCTAGGGCAATAGTTTAGAACACTGGAGACCTGAGTTTCAGTCCCTGATCTGCCACAGACTTCTTGTGTGACTTTGAGCACATCACTTAACCTGTCTGTCCCTCAATCCCCCATCTGTAAAATGTAAAATCTGCCACAGACTTCTTGTGTGACTTTGAGCACATCACTTAACCTGTCTGTCCCTCAATCCCCCATCTGTAAAATGGGGAGAATTGCACTTCCCTGCCCCACAGGAGCATTGTGCATGTAACTGCATTAAAGATTATGAGGTGCTCAGTTATTATGATAATGGAAGCCTTTAGACAGAAATATTCAGAATAGTGGGGGTTTAGGCTGAGATCCTCAGATGTTTAGGCACCAAACTCCCATTGATTATTTATTTAAGAAATAAGACACATTTGTGAAACACAAAGACTGTGAACTTCCTGTCAGAGGGGATTGGCCATCAGGCAATGGAAGAAGGAACAAATAATACATTGCTTAAAGTACTTCTACAACAAATATTTAACAACTATAATGTCAACTATATTTAAACCATATTTCTAATAATTTTTCATTATTATGATTAAAATATTTTAAAGATCATCACTATTAATTAGAATGATTATGAATCTTGCTACAGCACTTTGTCTTCTCTTTCCTACATAAGGCCCAGCACTTTGTCTTCCCTTTCCTACAGCCATGAGTGGCACATGCACCCCTGATTCACAGAGGTCAGACTCCTGCCCTGCCCCTTCTGCCTGAGGCCCCGCCCCCACGCTGGCCCCAAACCCTGGTTGGCACCCAGAGCAGCCCTGTACCCTGGCTGGCATCCAGAGCTGCCCCAGCTGGCTCACCACCACGTGGAGCAGCCCCAAACCCAGCCGGCAATGTGGCGGGCTGCACGGGGACCTCGGGGAAGGGGCAGAACAAGGACAGGAAGAGGCGGGGCCACCACGGCCCAGGTGTCCAGTGGTGGGGCAGCAGCTGTGCCAGGGCTTATTATACCTATTGTCCAAGCCTACAACATTAGTAATTATAATACATTAAACAAATCCACCAAAGAAACCCCCATCTGTGTTGTTCATGGAAGGGAGAAGGGAACCAAACGGAGAATTCAAAAGAAAACTACCTGTCAGATTTATGTAATATAAATTACTCAGCTGCCAAATTAATGAGGGTGATTCTGGGCTAGATTGTGCAGTAAATGGCCTAGTAAATGGCAGTAGCAGATTCCTACCCTTCCGGAGAAAGTGGGCTGCTGCAGGAGAGATGGAAAATAAACAGGGACAGAGCCGGTACTCTGCCAGTTGCTTTCTGCCTGCTGGAGGTGGGGTAGTAACAAGTGTGCAGAATCTGCTTACCCCTATGTACCCAAACTCCAAGCGCTTGGGAGACCTTATGGGAGGGTCTTACGAGCTCTTATATCTTATGTAGACATGTAGGACTGGCCATGATCTCTCCCATAAACATGAAGGTCTTGATCTTAGGACAGGGTGCAGGAGAGCAGATCCCTGTGCCCCTGCAGAGTCAATGGGACTCTGCAGTATTAGATATCAACACAGGAGCAGGCCCCAAGTTGCCTTAGGGTCTGGCCTTCCCTGTGCTTCCAACATTTTCTCTTTCCTGCTCTCCAGGTGGTATCCGGCAATAGCTGTCATTTCGCTAAGCAGCCTCTTGGAAATACAGCACAGCACATGGCTTTACCATAACCAGAAATGGCTTGAAAGCAAGTTTCTACAGAAGATTCCAAAAGAGTAGACAGTGAGTAGCTTTATGCTGGATCAGACCCTTCAGAGGGGAAAAAATAAAGCAGCTTTAGAACAAGAACAGTTGTTTTGCTCAATAGGGTTTGCATTAGGATCATTGTAAGATTATCTGTTTAGCCTCTTTCAGTTAAATTGATCATTGGCGTGTTATATATTGCTCATTTTGTTTGTATATTTTCTTGGGCCCTTATCCCTGTCACATTCTTTTTTCTTGGTGCTTTTTGTGCTGCTCTTTCACACTAATTTTCATATTGATTTTTGCAAACAACTTCAGATTTCACTCCAGTTAAAAAGTGCTGCTGTCACTAATTCATCCAGCACTAAAGGCCAGGTTTTTAAAAGTATTTAGGTACCTAAAGATGCAGATAGGTGACTAAGAAATTCAAAAATATGTCCCTAAGTGCCTAGTGAGCAACAATCAGACGTTAAATTTCTCTCATTTCCCTTCCTTCCCGGTTTGATAAGAAACCTTCTTACTAGGATACTAAGAGCCGAAATACTGCAGTTAGTTCTCTTGATTTTTACCATAAAGTACTTTGATAAGTAATATAGTCAATAGCGATGAGATGACAAGTCTTAGATCACACCACTGGCTAGCATTAAGTTTCAATTCTTAATGTTAGCTAGCAATTCAGTAAATTATTCCTCTGGTTTATAGCCTGCATAAGGGCACAGTAGCCAGACATTTTTTATTTACTGAATCAGACTCTTAATCTGAAAGAATGACACAAAATGAAGAGAGATAGAAGCCATCACAATTGTGCAGCTTTTTCAGAAGGATTTCAGTACCTAGAGCAAAATTATCCCCTCAGAGCTTCAAGGTAAGATTCAACTTCTATATTTTGATGTCCCCACAGAACTCCCAGCAACATCATATCATATTTTTTACATCATTAACAATGGTGTGTATGTGTTTGTTGTTGATAATGATGTTCTTATCATCTGATTACAATACATTTAAAGTAGTAGGATTTTCTTCTTTACAAAACTGTGCATTGACTCATCTTGATCAGCTAGGCCATATTCTGACTTTATACATTCGTTGTGTATATTTGAGGTCAGTATATACATGTGTTTTTGAAGTCAGAATATGATCCATTGTTCTGGCTGTTACAAACTCCAAAAGATTTTAGGCATTTTTAAAAAATCTGATTCATTCAGAATGAATTGGAGACTTTCATTCTTGCACGTCTTAGACTCTGCAACCTAATCTTGCATCCTTATTTGGTCCTCGTATGGGCAAAAGCCACTGATGTCACCAGGAGAACTACACCTGTAAAGAGGCAAAACTGAGCAGTAAAAGGTAGATTGAAGAGGAGAATTTTTCCATTAGAGACATTCACTTAGACAGAAACTTGAAAAAGAAATATTAAAACATGTAATTGACATATAACTTACTATTACTCATGCCTGTGATTAATATATGCCTATATATCATCCTTTCTATGTGTTTGGGTATTCTATCAGGGTATTTGAGGGAAAGTTGATTTGATTTGTGATGTGATTATGATATCATTTGTTTTATTTATAGAGCTAATTTTTTCTATGGCACTGAGTTTGAATATGTTTGTTCATTTTGCTGTTGGTTTAGTTGTACTGTATTTTTTTGTAATATTTTCTTGTTTGAAAATCTATTACATTTTCATCTTTTTTCTTCAACCATTTATTTTGCGTATAATTTTTGCTGTGTATTTTATTACTAGCAACTGGAGATATTTTATGTTTCCAGTGATTTCTTTCCTTACCTCCTCCTCATTTTTTCTGCTTCTTCATGCAATTAAGCCATAATCTGCAGTTTAATGCTATGAAAGTGATTATGATGTTTCAAGTTAGGTATTGTGAGCTTTCTGCAGTTTGAACTGAAGGGAGGCGGAAATCTCTTGTTTAAATACGTGTCTTTGATCATTAGAAAAAGTTACGTGGCAAGAAAAATTATGAACAACATGTAAAAAGGCTTTTTTATTTTAGATATGAAAAATCTTAGTGATTTCCACACAATGGCGTCTTTTGAAAATAATGCTTAAGAGCTCACTCCATCTGCCATTGAAGTTAATGGGACTCCTATTGACTTCAGTGGGCCTTGGATCATGCCCTAGATCACAGCATTGCAGGACTAATCACTCACCTAACTCTCAGAAGTACTCATCTATTGGAATACATAAGTAAGTATTCATCCACTGGAACATTAAAAAGCTTTGCAGTGCCTAAAATAATGCAGCTAAGAAAGACTCCAAGCCAACCCAAATGATTAGGACCTGTGTAAAGGTGACTAAAGTAATGTAGATACTAAGTTAGCAAAGACCATGGGCCAAAGTCACCCCTGGTGTAACTCCTTTGACTTTAGTAGAGCTATACTAATGGTGAATTTGGCCTAACAGTATTTGTTCTGGCTTCTGATGTGCACACTTTTGTATTTATAGGCATATCTGTGGTGCTCAGCCCTGAATTATCTGGATAACTTCAGTAGAGGGATGCCTTTTCTGTGCAGTGTAAATTTAGAAGTTGGTTATATGCATACAGGAGATGGACCTAAGAGGTACTGAACACTTGCAACTCCCACTGAAGTCTGATCTAATAATTAATAGACTAGCAGCTACAGCAAGAGAATTACCTGCATGGCTATATTCAAATTACGTTAGTGGGAAGTTACAGCTGACCACACAAAATCACGATCAGGTCATAAAATATGTCATATATCAGGGGCTGGACAGCACACTGATGAAAGAAATAGTTGTTCAAGTCAGTCTATGTAATAACATAAATTAGTGGTGACTGCAATGTGTTTATTTGCATTCTATGTCATCAAAGTGCAGTGTGGACCTGTTTAAAAGAAAATAAGAGATTTGAACAATTATCTAATTCTCTTAATATTTGCTTTTGGTTTTTGTTGTTTTGATGAAACAAAAATACTAATTAACTCTTCCCAAAGATGAAAATTAAATATTGGTTTCTACACTCACACAACTGTGCTCACTGTAAACAATTGGTTTGCACAGTCATGTCCAGAATCTGTGGCCTGCTTATGCCCAGTTGTAGCCTTCATTTGTGTGACAGTTACTGATAGCAAATAAAGATGTACTCTGATAGCATCATTGTGAGGCAAAAGTTGATTTAGGATTCTGACAAGTATAAGATAGCTGTAGTACCTCATTAGTGTCTGTACCCCCTAATTAGAATACATACCCCTTTGTGAATGGTAAATTACCATATCGTTATTTCTCGTTTTGCTGCTGTTGCTTATGCTTTGGGCTGCAGTTTCATAAGGCTTTTGTCAAAGAATTCAATGAGAACATGATATTCTTGACAAAGGCCAGAATTCAGCTAGGACAGAGTGTCTAATAAAGGGAGAATGATTGGTGTTTTCCAATCTCAAATACTTATATGTGTGATGTGGGAATAGTACAGGAAAAGATATGCATCCTAACAAAGATCAAACTTTTTTTGCCTTATGTGCTTTCCAGATATACTGAAAATAGAGACCCCAAATTCAGGCTGTTGTTGCTTACTTCATGTCAAGTTATTTACAAAGCCAGTGCCTTAAATGATCTGATCTTTGATCAAACCACAGATATTGTAAATTTGCTATTTTCCTGGTCTATCACCACTTATGTGCAGCGGTCAGGGCCTTCTATCAAGAAGGCAGGCTGACTGTATCTGTCTATCTTCAAAGTTTCATGGACCCTGTTGGAACCCCCTAGTGTCAAATGATGACCATCTGTGGGACCAAAATATTAAAGGGCTGGTAGTATGCTATCCACAACCATTGATTCACTGCTTCTGTCCTCTCTGCTCCACCCTTTTCCACCCCACCATCCTGTCAGATTGCCTTGGTAAATTGATGAGTTGGGATAGATTAAAGGGAGGAAGCAGTAAATTGGAGCACTGATGGTAGAAGAACAAAGTCTGATAGTCACCAACATGAAGAATTCATGAGTTCCTATTCCACATTGATGGAAGAGTACAAACATATCATAGTGTCCCACACCAAAGTTCCTTCAAGTCCCACTTGGCAGACCTTAAAAATTATCTTTATTACTTATATTAAGAAACTTCTCTAGTAGTAAAAGTATGCTGGTTGCCTTGTTAGATTCTAAGGGAGTATAGTGCTCATAATGAGTGTTGTACTGAAAGCATTGAAGACTGAGGTTCTCTAGCCACAGAACAAATAGGGCAAGGTAGAGTACAAACTTCCACCACTACCCACCTATGTATCTCAGTTCCTAACTTAGAAAGATCACTTTTTGGAGAGTAAAGTTCAATCCAAACTGTCAAAAATGGGATCAAATGTAATGATAGTTGTTCAGGTGCAAATCCAGATCCAGTATTTTGTGTAGAATGACTGGTAGCCTCAGCCCAGTTGTTAGTGAACTTCCTTTAAATGTTAGTGGCTTCTGATTAGGTTTTAGCCAAAATATTATCTTACCGATAAAAGATTGTGATTTATCCATGATCAATCCTATGAATCATTCAGTCCTCTGTTCAACTAGGGTGATATTCACCACAGTAAAGCAATGTTGCACAATGTTGTACAAAACCACTCAGACCTCAGCTATCCCTGTGTTAAAAGTTAAAAGTGTAAGTCATACATAAGATTTTGCACTCACCGGCTGTGCTAGAATTATGTCACTCTTTATGTCCCTCAGACCAGAGACATCTGATTCCTGAACTGTAGAAGATTACATTATTGGTGTTCTAAAAATAACTCTCTGTATATGGTTTATAAATTCACTATACTTTAGATGAAAGGATTTCATCTCAGTTACTTTTGCCTACTCTATCCATTCCTGATTTTTTCATTAGTTCAGAAAAATAACCTGCATCTACCACTATTATGCTCTCTGGTATCAGGAATAATGGGTTCCAATCACTTCGCTCACCATCTTTTTTCTAGAATACTTTGCTCTACTGCTGTCTAAGCTATCCAATAGTCCTTTTATCATTTTTGTTGCCTTTCTTTGAAACTTTTATTGTTCTTTAATGTCCCTTTTGTAGTGGATTGCCCTGAAATGTCAAGAGAACTCTAAGAAACTATATTTTCCTTAATCTGGGGTTTGCACAGGCAGATCAAGAGCAGTATATGGCACTAAACGTGGTCTGGAATGTTTCTAATAGTAACTCCTATGGGTGCCTTTGCTTTCACTTAAACATTTTCTTTTTTGTGTCTGAAATCTGCATTGTCTTGCAGTTCTGTTTGTCATTCCTATAGCCTCTGACACTGTGTTTAGCAAAGTTTTCTGTTAACTTAGGTCAGTGATTAGTGGCTTTTCTGAAAAGGGCCACACTGAAATATGAACCTGGCTTGTTTTGCTCTGATGCTCTTAAATCTACTGCTACTTTTCCTCTTCAGACTTTTTGAAAATTGTATTTCTTGCAATTCAGGGACTGGGGGCAAGGTTCTATGTGTCTGGCTCTAAATTAGTTTCATTTTCTAATAGAATTATACAGGTAAAAATAGTGGAGAGTAATTGAAAAAAAAATTGAAAATTTTCAAGAAAAAGGAATAAACTATAAACTAATAATTTAATACAAATTTGCTTATGGCTATATTAATAAAAGATAATTTGATTAAACCAAGGGAGGTCAAGATTTTTGTAAATTATACTAAGCAACCAATATTGGGACTTCTTGAGGTAACTGGAGTGAAGGGAATGTCTGATTTTATAGCTGCTACTTTGAATTCAGAAGCTATTTTAGACCTACCTCTTTTATCCTACATGGATTCAGGAAACCAAATAAAAGCTCATTAATGCCTAAATTGGCTAGATCAATTATTTTTTTCTACTTTAATAGCAGCCTCAGCACTAGGTAGGGAAAGAATTACAGAAAAGAAAAGGGATTGCTTTATATATTGATCACAGGACCCAGGTCTTTCCTGGTCTTTATAAGATCATTCAGCCTTGAAGATAAAATGTCTGATTGCTTACAGAAAACCCTACAGCCATGAACTGTGTTTTGTATCCTTGAAAGCTGTGTTTTTCTAAAGACAATGAAGAATTCTTGTTCTTTTACAATGATTGTGAGGCTTTTCTGATCTCTCAGAGGAATAGTAAAGAGTCTTTCTCCAGCTATTGAAGGTAACTCAGTAAGAAATGTTGATTTCTATGCTGTAATTGTGGATCTGTGGATCACATCTTTACCTAGCCTACTGTGTCTAGTGTTATATCACATCTTTCAAGCTTAATATGCAGTTTATTAAAAACCTTGTTATTGTTTTTTGTTTCTTTTTTTGCTCTTCTATGTGATCGTTGTATGTCTAGATGTTTAGTGGCCTGCCAAAACGTATTGTTGTCAGATGCTTTAGTTTCACTGTGTATGCCCTTTATCTTGGATGCCATTTATTCTAATTCAGGATATCATTTTTAAAGTAATATGAAACTCATTTGAAGGCTGCCTTTGAAAAGAGTCACTGAAAAGTACCCCTTGCTGATGTGACTTGTCTCCTACTCACTCCAAACTGTTTATTCGTCCCCTCTTTCCCCTAATGCCACCTACATCTAGTGAGATTTGTAATTTCTACTCACACTTTAACCTAACCCTCAAAGTGCCTATCTCTAGTGCACTTTCCTACTTGACATTAATCCACTGATGCTTCTCCTCAGCTGTTTTCTGTTGTTCTGCTTCATCACACTTTTCAAGCTGGTTTTTTTTTTACATTTTTGTGAAGCAACTGACACCCCTGACTACTCTTCTATTTCCAAGGCAAACCTCTTAATTTTACATTTACCTAAAAAGAAACTTCTGAACAACTTGCCTACTTTGGCACAGATTTAGGAAGCTACTTAAGCTCATGCCTCACTGCAAGTGTGTGAGGGCATGTCTACATTATAATTAGACACCCGTGACTGGCCCATGCCAGCTGACTCATGCTCATGGGGCTCAAGCTAAGGGCCTATTTAATTGCAGTGTATATGTGTGGGCTCACACTGAGCCCAATCACTGCGACCCTTCCCCCTCACAGAATCATAGAGCTGGGGCACCAGCCCGAGCCAGAATGTCTACACTGCAATTAAACAGCCTCTTCTCCTGAGCCTCATGAGCCCAAGTCAGCAGGTATGGGCCATCTAGGTTTTTTTTATTGCAGTGTAGACATCCCCTGAGTTGTCCCATTGAAGTCAAACAAATTACTCGTGTTCTTAGAGCAAGAACATGTAAGTAAAAGTAAGTAAACATGCTTGAGTATCTTGTTGAATTAGGAGCATACTTCTAATTTCCCTAAGTCTCTGTAGAAGTGATTCCTTTTTCTCAAACTACTTGCTGGCCTCCTTGATGTGGTGTCTTTTGCAACCCTGAAAACCATGAGTGTGGAATCTTGCTCTAATGTATTTGCTGTATATTCATTAATGGCTCGAGAATCCTTTCTAGCCTCCAAATCATGTTTTCTGCTCTGTGATTTCCTGGTTCCTCTCTTCTCCATTTCTTTGACACTAGTTTTGTGTTTCTTTTCCTCCTGTCCTCAGGGCCTGCCACATTTTTAGAATTGGTTAAACTGTCTGTCCTTGGATTAATACAGAACGCTCGACAAACATCTGCCTCATGATTGAAAGGTGTATCCTGTTACATAGCAGCTCTTGATATAGGCAATGAGCTGAATTACATCATTTGTTCTCATGTGACGGCTAGTGCCCCCAGTTTTTCACTTACCTCCCTAAGAAACTTCCTTTGTTTTGGAAGTCACTGGATTTGCTTGGGTTTTCTGGAGTTTCTTGTGTACAGTGGGTAAATGTGGCTATTTAAAGAAAACCCTGCCCTGACTTACCAAGGGCGCATGGGGGGAAGCACTATGAATCTGACAGCCTAGTAACGAATCTACTAACAGAAGGTAGGATGGCTTATGGGAATCAGAGGTGGGATGGGGAGATGTCAGCACAGGATTCTGCAGCGTTCCTTATTGCTGCTCCAAAAAGGAGTAGTAAACATCATCCATACCTCTCAACTCTAACAGGGGCTGAGGGCCAGGCCAGAATGCTCAGATACCATGTTGATAAGTATGATACAAATGCCTCCATAGACAGAAAGTCTGTGTCGCTGAATATGCCCCTTGGAGCACTGTCAACTAGCCGAGCCCTCTTCTAGCATTCTAATACACGCCATGGGTGCACTTTACCCTGCTGCTGCATAGGGAGGAAAGAGGATTTTTGTCATTAATTTAAATATCCTGTGCCTGTGTTATCAACGGGAGAGATGGAAATGCCTGTTATACTTAGGAGTACAGGAAAGTGGTAGAGCTGTGTGGCTATTAAGAGCCACTACCTTAACTATGATTATTCTTGACGACTCACAAATATGTCTTTCTTGATCTACATGCTGATCAACCAGCAATGTTAGAACTTCATTGTCACAAGTATGCCTTATCTCCGGACATGGGAAGTGCAGAGCTCACAGACGCCTATATTTCAGGCCTCAGTGCCCAGCTCTTCTTTTTCTTAACTACATCATATTATTATGTTCAAGCCCTATTCAAAAATCATGATTGTATATAATAGCAAGACCTGCTGCTTTCATAGAAAAGGATTGTGCCACTGTGTGCTAAGCACCATTAGGATTTTAGCAATTTACTGGCAAGAGTGTGAAGACATACAGAAGATGCAGAAGAAAGCTCCTCGCCTCAGACTGGGGAAGAGGGAATGGATAATTTCACCCAGTGAACATTTCTGATGCCCCTCCCTCTCCCGCAGGAGAGACTAGTATCATGCAGAAGAGTAAAAAGGAATCACCCTCTAATCCTGCAGATCTCCTAAAATCCATGAGGAAATCTAAAGATCTCTGGCATGTCTGTCCAAACCCTTCTTCCTGCCCCCTGAACACCCATGTTCTTTAAGAGCCCAGTTCAATCAGGAGTCATGCTGTCAACATGCACTACCCCTTTCCTAAAAAAATAGATGTCAGGATGAAGGTGATGCTGGGCAGAGTGGCTGTCCCGAGGCCTCTGGCCATACTTTCCTAGTTTCAATCCTGCAGAGGGGTTTCTTCCATCTTGAAATCCAGGCTTTAGGAGCACTCCCTCCTTTTCTCCTTTGCATGTTTACTAGACAGCTTTGACTGATACTTCCCCTAATTTCATTCTGGCTGCACTTCACTCTGTTCTGTATCTTTGGAGGTGGGGGGAAGGTGCTCAGACTTAACCTGATGGTGAACGCCTGTGCTCCATGAGTAGTGCCACTTTGTACTGTACTTGTGCCTTTCCGCTCCGCAGATCTTCCTTTGGGAGTGACTTACTAACTACATGTTTAAAATACATGGTCAGGCTTCAGCCAATAGTAAATGCTGTGACAAGGGGCTTTATTGAAGTGGTTTTTGTTTAATCAGGATTCCTTGTAATGACTCTAGTCATTCCGTTCAATCTCTACCCCGATTGGCTTCCCAACAATGAATATTATTAGCTGAAGCATATTTATTTGCTGGAAGGTCAAAGACTCGGCATAACATTGGACAAATAATTCCTTGATGGATTATCTCTGCCACTATTTAGGGCCCAGTAATGTCTAATGTCAATCCTACAATGACTGAAAGTAAAGGCATATTCTGAAATTCCTCTGAATTCTGAAAATTCCATATTCAGACTGTTAGTCCTGAGTCCGGCACTGACTTCTTTTATGCCTTTCTCTGATGAGTCATGTATGCTCTTTTCCTTGCTATAAAACTGTTATAACACTTAACTTCCCCACAAGGATGTTGTAAGGACTAATTTATTTATGGATTTAATCCTCCTTTCTTTGGACACTCAAAACTATCAATTTCCATGGGAGTTTGGAGTGAACAAGATCTGTTTGAAAACAGCTTTGAAAATGAAAGGTACAATATATAATATAGGTTAAGTATTATTAAATGCTTCCTTCTTTGCTTTCATCATCACAAAAATGTCTAAAAAAATCAGGTATATGGGAGCATTGTAAAAGGGACTGCAGCACTTCTATCAATTAAGCCAGTGTTTGAAAAGAACTTTCTTATATTTTGAAAAAGCAATGCTGTATTTTTAATAGTTAAAAAGAACACTTCCTAAAAGCTTGAAGTGGTAATTTGTCGTGCAGTTTTTAAGAAAGCCTTCTAGATTTTATCAGCTTTCTAAAAAATGTATATTGACCGTTGGTTTTGCTTGCAACGTGTGGGCTATATTTTGTATTCAATGTACATGCAGGCACGCACATACCTCCTTCTGCAGTTAATGGGAGCTTTGGATACATGAGGAACGAAGGCTCGGGTATCTGCTGTTGAATTAAAAAGGTAAATCTATATTGTTTAAATGATTCTTCTGACAATTATATGTGGATAATAGCTGACTAAATCCCATACATTTCTCTTGCCCTGTCTGTCGGGCCTACAAATAAGATCTAATCTAGAATACGTCTTTTTTTAAAGCTGAGCATTAATTACTACATCACTTGGATGATTAAGTACGTTTTGTTTATTCTTAAGGTAATAAGCTGTGCTTTTATTAAGCTTGTAATTTAGATTATTGAAATTTCACTGAGACTGTACAACAAATAGCTACAGAAGTTATACCTAAAGACACTGGAAAGCTCAGGATTGAAGCACTCTGTTAAAAATCTGACTGCTGATTGCAACTTGCAGTTTTAGCCCTCATTAATCATTCTCTTGAGAAACTCATCAAATAATCTTTACCTATAAGGACAGTATCGAGAAATCCAAGTGAACCAGTAAATATTCTCATTAGTAACACAATTGCTACTAAATACTCTGGAGAACACAGTGACGCTTTTTATTGTTTGTATTTCATTTTCCATTACACATAGGAGGAACACTCAATGCACTTGTATCACAGCAGGTGGCCACAGTCTGAAACTCTGTTTTTGACTGCTGGACTTAAGTAAAGTTGTCTTAAGGTCTTAGCTGAATAACGAAAAAAATGAAATAAGATAATGAAAGGAGAGGTAATTCACTGATGTCTGACATCAGTTTGTCCAGGATTCTGGGTATTTATTTTGCAGGTGCTGTGACTCTTTTGACAAAGCAAACTGCTTCATATCCCTACAGAGCAGAATACTATATATTCAATATTTTAGATGGTCTAAATTCTCCAGTATTTGATGCAGTAAGGGCGTGCAACTGACACAAAAATGTAAAATCTTAGTTATAACATCAAACAGTACTCCTAGTCCCAGCTGGTTAAAGATAAACCACATTGAACTTTTTGTTTTCCTTCATATTTGAGTAGAAGTGTTTAACTTATGAAGGAAACCATAATGCGAGAGAGAGCCACTGATAAAGGATAAACAGTTCAATTGCATACTGCCTGAGGACAAGCCATACGTGTGATGCAGCTGAATATGTCTAGGACTCTTATTACTACAGTATTTGTATTTGCTACTGTTGTGAAATACAAATATAACTTTTTGCACACTACTACCTCTCACATATGTTCTGCCCAAGAGTCATTTACACAGATTACTGTGATATTCCTATTTTAAAATGCCCAGTTTTCCTCCAGTTCCTTTTTAAGTAATAATAACAACTCTTTCCACTGAAAGAAAGAAATTACAGGTGCACATAAGTACAACTATACTAATACAGACACAAACGACTATTATGCACACCCTTACAACTTGCAAGAGAAAAGTTAAAGGCAAGCCTGCAAAAGAAATAGAAGTTTTACTCTCAGTTTTTTTCCCAACCCCGATGAGTTCTAAATCTTGATTTGAAGTTGCCCTCTTTTTGCAACTGATATGTATGACTTTTGGAACAGGATCTTTGCAAGCGTCATTATATTGAAATGCAGGGCAGAACAGTTTGGTGGCAGTATGTATTTATGTTTTTGCAGCATCATGAATCTGACAGCTGGGTTTTGGGGGGTTCAAGCAGTGTGTCTTTACAATATCAACTTGATTCTGCAGACAAAAAGGAAAAAATTCATAGAATTATTAATGTGTCACAATAAAGGCAGTAAGTACTCTGCATAAAATGGCACTGAAGCATATATATGATATCGTATCATGCTAAATGCACATACAGATGTTCTACATGTGAAGTAAATAGACTTCTTTAGGGCACTCAATTTAGCTGGACTGTGTATAGCATGTTTATATTAAAATTATCTTACTTCAAATGATCCTGATCCTGCAACTGTCACTCAGGCAAACCAGCTTTTGAAGCCAGAGGGAACTGTGGGTGTACAAATACAGCATGGGACTCAGAGTGTGCTGAAGTTAAGATCACTCCTAAAATAGGGCCAGATCCAAAACTAGTTGAAATAGATGGAAAAGTTCTGGGGGCTTTGGATCAGGCTTTTAAATGCACAGTGAAATCTTCTGATCTTTCTGTCTAGAGAAATGGCTACTTATCACTCTCCTGAGAGGAATAAATGAGAGGGCTGTGGTGGCACTTAAACAATGGAGTGTGGAATTGTGATATTCCTCCCAATGAATACCACATCAACTTTGGCAATTCCAGTCCCCAAAGCTCTGAAGTTTTTTGAGCAAAAAGCAGAAGTGCTGAAACTTTCTGCCTTTGCCATTTCTATTTGTTCTAAGGCAGATGGCCCATGTATTTCAGGTAATTCTTGCCAGTTTAAGTGTGGCAAAGAGTGATCAGGAAACCCAATCTACATCAGGGTTGCTACTATATTGCTTTACAAATATTCGTGGAAAATGGAGCAGGGCTCTGAAGATACATAATGGTACATGAGAAGGGAATTCGAAGTGGAAGGAATAGTATTGCAAATGAGTGCAAAGGGGGAAATGCTTTGCATTTTAAAGGTCCTGCCAGGAAAAGATACACCAAGACTTGCTTAATACCACTGACTGTCCTTTTAATCAGATTAGCTTCTATTTGATTAGTCTACTGTTCTGAATTAACTTCTGCTTTTTTCCCCTCTGGACAGATTGGCAGAATTATGTTAGAGAGCAAAGGCGTTTAAAAAAAAGGGTTGTTTGTTTAACACTAATTGGTCTAAACGATTGTATTAATATGTGGAAGAACAGCAGATTGGTGTGAGTCAGTCCTTATGGGCCTCCGTTGGCTGGTAGTTTAAATATGTAAAATGTCAGAAACGTGTATCGGTAATAAAATGAAAGCAGCTTGCAGGCTTTGGCACGAGCGCACGTACAATTTAGTTTGATTTGTTAGACGTGATTTGACAATAGCTCAACAGAAATAATTCACACAGCTGCGGGAAAACGAACACAAAGGGGTTGCTATTCTCAGACTCAGTATCCCCTCCTTCCCCACCCCCACTTTCAAGTATAACCAAGTCAGAGAGGGTTAGATTCACCCCATCATTGCCAATTCTTCCAGGTGTCTGCTCTGTCCGAGTTAACCTAAGGTTTGGAGCCTGATATCGTCCACCCGGCTCATTCGGTCACCTTTTAAATTACAGAAACAAAGAGCAAGGTGGCGCAGCGAGGTATTGCCAAAGGACTTGCTTTCAGCAGAGACAGCTGATATGCAAAGTTCTCCTAGAGCATACTGGGCGATAAACTTCTACTTCAAGTTCTGCCAAGCTGTAGATCTGTCCACAGGAGGTGTCCAAAAGCTCTCCAACTCCTAATACAGTGCCTTACGGGCTCTAGAGGGCATAATCCAGGATACACAACAGTGAATTTTTTTAGGGCATTGCTATTTAGCGGATTAGAAACAGTAGCGTCATTACCAGGGCTAGAGGAGAAACTGTTTTACAGATTTCCCCCTCTCTGAAGGGAAGCTAAGCCCCGCTTGCGTGATTCTCCTCATTGAACTGCACTTTCCCATTAGAGCAGCCTTTTAGAGAAATGGTAACATTGTAAGAATAGTCAACCTACCTGTGGAATCAGACACAAAAGTGTAATCAAGCAGCCCTGGAGAACAATGCATTCAACATTCAGCTTGTGCATCTAAAACGTATCAATTTATGAAAAGCTTGTTTGAAGTCTTCATTGGACATTGTATAGATTATGGGATTGATTAAAGAGTTGAGATATCCTAGCCAGGTGAAAAAGTCAAAGATGGCCATGTGGAACCAGCAAGCTTCCTTGCAAATAGGCAACACCAAGGTGATGATGAAGAAGGGCAACCAACAGACGATGAAGGCTCCTAAAATAATCCCTAAAGTCTTGGTAGCTTTCCGCTCTCTAGCGGCCGTGAGCTTCTTTTTCTCCAGAAGGGCATCCGAGACCTTCACCTTGACCTGATTCATATACACAGGGGATCCCGTTTCACTGGAAGCCTCTGGGGCTTTGGAATTGATGGAAGTGACAGATGAAGATGAGCCGGGGGAATCGGTTATTAAATGAGCCTTGGTTAATCTTTTGCCCGCTTTCGTCGGTGTCTGTTTCAAAATCCTAGATCTGGCTTCCACGTAGATCCTGCCATACAGGGCGATCAGCAGCAAGGTGGGAAAGTAGAAGGCTCCCACGGTGGAGTAAACGGTGTACAGTATGTGGTCTGTGTTCACCACACAGTCGGAAACTTCTTCCGCTTTCGCTTGACGCCAAAACAAAGGGGGCATGGAGATGGAGATGGAGAAGACCCAGACCAAAGCGATCATGCCAGCTGCCCTCTTGGGAGTCCTTTTGGTAGAATATTCCACGGCGTCGGTGATCGCCCAGTACCTGTCCAGGGCGATGACACACAGATGAAGAATGGACGCGGTGCAACAAGTGATATCCGACGACAGCCATATATCGCAGACGATCTGGCCCAGAGTCCATTTCCCGGTCACTGTGTACATGGTGCTGACGGGCATGACCAGGATGGAGACCAGGAGGTCGGTGACCGCGAGGGAGGCGATGAGATAGTTGGCCGGCGTGTGCAGTTTTCGGGTCCGGTAGACCGTGGCGATCACGAAGGCGTTGGACAGCATGGTGGCCAGCGTGATGAGGGCCAGGACGGCGGCCAGGACGATCTTCCAGGAGAGCGGAGTGGCGTCTTGGTAGATGCCTTCGCCCGCGCTGCAGTGGCGGCCGTGGTACGAGTCGTTGGCGGGCAGCGCGTTCGGGTGGGCAGGGGCTGGCTGGCAGGGAGCCGCTTGCTCCATCCCTTTCTCCGCCGAGGCTCTAGCGGGCGACGGAGGGGGCGGTGAGCTCGCCACCCGGGGCGGCAGATGGCGGGGCCGCTCCCGCCGCCGGCAGCCCGAGCGTCTTAGGGGAGGGCCGCATCTCTTCCCGCTCCGGGCCCGGGCGAGGCGCCGCTCCGCGCCCGCGGCGTGCCACACGGACACGAGCCGGTGCGTTGAGCGCAGCGGGCGGCGGCCGGCCTAAAGTCCCCCCTCGCCCGCCCCTTCTAAGGCTCCGACCGCCCCAGCTACTGGGGGTTCCCCGCCGGGGCCCGCCCGCCCTGCCCCGCCGCACGCCGCCCACTTGGGCAAGTTGCCGGCAGGCTGGGCGGGGGGCCCGGGGCACAGGCACCGCGCCGGCCGGGGCGGCTGCCGTGCGCTCGGGGGCGGGGGCCGGGCTGCGGCCCCGGCACGCGGCGCGGCGGCTGGCAGTGAGCGCCCGCTCCGCCTCCGCCCCTTATATACAGCCCGGCTCGGATCCGCGGCTTGTGCGGCGCCGAGCGCGGACTCCCAGCGGCTCCCCCCCCCCGCCCGCGGAGGATCCCTCCGGGTCCTAACGCCCCCTGCCAGCGCCCTCCGGCAACCTCAGCGCGGCCGTGCCTCGCTCCGCTCCCAGCCGACCCCGCTGAGCGCAGGGAGAAGAGCCGGGGCCGAGGCCCGGGTTCCGGCCCAGCCCGGTGCCCACGAAGCGGGCGGTGCTGGCGGATGCTGGACCGAGAGCCCGCGCTGCAGCTCGGTGCTGGGGCGGGGAGGGAGCCTGTGCGTGTCCCACGCTGGTAACGTTTGTTTTCTCCGGGCCGCCCTGCTGTGAACGCGGGCCGGGCGTGCTGGCGAGGGCTGGTGGAGCGGCCCCCGGGTGGTCCCTGCTGGCAGCGGGCCCTTGCGGGACTTGTAGTCGCTTTTGCTGGGAACTTTCCCCCCAGACCGCCTAAACACGGGCCGCCCCCGCCCCACGCCAGAGCATCCCCCGCGGGGCACCGCTCCCAGGCCCGCCGCGTGTGCGCCCCCTTCCAGGACGCGGGGCCACGCCTGGCCAGGGCCGCTCCGCATTCAGAGACAGTCGGGATCCGACTGCGAAGGGCAAAGCAAAGCGCCCGCGCAGACGGGGTGGGGTGGGCAGGCGGCGGGGGCAGTAGGGGTGGTGGTCGCGGGATGGCTGTAACCCGCTGTTCGCCCGTCCTTCCGCTCCCAGCGCGAAACTCCGGACTGCCCCTAGTGCTCTCCGCGGCCGCCCGGCTCGGAGGAACCGCCGGACTGGGGAGCCCCTGGTGGGAGCCCAGTGCCGTTATGGGCTGGTGCTGTGTGATTCCCGCTGCTCGGGGGCGTTTGAAGTCCTAAATAGCACGTTAAAGCCCATGGCATTGTCGTTTAGCAAGCCAGCCCTCCCGCCTTCGACGGTGTTTGACGGAAAGGGGGCTCCGATCGACCCTCTCCCGCACACACACCGCTGCCAAGCCTGCCCTTTAAGCCGGACGCGCGACGGGCAGGCTTTCTAACTTCTGCTCTTCGCAGCGCTGTCGAGAAGCGATCCTTCGAGCTGGCCCAGTCCTTTCCCACAGGCGGTCAGAGGAAAGTTTGGCGTGGCAAACAGAAGTAAGATGTTTTGCCGGTTGGGTGACAGCTCCAGCTGGAGTAAGTCTCCCCGGGATGTGCCCAGAACGAGCTGGGGAAGGAAGAGGAAAGGGCAGCCGCTCCCTGGAATGTCTGTGTACTCGTGTGCGCACACACGCGCGCCATATGTACGTGTTTGTGTATAACGCTTCAGAGCGCGGCAGATCTCGGTCACTCCTTCTCCCCGGAGAGCATCGGGCCCGCACTGACAATTGGAACTGTCAGTCCGGCAAACGACGCCCTTCTTCCCCGGGAGTGCGGGGTCCTCAAAGTCACCGCCACCTCCGGGGAGCCTTGTGGTCAAGGGAGCAGGTCGGTGAGCCTGGTGCAGACAGCACGTTGCGGCTCCACGTTTGTTCTCGTAGCCCAGCAGTGGCGGGACGTAGCCCCGTGTTCTGTGGGCCCGGTAAAGTGGGATTAAAGGGGGTTAAAACCTTCTTCTTGCTGATGATCCTTCCCTTTTTAGTAGGTGTTTTTAGGTGTGCTCACAGGGAAATGCTTTTAATGGGACAATTCTGGAAAGCGATCAGGGACTGGGCATTTAGAAAGGAAGCTGGAAGGTAGGCATAGCCAGGAATCATGGGGCATGGCTTTGGCACAGAAGTACAGAGCCATTTCCTCGTGTTCATACACTCCGGGTTTGGGAAAGAGGCCACCTGACCCGCAGCACTGGCCAGCGATGCGACTGTTAAGTAAGAGAAATCGAAATGTCCTGGGAGACGAGAAAAACAGAGAAGGGACAGTCTGTCCAGTCAAAGGACGTTGTGGGATGGTAGGCGAGACGTCCAAGCAGGGACATGCAAACATGAACGAAGTGAAGACGGGTAGGGAGAGCCTGTAAGAAAGCTCCCCAAACCGAAGCTCAAAGAGAAAGTTGTTCGCAACTGCCGTGGTTTTGCAGGCTGTGTGTGGTTCTGAAAGTGCGGCTGTCAGAGAGGAACTGTCCAGGGAACAGACCTTCTGAAACAGCCTAGCATGCATCGGGAACGTCAGCCCGACAAAAACAATAATGCTGGACAGCAACATATCCACGGGCTCGACCCCCTTTCTTAAACTCCCAAGACAGGGTGTCGTGACTTTCCGAAGTATTGAATACCCACACATCTCTCTGAGATCAGTAGAAAGTAGCGGTGCTCAGCATTTTTGAAAGTCAAGCCATTCAGGCCCAGTTCTGCCCCCACTGAAATCATCTAGTTAGAAACTCTGCAGGACTAGAGCTTCAATCAAATCTTGGCAGACCTGAGGGTTTGAGTTAATTAGAGTTTTGATAGTCAAGGTTTGGCTGTACTTTCGTTGGCTTCTGGTGGCAGTATATATCTTTCCTATTCACTCCCATGAACCAGCTTCTAATGTTTGCCACTTTTTCAGCACCGAGCAATAGATACATCCATGATTATTTAAATGCTGAAGTAAAGTATGCACTTGATTAAGGGACCAAAAGTTGTTTTTATGAAAGCATTTTATTTTGTATGTACACACAATGCTGTACTTACTTGCACTTCACTGCGCATTGAAAATGTGTTTCTTGACAATTTAGCAGTCAGTGATTAGTCATGTCCACATGTTACACAGTGGGCAAATTCAGTTGCTGCTTAATTGCTCTTCCCCGACTGTAAATGAGGGTAGACTATTGACCCTCAGTTTTTACATCAGTGAAGATAGGTCTCCTGCCTTCTGAGGTAGGGACTGTTGTATGTGTATGCTTCAACAGTGCCTAGCACAACGAGGTCTATTCCTTGATTGTTACCGAGATACAAATAATAATTTAGAAGCTTTCATATCCTTCTGACTCTTTTCAGTGGGAAGAAATTTTACAGTGTGAGTTCTTGGTACTGCAACATAATTTCCCCCTCTCCTATTTAACATTTTTATTGATTTTGGTTAAACTCTTGTAGGCAACTTCCCTCTGAATTCCCACCCCCAAATTCTTCTGGGAAGGGCTAGACTTCTGTTACCAAATTGATTTTTATTTCAAAAACTGTTTCTGTTTTGCAAAAGCATTTCTTTCTTCCGTGGAAAAGCTTTTCTCTTACAGTGACAGTTCCTTCAATAGTACCTTTCTAACTTTATGACCTTCAGGCTATCCTTCAACTAGGACTAATATCAAGTGGAGGGAGGATGAGTTGTGGCCTCCCTGTTTGATGCAATTGTTTACCCTCATTATAAAACGTTCTTGTTCCACTCAGGGTGCTCTTGCTGTTGTCCTTCTCCCTTAATTCTCAGGATTGTACATCGATATTCATCAGTCATTGGTCCCGTTTGTTTTGGCAGGAAATGTCTTTCCTTCTCCCTTTTTTTTTAAAGTTATGTTATACAACACTGAATCTTCTGATCAAGAATATATTCACCCAGGGCAAAAGTCATCCCTGGTGTTACCTCAATGACTTCACTATAGTTGGGGCCCCATATTTGTCCCCATTTATTTCAGGAAATATTCCCAATATTTCTAACTGGGAATACTGCTTGAACTGGTAATATATTACCAACTGGTAATAAGTTAAAAGACAACTTCCAGTAGCAGGTTATGTTTTGACAATCTCCATGGAGGGGTCAGTGTCCTACCCAGGCTGTGGAGTTGCTTCATGGGGGCAAAAAGGGAGAAGAAAACATTTGAAAACTGTATCTGCTCTATTTGGGCTGTGAGTGTGGATTCCCACAATCTGGGCCATAGTGAAAGATGCTGCAGACTTTAAAAAGTGTCTTTTATTTTCTCTCTCTACCCATGAAGTGCACAGCCCAAGTGCTGTTGTATGATAGACTCCCATGAAACTGAGAATTGATGAAGGCAGGAAACAGGATGATAGCAGGGTCTTCAAGAAATTACTGGCAAGTTTCAATCTGCAAAATATTCTGAATCACATATATTATCATATGAATGATTCTAATCCACCATTATGCCATCACACTGAAACCTGCATTTCAAAGCAACAGGCAGAAGATTCTCCCAACCCATTTTCTTTTTCAACAGTAATTTCAATAGTAATTTCATCCTGTTCATCCTGTTGGGGTAATAGATCTGATAGTTCTTTTGTGTACATTTTGACCTATTAAAATAGTTGAATTTAGAAACTGCAAGTGAAAAATGATAATATTTCAGTTATCTTATTGCAAACTGTCAGCAAGTGATTAATGTGGCACAAACTTGGTCAGTGGCACAAATTTGGTCAGAGGGAAAGGCAGATGTGTAGGAGCAATCCTATGAATACCACAAATTAAGACTCTAAGCCCACATTCAGATCTGTGAAGGTGGATCTCTTCATCCATTCAGAATCAACAGGACTCTTCACAAGTTCATAGGTCTGTTTATGGATCAGATTGCGGGATCAGACCCAGGGGTCTTTTCATGGATTTTGTTGCGTTCTTTTAAGCTTAAAGTCACAGCAGTGTATAAGGCTCTAGGCACAATTTAAGCCTTATTTGTACCCTTGACTCATGTTGTAAGTGATACACAGAGCCTTGTGTAGACTGTTGCACTGTGATGAATTTCATGTTTATTTTGTAAATAATGAAATTCCACATCCTTCTGTTTGCAAAGATAATCTTCACTATGTAATTCAGTGCACTAGTATTCTGTTGAGTTTGCCAGCAGACAAACACCAGCAAAATATGTGTGAAGTTTCCCGATGTTAACTTTGAAATATAGATGAGGCCATTTAAATGCCAACACTTTTAAGTCACTAGTCAAAATAAAAACACTCAGCTTGAGTTACTAAAATTTAATTATAAGGAACAGCTGGGGATGGTTTTGATTTTGACTCTAAAGTCTCATAAAAAGAAACAAGCACATGTGCTCATGCTCACATTCTTTTTGTCACAAGCACAGCCATATATACACACACACACACTCACATTTAATTAGACTCTTTATACAGGGGAATAAAGCCTATATTATTGGATTTATCACTTTCTTCTTTAAATATGTCCAGTTAGGAAGATCAGAGCACCATAGATACAGAAGAAGACACTCAAACCTATAAATAGGGTTTATCTTGAATGACAAATTAACTGGACATCCAGGGTCAGATGGTAAGAAGACTCAATCCTCCCTTGTGCATTCTCTGCCACTTCATCTCCAAACACTGCATCAGTGTTTGCATCTGGCCTAGCTGGCTTACTCCAGCTCATGAAAGTGGTACCAGTTCTTGGTGACTGCTTCCCCTTCCACCAAAACAGGGCTTTTTAATGATGGTCAGTTTTTCAGGCATGGAGTTTTGGCAAATGTTATCTGACCACCTCTGACCTATCCAACATCTCCTTCTAGGCTGGCCAATGTACTCCTGCTCCAGGTAACAGAATCGGGAAAAAAAGACTCAACTGAAAAGGGAAGGAGTCCAATTATAATCACAGGTAAATTCTGAGGCAACCATTTGTTATGAGAGCCTCCAGATCTGGATGGGGAGCAGCCTGTACAGTAAATCCAAATCAAGCCTTGCCCTTTCTCCAGGCCTCTCCGAAGCAATGTTCCCTGAGGAGAGACCATCCTCACAGTTTAGGCCGTATTAAGTATACATTTTAGGTAGTTAATGTTTGATGCTCAGCAAGAGAAGTAATGAATTTTATCACTTTAAAGACTAACAAATTTATTTTTTGCAAAAAAATTTGCTAGTCTTTAAAGTGCTAAAGAACTCTTGTTTTTGTTGTACACAGACTAACATGGCTGCCCCTCTGGAATTTTTCACAATGAATTTTATGTAGGTCTTTATGGAATGGACCATAGGAAATGGTTCCCATCCCTAAATTTTCAGATATCAGGGTACAGTTATGTGCTAAGTAGTTAGCATGAGGGAACTATCCCTTAAATGCAGAATGCCTTCTTCAAAAGAAGAGTTGGACAACTGTTCAGCTTCTCACTACCTTCCAGAACCTGATGGTAGAGCTTTATTAGAAAAAATAAAGGGGGATGGTGAGGACTCCATATCTGGACTATCTGGAGACGCTTCATTTGAATGATATTTGTCCAGTGTTCTGTGCTCAGACCTGACAAAAGGTAAACCTTCCACTGTCAGTTAAAAAGTGCGTATCAGAGGGTCTAAAGCTTATTTCACTTCAAATCAAACGTAAACTTGTCTCATGTTAGAGGAGAAAATCTGCAAAGACTTAATTTCAGGATCTAGAGTTGGTTGCAAAATGCTTCAAGAGTGAAGCTTCCAAACAGCAAGTTTTTGGAAACACTACCCTGAATTCTTCATATGTGCTTAAAAGGGCAACAAATCCAGAGAGTACAAAACACACAGGGAGTGAGTGTATTCATTGCAGTAAGTCAAAGCAAAGAAGTAAAATACTAGAAATTTAAGGGCTGGATCCTCAGCTGGTATAAATCAGCATGGTTCCATTGACTTCAGTGGAGATAAGATGATTTACTCTAGGTGAGGATCTGGAATTTCTAAAGCCCAAGTGAATTTCTGGGCAAAAATGTATCACATGTTAAGCCCGCTGCTGCTACTACTATATATATTTTTTGACATTCCTTTCTTTTTTTGTGACGGTAACCAGAACAAGGCATGTGGCAGGCAAATTTTGGCTGTTAAGGAAAACATATTACTTTTAATCAGAATCTTTTGGGGATTTCAGTGTTTTGCTAGTTGTCAGTTTCTCTTGCAGTACAAGAGACAACTGCAAACCGTTTATATCTTTTGGCTTTGTACTGGTCAGCTGGAACACGAGAGCTGGCTCTTTTGAAAACCACAGGACCTATGATGAAGAAAAATCCTAAAGCCCACAAATACATTGTCAGGGAAGATTATTACTCATACTGACAGTATCCACATTCTACTCTATATTGTCTTGTTGGGAAAGATCCAAGATTATGTGTCATTTGCTATCGTGAAGCTATACTGAAAGACCTAGTGAAAGAACAGCTGATATAGCCATCCTATTTGTGACAGCTGCAAGTCAGTCAGATCCAATACAATCAAGTCTTGGACCCAATGCAATGCAAGTATAGATGTTGCCAAGTATGGGGTTCAGTCTGTCAAAGGAGTGTGCATTTATCAAAGCGTGTGATGTAGCCACAGTTCTTTCTGCAGCCCATTGGGATGGCAGACAAAATTTCCGTGAAACACTACTGGAAACCCTTCAACGAGTATATACACCTTCTCTGCTTTGAGTTTGAGGTTCTCCCAAGTGTGAGACAGTGCTACTTCCCAAATATTGAAAATAATGTGACTCTTTGCCCTCTAGTTATAAAAATAAATATTGCAATTCATTTGAGGGGACCGAGGGCACTGGGCCAGATCCTCAACCTCAGAAAATTAACATAGCCCCAGTGCTTTCAATGGAACTTTGCTAGTTTATGCCAGCTAAGGATCTGCCCTACTCTTTTTTCCCAACATTATTTATGTATTAATTATCCCATCTATATTTCTCAGGGTTGTGTGTTCAAATATATAGTATATATCTTCCTCAGTTAAACAAGGTAAGCTTCTATTTTTCTTTCCTTACAGGCTAAAAGATTCAGATCTCAGGTCAAACCTTTCTAAAGGTAAAGGTTGCTATTATTTCTACTGACCTTCCAAAATATTTCACCTGTGGGTGTGATCTTCATAATACACTGGACTTCAAAGATTAAAGTTAATTAACCCAATTCTGCCCTCAGTTGCATGTAGCAGAAGGCAGATTTAGGCTCCTTTCTTTTTTTCTTTTTTTTTGCGGGGGGGGGAGGAATCTCTATGTTTCAAACATGAATTGTATTGTTTTTTCTTTCCCTTGTTGGGCAAAACCTTTTACTTTCCTCTAAGATATATTTTACAATGTTCACAAAAGAATTACGTTCTTTATATTGCTTATAAATATCACTGATTCCAAGCAGCTAGTGCATTTAAAATAGGATTAGATGTTTATCTGGTGATCACAATGTTATGTTAGATAGGATTAGGAACACATTAGAAGGGGTATAAGACAACTGTTAACTGACAAAAGGATAGAAAACTGATTAGAATCTTTGATTGTACTGCAACTCTTGCTAGTTGATTGCCAATTAACTCATTAATTAACACAATAGTAAATTCTAATGTAGACCCTCACAGATATTGTTCATGGTCACATGTCACCCTAGGCTGAGTCCTACAGTGAAGCATGACCAGGAACAAACATTTGTCTTCTGGAACAATCATTGTGAGTCAAGCATGGACATATCCTATGGGGTTTCTTGCATCTATTAAACATCTGGTACTAGCCACTGTCAGAGACAGGATATTGGGCTTGATGGAGTCAATTTCTATTTTCCTGTAAAAATTGTCTTGTGGCTTATTACATATTTTCTATTTGGGGAATAGTGAAGAGTTTTGCTGTTTGGGAAGGATATTGAAAATTGTGTCATGCTTTCTTTGTGTAACTAATTCAAAATGAGAAGGGAATGTAAGGGTAGTCTACTGAGAGGCGGTATATGTCAGCTTGTTCACATCTATGGTGATTTGATTTTCTGAAGTGTGCAGATTTAAAGGGCAAGAGGACAACTTAAATGTGAAACACAGATAAACAGAGAATGCTCTTAATGAGGCAGAATTGTGGGTTGTACTTTTGGAGAGGGCAACACAATCTCCCTCTCCTCACTGGCTCATCATCTGTCTCCAGAGACCAAAATCTTCAGGGCTTCTTCAAGGAAAATTTTCTTGAGTAACAACTGACTATAAGGCCTTCACAACTGCATCCTAAGCAATCAATTTTAAAATGATATATAGACTGTAACCCTTCTGCCAGTTGGAGTAGGCAGCAGCAAGGTCCACGTTCAATATCTAGGGGTTCCTTACAACAAGACAAAACGGGCTCAAGGCCCTACTCAGTTACCTGGGACAATTGCACACCACCCCTTGGGCACTTCTAGAGGCAATACTTCCCCTCTCACAAGCACAGAAATGAGACTTTAAATAAAAAGGGGGAAATAACCCGGCATTAACTTAGGAAAACTCCAGAAGCAGGATTCACACGCACAAAACCATGAACAAAACACCCATCCCAGAGTATGTTGGGCAGTGTCCTTTGCCTCATATTCTTAAGTCCAGCAACCAGAAGTTCCTTTAATGTGCCCCTCCTTCCACAGCACCCCACTCCCAGATGGCGTCCTTAGTCAGGGCCAACCCAGAGTCTAGAGCTGCAGCTGCAGAGTTCGCCTCCCATCCTGGTTGGGGGTGTGCAGGGAGGGGAAGAAGGCACCTCGCTCTCTCCGTCGTTTGGGCACCCTGCCAGCCACTCATGGGTCTGCAAACCACTCTGCCAGTTGCCTACCAGCTTTTCCGCTGCACACTATCACCATCTGTGACCACCTGCTTTTCCACTATGGTCTCTGGTTGGCCTCTTAAGATTCCATCCAGCTCTCTGATTCTCAGCAATTTGAGATCTGAACAACTGTTCGCTCTTAGAAAGCGAACCTCACTGCTGAAGCTGGGTAGGAGTAGTGCCCCATAGTAAATGAGCACAGCTTTAGTGAGCATAGAATCATAGAATATTAGAGTTGGAAGGGACCTCAGGAGGTCATCTAGTCCAACCCCTTGCTCAAAGCAGGACTATCCTCAGCTAAATCATCCCGGCGAGGGTTTTGGCAAGCTGCAGATTAAAAACCTCTAAAAATGGAGATGCCACCACCTCCATAGGTAACCCATTCCAGAGCTTCACCACCCTTGTAGTGAAAAACTTTTTCCTAATTTCCAACCTAGACCTTCCCCACTGCAACTTGAGACCATTGCTCCTTGTTCTATCATCTGCCACCACTGAAAACAGCTTAGTTCCATCCTACCTAGAACCCCCATTCAGGTAGTTAAAGGCTGCTATTAAATCCCCCCTCATTCTTCTCTTCTGCAGACTAAACAGGCCTAGTTCTTTCAGCCTCTTCTCATAAGTCTTGTATAATTTTCGTTGCCCTCCGCTGGACTCTCTCCAACTTGTCCACATTCTTTTTGTAGTGGGGGGCCCAAAACTGGACACAATATTCGAAATGCGGCCTCACCAATGCCGAATAGAGGGGAATAATCACTTCCCGTGATCTGCTGGCAATGTTCTTACTAATGCAGCCCAATATGCCATTAGCCTTCTTGGCAACCAGGGCACACAGCTGACTCATATCCAGCTTCTTATCCACTGTAACCCCCAGATCCTTTTCTGCAGAACTGCTGCCTAGCTCGTCGGTCCCCAGTCTGTAGTTGTGTATGGGATTCTTCTGTCCTAAGTGCAGGTCTCTGCACTTGTCCTTGTTGAACCTCATCAGATTCCTTTTGGTCCAATCCTCCAATTTGTTTAGGTCCTGATGTATCCTATCCCTTCCTTCCTATCCACTCCCTCTAGTGTCGTGTCATCTGCAAACTTGCTGAGGGTGCAATCTACCCCATCCTCCAGATCATTAATGAAGACGTTGAACAAAACCGGCCCCAGGACTGACCCCTGGGGCACTCCACTTGGGACTGGCTGCCAGCTAGACATGGAGCCATTGATCACTACTCATTGAGCCCTTTGCTCTAGCCAGTTTTCTATCCATTTTATAGTCCATTCATCCAACCTATACTTTTTTAACTTACTGATAAGAATACTGTGGTATAGTATATATACTTATGATAAGAAGACCATATCAAAAGCTTTGCTAAAGTCAAGGTGTATCACATCCACCGCTTTCCCTACATCCACAGAACCAGTCACCTCTTCATAGAAAGCAATCAAGTTGGTCAGGCATGACTTTCCCTTAGTGAATCCATGTTGACTGCTCCTGATCACCTTCCTCTCTTTTAAGTGCCTTAAAATGGATTCCTTGAGGACCTGCTCCATGATTTTTCCAGGGATTGAGGTAAGGCTGACTGGCCTGTAGTTCCCTGGATCCTCTTTCTTCTCTTTATTGAAGATGGGCACTATATTTGCTTTTTTCCAGTCATCAGGGACCTCCCCCAATTGCCATGAGCTTTTAAAGATAATAGCCAATGGCTCTGAAATCACATCAGCCAACTCCCTCAGCACCCTCGGGTGCATTACATCTGGCCCCATGGACTTGTGTATGTCCAATCTTTCTAAATAGTCTTGGACTTGTTCCTTCAGCAATGCGGGATGTTCACCTCCTCCCCATTCTGTGCTGCCCAGTGCAGTAGTCTGGGAGCTAACCTTGTCTGTGAAGACAGAGGCAAAAAAGGCATTGAGTACCTCAGCTTTCTCCACATCCTCTGTCACTAGGTTGCCTCCCCCATTCTGTAAGGGGCCCACACTTTCCCTAATCTTCCTCTTGTTGTTAACATATCTGTAGAAACCCTTCTTGTTTCCCTTCACATGCCTTGCGAGGTGCAACTCCAATTGCGCTTTGGCCTTCCTGATTTCACTCCTGCATGTTCGAGCAGTATTTTTATAATCCTCCCTAGTCATCTGACCAAACTTCCACTTCTTCTAAGCTTCTTTTTCGTGTTTAAGCTCACCAATGACTTCTTCGTTAAGCCAAGCTGGTCGCCTACCACACTTGCTATTCTTTCTGCACATCAGGATGGTTTGTTCCTGTGCCCTCAATAAGGTTTCTTTAAAATACAGCCAGTGCTCTTGGATTCCTTTCTCCCAGGGGATCCTGCCCATCAGCTCCCTGAGGGAGTCAAAGTCTGCTTTTCTGAAGTCCATGGTCCCTGCTGTTCTCCTTTCTTCCTTTTGTCAGGATCCTGAACTCAACCATCTCATGGTCACTGCTGCCTAAGTTGTCAGCCACTTCTACTTCCCCTACCAAATCTTGTTTGTTACCATGTAACAAAACAAGACTCCTAATAGAATCTTAATTAGCTTTATCTTCAAATAGTAGGAGGGAAGGTTAAACTACCTCTGGGGCTCTTAGGCAGAGTCCATGCTTCCAGGCAGGAATACCTGTCATCTTCACAGGGCTCTGGCATTGGAGCCCCTTGCTTAGCCAGTTCAGTTCAGATGGCAATGACCCTTCAATGAGACCAGGCTAAGCACAGTTCTGCTGCCCTTTGCTCACACAACAAGGGGAACAACATTTTGTTACTCCTGCATTTAACACTAAAGTGATTTGTAACCCAACAGCAGCCAAAAGGATCATTTGGGCAAAGCAGTGCCATCATGCCACGCACCTAAGCAAGGTGGGCGTGCTCATGCAAATACCAGCTTGGCAGGGGAGAGTCCATTCAGACCCTGCTTACATTGCATTGCCTGTTATCTTATTCTTATCAATGCAATGTGTTAACATGTGAATGACCTTTGAAGATTCAATGGCGGAGAGTTCCATTGTTATGAGAAGCTTATTCACTTGATTTGAGATAAATCTTGCAAGTTTGCAATAATTCTAGTTTCTGCAACAGATGCACTTTGTCACTTCATTCAAAAAGAATGGTCAATTTCATGCTGTCACGAGGTTTGCAGTTTTTCTGAAGGACTGAATGATGCTCCTTTCTTTCAAAAGACATAGTTTTTGCAAGATTGTCTACTCTTCACTGTTTTGATTGCTATTAAATACCCAGATTTCTCCAAGATGTCGTCCTTTGATGAGAAGTTAATGCGGAAATTAGTCAGGTATTTGCTGTTTCATGATTAACCTGCTGGAACAACTCTGAGGATGGATATTCCTGAAAGCTAGGGGTGATGCACTTTCACTTTTATACCTGTGGGCAAAAAGAGGCTTTTGGTTTTTATCAGATGAAAATGTTTAGAACAGAAGAGTCTAGGAAGCTCATTTCTTCCACTGAGGAACTGCTTGAGCACCCAGTATGTTTTTTAGCTTGTTATTTCTCCAATTTCTCCATTATTTGCTCTTGCTGGTTCCCCTTGAGCTTTATTTCTTGCCCAGGATCATATTTTGCTCTCAGCTACACTAGTCCAAGTAGCCTGCAGATTTGCAATCCTTTTCACTTTCATTTATGTGTATACAAGGCTCATTGAATTTTGCCCTAAAGATTTATCACAGTTTTAACGTCAATAGAATGAAAAAACAAATCACTTAGATGCCTATATACTGGCAAAAAATTCAGAATAAATTAAGTGGAAGATAAAAAGCAGGGAATAGGCTAGGTGGATATGAGTTTTTCTCTTCTGCTTAAGTTTCTAAGTCAGGCCAGAGTTTGCCATTCTCATCACTTTGATTTAAAAATGATATAAACACAGGGAAAGCACAGCAAATTGCAAGGAGAGTGATGGAGTAACCTGAGGATACTTAATGAACTGCTTTAGATAATCTTGTTCTTTATAAATGAAAAATAGTAGATTATAAAGTGGATGGCCTCTCTAAATTACACAGAATTCTGATGGGGATTCACAGAGTAGATGTGACCCTCAAGGGAAAGTTTACTTGGGCTATTTTGAAATGCAGGAACATGAGAGTATGGCAAATGATCTGCAGGAGGTCTGAGGGCACCAAATGCAATTTCTTCACACAATTGCAAATAGCATCCCTTCCAACCGTAATCTTTTATGATTCCATGAAAAGTTTGGAGGTAATGTCCGTATCTAAAGAGTGTTATAGTGGCCGGGTTTTTTTCAGACTGGAGACAAATTGAAATGGGCATTAAATGGGATAAAAATGTTAGGAATTAATACAACAAAATTGAAAGAAATAGTGGGTCAAGGCATAATATCTCATGCTCTTGATTCATTGGGAGATTTGCCTGAGCTGGACTTCAGTAAAACTTGAGTCCCTGATAATTCCGGCTCAAATGCACACACAGATGGCACCCTCCATGCAAAAATTCACACACACAGAAGGAAGGGCTCGGCTTTCTCCATGTTACCACCCTTCTGATTGCTATACTGGACCACAGTTCATACAGGGGGTGGAGGCAGGAGTGGGAAAGCCCAGGAAGGGACTCATTGCTTCCTTTTGGCTTAGATGAGAAAGATAATGCAGGCTTTGGCACAGTCTGAATTTTGTAAAACATAGTTGGAAGAAAGCAAAACAAAATATGATTCATAAAATGAGGATCCCAGTTGATTCTAAAATATTTTTGATAGGTGTTTTGGACATTGTTAAAAAAATAGGTAAGCAGCACAATATTTTTTTATTGAGCCACTATAGTGACAAAGATGTTGATGCTGGTAAAGGCAAATGAAGTTAAAATGATACACTAGGAAGGCAGACTGAGAAAACCTAGAACATGTCACTTTCTATTTTGGTTCTATTCCTAACCAATTGTGATTTATAAAAGATTCACAGATTTCAAGATCACAAAGGAGAATTATGATTCTTTAGTCTGACCTCCTACATAGCACAGGCCATATCATTTCTCCAAGTGATTTAATGCACTAAGCCCAATAACTTGTTTCTGAACTAAAGCAACTATTTTAGAAAGACATCCAGTCCTAATTCAAAGACTCGAAGTAAAAAATCTTTGTTAAACTATTCCAGTGGTAAATTGCCTTAACTGATACAATATTCTGTTCTATTTCTAGTTTGAACCTTGATGACTTCAGCTTCCAGCCACTGGATCTTTTATGCCTTTTTCTGCTAGTTTAAAGAGCCCCCTAGTATCAAATGTCTTCTACCTGTATAGGTTTCTGTAGATCAAGTTGCCTCTTAACTTCTTTTGATAAGTGAAGTAGACTGAGCTCTTTGTCTGTTATTATAAGGTGAGTGTTCCAGACCTTGAATCATCCTTGTAGCTCTTCTCTGAACCCTTTTCAATTTTTCAGTACATGAAACTATAGGAACGTAGGTTTGACATAAGTTAATTGTGAAAAAAAGATCTGTAAAGTCACCTCGGTCATGCCCCTGCCAAAGAAGGATGGTTCCCTACAGTATAGTCTCATGTGCTATGTCCATTTGAATGTTAAATGTTTCATATAATAGGGCTTCTGTCATTTTCTTGGAAAATTATTTTGCAGACTAATAATTACCATCTTTGGCAAGATTTTCTTAATATTCATCTTAAATTATATCTTAATTTCATTCTGTTACCCCTTGGTTTTAAATTCTTGAACCAGCTTAAACATTCTTCATTTTCTTTCTGTAGACTGTGATCATGTATCCCCATTTACTCATTGCTTAGCCATACTATACATATATGGCATCCAACTTTTAGCTGGTGTAAGAGGGCATAGCTCTTTTATCTTTAATGGACTTATGCCTATTTGCACTGAGGTTCTGGCCCTTAATTCTTTTAATCTGTTTTCAAAAATCAATACCTCCAGCCATCAATCATTTTTGTCATAGTCCTCTAACTGGTCATATGACTTATAAATTTTAAATGATTTATCTACCCCAGTCTTCTTTGTTTCACTTATAGGAATAAAATTTTAAAAAATCAGAAAACGACAGATAGTCGTAGCTTCTGAAGATTGTGTATTATGTTAGTACAATGGCATTGGAGTACAATAGAGCTCTGAACCTGATTCAGTCCTCTAGGCATTATCACAAGTCTAACAATGAGTAATAATAAGAATGAACGTATCTCCATAAACTTAGATTCAGACAGCAATGAAAGAGTCAAATGTCATGATATAACATATCCGTTCCTTTGATATACCAATAATACATTATTTAAACCATGCAAAAAATCCGTGGTTGGTGAATACATTGAAAATTGTCAGTTAGGGCTTCCTAGTGGCTTAATGGTAATGTCAGTACCATCATCTGAGCAATCCAGATCTGATTTGGATCGTGGCTTGTCAAGCAATTAGCCAGTAGAGGCTGTGGGTGTTATGAAAATTTGAGTAACCCAATTCAGGCAGTGTGTTGATTGGCTCTAAAGGAGAATGGCTGTTCAGTCTTCCTTGGCCACAGTTAGGCTGGGTGCAGTGAAGTAGAGAGAAATGTGAGACTCTTGTGGCATTGCAAGAGATGTGGAAGACCCCAAAGGAGAAAAATTGGAAATATACTATTTCATTGGCCAAAATGCTACCAAAGGGGAAACTGTACACATTTTATACTATAACCAGATATGCTAGATAAAGGCAGTAGTACTCTAGTCTGTTGAGCAGAGGCACAGTTTTGCCTTAATAAGGTACTAGAGCTAAGTATTATTACTTATTATTATTTACTAGTATCACCAAAGATGAAATGGTTACAAAGCAAAGTAAGGCTACAAAGGGGCCTTGTGCAAGGCAAAGTCATTGTATTCTGTGATTTCCATAATGCCTGTCTTTAGTGAGCATGCTAACTCTGTCACATCTTCCTTCTAACTTCTATTGCATGCTAATGGAACATTTATATGACAGGGCATCACTTACCAATCTAAGGTTTAATAGGAGGTTCAATTGCAGAGGCAGTTTTCTGAAACAGTATGAGGATATCAACTCCTCATATGGTGGTGACAAAGCTAAACAGAGATTTATTTAGTTTAAGATCATGTTTAATAGCTTAATGGTTTAATAGCTGCCTGACCACTTCCATATAAGTGATTTAGTAACAACGGGGATCTTCTGCTATTATGAAGCAGAGAATGAGGATTTACTACCATTGTTGTGGACAAATCAGAAAGTCAGCTTTTTTTACAGGAACGTATTGTATAAAAAGAGCTTACAGGTTTAGAGAAATACTATTTTCTTCCCTATTCAGCTGCTTCTTACACAATAGATAATATTTCTGAAAGATGCTCGTATGTGTGAAATACACAGCTTTGTGCTTCTTAAGGCAGTGAGAGAGCCTACACATGTTGAACCATATTGGGAATACTTTAGGCTCCCTGAATGGCTGATCACCAGTGAGAGGAAAGAGTTCAAAATCTCTCTCTGAGTGTGAGAGGAATATTGGAGTCTGTGCTCTGCCGAGACGGAGGGTTCATGGTTTTAGATCTCAGTGGAGAGATAGAATGCAGAAGGACAAGACAGTGCTAAAAGCTGTTTATTTCAGTTAAAAGCATGCATTTGAGTCAGGTGCTTACCACAATCACAGAGAGGAAGCCCATTTGTACTGTCCCGGTAAGCAGCTGCCCAGGAGCGGATCTGACCCGAACAACCCGCACGAGGTCCTAGTGCACAAGCTTTTCCAATTTCCTTAGGTTATCTCTGCCATGATATAGCTCACTTTGATCCCTTTATTGGTCAGCTTTTGATTCATTCCAGGATTGGCCATTGACCCTTGCCTTTTCTTATACTATTGGTGCATGTTTGGTATCCAATCAAACTACAATCGGTGGTTAGCTGTTCACAACTTAAGCTGCTTTCAGACTTCTTTATACCAGTCTTGTGGTTAGCTTGCTTCTGCTTATCTTAAGTTCATATCTTAGTCATCAGGCCCAGTCTTGCTACTAGTTTGCACTCACGTTACAATTGTCTTGTGCACCCTAACTCTCCACCCCTTAGCAAGGCTAGGCCCGAGACACTAGTCTGTATTTCATATGTGCATGCTCAAAAAGCATAAACCAGTGCACATTTCCTTAACCCTGTAGTACAACATGATTGCAATAATTGCCACAAGCAACAGCACAATAAGCAAAATCACATATTCAAAGAGTGAGTGGCACCCGGGGATGACATCGGATGTATTTTCCTTGGGCTGCCAGGTGAAGCTATTCACTCCGGTGGCTGTGTTTTGGGAGCTGGAGGGGCATGAGTTCCAGGGTCTTCAAGCAGCGTTATAGCCCTGCACATGCAGACAACCTAGCATTAGGAATGTATACAGGCTTAATTGCCCCCCCATCCCACCCTGCCCCCTACCCCACCGCTTCAATATGTAGGACGTATCACTGGCCCATGTAGCTAGCATCTCGCCGGGTTCCAGCAGTTTCCCAGGAGTATGTACCCCCTTGTTGTGCCGGGGTACCTGGAACCCCCCACCCCCGTCCAACCCTTGAGGGTCCCCGTGGGGGTGAGTTTTTGGATTTGCTTCTTCAATATCCCACTATAACTTTCTATTAAACCAGCTGCCTGTGGGTGGTACGGTATGTGCGTAGTCCATTGATCTGCATCTTTGGCCCCCTGCTGGACTGTCAGTTTAGTAAAATGCGACCCTTGGTCACTTTGAATTTTCTCTGGGATACCATACACTAATATGAGCTGGCCGAAACCCTTGCGGGTGGCGGCCTGGTTGGCCCGCCCCACCGGGTGGGCTTGCATGATCCCTGAGTATGTATCTACTGTAGTTAAAGTGTATTACTTCCACCCTTTCTGGGGTAAGGGACCTATGTAGTCTACCTGCCACACCGTCCTGGGGCCCTCCCGTCTGCAGAGGTACCCACGAGCCTTGGTGATTAGTTTCCTATCCCTAACTTGGAGACACACCGCACGCTGATCCCCTATTTCCTTGGCGGTGTCTCTCATCAAGGGTATGCCCTGGTCACGTGCCCATTGGAGGGTCACCTCCACCCTCAGTGTCCTGCTATCTCATGGGCCCATCGTCCAATGCTAGTACCTCCAGGCTGACGGGGCAGCCAGCAGCCAGCTGATCCCCTTTTTGATTGTATAGAGAGGTCAAACCAACCCTCTGGTGGGCATTCACATGTCCAATAGTTATTTGCTGTTTGACCACTAGGGTCCACATTTGTTCCCATAGGTTCTTCCCTCCCCATAGGGGCCTATTGTGTATTTGCCATTCTTTAGCCTGCCAAGCTGGGCTCCAAAAGGTTAGCCCCTTGAATACAGCCCAGCTGTTGGTGTAAATAACTACTTTAGGTCTGAGGTCCTCCTGGCATATCATGGCTACAGCCCACAGTTCCGCTAGTTGGCTGGACCTACCTGTACCCTCTTCCCATAGTGCCGCTTTGTCCTGTGGTTGATAAGCCACTGCCCACTACTGTCACTCGCCATTCACCTATTTCGCTGAGCCATCAGTAAACCACACCCTACCTTGTTCCCGTGGGTCTAAGGTTTCAATGGGTGGTGCTTCTTGGAATGGAATAAATGCTGGGATTACCGGGTGCTCTGTGGTCTCGATGGGGGGGGTCTTCGGTTCATATTGCCCCCAGTAGTACGAGCTCAGTTGCTCCAGGTTCATCATTTTTAAGGTTAGCCTCTTTTGCAGGTATCACTTCCATTTTACTAATGTGGGTGTCTGGGCCACTCCCATTTTGTTTTGGGTGCTCTTGTCCCTGACCCATTCCACCTCCCTTCCCCCCCCCGCCCATGGGCAGTAATCCAAGTTTCACTTTATTCCAAATCCGCCTGCTTACAAAATAAGACCAGAGAAAAAAAAACAAAGAAGTGTCAGCACTCCATTGTTGAAAAAGACTTATGTTCTCATTTTTACTCCACAATTGTAAAATAAACCGATTGGAATAGAAATATTGTCCTGATATTTCCACACACAACATACAGAGCAATACAAACAAGTCACTGTCCGCATGTCCTGCTTTTCACTGACCTTGCAATTGCTCTTTACATAGCCTGTTGTAAAGCTAGGCACATCTCGTTAGGGTAATAAGCTGCATCATCCCCGAGGGGTACCCTTGTGCTTGGTACCCCGCCCCCTCTGGATCAAACGGTCACACCAGGCACAGGATGAGCCCTTCCCTGGGATGCTGTTTGTACTGTTTCATTAGGCCCATCATCTCTGTAGTACTAAGGGACCATAATTTCCTTGTTTGCTTGGCATCCTGTCCCAGGGGCCCCTTTGCTGAATTAATTACAACAGGCCAAGGTTGGTACCCAGCCTTGGGCTCGGGCAACTCGACATTGGAGTCGCCTGAGTCCACTTCCCAGCCTGAGCCCAAGGAGGAACTGCCCTCTTCTTCCCCTTGCCTCGGTAAGGGGTCCCAGCTTTCTCCTCAGACAATGGCCCTTACCCGACACACACTTGCCAATCTCTGCCCATTCCTCCTGCATCAGGTATTAGCCATTCACACAGCTAAAGTTGCACACTATCCTCCCACTCGGCAGCCCGTAGGGTCGCTGCCTCCACCACCTCGTGGGCTACTATCTGTGCATCTCGAGCCGCAGCCAGATCCTGCTGTAACCACGCCCAGTTAGCCTGTTCTGCCTGCTCCTCATCGTCCAGGGTCCGGACTGCCATCAGTAAGAGCCATCCCAACTCTCCCGCAGCTTTCTGCTCCGCTCTCCCTCTGCTTTTCAGCCCAAATTCAGACATAGCTTTCAGCAATCCCTGCGGTGTGACCTTCTCTTGTAACTTAGGCCAAGTGGACAGTGCTGCCCACCGATCCACCAGTGCTGCCACAGGAGACCACAACCCGGTATTGGGCCACTTTGGGATGCGGCGGCTGTCTGCTCCCTTGTCACTTTTCCCAAAAAGAGGCATTGTCTTGTCTGCACTTCTCATTTCACCGAGATCCTATTCGTGATGCCAGTTGTGCTCTACCGAGATGGAGGGTTCATGGTTTTGGATCTCAGTGGTGAGATAAAATGCAGAAGGACAAGGCACTGCTACTAAAAAGCTGTTTATTTCAGTTAAAAGCATGCATTTGAGTCAGGCGCTTACCACAGTCAGGGAGGGGAAGCCCATCCGTACTCTCCTGGCAAGCAGCTGCCCAGGAGTGGACCTGACACTAACACCCCGCCCTAGGTCCTAGTGCATGAGCTTTTCCAATTTCCTTATGTTATCCCTGCCATGATATAGTTCACTTTGATCCCCTTATTGGTCAGCTTTTGATTCGTTCCAGGATGGCCATTGACCCTTGCCTTTTCTTATACTATTGGTGCATGTTTGGCATCGAATCAAACTACAAGTGGTGGTTAGTTGTAAGCTACTTTCAAACTGCTTTAAACCAGTCTTGTGGTTAGCTTGCTTCTGTTTTATCTTAAGTTCATATCTGAGTCATTGAGCCCAGTCTTGCTGCTAGCCTGCATTCTCATTACAATTGTCTTGCGCGCCTTCACAGAGTCAAAATTCACTGACATGGAGAGTTTTGTCTGCACAGGCAGGTGCCATTGCATTATGGTCCAACCCAGGGTACAACGGAAGATTTGGTCCTTTTTGTGTCTTCTTTGTACTTAGATATGTCAGTCTAGCAGCAAAACAAGATGTCACTAACTTAATGGTAGTTGCCTCTCTGATAAAACATGTTCAGTGTTAGGTTCATAGAATTTAAGGTCAGATGGGACCATAATGATCATCTAGTCTGAACTCCTGTACAATGCAGACCACAGAGCGTCACGCACCCACTCGTGTAATAGACTCTGAATGAGTTACTGAAGTCCTCAACTCATGGTTTAAAGACCTCAAATACAGAGAATTCACCATTTACTCTAGTTTTAAACCTGAAAGTAACCCATGTCCCATGATCCAAAGGAAATTGAAAAACCTGATAAGTTTCTGCCAATCTGACCATGGGAAAAATTCCTTCACTATCCAAAATATAGCAATCAGTTAGATCCTGAGCATGTGGGCAAGACCCACCAGCCAGATGCCTGGGAAAGAATTTTCTGTAGTAACTCAGAGCCCTTCCCATCTAGTGTCCCATCACCAGCCACTGGAGATATTTGCTGCTAGCAGTCACAGACTGGCTACATGCCATTGTTGGCAGTCTCATCATACCATCCCCTCCAGAAATTTATCAAGTTCAGTCTTGAAGCCAGTTAGGTTTTTTGCCCCCACAGCTCCCCTTGAAAGGCTGTTCAAGAACTTAATTCTTCTGATAGTTAGAAACCTTTGCCTTATTTCAAGCCTAAACCTATATTAATTTGTTCTTCTGTCCACATTGGCACTTAAATTAAATAACTCCTCTTCCTCCCTCCCTGGTATTTATCCCTCTGATGTAGTTATAGAGAGCAATCATATCTCCCCTCAGCCTTCTTTTGGTTAGGCTAAACAAGACAAGCTCTTTGAGTCTCCTCTCATAAGGTGGGTTTTCCATTTCTCAGATCATCCTAGTAGTCCTCCTTTGCACCTGTTTCAGTGTCAATTAATATTTCTTAGACATGGGAGAAAAGAATTGCACACAGTATTCCAGATGAGATTTCACCAGTGCCCTGTATAATGGCAAGAACACTTTCCTGTCTCTACTGAAAATACCTTGCCTGAAGCATCCAAGCACTCTATTAGCCTTTTTCATATTGGCAGCTCATAGTCATCCTGTGATCAACCAATACACCCAGGTCTTTCTCCTCCTCTGTCACTTCCAACTGATGCATCCCCACCTTATAGCAAAAATTTTTGTTAGTCCCTAAATGCCTGACCTTGCACTTTGCACTATCAAATTTCTATTACTTTGGTTTACTAAGAAATCCAATTCTTCTTCTATGATATTCCAGTCCTCTTCTGTATTGGCAATACCTCCTGACTTTGTGTAATCCACAAATTTTATTAGCACACTCTAATTTATTGTGCCATGGTCAGTAATCAAAATGTTCAATAAGATTGTTCCCAAGACAGATCCAAAATTACTCCACTAGTAATCTCCCTCCAGCCTGACAGCTCACCTTTCAGTCTGACCCACTGTAGTCTCCACTATAATCAGTTCCTTATCCACTTTTCAATTCTCATATTCAATTCTTAATCCCCATCTTCTCCAATTTAACAAATAATTTCCCATGTGGAACTGTATTAGATGCCTTACTGAAGTCAAGGTAGATTAGATCTGCATTTCCTTTGTCTAAAATCAATTATCTTCTCAAAGAAGAAGATCAGGCTGGTCTGGCAGAATCTATGTTTTGTAAAACCATGTTGTATTTAATCCCAATTATCATTAACCTCTATGTCCTTAAACTATTTTTTCTTTCAAAATTTGTCCCAAGATGTTGCATACAATCAAACTAACAGGCCTGTAGTTTCCTGGATCACCTTTTTCCATTTTTTAAAAATAGAAAATATATAAACAATTCTCCAGTCATAGGGTATGACCCCTGAGTTTACAGATTCATTAAAAATCCTTGCTATTGGGCTTGCAATCTCATGTGCCAGTTCCTTACGGATTCTCTCTAAAAATGTCCCTTTTGCCAAAGTGATGGTAAGGAGCCTTTTGTAAATGTGAATGAAGCCCAGAGTGAGAGCTATAATAATGCTATTTAGTTACAAATGTAAACAGTATGCTGTTTAGGGTGAACCATTGCATTAATGAAGTGGTAAGCCATGTATACATATTCAACAGCAGTATGGGAAGTGTAGCCAGGGGCAATGGTCTGAGATATGTAGTGAAGATGATATATATTTAAAGTTATAAACAAATAATAAAAGTGGCGCCTGATTTTAATCTGAGTTAAACTGGTGTATATTCACAGTTACTCCCTCTTTAAGTAAGTGGAGTTCCTCTAGACTTATATCAGCATAACTGAGATCAGAATTGGGTCCCGTGTTGAAAAAGGGTTAGGTTTTCCTGGATCTGGGCTGGAAAAACCTACGTATCCTCCACAGCTAAGTCTATAGAAATCTGGCATTTTGCTTGAAACATCCCCAAAACTTTATCTTGTTTGCCACCAGGCACACGGATACTACCATAAGGGACTCATACAAAAACCTGAATAGAACTCACTGTATGGATTTTTCCTCCTGTATGGGAAGATAGGTATGTCTGCTTTTTGCTTCAGTAGATTTGGTATTATGATCTCTCCTTGATTTTGACTTAATGTTCAGGTTAAATGCCTTTGATGTTTGTTCTCTCTTGTTTTTATAATTTAAATGAAGAATGCTGAGAGCATGACCTTTTGGAGCCTAGTCGGCCATTATATTTATTTAGTTTAGTGTTTTTAATGTAGCAATATCTATGCCATTAATATTTACCTAAAAGCTCAGGGGCATACTTATATATGATATAATCAACAGACTTTCTATATAATATGGCTATTCAAAGTACTGACTCATTTTCCATAGTAGTCAAGATTTGTCTGGATAACAAACACCTTCAGCAACTTGATGACCTTTAAAACAGTGGAAATAATTGTTATAGCATAAAACAAAATTATATTTTATTATTTTATTTGCAAACGTCTAACTTAGGAAATGTAAGTGAGAAGACGGCCGAAAATTTGCAGGAGAGAGTTCCAGGGAATTTTAAGATCTATGGTAGTTAGAAGCTTTGAAAAAGCTAAAAATTAATTTCAGAAAATGGTTTTTAGCTTTGAGATCAACTTCATAACACAGGGATTCCTCCTCAGCAAAGAATTATGGGCATTATAATATAATGCTTCCTAATCACAATATTAATTTGCATCTCATGCTATTAAAAAGGAAACAAAAACTAGCACAAATCTCAGACTTTGGGTTCCTTGTTCATAGAAGTTTCCTTGAGATTCTCTCCGGCCTCTTTCTCTCTCTCTCTCTCTCTCTCTTTCTTAACTAGTACCTTTTTGTTGAAAACTCCCCCCAACACACTGGGCCACATTTTTCCTTCAGATCTTTCCTCTCCATTTCCCATCCGTCATTTCTTTCTCTCTTTCTTTCACTTCTCTTGATTTTTGCTCCAATTCAAGTCCCCTTAAATGACTCCTCGTTATTACACGCTGGCACAATTCCTGATCTTTGCAGCCTCTTGAGCTACTCTGCTATCCACCTTCCCTTTATGTACTCAGAAATTGATCTTTCAGCAGCAGCAGCACAGATTACCCACCAAGAGTTCAGGAGGCAGGACTGCCTTTTTTAAAGAAAAGCTTGTGGAATTCAAACCTCAAAAGGGAGATCATTCCACTGGATCAATTTTGACTGAGGATACTGGAGTGAAGAGAGTTTGACATTTTCTAAAATGAGTGCTCCTTCCAATAATATAGGTAGTCAACATTTAAATAAGCCAGCCCACATGGAGCATATTTCATTTTAACGAGTCCAGTGGTGTCAAATATATGTCTTGTCCTTTCTAGAAAAACTAAATGATGCCAGCAGAAGTGAAGAATTTTATTATATGTAAATAAAATGCTGTAAAATCTAGAAAAAGACTTGTATTCAGAATCTAGTATAAACAAAGAACTATACAGCTGCTGTAATAGAAAGATTCTTTAAATGTCTAATCAGCCTATAAACTATTAAGTAATGAGCTATTAAGCCGATAAACCTTTAGGCCCTCATTGATTTATTCCACAGCTGATGTGTTTCATACAATCAGAGCAGGCAAATTAAATTGATTTAGATGTAGTATTTTATTATTGATTTAGATGTATTGCAGAGATTACCAGTAGCTGTAAAAATGCAGCTGGAAGACCATATCACTAATATGCAACGTGGAATAACAGACTTCTGTTGAGATAATGCACCTTTGTCATGGCACCAATAAACTGGGTAAAAACAATCTATGTTAAATCTTTCTACTGAAGGTGAAGATTCTACTTTGCTCAATGTTCATTGATTGGATCAGTGTTCCCCAACCTGGCGGTGGGCTACTGGGGGAATTTCAGACTACTTCATGGGGGTCATGATGAGGCAGAGGAGGGGGGATCAGTGTAGGGAGGAAAAGCTGCAGGGCAGAACAATTAGTGAAAAATAAGCTGCCATGTCTGGAGCTGAAGAGGTAGGAGGCGCCTTCAAAGCTGCCTGTCTTCCTTGCTGGCTCCTGCTCAGATCGCTAATGTAACAGGTTGTGGGAGCAGCCCACTTACATAAGAGTGCAGCGGAGCAGACTCAGGCAGTGGTCCGCCAGCCCACATTGCCCTGTTTTGCTGCTGCACTCTGCTCAGCCTTGGCTGGCACCAGTGGATGTCCAACAGCAGCCGTTAGCCTTCTAGTGATCAAAAGAATAGTCCATAGGAGCAAGAGGAATGGCAGAGAGGAGGCCAGGAAAAAAAAGTAAAGGAATAGCAATTTTTTTAAAAACGGGGGGAATAAGAAAAAAAAACGACACAAAAAAGATGGAAGTTGACCAAAATGCAAAAAAGAAGAGATGGAAAAAGAGAAGCAAGAGGAAATGAACTGGAAAAAAGAGATGACAGGTGTTTCAGGATGTGTCACAAGGAAATTGGGGTGCCCCCATCTGCCAATTCTGGGTAGGGAATCAAGCAAAAGGATGGGAGCCACCAGGTGAGATAACGGAGATTGCCTTGTTGTTCTCTTAAAGCTAAAGTGAACATGCAGTTCCCGATAGACTTTTAGGCTGGCAATAGTAAAAGTAGCAGCCCTGAAATGTAGTGATTCTCAGCCCAGTGGTGTGATGCTGATAAGCTATATGGTTATGTGAGAGACTGAGGCTGGGTCTACACTGATGGCGGCAAATTCGCCGTCGTCAGATCGATTGCTCTGGATCAACTGAGTGGTCTGTGTAGACCCGCTTAGTCAATCCAGCAATTGATGTAGGAAAAGCACCCTGTTCCCTTCGGTGCAGTGCAGTGTGGATGGCGTGCGGAGCAGATGCAATGAAGTCGACAGGAGATACGCAAGTGATTTATGTCACTTGCATATCTCCCGTCAGCTGCTGTCGAATCTGGAAGGTAAGTGTAGACTGGGCCTGAGGCTTGAGAAAGACTTTGAGGTGCCTTTTTCACAGGCCAGGGGAACTTGCTGGGTCATTCACCTTGAGGGGGAAATAAGTGGTGTCTCTCCCTAGTCATCTCTACCAGACATTTGGAGTACAGTAGCATTAAGGAAGTTTTTTTATGAAGTCTTGTATTCTGTCCACGTGGAGAATGGGATGATATTCAGCTGTTAGAACAGAGGAAGATGGAAGTCTGGATGAGGTGAAAAGAGAGCAGGGAGTACTGAGGCATGTATTTTGCACATACTTAGAAGTCTAGGAATTCACACATCATTTAAAAGAAGAAAAAAATAAATAAAACAAGCCCAATCAAGCTGTTAATGTTGTGATCTTTGGTATGTCTTTACAGTTTTGTAAATCAGTTTTCACCATTTAATTAAATTACACAACTCTAAATGGAAAGATCCAAGCAACCAACTTAAAAGATCTACTTGATGGTGTTGACAGTATTCTCATTATAGCCTAGAAATCAGAAAATATCCAAAGTTGAATCTACTTGCCTTTCCAGCCTGGGGAAGATCTATGCTAGGTTACTGCTTGCAAGCAGTGCAGTGTTCAGACATACTTGATAATGTTCAGGAAAAATGCATGATTTGGATACAAAAATAAGTTCTTTGAGTTGCAATTTGCAAGCATAACAGTTGGTGGCAGCTTTGAAACAATTTTTGCCTTCAAATGTAACTTTGCTGTCTGCAAATCTGTAGACAATTACATTAAAGTATTAAATCACTACTATATATTGATTTAAATGAATGTAATGATACAGAAATGATCTGTTTTCTTTTATGTTCTTCAGACACATCTGTTAAACAGAATTTTATGATCCACATTTATAAAACAGTCAAAGGTACTCAAGAAGAGAAATGAGGAAACTAGTGCTGGAGAGAAATTTCCAGAAAAGACAATAGTGGCTGTGACGACCAGGTGAGACGTTATGAGCTGCTTGTGTGCTCACCATGGTCTTCTAAGCAATAGAAGAGGCAGGCTTGCAGCAGAGTGGCACATTTCTGAATGTAGCCTGCCACAGTTTAGTTCATGTTTAAAGAGCTCTTTCACTGAAGTGTACAAGTGCAAGATGTCTGATAGGGTTATAGATTTTTAAAACATCAAGCCAATAGATACATAGATTGTTCCAAGGCTCATGTGATAAAGAATAGCAGTGAGATACAGTGACTGCCATTGCAGTCACCCTGAGGTACTTGGATGGAGCAAACCTTCTGCTTCCCAGGGTGCAGGGGCTATGATTGTGACAAGCTTTGTCATAGAGCATACAAAGCAGGGGGGAGGCTCCTTCCAACCACTCCTTACCACACACCCTCACTATCCTTCCCTGAGTTCTCCTTGAGATGACAGATGCCACTCTACCCTTCCTTAGTGCTGCATAATAAAAGACCATGCATAGCCCCGAATCTTCCTAGTGGCAGGGATAATGTATCCTGCACAAAACGCTGTCAGGTTTCTATGGCTTTGATATTGTCGGAGACTGACAGACACCCAGTGTACCTTCAGTCATCTATATTCATCACAGGTTTCAAGAACATCGGAGAACATGGACAAGGTATTAGAATTCTTCAAAGACTTTTGCCTGTTCTGAGTCACTTGTGAAAAGGTCTAATGAAAAATTTGTTAATTTTGCCTCCAGAAGAATCCCTTTTAGGCTATGATTTTAAATTGCAAGGCACATAATCAAAATTTTGAACATGCTATCTGGTGTTATTTTGAGCATAACCCTGGTGACTCCTGCGCAAAGGAATATTGCCAGATTATGTATTAGTGTACGGGATTAGGCTGTAATTTTCTTAGTGCAATGTGGATTGTTTTCAAGTTTTGGGCAACTGTAGAGTGTTCTATATGAAGTTATATATTATTTTATTTAATTTAGGTTGGAGTATTAGTTTCATGGTTCCAGAAGGTATGTGCATATTTTCACTCAGTCCTTTGATTCCCACTTCGGGATAACATCTGCTTCTTATTTGCTCAAAGTCAAGCCTCACTTTTTTAGTTTTATATAACTGTGCCCCAGTTTATTCATCTGTAAAACTGCCATATTAGCAATATAAACTCTCCTCAGGAATAACAACTTCCATTGTTTTGCTTGCGTGACTGGGAAATTGCTCCTCACTGAAGCTCACATAGCAACTTGAAGCTTCACTTTTTGACACTTTCTCATCTTTATTAACCAATGGTTTTATTCCCTGAAAACATAATGCAATAGCAAGCAAAGACAGAAGCACAACAGCCTTTCTAACTTCCGTGCTGAGTCGACTATCAGTTACCCAATTTGATTTGCTATATTTACAGTAACTATGTTTGAACACAATGATGCCTCAGTCCTGATGGAGGCCTTTGGGCACTACTCTAATATAAATAATTATACCAAAAATAGTCTCTGTAACGTTCAAGTTTTCTAATCATGAAATTCTTGAAAGTCTCTTGAAGTTCTGAACAAGGGACAGTCGCAGATGTCTCCTGGTGATCTTTCCAGTTTAGCTAAACTACCTACCAGGCATTGTGTTCAGTTTCTCGTTCCTGTGTGTTAAAAGCAAAAGAGTCCATGTCTTTCTGTGGATGAGGTGTATAAACACGGCACCAATGACGAAGGGGTTTAAAAAGCTGCTCTGGGCAAGGTTGGCCCCACCCCTCTAACCCTGTCAATCATTATCTGGGTGGAATAAGACCTTAAAAGCAAGAAGTTCCAAATAATCACTGAGCAGCTGTGGGAAAGAGCAGCCAGTGGCTCTATGGCTCCCAAGACAGAATCATAGAAGATTAGGATTAGAAGGGATCTCAGGAGGTCATCTGGTCGAACCCCCTGCTCAAAGCAGGACCAACCCTAACTAAATCATTCCAGCCAGGGCTTTGTCAAGCCAGGCCTTAAAGACCTCTAAGGAAGGAGATTCCACCACCTCCCTAGGTAACCTATTTCAGAGCTTCAGCATTCTCCTAGTGAAAAAGTCGTTCCTAATATCCAACCTAGACCTCCCCCACTGAAACTTCAGACCATTGCTCCTTGCTCTGTCATCTACCACCACTGAGAACAGCCTAGTTCCATCCTCCCTGGAACCCCCTTCAGGTAGTTGAAGGCTATTAAATCCCCACTTACTTTTCTCTTCTGCAGACTAAACAAACCTAGCTTCCTCGGCCTCTCTTCATAAATCATGTGTGCCAGCCCCCTGGTCATTTTCATTGCCCTCCGCTGGATTCTCTGTAATTTGTCCACACCTCCTGGAAGCCTTCAGGGGAACAGCCATCAGGAAGGCCAGTAACTGATCTCCCCTGCACCTACAAAGAGACAACAGACTCCAATATATTGTCCAGATGGACTAGATTTAGCAAGCCTCAAGGTGAGGTGTTAGGTGGTTGATGCCACTACCCTCTAACCATTTTGGGTTTAGGGAATCTGGGACTATACTAAAGGGACTAGGGGAGTGGGAGGAGTGCCATCCCCTTCAAATATAGCTGAACTATTTGATTCAATTTTGTATCACAGAGGCTCATGCTTAGGCAAATGGGTGCGCCTTATGGGTTTCTCAGTGTCCAGACAGTAAGAGGTGCCCATCAGCAGCTTGAGAAGGGTGACACTACAGAGAACACTAAATTTCTAATGGAGACTTGTCGAGTTTCATCTCTTCTTTCTGGGCTGAGTTGCAAATGTCTCCTGTTCCTTCCGAATGTACTGTGTTAGTCTTGACAGTACAGGACATCGGAGGCTGATATTCCGCTTACACAGTGGCCAGTTTTGCAACTGTTAATGGTCTTTATGTTGAGTAGTCTTGGTTTCATGACAAAACCCTCAACTGACTGTAGTTGTTAGAATGTTTTTCACAGCCCCTGACTACCAATCAGATGCATTGGTTTGCACATGTAGTGACATGGCCTTGCATAAGGATATTTTGCAGTATTTCTGAAGGTATGAGTATCCTGTTTGCCTATAGTAACTTTCCACTTGATATTGTAGGACTATTTCTATCCAGGAAAAGGTTTGGAAAATACCAATATAATTAAGCCACTTACTTTTCATGAATTATAAAGACATCTGGCATTCCAGATTTTTAGTATTATTTCTGATTTGCTGTAAGTGTGAACTGAATGTTGGTTTTAAGGTTACTGGTTTACATGAGCTTCAGTTTCCTCAGTCCTTTGCAATTTTCTTGCATCAGTAACTTTCAAAAGGTGTCTTGACAGTGCATTAGCACCTACCAAGCTCCTTGACAGGCTCCCATGTCTTTCAAAATGTTTGACTTTTTGCATGCTCATTCTGCATTAAAGCTGTCCTCCTGTCTGAACGTTTACTTGATACCAAGACTCAAATGTCCAGAAATGGACTGTAGACACCTTCAGATTACCATTGTGACATGGCAGCGTTCCTCCAATCCAGTAATTGGCACCTATACTTACAGCAACTGGTTTGCTGGCATTGCATTGTTCCATTGGATGCCTGTTCCCATTTTGTGGTCCAGTGCCACACACTCATCAGGCAAAGGGTGTAGTACTTCTGACAGATTAAGCATATATCTGTGTAGATAGTGAATTGCCTCATGATACAAGGTACTTTTCACTTCTGGGATGGGTACAAGAGAACGAATTTCCTGCATGACTTTTACCTTTTCTGGATTCAGGCTTATGAATTGTTCTTTATATAGTGCCTCAGAAAACCTAATTAATTTCTGGCACAGCAAGCACCTTACTCTTTATTCAGCTTGATTGTTTCCACCATACTAGGCAAATTTATTTTGACCATGTTCCCATTCCATATAGTCCCATCATTCACACCAGGGACTACCCACCCCCACACATCTTGTGTCAGACAGGTGCTCCAGCAGTGCTATGGGATGTCTATATGAATAAAATCATCAAGAAACACTTGCAGCAGCTAAAAGGGAAAATACTTGGTGTGCATGCTGGTACTTATTTTGGAAGGAAGTCATCCAGTATAGCTACGGTGTCTTCCTTTGTCTGGACCACTGTCTTTTATTGTTTTGGTTCAACACATATATGTAGTGGTCCATTTTTCTTAGACACTGTACCGGATGTGAAAGTCACTCAGAGGGCTCTGAAGTTTCTTTTATAACCTCACTTAACGATCTGGTTAAATTCTTTTTTTATGTTACAGAACATTGTAATTGAAATTCCCCTTTTTTGAGGGGCATTTATAGGGATGGTAGCATTTTAAATCTCAGAACTACACAAGGATTTGGCAGTAGTGCTGAACCACATAATTGCTAAGGGATGATTCCAGGTCAAGTAAGAAAATGTTTGCATAGGTTGTATGCGGGGAGACACTCAGAGAATCATAGAAAAGTAGGGCTGGAAGGGACCTGGAGAGGTCTTCTAGTCTAGTCTCTTGTGCTGAGGCAGATTAATCTAGACCATCCCTGACAGGTTTTGGCCAACCTGTTCTTAAAAGCCTCCAAAGATGGGGATCCATAGTCTCCCTTAGAAGCCTATTCCAGAATTTAACTATCCTTACAGTTAGGAAGCTTTTCCTAATATCTAACCTAAATCTCCCTTGCTGCAGATCTTGTCCTACATTCAGTGCTCACGGGGAAACTTGATTATTGTTCATTTTATAACAGCCCATAACGTGTGAAGACAGTTATCAAATCCTGCCTCAATCTTCTTTTCTCAAGACTAGACATGCCAAGTTTTTTTTAACCTTTCCTCATAAGTCAGCTTTTCTAAACCTTTTTAGCATTTTTGTTGCTGTTCTCTGGGCTGGAGCATATGCAGGACATGTGAACTATGTCTTACAGATAAGGCAAAGTTACCTGCTCACAGTCCTTCATTCACTTTAATGGTGATCAAGACACTTCAAGCAGTAACTTACATTTTCTAATATTTGGGAGTAGTGATTCAGGGAGGCTTCAGAAAGAAGTGAAGGAAGCTAGTTGGGTTGCTAAGAGTTTTTATACCAGAGCTACATAGTTAAGATTAAATTAGCTTCCCTGGTAAAACTAATTTTCAATACATCCATCTCTGATTTATCCAAAAAGAAACTAACCTTTCAGAGCTTTCTTATGCCACCTATCATCCAAGGTAAATTTGGTAAAACTCAGAAGAGGAATTTTAAAAGTTTTCAATATTTACCTGAAATTCACTTTCTATTTTTTTAAGGTCTAGGGGGCTCATACTATTTCAGAATGCCTTGGCCTTATTTGTTTTGTTGTGTTGGCCTTGTTGAGGAGAGTTGCCTTTTAATGCAGGGTGTGTATGGTTTTCTGGTGGTGGTAGGTGGGGGGGTCTGGAGAAGTCACAAAGATCTATTAATAAAAACAGCTTTTAATACCCTGAGCTTATATAAGTAAGGGACGGTTTAACTGGATGCGTTATTAATAATACCTAGCTCTTACATAGCACCTTTCAGCCATAGATTTCAAAGGGCTTTACAAAAGAGGTTTACAGATTGGGAAACTGAGGCACTGTGAGGAGATGTGACTTGCCCAAATGTCAATCAGCAAACCAGTGGCAGAGCCACAAATCGGGCACAGAACTTCTGAAGCCCAGTTCAGTGCCCTGTCCACTAGGCCACACTGCCTCCATTAAAACAGAGTTATAAATGTGTTAATTATTTAAACATATTTTCTGTTTAAGGAATCAAATTTAAATAATCTACTCATTTGCTATATTGATCTGTGTGTATATTTGCAAATTTTATGGGGAAATATTAGGTTTGGGTGGACAGTGTAAATTGCAATGGATGATATGGTAGTGGTTGGCTTTCTCATTTGTTCATTTTCAGGCATTGTAATGTTTTTGTTCGTTTGTATTTTTTTTAGGTTTAATTTTTTTTAAAGAGAGTACAATTTTACCTTTCATTAACTGAACTCCAATGAAACATGTTTCAGCCATTTAAAGTGTTTTCTTTGCTAATTCTTATCAAGTAATTAAGGGTAATCAGGTGCAAGGGATGTTTAGCAAAATAGAAATAGGGAAATGTTGACTGAAAGAAAAGATGGAAGCAGCTTACTACATATATTGCATAAAATCGTTTGCAGCCTAAATTAAGGTCAGTGACAGCAATCGTAACAATGGGAGGCAAAACATTTATTCAGAAAGAGGAGGCTGATGTAGGTGTTTTAAAACTGTTGACCTTATCAGATAAAGAAGTTTATAGAATGCTAAAATGCGTAAATTAAACCTAAAAGAAAAATAATTGAAATGTCATATCTGTGCAACTTGTTAATGAAAAATATTCATTATACATTATGACTTTCTGTGCCAGTATTGCAAGTGTCACCAGTCCCAGGGAGTGCACAAGAAAGATAGAAATAGCCCTTTTGGGGAACTTAGTATACAGTGGACAATTGAAAAGTAGCTTATCCTATAATGAAGGGTTCTCGCATTCTGTGAACTCCTTCAGGGAACATTGGAACTCTTTTGTTGCAGTACTATCCAGTGTTTTGTGGCAGATAGTCAATCAGAGGATTATCGATTAGATCTCAGCAAACCTTATTGCTAGTAAGACTGAATAATAAAGGGATAACAAACAAGCTAGAATTAAATAAAATAGTTTAAATTAAACTTTCTAAAGGTTTTTAGAAGAATATGTTACAGATGCAAGTCTGACAGTATAGCAAACTGACTAATGAGATGATATATTTTTGTGTATTATGGGAGGCAGTATTAGTTCATTGTTCAAGTTAACAGAATGAGCCAATTACGATGCCTTAGTAAAATAATGGAATGCAAATATTTAATCACTGTAGTGTGTCCCCTATTTACAAAAATGAGAAAGGTTTGTTTGGGAACATAAAAGTGAATGTATGACTTTTCAAATGAACAGATATTCAAACTTACCTAAACGTAGGCTCAGCTATTGTGTTCATCCCATAAACTCTGAACTACATAAATATTCCCTACACAGGCAAGTAATGTTACTGAAGCTGGGGGCTACTCACATGAGTAAGGATTTGCAAAATTAGTTGTGCTGGCAAATATCCTGTTACCTGATTTCCATGACAAAATTGCAATTTGCACGCTAGATTCCCCTTTTTAAAAATGGACACAAAATTTTACAGGCAGCTATTGAAAATTCAGGTAAAAATGTTAGCGAAAAAAATTAACATCTGCAATGTCTAAATATGCAGTTTTGTGCAGCTTTTGTATTCCAAGTGTCTCTGTAGGGTAGGTAATTACTCCAAAATGGGATCAATTATTTTCATCAATAAATACCTGCCAAAAATTCTAAGAGGTGAAATTTCATTGTCTATTAGCTTCCAATTAATTTGCAAACAGTATTGAGCAGTACCCAGAGACTCCAGTCAAGATTGGCATACTCTTGTGCTGTGCAAACACTAAACAAGGCCCTAAAGAACTTACACTCTAAATAGGTACAGAACACATTGGGGTTGGGAATGGGGGTACGCGACAATAATAATAAAGTGATGATCTGAACATACATTCAAGTTACTGTTATCTGATCATGATGAATTATCCTTAAGGGCTAGCTGTTCAGAAGAGCTCAGATCCCATTTAGGCATCTAAATAACTGGCCAAATTTTCAGAGGAGCTCATGTTGGATGCTGAGATATTTTTGAAAGTTTGACCATAAGTGTCACTGTGGGAGCTGCAAGGTACAGAGGACTCCTGAAAATCTTGCTCTTATTAAGGTGCCTAATGGGAGATAAGGTCTTTGGAAGATGACCTAAATGTGTCATCCTGTATTAGCAGTGGAACAGTGAGAGGCAGTGGAACATTCAGTCACAACATCTGTACACCTATGTGATACTGGGCATATCGTGTTCCAGATGAGGGAATTTGCTTACGTTGTCAGAGACAAGGTAGGTGAGGTAATATCTTTTACTGGGCCAAATGCTCTGGGGGGGAAGGGATGTGCTTTTGAGTTACCCAGAGCTCTTCTTTTAGTCTGGGGAAGGAAGCACAGTATCTGACTTAATACAAGTTGGGACAGATTGTTAGGCAGAAGGGGTAACATATGTTGGAGGTGGTCACTTGAAGTGGGTGATAGGGGATGAGACTGTTATGCATAAAGGGTTTGAAGTGGGCAATTAAGGATAGGAGGCAATGTGGTATGTTACAAATTTTTGTAATGAGCCATAAAACCACTATTCACATTAAGGTGACAAACCTAAGGAACTGTCCCAGATTGAGGTGTCAGTACAGAAGGCTTTGGAACAAAGTGATAAATTAAACAGTAATAAGTCACCAGGACCATATGGTATTCACCCAACAGTTCCGAAGGAACTCAGATATGAAACTACAGAACTACTAAGTGTAATATAACTCAGCTTCTGTACCAGATGACTGGAGGATAGCTAATGTAACACCAATCTTTTAAAAAGGCTTCAGACACAATACCGACCATTACAGGCTAGTAAGCCCAACTTCAGTACCAGGAAAATTTATTGAAACTGTAGCAAAGAAGAGAATTTTCAGACACATATATGAACACAATTTATTACAGAAGAGCCAACGTGGCTTTGTAAAGAGAAAATATGCCTCACCAATCCATTAGAATTCTTTGAGGGGGTGAACAAACATGTAGACAAGACTGATCCAGTGGATGTAGTGCACTTGGACTTTCAGAAAGCCTTGGACAAGATTCCTCGCTAAAGGCTCTTAAACAAAATAAGATGTCATGAGATAAGGAGGAAGGTCCTCTCCTGGATCAGAAACTGGTTAAAAGATAGGAAACAAAGGGTCGGAATAAAGTTTTCACAATGGAGAGATATAAATAGTGGTGTCTCCCCAGGGTCTGTGCTGGGACCAGTACTGTTCAACATATTCATAAATGATGTGAAAAAAGGGGTAAATAGTGAGAGGACAAAATTTACAGACAATCCAAAAGTATTCAAGATAATTAAGTCCAAAGCAGATTGCAAAGAATTACATAGGGATCTCACAAAACTAGGTGACTGGACAACAAAATGGCAGATGAAATTCAGTATTGATAATGCAAAGACATGCACACTGGAAAACATAATCCCAACTATACATACAAAACGATGAAGTCTAACTTAGCTGTTATCACTCAAGAAAGAAATCTTGGAGTCATCAACCTCTGTTCAGTGTTCAGTAGCAGTCAAAGAAGCTAACAGACTGTTAGGAAACATTAGGAAGGGGATACAGAATAACACAGGAAATATCATAATGCCACTACATAAATCCATGGTATGCCCACACCTTGAATACTGTGTCCCGTTCTGGTCAGCCCATCTCAAAAATATATATTAGAATTGGAAAAGGTACAAAAAAGGGCAACAAAAACTCTTAAGGGTTGGGAACAGCTGCCATATGAAGAGAGATTAAAATATTTGTACTTAGTTTGGAAAAGAGATGACTAAGGGGGAAATGCTAGAGGTCTACAAAATGATGAATGGTATGGAGAAAGCAAATAAGAAAGTGTTATTTACTCCTTTCTATGAAACTAGGGGTCATCCATGAAATTAATTGGAAGTAAGTTTAAGACAGACAAAAGGAAGTATTTTTTCACGCAACTCACAGTCAATTTGTGGAACTCATTGCCAGGGGATGTTGTGAAGGCCAAAATTATAACTGGGTTCAAAAAAGAATTAGATAAATTCAAGGAGGATAGGTCAATCAATGGTAGTTAGCCAGGACGATCAGGGATGCAACCCCATGCTCTGGATGTCCCTAGCCTCTGTTTGCCAGAACTGGGCGTGGATGACAGGTGATGGATCACTCGATGATCGCCTGTTCTGTTCATTCCCACTGAAGCAGCTGGCATTGTCCACTGTTGGAAGACAGGATACTGGGCTAGATGGACATTGGTCTCAGCTAGTATGGCTGTTCTTATGTCTGTGTTTTTTGGTGTATAGCAGAGTTATGAATTCAAGTTCCCAATCTCACCTTTTGAAAATGCTGTTTCCTTTGAGGACAGGTATTGAAAGATATGGAGCGATTGTTCTGTGAAAAGTGTTCACCCACAGTTGATATGGTGGTTTTGTCTTTTATCATTTTTCTGTATGAGTTCATTCAAGAGTATAGTAGTTGTCTGGTTTCACCCACATAATTATGATTGGGGCATTTGACACACTGAATAAGGTACACCACATGTTGTGTTAAGCATGTGTAGGACCCAAGAGTCTTGAAAGATAGGTTGTGTGGAGTATTGATCATCATAGCAATTCAGATATGTCTGCCAGTTTTGCATCTGTTGTTCTGGCAGTGTCTGGTGCCATTCTGAGTTGGTGTGTCCTAGTCTGTGGACAGAAGTGACCCGGGAGGGGAGGGGGCACACTTGAAACTACTGTCTTTTAGTAATGGTGATAGACAATATTGGCATGGAGATTGGTGACATATATCAGTATAAGGGTTCAAACAAATCTGTCAGATCTTATTAATCTTTTATGAACATTGCATCTCACCTCAGTATTAATAACAGACCTGAAAAGCCTGTAACATGCCAAAGGAGCATTTGGAAACTGCTGTTCTGGCAATATGCAACTTGCAAAAGGTGCCTCTGTCTGCAAAATACAAAAAGGCCGCCACTGTTCCCTAATCCATTAAAAATGCAGAAAGTCACCTGTTCATTAATGCAGAATAGATATCTATTAAACATTTCAATCTGTAAATATTAATAGAATACATGGCAGTCTTTTAACCAATAGGACAAGTAGTTCACATTACCTAAACAGCCTCAGCAGTTCATTGGAATTTACTTCTGAAGTGTCACACAGTTGATGTGTCACAAAGCAAAATGGAAGTGATAAAAGATAGTTGATTGAAGATATTTTTGTGGTACTTTGTTGGTAATAGTAGGGGGGTAAATGGGTAAGAGAAAAGGGTTTTCTGATGGAGGTCCCCAAGGAAGGACACATTCCTGATTAGGATCTAACAAGTTAATATGGCTGGGGTTGATCTTGGCTCACTAAATGGGAATGGCCTAAATAATGTCCAGTTAGGAAACAATAGGTCAGATTCCCATCTGCAATTCAGCCTGTTTGTCCCATTTTGGCAGAATAAAGGGGCCAGAAAGGAGATAGATGAATATTCTCCCAGTTGTGGGTAGTCTGATCTGGTGTATGCTATCACCACTGTGCAGGCCCCAGCCTAGGGGGAGGCAGTGTGTGTGTGCTACTGTACTACTATACTGTACTACTGTGCTACCATGCTACTGTACTCCAGCAACTCTTGACGAACATAATGACCTCTGAATGGGACATAGCCCTGAGATTGCTTTAAAGTATGCCCGGGCCAAAGCCCCAAAATCAGAGAGCCACGACTAGCTTCTCAGTAGCCATCTCTCTTAGCTGAGTTAGTAAATTCTGAGTGTAGCTATTTTCTGACCTGAAATGTTTAGATTTATTCAAAAAGAGAAGGAAAGAGAGCTTGTTTGCAAAAAACCCTCAGAACAGTGGAGGAACTTTCCAAACTTTACAGGGATTGGGGCAAAATTATAGCAGTTGTGGTGTTAATTCATAAAAATATATCCCAATTCTCTTATTGAGTTCCCTAGCTTCAGAGGACCATCAGTGAAACTCACTTTGGTGGTGTGGGAAGGTGGAGGGTGCCTGTCCTGTGATTTGGGCTCTACAGAATTTTCAGGGACGATGCCTGGCTGGAAAAGAGACTAGCTGCTATCTGTAGTATCCTTCGCTGTAATAGCGTTGCTTATCCCACCTTCAAGCAGGGGTTGGGATTGGCAGGCTTTAAGATTTTGGGATTGGCAGGCTTTAAGAATAGAACTCTTAAAGGAGCTGTGATACCAATGAGGATTGGCGTCAATTCCTCATTCACATGTCCCCTCCCCCAACCCCGTCCTAAAAGGTCTTTAAAAGGAAAACACTGTGAGATGAACCTCATAGTAATTCCTGTCCCTTTGTCTGCCTCACAGAGGAGGGTATGATTTGGCTCTTAGACTGTGTTTTGAAAGATAAAGATGGCTGGGACAGGTGCATTCTGCTACAGAACTGTATAATAGGAGCAGAGCTATCCATTCTGAATATACAATACTGCACATGTCCCAAATGAGCAACCTTCCCACTTTCAATATCTGGGCATTTTCTTTTATTGTTGGTGACTTTAGCCATATCCTCTCACCAAATACATATTCAGCAGCATCTTGCAAGTTGGAAGGCTCTATCCTGAAGGCCATTAAAAAGATATGAAAAATTCAAGCATGTGCATTTGGCAGAAATACAATGGAAACCACAGAGAATACATTTTTTCCTCTCCCAGGCATAATTCATATTCACATATTGATTGTGTTCTAATACAGAGCTCTTTAATAGAGAATGTGCTCTTCTGTTCTTAATTTAGTGCTCTGTATACAGCACTCCCATTAAAGCCAGTGCAAACAATATAATGTGAATAGAGTGGGCTCCTTTCCCCTTTTTGCTTTCTCTTATTCCATAGCAATGTAAATAGACTGTTAACCTCCTTTTCCACCCCCGTTTAGTCTTCACCCATTGGTGATGTAGAGAGGTTAGTTTCCAGACAACTACCTCTCTATCTGATCTGCCAGATAATATCAGAAAGGTCCTCAATTAACTATGGATTTTGCAGAGTTTTCACTCTTGTGAGAAGTCCCCACCCCTGCACAAAAAACAATCAGACACTGTCTTATTTATTTTCTTAAAAGCCATGAGGGACTGAATTCCGCTTTTACACCACTGTAAATCAAGAGTAACTTCACCCAAATCCATGGAGGTATATCTGTTTAAATTGTGTGAGATGAGATTCAAGTCATGTGCTGGTTTGGAATGAGAAGCATCTAATAGCCATAATTCAATCTGTCAGACTAATTTATATAGATGGTGTTTACTTGGCTGACCCAGCTACTGAAAAGCATGAAGATATCCTGGTTCTAAAATTCTTCAGTTAGTCCAGGTCTCTAAGATCATGTCAGATCCAGGCATCAGAATAGAGGTTAGAACTTGGGTAGGGGTTTTTGTAGGGAAGAAACAGTGGTTCAAGGGAGAACACCAGGTTTGTTTATGGGTAAACAATGACTCAAGGGAGTATGCCAGAGTGGTTTTCTTTATGCTGGACAATAGGAGCTGATCATTCCTGGCTATGGGCAGTGTTCCTTCCAGGGAGCTCACAATGCAATCAGGCAGATTCAGTGTTTTGCATATCAATAACTAGAATGGTCTGATAACTGCGGAGCTGGGTGTGTGCAGGTGTGGGTTCATTTACATCAGGAGCAGAGCTCTCCCATCATGCAGTGCGTCCCTGCTTTGCCAATCCCAGAGTTCAGTGTGGTTCCTGCTTTGGAGCTTGGTTCTCCATTCAGTATGCTAATTCTTGTTCCATCTTCAGTGTAGATGAGGCTTTGTTCTCCATTCCATGTGCTCGTTGAGATGCCTCCTTTTTTACATCTTTGATGTAGATGAGGCTAGGGGTGTTGCCTTAATCCTCTCACCCTTGTTTGGAGGGGTTTAGGTGTGTCTCCCACTGCCTTTTTATTGCTTTTGGTTTCTGGTTCAAGCAGAGGCTGGGGGGCAGGTTGGGGGATTCAGGTGAGCCAGAAAGAGTAGGGGTTTCCCCAGGAACACAGAGCTGCCAGGTAACAAAGGTCAGGATGTTGAAGTAGTTAATTCTGAAGTACAATGGTGTGGAGAAGACTATGAAGTCTGAAGTTTGAGAGTAAAATATCAGTAAAAATCTAATTGATTTGATACATTTCTCTTTATTAATCAACATTTATGCATTACATTCTTTCCTCAAAGCACATTTTAGATAATGAAATATCAGAAGCTAAGCCACAGGAAAGCCATTTCTTTTGAATTGCACTAATCTCTGTATATCCTCCCAATAGTCTCAATATTTTTCAGTTCTGTTGTCCATTTCTTTAATTGCTTCACTCACTCAGTTCCACTCAGTTTAATAAAATCTCACAATACTGCATATGATTAATACCACTCTGGTTTTTACTTCATCATCATTCCTTTAATTTACTGCTAGGCTTCTTTGATCCACTGACTGGATCCTTTCTTCTTTCCCAATTTACAATCTGACCTTTTTATAAGCACTTAACTCTGAAAGTGCTTGTGCTTGTTGCCTTGTTCTCTGCTTCTTTACCATTGCTTTCTGTACTGACTACTCATTGCCTCTCCCTTTCATGTCACGGTCTCTCTTGTAGCAATCATAACTTTGTCATATGTCTATTTTTAGATAACTATTGTAAGTAAATTAAGCACTGTACCCTACTGGCATAAGAATGGCAATGGGAGTCAAGACCTGACACTGTGGGTATCTATGGGCAAGCTGTTTAATCTCTCTGTGCCTCAGACTTTGTCATCTATTATATGGCGACATCAATATTTAACATGCCTATATCACAGAAACATTGTGAGAAATAGTTGATGAGTCAAATTTCCTGCTGCCAAAGCTAGCAGAATTATTCCAGCAGAGAATTTTGCCCTGTGTTGGTACAGCACTTCAAGGATGTGATTCACCGTCATTATTACTTAGTATTAATTGTTTTTCAGGAGTAATGTACAGATAGCAATGCAATAACAGGCTATAATTCTAACAAGGGACTTTAAACACAGAAAAAGCAGATTTTGCTTGGCTTGTCACTAGACCCTTCAAATTTAAACAGTTGTCCTCTCTGGCCCTGCTCACATTACACTTAGGAGGAAAACTGAATTCAAGACTATTCAGATTACTAACTTAACCTTTCAAACAATAATTTAAAGTGAAAAGCAGGCAGGGCTAAACTTTGCTGAAACCTACTGCCATCAGAAGAATGCAGATGGATTAGGCTAGAATGAAGGAATAGGCAGGTAAGTAAAAGACAGTTTCTCTGTTTAGAACATTATAGTAATGCATCAATGGAGATCCAGCTAGAAAGCAAAAACCTCATTAAATAGATTGGAATAGAGCGAGAAGGGATTTAAAGTGCAGAGTGACTGGCATCCTGCTACGCCAAGCTGCTCCTTTTGTGTGTACTCCGTGTTATATCTGATTATTTTAGTCGTCCCCCCTCCCCTGAAAAAAAGATTTAAAAAAAACCAAAATTTAACTCGTCAGTTCTGCAAGTCAGCACAGCTAAGAGAACGGGAGCTGAATTCTGCTGCTCCTTATTTATCATTAACAGAAGAGTTCACCAAACACCAGACAGTTACAGCTGTGCTTTTGTGCAAAACAGTCGAATACAATGAGTTATACAGATGTCACTAAGTTATAAATAAAAGATAACAGGCTTGCAGAGATGGAATTTAAAGCAGAATTTGGCCTGCAGAGCATTTATTATTGGTGCTAATGCACAGGAAGGAAAGAACCCACTTTGACTCTTTTGGCTTAGGTTGTCTTTGCAGGATTGCCAAGGCTACATATTTTGCAACATTGCTGTAAGCCTGTGACCAGAAAGAGAGATCAAAAGCAAAACCCTAAACTGCCCAATGCTAGTACAATTTGCCAGGTCTTGGAGTGGCTGACAAGACACTAAGTTGTGCCTGTGTTTTTGGAGCAGCAAGGTTGTTAACACGAAAGATGGAAGCTGCATTTTCTACTCCTGCTTTTTAGAATGGGAGCATTCTTGTGTTTCTGATTTTTAACAAATGGAATCAATCACATCATACATATATTGCTTAAATATTTTAAATATTTAAGAGACAGCAGAATGTGTGTGCACGTGCGCACGTGTATGGTGCATGCACAAACACACTCACGCATCCCCTTGTGTTTGTTTGTCACCTTCTATACTATGCTTCTATATACATCCCTTTCTATATTCTATACTCTGCAGAATTTATAAGCATACTCTCCACTCCATTATCCAAGGCATAAATGAAAATATTAAATAGTACTGGATGCAGGACCCCACTAAATATTCCCTCCTAATTTGTCAGCATATCATTGATAACTGCTCTTGCAATACAGTCTTTCAACCAGTTGTGCACTCCCCTTTTAGTAAATTCATCTAGACCACCTTTCCACAGTTGGCTTACGAGAACGTCATTCAGAACTGTGTCAAAAGCCTTATTAAAATCAAGGTATATCAAGTGCATTGCTTTCCCCCATCCACTAGCTCACTAATCCCTTCAAAGAAGGAAATTAAGTTGGTACTAATCCCAAATCTTGTTTAATGATGGACTGTGACTGCTTTATGTTAACACCTTTGCCCATATATTCCATCTAAATTAATACAGCACTGGCTGGTGGTATTACCAAATAATGTGTAAACAGGCTTCAATTTTATAGTGTCACATCAATACTATAATATTTTTTGTTGACCAGACCTTGCTATAAACTTTGGAGTTAAAGGAACTGATTGCTATTAGCTGATGTACTTTCTAAGCAGGATTGTACTGTATTCCTTCTGTATTACCCTTGCTTAGAATGATCAAGCCGCATACTTTTATAGATCTTTGAACACCAACAAAGAAATGTGTGAGTCAGCGTGTGTGTTCATGCACACACACTTTGCTGTCTCTTAAATATTTTAAACAATACTTGTATGATGCAATTGATTCTATTTTTTAAATAGAAATACAACAATGGTCCCATTCTAAAAATCCTCCCAACAAAGACATTTAAGAGAACTCAGATTTCACTGTACAATATTAAATTATACATACATATTTTGAGATAATTTTTTAGAACTGGGTGAGATCTTCACAAGGCATCATTTGACCTTAAAGGGAACTAGCTGCATAGCTATTACCACAAATTGTCCTGAAAAAGTACATGCTAAAGTAACAAACTTAGTTTGAATATGGAAAATTAATGAGCCATGGGAAGGTAAGTTTACATGCTACAATATTAAAAAAGTCCATATTGTCTGTTTTCTCTCTCACAATTAAATTACATGGTCTGCAATCTGTTAAATATTAGTATGATCTGATTTCATCAGTTACAATATTAACACTGTTCTTGACTTTCATTGTCTTCCAGTGGACAGTCTGACTGAATAATTATAATTAGAAATAAACTTGCCCCTTGATTGGTTGATATGATTATATGACTCATGTGACCCATCTATGCCTAGGGTAGACCACCTGAAAATACCAAAGTCAGGTCAGGCTGCAAAAGGAGGGCAGATTCTCCCAGCACTGGTGGGAGACTTCCCAACCAGCCACAAACAATGCTTCTGATTCCCCGCACTGGTTATCAAGCTAAAACAAAATATACACAGCCTCCTTTACTGCATTTGTCTCTGGCTCCCAATCAGCCACTACGAGAGAAGTTATTTAAAACTCTATGCCCTTTACCAAAAAGGTTCTCCTGACCCCAGATCAGATACATTACTAAATCAATATAAGATTGTGTCTTACCCAAAATACCATGCTGCCAGCCAATCCTTTAGTAACTGAAACTAAAGGTTTATTATAAAAGGAAAGAAACAAACTATAAGAGAGATGTTAAATGACTAAAGCAATCAGCTACATACAAATGATTTGGAAGTCGATATTTATCAAGTTTCCAGTAGAATTGTGAAGTTTGTAGGCTTGTACAGTCCCTCTGGTGTACATCCAGTATCTGGATGGGTCTCAGTCCTTTATTTCACAGCTTCAGTTGCAGATGAGTAGATCCAGAGGTAGATGTAGTTTGAGACTGAAGACTGAGTGAAGACACAAAATGGATGTGGTGCAACTGCCTTTTATGTCCCTTGGCCTTTGCCATGCTGCTTATGGAAATTTATAGGAATAAAATGGAGTCCAGGGTCACATGAGTAAATTTTGGTGACTCCTCAGGTGTAGCCTCAGCTTCTCTCCCCGGGCCCATTGTACCTCTGAGTTTCCTTAATGGGCCATTTAGCATCTTATTGCTGCTGCCCTCCTCTCTGGGGAATTGCCCAGAAGCACAGCACAACTTGAAATACAGAGACATCAAACATATCTATAACTTCCAATACAAATATGACACATACACAAACAATATCATTATCCTTAGCAAACAATAACATTTCTAACCAGACCTGATATGGCCTGTCTCATATGAATTACTATAATTTTGACATATTGATGTTCAATCACATTATAAATGGTCTTCCTAATCCAGCCAGCGTCACACCTAGTTAATCATCTCCCAGGGAAATCCAGTCAATTTAAAAGTTGCCCTTGGGCTGTTACATTGGTCTAAAGACGCAGAGTCCTTTAGACTCCTTATTGCAATTGGATGCCCAAATTACCACTGTGGCAAAAAAGAAAAAAAAAAAAGCCAACTTCCATCTTATGATAATACACAATCTTCTGACACATACACGTAAACAATATCATCATGTTTAGCAAATTATAACCTTTCTAATGGTACCTAACACTATGTTAAATAATATCATAAATGGTCCCCCTAATCCAGCCAGCACCACGACTCATTTTCAATTACAAACACACCTAGAATTAAATCCCTAATTACCATAATCTCAGCATGGCATTGCTGACAGTTCTGGTCTTTCCCCAGTTATATCTTGGCAGTTTATTCCTATCAGCCAATTAAAATACATCAGTTTCTCAGAATTGGAATGCACTTTACTCGGATTGCTAGAAGAGTTTTATCACTAAAGTAAAACTCATCTAGAACACATCACACTGCTTTAGGTTTCATGCCTCTATAATAGAGATCATTTATTATTTCAAAAATCCAGGGCATAGGGGCCCAGTTGAAGGCCATGGAGGTCAATGGAAAGTTTGCCATTGACTTTAGGAGGCTTTGGATCAGGCCCATTTGAGCACTGTTCATACTATTTAAACAACAATCAGGAATGATTACTGAAATCAGTGCCTGGAAATTTATTTTTTAGGAAATAGGTTTCTTTAACTTTGAGTCCCTTGTATTGATAAAAACAGTAATTTTTATTTTAAATATTTAGATAGCTTTTCTTAATCTGTACAAGCTCATCTGGTTTGGTTATCCACTTGTTCCTTTATCCAAGGATATAATACAGAAGCAACATTTTATCACCTTTCCATCTCTTAAAATAAAAATTACTTTTTTTCCATCAGACACATTTAATCTTTCACCTGCGTTTTGCATCATAGTCACCTGAGAAGCTCCACTTCTCAAAGTGCTTCATGCTGCTACTTCCACAAGCAGCTGAGAGAAGTCTCATGCCTGACTATTTCATGGTTAGGAGTTTCCTTAACAGGTTATGCCACTCTGGAAACAATTGGAATATTTTCCTTAAAAGCAGATTTGAATGCCCATTTTATCCCTTTGTTTTTCTCCCAGACTTTCTTCAAAGACTTTGTGCTTTCTCATTAAATTTGTCTGTTATGGAGGTCAAACATTCTGGAAGCAAAGCAGTTTCTAGTTCCATTTTTCTGCACTCTTTATTCTCTCTTTCTTTCTTGCCATTCCTTCTGATTATGTTTACATTCTCATCCAATGCCACTGCCAGTTGCTTAGCACTCTCCAGCAGAGGTTTGCCACTGTATTTTATTTCAGTCCATTTTTCCCAACACATCCCTCGGATAGGAAATGGTACCATAGTTTGTTCATCTTATTTTGTTAAACAAGCAATATTATTTCTTCATTTATTCTTTAAACAAACTCATATTGTCATAAAATAAGTGGTCCCACTGATTTCAGTAGGGTTTACATACGTGAGTAACGCAAGTGGATTTTGGCATGTGCTGTCATCTTCAAAACTTGTTTGGGACCATTTAAATGCTAATGTGCATCGGTTTCTCATCTTACACACACCCCCCTTCCAGGTTTCCTTTTAAAAAATAGCAGGGAAGTGGTGCTGAGAGTCAAATGCCAAAAACTATATTAATTTGATTTCAGAATGCATATTTAGACACAAGTAAGAGAATATAAACGTTAATATAAATGTTTAAATGAGAAAACTACAATCCACTGGTGATCTTCCAGAAAACACCATCCTGGCCACTTTTGATGTAGAAGCTCTCTACACCAACATTCCACACACAGATGGACTACTAGCCAGCAGGAACAGTATCCCTGATAATGCCACGACACACCTGATAGCTGAACTTTGTGACTTTGTCCTCACCCACAACCATTTCAGATTTGGAGATGATTTATACCTTCAAGTCAGTGGCACGGCTATGGGTACCTGCATGGCCCCACAATATGCCAACATTTTCATGGCTGACTTAGAACAACGCTTCCTGAACTCTAGTCCCAAAGTGCCCCTCCTCTACCTATGCTACATTGATAACATTTTCATCATCTGAACCCACAGAAAAGAGTCCCTTGAAGAATTCCACCAAGATTTCAACAATTTTCAAACCACCATCAACCTTAGCCTGGACCAGTCCACACAATAAATCCACTTCCTGGACACTACAGTGCAAGTAAGTGATGGCCACATAAACACCACCTTATACCGAAAACCCACCGACCGCTCTACATACCTACATGCCTCCAGCTTCCACCCAGGACACACCACACAATCCATTGTCTACACCCAAGCCCTGAGATACAACCGCATTTGCTTCAATCCCTTAGACAGAGACAAACACTTGCAGGATCTCTATCAGGCATTCTTAAAATGACAATATCCACCTAGGGAAGTGAAGAAACAGATTGACAGAGCCAGATGGGTACCCAGAAGCCACCTACTACAGGACAGACCCAACAAGGAAAACAAAAGAATGCCACTGGCCATCATCTACAGCCCCCAGGTAAAACCTTTCCAGCACATCACCAAGGATCTACAACCTACCCTGGAAGATGATCCCTCACTCTCACAAACCCTGGGAGGCAGGCCAGTCCTCGCTTACAGACAGTTCCCCAACCTGAAGCAAACACTCACCAGCAACTGCACCCCATACAACAGAAACACTAACCCATGAACATATCCTTGCAACAAACCCTGTTGCCAACTCTGCCTGCATATCTACTCAAGTGACACCATCATAGGTCCTAACCACATCAGCCACAGCAGGAGCTTGTTCACCTGCACATCTACTAATATGATATATGCCATCATGTGCCAACAATACCCCTCTGCCATGAACATTGGCCAGACTGGATTGTCTCAATGCAAAAGAATAAATGGAGACAAATCAGACATCAGGAATGGTAACATTCAAAAACCAGTAGGAGAGCATTTCAATCTCCCTGGACACTCAGTAACAGACTTGAAAGTTGCCATACTTCAACAAAAAAACTTCAAAAACAAACTCCAGGGTGAAACTGCAGAGCTGGAACTCATATGCAAACTTGACACTATCAGACTAGGTCTACATAAAGACTAGGTGTGGCTAGCCAACTACAAAAAATACTGTTTCCTCTTTTGACATTCACACCTTCTCATCAACTGTTGTGAATGGCCTCATCCACCCTGATTGAATTTACCTCATTAACTCTCGCCCTCCTCACTGTGATGTAGCTCACCCATCCTTACATGTGTACCTACCAAACTGAAGTTTCTACTTCATGTATCTGACAAAGTGGGTATCTGCCCATGAAAGCTTATGCCCAAATAGATTTGTTAGTCTTTAAGGTGCCATAGGACTCTTGCTGTTTTGCTAAAAACAGACTAACACGGCTACCACTCTGGAACTCATCAACATTTTCATAGTAACTTTAACACCCATATTATATATGATTATGAACTATGCTATTAAATGTTCAGTGAATGACTATCAGAACCTTTACATTTACACCTGCTTTATTTTTATCTAAATATGTGACCTTGTTGTTGTAATACCGTAGGTACTTGTATTTACATTTAGAAACATTCCTGAACTCGTATATTTTCTTTTGTTTCTTCCCTTGATTTCACGGAAGGCATATTTGAATGATGATGGATTTCATTTGCTCCTGCTTATTCCCTACCTGTTTATTTTCCTTCTGCTTGTGTTATTCATCATCTCCACAGCAACCAATTTTGATGTCTGAGTGTCATGACTTCAGCTACCTCTACACATGTGCACTTCCCTTGGTGCTTGTCCATGTGCTGCTAGTTAATACACTGAGTGTTCAAGTATGCTGTGCTGGGCATGGGTATATGCTGTGCACAGGCATATACCCGTGTCCACATTGCCCCCTTTCAGTTTGCAACAGTTAGCACTTCCATTTCACGGACAGATCCCAGAGTTCTTTGCATCACAAGAAACACCCTGGGACCTGCCTTGCTGCATGCTGCTAGTACTGTACACTTCCCTCACACATTTGGCGATGGCAGCTCACTGTCATTTCTCCCTTTGTCAAACAGCACTGAAAACATGGAGCAAGTCTATAATGATGTGGGTCTGCTCCTGCTCGCAGGACAAGTGTTTGTGCAGTCCAATACTGCATATTGGATGGAATGGGTCCAAAAAAAGTTGAGATGCCTAAGAAGGCTGACCCAGAGTGCAAATGAAAAGCCATTGGGTCCCATGGAATCGATGTGTTGAAAACCAGGATTACAATAGTGTGCCTATGAGTGGATCACCACTTCTGGTCTCTGAGAACCAATATGATGTGGTGAGACCATATCATTTTGGAACTTTGGGATGATGACTGCAGTGGATACAGAACTCTGAATGACGCAGAAGACCTTAAAGGAGTTGTGCAAGAAGCTTGTGCCAACCCTCCATTGCTAAACCACTGGTTTTTGGAAACCCATTGCAGTGCAGAAGTGGGTGGTTATCATCCTTTGTAATTTGGCAACACCTGATAGCTGCTGGCCAATTGCAAATCAGTTAGGGGTTGAAAAGTCAACTGTCAGGCTGGTGGTTATACAGATTTGCCAGTATTGTAATATACCTCCAGGTAGTTGCGATTACCCATCTCCCTGATGTCACACTGTATAGAGTGCAGACTGTTAAGATGCAGGGCACAAACCCCAAACTGGTTGTGAGTTTTATACTTAGATTTCATTAACTGAGTAATAAGTATAAATTCTTCAGGCACCACACAGCATTCACATGGAGTCATAGACAGTCCCTTGGGCATTCTGTTCTATGTGGCCCCCCAGGAAAGCCTGATTCTGTGAGAGGTGAGCATTTTACACCAAAGATCTCAAAATATTCCAGTTACTCCTGGTCCCAAAGGACTGGTCACTTGCCCTAGGTCAATTTGCACCTGAGATCTCACACCAAAGACAACATTTGTAGTCAGTCCTATAACAAACTAATGAAAGATTTATTAACTGGGAAAAAGAAATAAAGAGTTATTTACAGTGTTAAAGCAGATGAGCATACACACGCAAATGAGATACAATCTTAAATTCAGAAGGAAATAGAAGCTTCTATAATAAGCAAGCTTTTATGTTCTTTGGGGATAACCCAACCCAAGCAGCTTGGGGATCTCTTGCTTATGTTTAGGAATCTTTGCCACTCAGAGTCCAGACAGCATAAAGAGACTCCAATTGCTTCTGGTTAGGGATTTTTATCCCATCTCCCTAGAATCCAAGATGATGGGATAAATGCTTCTGCACATAATCTCTTTTGGGTGGGTGGGGAGAGCAACCAACAAAATCTTTGTTCCACAATGGCCCATTTGGATTCAATACTTCTGTCTGGTGGGCAGGAGATAACACCTGTGGAAATCCAGCATTTTGAATTAGGTGAAGGTTTCTCCCTGTTTGATGAGTTACATAGTTTTAGTACAAGCATTTAACAGTTATAGACCAAACACTTAAGTATTACTGCATAGCATGGGATTCAGATATAAGCAGAATTAACACATGCAGCGTCCTACGAGCAGGTCATAAAGTCTAAACACTAAACACATTCTTATAACACTAGTATCTATTTAAAATATTCTAACCCACAGATAAGCCAGTCTGGTCTCAAGCTAGACATTTGTCAGTGATCAGTGAGGCCCTGGGCCTTGGCATGAGCTGCCAGCATCACACCTGAAATTATTGTTGGATTTCAGAGGAAAGGGTTTCTGAATGTACAGGGGCCACCGACAGAACACATATCCCAATATTTTACCCAGTGAAAGGAGCCACTGAATATGAGAACCAAAAAGGGACACAAGTGAAGGGGACTGAGTAGCTGTAGGAGGGTGGTGTAGTGCACCTGTTGGTATTGGAAAGATCCTTGGCGATGCCTGCAGACCTGTCCAGGAACCAGTGTAGCTAACATGGTTCACATTATCATGGCATGCTGTACTGGGCACAACATACATGATGCTAAATGGGAACACTGGCAGAGAGAGCAGGTTTTCAGGACAGACCTGGTTTTCAAAGCCTGTACAAGAAACCAGATCTCACCCATATGCACATTGTTCCTAGCTCTTGGTGGGCAAGGAAATTTGTGATGCTATTTCCTTGCACATTGTCGATCAGCATGGAGCCAGAAGTGACTTGGGACTGTGCCGAGAGACACTATTGTGACATTATGGTGTGGTTGGAAAAACTCAGTGGAGCATTGCCACATGTTTGTGTTGTGACACACCTTGGTGGGTTTCAATCTCCTACAACTGACATTAATGTACTAACTGAAAGCAATCGGGTGAGGGCCCTCAAGGTTAACACTTTTTGGCTGTGGTTTTGTGCTTGGACACTTTTAACGCACTTTAATGCTATCAATTGAGCAATGTTTTTGTTATATGTTAACACCTTCATTTCAAGGTGCTTTATGGGGAGCACTTAAGTGTTGCTGAAGAAATTTAAAAACAGTTTTGTAAGGTTTTAGGAAGGGATTCACACAGTTCTTCTTCACAATGTTTTCTAACACCATTGCTCACAGCAATTATAGGTGCTATGCATTGTTTGGTGGGTGTGGGTGTGAAGGGTTCGTAAAAGCACTGCTCAGTGTCAGATATCTTCACTGTTAATTTACTTTTATTTCCTTTATCTGTATAAGGCCTTGTCTACACTAGAAAGTTTTGTTGATGCAAATTTGACAGCAGTTTCGAAAAGTACTGCAATTACAATGCTTGTGCCTGTCCACACAGCACTCATTGTGTCGATGAAGCACATTCACAGTTGGTGCTCTAGAGTCAAGAGTGAGAGCAGTGCACTGTGGGCAGCTATCCCACTACGCAACTTGCCATCTTGTGCCGCTAGGAGTTGTGGGAAGGTGGAGAGGATTACATTGCATCATGGGTGTGGGCTCAATGCAGTCATTTCCATCCCGTCATTCCATGGCTTTCCAACTGTGTTTCATGGTATTTTTCAACATTCAAGTTTCCTGAGCACCCGCCATCTCTATCTGAATGGATGGATCCTGCACTGCTCTCCACTGTTGTTGTCAGTGTTCTGAGTATATCATGGCTGGTCATGATATCATGAGCTCCCAATGGGAACAGGAATCCAAGACACCTGACCTGCTGTGTGCCATGCAAACAAACAAAGCCAGGTTACTGCTTGCATGCACAGAGCATTCACACACAGTGCACCACAGCCTTTAGGTGTGGGAAACAAACACTGAGTGGTGGAATCACATCATCATGCAGATCTAGGTTGATGAGCTGTAGCTGCAGAACTTTTGAATATGCAAAGCTACCTTCTTGGAATTCTGTGCAGAATTCGCCCTTGCCCTGCGGTGCAAGGACACAAGAATGAGAGCTGTCCTCTTGATGGAGAAGCACATGGTGATTGCCAAGTGGAAGCTGGCAACTCCAGACAGCTACCAGTCGGTCACTAATTGGTTTGGAGTCGGGAAGTCCATTGTTGGAGATATGTTATCATAAGTGTGCAGGGCCATTAATCACAGACTGCTACAGTGGACTGTGAGTGTTGGAAATGTGCGTGAAATAGTGGATGGCTTTGCAATGATGGGATTCCCTAACTGTGGCGAGGCAGTAGATGGCATACATATCCCAATTTTGGCCCCAGACCATCTTGCGAAGGAGTACATCAATAGAAAGGAGTACTTCTCTATGGTACTGCAGGGATTTGTGTGCATTTCACTGACATCAACGCGGCTTGGTCAGGGAAGGTGCATGACTCATACATCTTCAGGAACGCTGGTCTGTACAGAAAACTGCAAACAGGGACTTTCTTTGTAGACCAAAAGCTTCCAATGGGAGATGTTGAAATGCCCATAGTGATCCTGGGAGACCCAGCCTACCCCTTTACTGCCATGACTCATGAAGCCTCATACATACTGCCTGTATAGCAGCAAGGAGCACTTCAATAACAGGTTGAGTAGGGGCTGAATGACCATTGAATGTGCTTTGGCAGATTAAAAGCTCACTGGCAATGCCTTTATGGGAGGTAGACCTAAATGAGGAAAATATTCCCAAGGTTCACCTGCTGTGAGTTCCATAATATTTGTGAAGCTAAGGATGAAAAGTTTCTTTCTGGATGGAGCTCAGAGGCGGTTTGTCTTGAGGCTGAATATTAACAACAAGATGTCAAGGCTCAACCGGCCGAGGGGGGGAGAGAGGGAGTATTCAGATCAGGGAGGCCCTAAGGAACTATTTTGACAATGAGCACCAATAAGGTGTCTTTGTAAACAGCACTGTGCCATGCTATCACTGCTAGTCAGATTGTACTGTGTATCAAAATGAGGTGCAACCACTGTGTGCAAGAGACAAAGATTGCTTATTCATCACAGAGTATGTCTTTATTAAATAACAATTATTAACAACACACATGAAAAACTGGGCTGGAGGGGAGAAAGCAGTGAGGGGCAGTGTGATCTATGACAGCTGGGTGTAAGTCCAGCTATCGTTCTGGAAGCTGACTGAATGGGTGGAGTGAATGGGGTACCGAGACAAGCTGGGAATTTGGTAGGAATGTGTGGGTGGAGTTTGGAGAGGGCATGGAAAGCAGTTCTGTATTGGCTGCAAGGAGGGCAAGCACGCATGAATTCAGTCTGCAGCATTATGAGTGACGTTAGCAGCTCTGTTTGCTTTGCCCCTCCATGGCCTTTATCATGCACTTATGACCTGCTATCACTCGCTCCTGGTTTTCCCTCCTCTCTTGCCTATCAGTTTTCTGATTTTCAGACACAGTGTGTCTCTATGCTCTTTTTCCTTGTTTTTTCTGCCTCAGAGGGCTGGAGGAGCTCTTGGAAAATCTCCTCTTTGCTTCTCCTTGGTCGTTTTCTTGTCAGTGCAGGTGCTCTGCAGGTGTGGAGGGGTTTCCCCTCATGGGCACCTCTGTAGAAGCACAATAAATAAGGAACAGAAATATGATTGCGAGTGCAATAACAGCATCGATACATTACTGTAAAATAAACCTCTTTCTCACCGTCCTCTGACAAGTTCACAGCTCAGTGATCTACCAGGGCCTGGTGAGTTGTGCCCAGGAGGAGGGGGCACACAAGCTGGGGAAAAGGTTCTGGCTGTTTGTTTGAGGTATTGATGCAGATAGATAGGGACAAAATTTCAAACTGTGCCATCATTTTCCACAGGCAGGAGCCATAGAAGCCGATATCTCACTCCCGAGAGTTAGCAGGGATGCTAGGATGCAACTCCTCCAGGCGAGCAGCTTCAAACCTATGTGCCACTTTGGTCCCTGCGTAAGTGATGGCTGATTGGCATGGGAAAGTTTCCTACAATGAGGGAAGAAACAAAGCAGCTCTGCAGAGAAATTTCCAGCAAAGGACTGGCGAGTATCTCCAGGAAAGTTTCTTTGAGATCTTTTTGGAGGATTCCTGTGAAGTCTCAGTGTGCATTAACACTTTTCCACAGCACTGCCTAACTGAACAGGGCAATGGGAAGCACATGTAAACACAACTACTTTTGTGCATTTCTATCCCTTCAACCAGATCTAAAATGCAATAAAGCAGAGGATGATGACACCTCATGTAACTGAGCAGCATCAGCTAAAAACTCACTTACATGACCTCTTCTCCTCTGCATCCCGCACTCCAGAGCAGTAGGGTTGGGACTGGCTCAAACCCTCCATGGTCAAGAAGAGGTCGTAGCTGGGAAGATGGGATGTGAGATCTCCACACCAAACAAGCAGGAAGAGGAATTTCAAAAATCCCCAGGACTTTAAAGGGAAAGGGGCAGATGGCTACAAGGCAGCAGAGTTCAAACTGCTGACTAGAGCAGTCAGGATGGGCATTGTGGGACACCTCCTGGAAGCCATTTGCTGCAACAAAGCCAAATGCAGTGTCTTCACTGACACTTTGTCACTAAAAGTAGGACACAAAAAGTTCCATGCCTCTCATTGAGATGGTTTTAATTTGTTGCAGCGTAGGTGGGGAGAAGGCATTGCAGAGTGTACACCACCACCGTTTTGTGGCAAAAAGCTGACTTTGGTTGAGAAAAGTCATAGAATCATAGAAAATTAGAGTTGGAAGGGACCTCAGGAGGTCATCTGGTCCAACCCCCTGTTCATGGCAGGACCAGCCCCCACTAAATCATCCCAGCCAGGGCTTTGTCAAGCCAGGCCCTAAACACCTGTAAGGATGGAGATTCCACCACCTCCCTAGGTAACCCATTCCAATGCTTCACCACCCTCCTAGTGAAAAGTTTTTTCCCAATATCCAACCTAAACATCCCCACTGCGACTTGAGACCAATGCTTTGGAACTCTCCTTCAGGTAGTTGAAGGCTGCTATCAAATCCCCCCTCATTCTTCTCTTCTGCAGACTAAATAAGCCCAGTTCCCTCAGCCACTCCTCATAAGTCTTGTGCTCCCTAATCATTTTTGTTGCCCTCCGCTGGACTCTGTCCAATTTATTCACATCCTTTCTGTAGTGGGGGGGAGCCAAAACTGGACACAATACTTCAAATGTGGCCTCTCACCACTGCTAAATAGAGGGGAATAATCACTTCCTTTGATCTGCTGGTAATGCTCCTACTAATACAGCCCAATATGTCATTAGCCTTCTTGGCAACAAGGGCAAACTGTTGACTTATATCCAGCTTCTTGTCCATTGTAATCCCCAGGTCCTTCTCTGTAGAATTTTTGCTCAGCTAGTCGGTCCCCAATCTGTAGCAGTGCATGGGATTTTTCTGTTCTAAGTGCAGGACTCTGCACTTGTACTTGTTGAACCTCATCAGATCTCTTTTGGCCTAGTCCTCCAATTTGTCTAGGTCACTCTGTATTCTATCCCTACCCTCCAGAGTATCTGCCACTCCCCCCAGCTTAGTGTCATCTGCAAACTTGCTGAGGATGCCTTCTACCCCATCATCCAGATAATTAATAAAGATTTTGAAGAAAACTGGCCCCAGGACTAACCACTGGGGCACTCCACTTAATACCGGCTGGCAACTAGACATCAAGCCATTGATCACTACCCATTGAGCCTGATGATCTAGCCAGCGTTCTATCTATCTTATAGTCCATTCATCCAACCTATACTTCTTTAAATTGCTGACAAGAATACAATGGGAGGCCTGGCCTACAGTTACCTTCCAGATTCGACGTAAAACACTTGCGTATCTCCTGTTGACTTCACTGCATCTGTGCCATCCACACTGTGCTGCACCGAAGGGAACAGTGTTCCCTTCAACACAGTGCTGCGCCACTTACCGGGGTGGTTTTCCTACATCAATTGCTGGATCGACTGAGCAGGTCTACACAGACCGATCAGTCGATCCAGAGACATTGAACTGACAGTGGCGAATTTGCTTCCATCAGTGTAGACCCAGCTGGAGACTGTATCAAAAGCTTTGCTAAAGTGAAGGCATATCACATCCACTGCTTGCCCCACATCCAGAGCCAGTCATCTTATCGTAGAAGCAATCAAATTAGTCAGGCATGACTTTCCCTTGGTGAATCCATGCCTACTGTTCCTGATCACCTTCCTCTCTTCCAAGTGCCTCAAAATGGATTCCCTGAGGACCTGCTTCATGATTTTTCCAGGGACTGAGCAGAGGCTGACTGGTCTGTAGTTCCCTGAATCCTCCTTCTTTTTTTGGAAGATGGGCACTATATTTGCCTTTTTCCAGTTGTCCAGGACCTCCCCCAATCACCACAAGTTTTCAAAGATAACAGCCAATGGTTCTGCAATCACATCAGCCAACTCCCTCAGCACCATTGGATGCATTGCTGGTCTGGCCTTGTGAACTTGTGCATGTCCAGCCTTTCTAAATAGTCCTGAATCTGTTCTTTCACCGCTGAAGGCTGCTCACCTCCTCCCCATTCTGTGCTGCCCAGTGCAGTAGTCTGCGAGTTGACCTTGTCTGTGAAGACAGAGGCAAAAAAAATTGAGCACATCAGCCTTTTCCACATCATCCGTTACCAGGTTGACACCCCTATTCAGTAAGGGGCCCACACTTTCCCTGACCTTCTTCTTGTTGCTAACGTACCTGTAGAAACCCTTCTTGTTCTCCTTCACATCCCTTGCTAGCTGCAACTCCAATTGTGCCCTGGGCTTCCTGAGATCACTCCTGCATGGTCAGGTAATATTTTTATGCTTCTCCCTAATCATCTGTCCAAGCTTCCACTGTTTATAAATATCCTTTTTGTGTTTAAGATCACCAGAGATTTCTCTGTTAAGTGAAGCTGGTCACCTGCCATATTTGCTATTCTTTCTGAATATCGGGATGGTTTGTCCTGCACCCTCAAGACTCTAGTGTAGACCAGACCTTAGAGAGACAAAGTGGGTAAGGTAATATCTTTTATACGACCAACTTCTATTGGTGCGAGAGACAAACTTTCAACTACACAGTACTTCTTTAGGGCTAGGGAAGTGCTAAGAGTATCACAGCTAAATACAAGATCAAACAGATAGTTTAACATATATAGTTAGCATGTATTCTAAGGGACAAATCATGGTGAAGAGGCCTAATAATACCCCTGCAGTCAGAGGACAAAAAAGAGAGGTTAGTGGGTTTCAGATTGCCATAATAAATCATAATACAGTCATTAATTATTATTTTATTAATTATTATTAAATTAAAGTAATAATAATTATTAGTAATTATTATTAAATAATAATAATTATTAATTATTATCAAGACTATGATTTTTAGTGTCTAGTAAAGTTATGAATTTAAATTCGATGCTCGTCATTTGGAAGTACTGGGCAGGTTTCCCTGGAGGATGAGGTGGGTAGGTCAGACATAAGAGTGAGCGCTTTATGAGAAGTGTTCACCCATAGGTGATAGGGTATTTTTGTCTTTTATCATTTTTCCTGTTTGAGTTCATTCAAGAGCATAGTGATTGTCTGGTTTCTCCCACTTAGCTGTTATTAGGGCATTTAGTGCACTGGATGAGGTACACCACATGCTGTGGTAGGCATGTGCAGGACCCAGGGATCCTGGAAGGTGTGTTGTGGGGGGTGTTGATCATTGTAGCAATGGAGATATGGCATAGGTTTTGCATCTGTTGCGTCTGGTGCTACACTGAGTTGATGTGTCCTGGTCAGTATGCTCTGGAATGAATTCACACAGGAAAACGATAAAATACAAAACCACCCTATTGCCTGTAGTTTTCGGGTGCTGGTGGAGGATGTTGTGCTGCTGGCATCCAGCATGCTCCTTCCTAGCAAGAGAGTAGGTGGGGTTCATTCTCTCTCTGCCGCTGCTATCTCTGCACTGGTGCTTCTGCCCTCTCAGTGGAGTGGTTTCCCTGTCAGCATCGGAATGTCATGGCAAATCAAAGATAAGGCTAGGGTTATATTTCATGTCTCCAGTGAAAGAACCTAAGGAATCCCCCCACATAACATAACTGCTGCTGAAGGCCACAATGCTGATACTTCTGAACAAAAGAATGCTTCTGTTACAGCCTCCTTTCTTCAGACTACTTTAGCAGCCCATGAAGAAGGCATTGAGGGGGAACAGATAAGATACCCACAATTCTGTTATTAAAATCTTGCACTGTTTAAAGTGCATCAAGAGGCCAGTTGGAGTGGGCTTTGGTTACTTGCAGGGGCTATCTATTTCTTCTTTAAAGGCTGCCCATCATTTGAGAACATAGTGGTGATCAATGTACAAGAATGGAAAAGAGAAATGTCTTTCCAGTCCTGTGGAGGACAGCTGGCCACTTACACCAGAGATATTTTTCTGGTAATGGTCACCCCTGTCTCCGTATTGCTGAGTGGAGGGGTTTGGTGAGCCGTGAAGGTGGACGGAGCACATTTGCCCTGCTGTTAAACTTGAAGAACAAGCTTGGTTTTCTGCTGCACCAAAAATATGCTGAATTATATGCTGGGCAACAGTTCAAGAGGAAATCGGGTGTATTCTATGCTAGCAGACAAAACCACAAACAACATCCCTCCGCCCTTAACCCACACAGCCTCACCAGAAAGTCTGACCCATGTGTCCAGAAAACAACACTGAAAGGGACAGGGAAACAGAGTCACGCCATAAGTTTATTTTTTCCCCTGAGGTTTTGGAGTCACACCAGTCACCTCTCCACTGCTAAGGGACACAGCATTGTAATTGCACAACTGCTGGAGTGAATGCTTCACCCACCCCCACTGCTCCCACTTCGCTGAGCAGAGTGGCTCAGCGTGGGGAGATGCCACGCACCAGGGACTGGAAATGGTAATACACATTTGAAATGGTCACAGGAAGGCTGGACCACTAGGATGTTTCTCAGACAACCAAATGTTCTTTCCCTTCCCAGGCCCAGATGGTTCCACACACAAGCAGATATGCACCCTCACCCCCTTCTGCACAGCTCCTATTCATGAGGGGAAGGAAAGACCAGGGGAGAGGGGTGATGTTGGGGCTTTGCACAACCATAAGTATCATAAAACTGTTGTTTCTCCATCCCAGCCCTTTCAGAACCTGCCCCTTCCCTCCTCCCTCCCTCATGGCCCAGGGTGCTGGCTGTGAAATTCACAGGCATGGACACAGTGACTGCTTGTTAATAATCTGTTACAGCTTCTGCTAAGTGCTTTAGTTCATGAGATTTCTGCAATATAATGATTATTTCTGAGCATTCAACCTAGCAGGTTTTGTGCTGTGCACTCATCTTCAGGAACATGCTTCAGGGTTTCAAATGTAGACATTATCGTGGTTATGGCACAACAATAAACATGTAACCAGGTACGGTCACAAGTGCAGACATAGCCTTTCAGGTAAGAAATAAGCCGTAGGAGTTGAATGCCTCAGAAATAATAATTATATTTTATATAAATATCCCTCAGAATAAAAAAGGGAATAAAAATAGTGGAGATTCTAGTTAGGCAGAACTGTCTCTCATCTAAACAGAAGGTTTTCAAATTTTGCTATGAGAAGGTGGCTTTTTCTCAGTGCTAAATGAATTAGCGCTTACAAGAAAGTGTTGCAGTATGACGAGAGAACTATTATCCCATCTCAGATGTTTATTAGAAATAAAATAATATTAAAAGTAAATGTTGTTTTAACCAGCTGTTCACAGAGTCCAGTAGTTTTAAATTATGTATTTTTGCTAAATGCGGCAGTTTTATGTTGGAATATTTGTATCTCCATCAGTTTTTAAAAATAGATTTGTTCATTAAAAGCCCAGAAAACTGCATTTCTTGCAAGTAGGCTCCAATTGGCTTGCCAGAGTCACTATCTATCACAGAATCTTAACAGGATTCAGAATTTAAATTGTGCTATGCCTGCAGAACTCCCTCCAAATCACATCGAGGAAATGTAGTTCATGCTGATGATATGTAGGAAGCCCTGAGACAATATGAATAGCAGAAATAAAAGGAAAAAGAAGCTTCTAGGTAGCTGATATTATTCTTGCATGCATAGCATTACTGTTTAATGTAGGCCATAGCACTTTAAAAAATATGGACCAAATCCAGCCCTGGAGTAAGCGGCTGCGATGCAGTTGAAGTCAGTTAAGTGGCACCTGTGTACACCAAGACTGAAATTAACCCTATATGTTACATCATATACATTAAGATAAATTAACACTGTGCATTAATATTTATCTAATATTTCCCAAGTTAAATATTTTGCTTCTGAAACTAATCCCTCTTTTGAAATTAACCTCCATTTTGTCCTATTTGATCTTGTATTTAGCACTCTGAGTAGCTTTCCCAGATCCGAGGAAGAGCTCTGTGTCACTAGAAAGTTGCTCTCTCTCACCAACAGAGGTTAGTCTAGTAAAACATATTAACTCACTCTCCTTGTCTCTCTAATAACCTGGGACTGACAGGGCTACAGCGATACTGCATTCTTCACACTTCACACTGCCATACTTTTAAGTTATTAGGGATATAACAAAAGCTAAAAGACTTCATCAAAAACTAATAGAAAAACCATAGTCCTGCAAGAGCTAACAGAGTAACAATTTCAATGTTATATCCATACCGTGTCACCTTCCACACGGCTTAGATTGTCCTTGTAACTGAAAGGAAATTATCTTACTTGAAACTATTGTAAAAAAGATGCAAAGAGCTCACCTCCTTTCGGCAAACACTTGTATAAAGTTTGATAGCAGTTTAGATTACTACTGAATAATTTAGAACCTCAATAGTTGCTGGTGAGCTCATGAGAGTTTGGAAAAGGGGCCTAATTCTTCTCTGTGTAGTACTACTGAAGTCAGTGGGGGTTCCATGGATGCAAATTAAGGCATACTTTTATCTCCTTTAGAAGGTAAGTGTGTTTTTAATTAATGCAGAGGATGTGATGCTTGTGTAGATGAGTGATATGTGAATTCCACAACCCCCAGAGTTCACCACTTCCCCATTTCTTTCTGCAGATTTGTTCTCCTGAATCTAATCTTTCATTTTTAAAAAGTTGTTTCTAGCCATCGTGGTTGTGAAGACACCTTGAAAACATGAACCAAGTGCAAACCAATCCAGTGTTGTCTTCCTGAGTCTAGAGACAGTCTTAAATGAGTCATGCAGACTCTCCCATTCATCTTATTGGGGGACTGACTCTGAAACAATAAGGTGATAAAGTAAATGTTGACGTGCTGATCATTTTAGCAGACCCATTCAGCAAATGTGCTTCTCTTACAATTGCCTCCTCAGGTACCAAAAGCCCATATCCAGCAGCTTCGTCATCAAGTTTCTTTTCTGGCAGCTTCTACAAAGAAGTTGTGTGTCATCAATACAAAAATTCTGTGACATATTGGAATCTGAAAATATGGACACAGCATGAAATACATTAAATTGAAAATGAAAAATAAGTAACGCTGGGATTGCTAAACAGCTTTTATATTCCAGTAGTGTTCACTGGGGCCTTATCACACTAGGTGCTCTACAGACATGTAGGAAGACACGTTTTCTTTCAATCTAATTTGAACCAAGACACAGCAAATGAGTATATCAAATATAAGAGAGAAGGGGTGGATGGGTAGGACAGATATTCAGTGGGATACCAACAGGATCATGTGCATTCATAAGAAAGCTAAGTGCATGACATGTTGGTTCTGAATCACTTTTTTTTTTTAATTTAAATGTATATACGGAGTAGCGGTGGGGTGAAGTTGATGGCAGAATGGACGAGTTAGAAGCAGGAAGAGGAAGGAACAGGAGAATGATGGAGGGAGAGAAGGGGACATGAGCAGAGGAAGTTGGAAGGCTTAAGACTGGTAGGAAGAGGAAGGCTACCAGCAGAGGTACAATGAAAGAGGAGTGCAGAGCAAAGAACCAGTCAGCAGTTAGAAAAGAATGTCTAGAGTTCAACTTGCACAATGTATTCTACTGATATCACTGGCCTGTTGGTTCTGAAAACGATGCTCCCTGCCTTGCTCATGCTGAAGCTGCTTCTGGGTGTTTGTTTCTGGTGAAGCCCCTGGGTGCTGGATCCGTGAAAGGAGTTCTGCTTTGCCTGTCATGGATGAGGTAGTTGGCACAGCAGGGATCTCTTGAGGGAAGGATGACCCTTGAGGGAAGAAGTCCTGTCCAAGTCTGTGGTGGGCAGGCCGTTATTTGTATTATTCACTGTATTATTATTTCATATTTCATCTAAAAACCTTCAGCTGTTAATTTAAAATGCAGCTGATGCAGAATTTCTAGACTGCTGTAGAAGTGTGCCTCAGAAAATAGAGACTTTCCAGTGGAAGGTTGGTCCAGCATGCTGCAGAATTCACAAGGCCTGGCGGGTGGCCATACTGCTCTGCTCCTGTGTGATCTTTTGCTTTGAGTGAGCCCAGTGTGAATGGCAGTTTCTCAGCTTGTGGCAGCTTTATGGCTACCCCTAAATCAATCAGAAACTGCTTGCATGTAGCTGCTAATTGCACAGTTGTTTGGGAGCTATCAGTGCTGCCAGCTTGATGGATTGTGTACGCAAAAGTTTCTTCCTCTGCCTCATGTGATGCATCTTGATTGGATTCAGTCACTATTTACACAGTCACCCCTGTTAGAAATGATGGCTACTGTTTGATTTTTGTCTGGTATGAAGTTCTGAAGTCTGTTGATTTATACTGACCTGGGAGGAGACCTGTGTGAGTTACTGATTTTTTTAGTGCACTGGCTGAACAGAAAAATTAAAACAAACATTGTTTGGATCGACCCAAAACAATTTTTAAAAATTTTTTTTTCATAAAACAAAAAAATTTCTACACAAATTCATTGAATGTTTTTGTCAACCTGGATCTGCATTCCTCACTGAAAAAAGTGCCCACCTCTGCCTGGACTATCATTTGACTGACTTCAGCCTCCTGATCTTTTTTTAAACAAATGCCACTGTTTTTCCTTTTCATGAAGAGCGCTGTTACTTTTAAAGCTATGATTAACCACGTTTATAGCCAGGTTTTTGTCTTTCTAGTAATATTTTCTTTGTTACACATTTGTGGCTTGTTCAGTTCACGTTTCATTTCTGGGGGCTATCCAGAGTAGACTATGGAGGTGTGAATTGCAGAGTGCATCAAAGTGTTGTACTGTAACTGCCCTGGGTGGACACTGCTGCCATGAATTAAAAGGTACCTACTTCATGTTAAAATAATTGTGTTTGAAAGAGGAGTATGTTAACACAATTTAGGTACCTTCTAGTTCAAGCCAACAGTTACAGCACAACACTTTGAGATGCTCTGCAATTCAAACCTCCATAATCCATATTGAGGTTCAGAGTAGACATAGCCTTGGCGATATTGCTCCATATCCAGTCCTCTGCCAGATTACAAGAGTTCCATATGAATGATATCTGTCTTTAGATATTGTCTTCATAAATTCATGGATGTTCAGAAAACTATTCCTCTTTCATTTCATCATCTAACTCAACATTTCAAATTTTGACTGTGTACATACTAAGTCAATGATGGCAATGTACATACTCATTCACTGATTAGCATTGTGTGTTTTTGTAGATCTAAAGATTTATCTGGCTTGTGATAAAACTTCAGGCTTGTTAATCTATACCTGATTATTTTGATTCTATGGTTAGCTGTAAAAAACTCAACACTTTATGATTTTTGGTGGTGTTAGTGGCATCCAAGAATGGCTACTAGTGACGTATTTCAGTTTCATTTGGTGCATGAGCTAAATGAGTGTATATATGTCACTCACATTTGTGGTTTGATTATGTTGTTCTCATGTGAATGGAAGAGCAATGAATATCTATGTATATTAGAAGCATAATGAGTGTGTCTTGTCCCAATGTTTTTGTAACTAGGTAAGTTCCTGTGTAACTACTTGCAGCACTACCTTGTCATGTTCATTAGAGACGGGTAGGTGGCAGTTTCTTTTTGGAAAGGAGTTATTAAATGCAGTGGTTGCCTAGCAACTAACCTAGTGTCACATGTGACTCTTTATAGCAGGGTCATTAACATAGGTTTATCTAAAACAATAGCAAATTGTTGTTGGGGAACTTGTTTTGCTTTTTGATCTGCCCTTAGTGATTCAGTTATATATCATGTTTGTATGGATATAAATTTAAAAAACACTGACAGAAACATGTCACTCATTGCTTTTATTGTGCCAGTACCATTTGTTAATTTCTATGCCTTGATTGCATGATGTTAACCAGCAACTCTATCATGAAGAAATTGTTGCTCCTTTTTTCTGACTCATTGAGTAGAACACTTTGAATATGACTGTGTGGAGTAAGATACTACTCATCAGGATTAAGGGTAGCAGAATTAGGTTAGCTATCATTAGCCAAATTTACCACACTCTCATATTCCAGGTCTTGAAACCAGGGCTGGGGAGCTCCCAGAGAGTCACCAAACCCTGGCCTCCACCCACTGTCTGATGAAATATGGTAGGCTGAGAAGCTAATAGCACTGCAGCCTCAGCCAAGGCATCACTCACAGAAGCCCTGATTGGAAGATTGCCTGGGCGCTGTCCATTGGTCCAACCTTGCTATTTAAGCCAGAAGGAGGCGCAGAAAGTTGTCAGAGCAACAGGGTGATTTCCTGTTTTGGACCCTGCTTGTGCCTGCTCTGCTACTGGATCTGGCCTTCATTCCTGGTTCCACTCTGTACTTGATCCTTGCATCGATTCTAGTCCCTGCCCCTATCTCACTTCCACCATCAGTGACCAGTCCTGGCTCTGACTCTGTTACTTGACACTTGACTCAGGTACCAACCCTCAGCTTTGTTCCCCAATCTGGACATCTGTTCTGCCCACTAGATCTGACCTCTGCTAGACCAGCCCATAATGCAAACGAGGGTACCTAAATCCGTATTTAGTCACTTAATTACTGTAAAAATGCCTTACATTTCACAGGCACTGCATATCCACAGCTCTCCAAATTGGGACCCCACAGTATTAGGTGCCTAAATATGGATTTAGGTACTGAAATGTAGCCAATTATATGGAAATGAAATGGCTCTTAGATATACTTGCACTTAACATTATTCTCATAGGAGCAGGTTTGGTCTTATTTCACCTGATGTCTTGGCCCCACAGTGGGCACTGTAGGTCACATGGCAACCCCAAGCCCAGAGGAACTCTCAATGGTGTTAGTATAATTCCTTGTCTTTTCCATAAACATGATACTACCCTCAACCCATTAGCTCAGCACATCTCCAGTAAAGTCTGTATGAGAGACATTCCTCTCTCAGGTGCTAGCAAAGGGGGTCGATGTGTTTCCCCCTGCAATGTGGTTTGATGTGGACACAGCAGCAAAATGAGGACAGACGCATGCATGGAATTAAGCAGCAGGCTGTAATTTTTACTGAACTTTAACACTGTGAAGGGGCACTACCTGCCCATCACCCACACTTTCCTATCCCAGGCATTCAATTGGTTCCAGTGATCAGGTTAAAGGGCTTCTTTCCATATAATCCATAACATGGGGTAGGCTTTCCTCATCCTACTCCCAAGGACTCAGCTCTTTCTAAGTCCTAGCACCCTCTCCCCGGCTCCCCTATGTTGGGGACAGATGGTGCAGCAAGGTGAGGATCTCAGTCTGTGAGGGCTACAAGGTCTGACCTGTGCCCATGAAGGCCACAAGGTCTCACCCTATCACATGTGCCCATGACCTATCAACAAAATCCCAGGTCTTTTACCTTTGGGAATCATTCATTCTGTTCTCTTAACTGCACTGGAAACCAGCCACAACTTGCAATGAATAAACAACTCCACCCCAGTACCTTAATTATGTACTAATTGAATTTCTACTTAATCTACAGTGGCTTGAAGGTGCCCTGAGAAAGGCAAAATCTCCCTGGTCCTCTACCATTTAGCCCATGGGAGGAAAAAAAATTCCTTCCTAACCCCGTAAATAGGAAATCAGCTAGACCAGCACTATCTGTCAGGTCAGGTTCCCATTCCTTGTGTGGGTGGATAGGGTGAGCTGCTGGAATAGAGGTTAAAGAGGCTGAACCTAGCCCCTGGCTTGGTTAATCCTGGGAGCTGGGGAATGCTGGTCAATCACCATCTGTCTCCCCCAGTTGGCCAATGGGTGCCAGAGACTTCCAGGGGGAAGACCCACCTATTGCCCCTTGTCAAGTGTCTCTCTCCATTGATATTGGGACTGTCCCCCTTTCACCACCAGCCCCATCCAGTTCCCCTACCCAATGATGCGGAGAGGTGGCATTTATCAAAGCTTTCACCTTCTCTTTTGAAATCTTTCCATTTGCATTTATCTTTTCAAAGTCACTTCTTCAACCCTTCACCACATTGACAGAGTGCAGGAGCTTGTCTCACATTGTATCCTGTTTGTTAACAGGCTTCTCTTTAAAGTCCTGGCATAAACAAGAAAAGATAGTGATTGATGATGCATTACACCAGCCCTTGAGTTTCTTGTTCACTAAAATTAATCTTCCTATTACTTGCATGTGTGAACCCAGAGTGTGATACCGCAACTTTTGGCCAGTGCAGAAGAGCAGCATGATGAATCATAAAGTACCTGATAACGGACTGTCTCTAGGCAAGTTTCTTGTGTAATCCCCCTTTAACTTTTTTCTTAAGGAAATAAGGCAATAGTAATTACTCAGGAAAGAATAAGGTATAATTCAACTATATAAAAATATTCAGAGAGTTCAACTAGCAAAGGAAGGCCCATTTTCTGTGTAAACATTTTCGTTCTCTCTTTTGATTGGAACACTCATTCAAGAAATGATTACTGGATTCGTCCTCAATGCTCCTTAACTTCTTTTAGAAGCTATTTAGTAACCAAGTCATTTGCCAGCTTTGTTTAGCAGACTTTTGTATGTCGGGTGTGCAGTGTAAACACTGGCTCTTTAGGGGAAGGAAAAAGAAGAATAGGAAAATCACTGTCTCAGACTTCACTCCAAATCCCTAATCCCTTGTCTAGTCAGTGCTTTAATTGAGGCCCAGCATTACACCTCAGTGACGCAACATTCCTCAGATTATCTTGAGAAAGTCTTGGGTGCTATCAATAGATTTCAACTACTGTCCTATTTTTGCTGCCTAATGAGGACTTAGAGAGCTGCCTGCCCATACTGGAGGTGCTTTGGTAACTTTTCTTCTAGACTCCTGCTCCATGTTTGTGTGAGATTTTAAGAGAATGGGTCATAGAGTCAGATATTGTTCTCTGTCTCTTTTCCTTTCCCTCTTACTGAGGGGGTACAGGTGAGTCAGATAGCTGCTGTCTTCCTGAGTTTCCTAATTAGTAGAATTTTCTGGTCAAAAACTGCAATTTCCGCTGTGCAGAAAATTTAAAATTTTATTTTGTTGCTAACTGGAACAAAAACCTAAAATTTCTTGCAGAATAAAAATTCAGAAAAATTTAAATTTGGAACCATCAATATGTTTTGTTTAAATTTTGACAAGGTAAAAACATTTCGTTTTAATAATGTTGAGTCATTTAAACTTTTATATTATATTAAAATATAGTATATCTTTATATAATATTAAATATTATATAAATACAATAGTGTAGTTATTTTACTATATTATAAGTCTAAACAAAATGAATCAAAATGATAAAGTCAAAATGAAACCTTTACCTTGCTGAAATGAAACATTTCGTCATTATTGAAATGAAACAAGAAGTGGGAAAAATATTTCAACTTTCTCCCATCAAAAATTTCACCAAATGTACATGTTCCCATCATACATTTTGATTTTGACTTAACTGCATTTTTTACAGTAAACTGTTCTGTCAAAAAAATGTCAACCAGTTCTACTGATTAGTTTTGCATCTGCCCCATTTTCACCAAATATAATGGAAAAATTGTCATTTAATTACAGTATTGGACTTTTCATTCCCCTGGGAGCTAAGTTTCCCCCTCTGTTTGTGGACTGTAAATCTAACCTTTCATTTTAAATTTGGATTTTGAGATAATGGGAGGTCTTATGATCCCTTCATTTAAGTTTACATGGCTTATCTCAAATCTTACTCAACCCAGGAAAGAAAACAAAGCTTCCAATTTCACATGGAGTTTCTAATCTCTTAAATCATGCTGAGTAGTATCATAGAGGTCTCTTTAAGTACTCTCATTGTCATCAAGACAAGATATACCAGGCTAACAAACTTACAGTTAAAACAGCAGGAAAAAAACTCACCAGAAAATTTGGAGCTTTCATAGTTACATTATTTATGCAACATCTAGGTATCTTAATAAATTATAGTCTTAGATTTTCCTTCACTTTCAATTTCTGTTGATAAAAACATTTCTTAATAAAGTTATTTACATTCTGCTGCTTTAATCTTTCTTGGATCCAAAGTACTATTTAAAAAAAAAAACCTTCCTTCTCCAGTTTTACTCAATCAGTTGTTACCTTTTTAATATATGAAACATTTCACATTGTGTAGTTCAGGTTTCCACCTAGCAAGGGTCTCTAATTTCTTAGTTCTCTTTCCTTTCTCAGGACCCTTTAGAGTGGAAAAAATGCCTTCATATAACTTTCTAGTTAAAATAGTTTCCTCTCCACTTCTAGCTTGGGAAGAAAGGTCTTCTCCTGAGTATTCTGACTATGAATTGCCTTCCAACATTTGAGTCAGGCTTTTGCTGCTGAAACTAATTTTGCTTTCTAACAATTAGAGATAGCCGGCTATCCAAGAAAGTGTGTGAAACATCGGGGGAACCTTAGGATAATTGCTCTTGTGGCGCTCAGACAGGAGTGCGTAACTGCGGTTTCATGAAGAAAAATGACACATGCTCAGAATGGAAGATGAAGGAAGCTCAGCAGCAGCAAGATAAAGAGAGGGAAACAGCTTTCTGACTCTAGGACTGGCTGATCTGCTTCATTTGCAAATGTCATGGAGCTGCCAGCCATGTCTACCTCTGCACGGTAAGCGTAAATGTACGATGTGGCATTTAGTGAAGATGAATTCGCCAAGAAGAGGTTCTCAGTCAACATGCAGGGGTTATTGTCAGATATTTTTGCTCTCTAATCTGACATTTATGACGAATAAAAAATATATTGATAATGTGATTTATGTGGTGGTAGATCTTCAGAGCGCCCTCCTTCAAAGTCCACCCTCCTTTTCTCAGCTCGTTATCGATGTAAGAAGGCGGGCGAGTCTTTCAGTGGCCCTGCGGTGCACCTTTTAGCTCTGCTGCAGTCCACTCGAATGATATCACCTGAAGGAGTCCCTCTGGAGCCAGTCAAAGGCTTGTGGTTTGACAGATTAATTTCATGCCAGGGTTGAGAGCAGTTCTGGGAGCCCACCACTAGCCAAAATTCACTAAGTGGAGCCAAGCCCATTTAGGTCCAGCACCTGAAAGAAGGGAATGCTGTTCTGAAGGCGTGTGCTGCCCAAGAAAGGGAAATGTGGGGAAACAAAGCGGCTTCCCAGGATAGTTTTTACTTTTTGAATGTATCACTTTCAAAATTGCATGGAAACTGGAGATTTTGTCAAACTATAGTCAGTTTCGGTGAACCCAGAACTCCTGCCACAAAACGCTACCCACACAGAGTAAGTTTGTGTTCCAGGCGAGTCTTATGAGTCAGAGATTACATGTGTGAGGCATGCCATGCTCTGGAAGAGTCCTGTCTGGATGGAAGCAAGGAATGGATCAACCCTATTCTGCCCCTGATAGCACTTGCAGGCTATGCTCTGGAGAGATTGCTTGTAGTAGCTGCTGCTCATGAGCACATTTACCTATCACAACTTGCATCTGCCTGTTTCACCTCTCTATAGGCAGCATTTTTCCAGCAACGGCTGTCTGGACAGTATGTTTTGATGACCTCCTCCAAGCTCTTCCCCAATGCAACAGTGGTTTTAGTTATTAAAATTAACGTGATCTATCAGGCCGTTCCCAACTCCATCCTCCTTAGGCACAATCCAGCTACTCAGAACTGATTTAGAAAAAAATCTGTCAGTGAACCACATTCTGCCCTCAATTACCCCATTAATTCCATTAAATCTAATATTGATGTTACTTCTGACAACAGTTCTGCCATATTCTCTGCCGGCAAGATAAACTGTAAAACACAATTCCTGCACATAAAATGTGCATTGTCTGATGAGCACAGGTCAAAGGGTCCAACAGAATTCAGCAGTCAGGAATGATGCACAGAGGGCATTAAGCATTAGGAAGTTACTTTTACTCTAGTTAATAACGCAAGTAATCAAGTTATTATGCATTATATATAATTTGAAACATTTTTATTCCAATGAACAGTTTTCTAATCTGGGTCTGAAGCCTGAGACTGGGAAGTGCTAAACTGAAGCCAGTAGAGAGGAACTTTATTTTAAAATATTTGGCAACTTAAAATAGAAATGTGAGGAGGGGAGCAGAGGGAGGTTGGATACTGAGTTAAAACATGTAGTAAGAGGACCAAAAAGTGCCACTGTGGCTAAAGAACAAAGTAAAAGAAGCAGTTAGAGGCAAAAAGGCATCCTTTAAAAAATGGAAATTAAATCCTGTTGAGGAAAATAGAAAGGAGCATAAACTCAGGCAAGTGAAGTGTAAAAATATAAGTAGGAAGGCCAAAAAAGAATTTGAAGAACAACTAGCCAAAGACTCAAAAAGTAACAGCAAAAAAAACGTAAGTACATTAGAATCAGGAAGCCTGCTAAACCACCAGTGGGGCCACTGGACAATCAAAATGTTAAAGGAGCACTCAATGAAGTTAAAGCGATTACAGAGAAACTAAATGAATTCTCTGCATCAGTCTTCACGGACGAGGATGTGAGGGAGATTCCCAAACCTGAGCCATTATTTTTAGACAAATCTGACAAATCTGAGGAAGATTTGGGGTGCCATTAGGGGAGGTTTTAGAACAAATTGATAAACACTGGACGACAAATTTTTTCGAAAGTGTTGCTTCCTCAGAAAGCTGAACGCAAATATAATTTCAGACTACTTTGTATCACGTAGGAATTTGGAGAAACAAGAAATTGACTTTTATTGAATGTAATGCGTTTAATCGCATAACGGTGCTGATGCTTTTGCAATAGTTGAACTGAGCTAAAAATGTTTTGTTGATGATTTTCATTTGTACTCAGTGTCTGAGGCGTCTCGTTTAAGTGTCCAACAGTAATCGGCCAGCATTGATGGATTCCCATTGCCCTGATACCTTTTTCCATGATCGCAAAGTCCTGGTAAAACCTTTCACGATGCTCGTCACTGAGTGCACCAACATTTGCAGGGAGGAAGTCTAAATGCGAATGCAGAAAATGAATCTTTAGTGACATGTTGCACTTCATAGAGCATGAGCATCAACATGAACGCAAACTGATGTAAACGCAATGCATAGAACGGTGTGTGCAAAATGCTTTTATAGCCTTTCTAAAACCTGTCCTGCCAGCATCCGCCCTGCCTAAGCTTTAGCATTCCCTCTGCATGTTGTGTGGCCTGCACTAGGTGCAGTGTCACTGCATACCCAGGCATGCTTGGACACAAGATAGAAAATTTTTCAGCTTACATTGTGGGCCACTTTTAAAAGACTTAAATTATGAATTGAAATAACAAATATAGGTGATTTCAAAAAACAGTACGTGATAGGGAAATTTCATGGTGATTTTCGTAATCAGCAGCCCAAAATCCATAAGATACACCCAAAAGTATTCAGGAAGCAAAATCTTTGTTGTCCAGTTTAAATTAAGCAGTAATAAGTCACCAGGACCAGATGGAATCCACCCAAACGTTCTGAAGGAACTCAAATATGAAATTGCAGAATTGTGGTATGTAATCGATCATTTAAATCACTTTCAATACCAGATGACTGAAGGATAGCTAATGTTAGCCGTCCATGCCTAGGGTAGCCAACTGAAAATGCCAAGGTCAGGGCAGGCTGTAAAAGGAGAGCAGATTCTCCCAGCACTGGTGGGTGACACTTGAAGTCAGACTTCCCAACCAGCCACAAACAGTGCTTCTGATTCCCCCGCACTGGTTATCAAGAAGCCAAAATAAAAATATACACAGCCCCCTTTACTGCATTTTAGTCTCCGGCTCCCAATCAGCTAGTAGGTCCAGTAAAGAGACCAGTTATTTAAAACTCTATGCTCTTTACCAAAAAGATTTCTCCTGACCCCAAAGGGTCAGCCACGTTACCAGATCAATATAAGTTTGGATCTTACCCAAAATACCACACTGCCAGCAAATCCTTTAGTAACTAAAACTAAAGATTTATTATAAAAAGAAAGAAACAAGCTTAAGAGAAGTGTTAAAGGATAAAAGCAATCAGATATATACAAATGATTTGAAATTCCATATATATCAGATTTCTAATAGAATTGTGGAGTTTGCAGGCTTGTATAATCCCTCTGGTGTACACCCAGGATCTGGATGGGTCTCAGTCCTTTGTCTCACAGCTTCAGTTCAGTTCAGCTGTAGATGAGTTGATCCAGACGTGGGTGAAGACTGAAGACAAAATGGATGTGGTGCAGCTGCCTTTTATGTCCCTTGGCCTTTGCCATGCTGCTTGTGGAAATTTACAGGAATAAGATGGAGTCCAGAGTCACATGAGTAAGTCCGGGTGACTCATCAGGTATATCCCTGGTTTCTCCCCCCTGGACCCCGTGTACCTATGAATTTCTTAATAAGCAGACTAGTGCTGCAGCCATCCTGTCTGGGGTGTCACCGAAAATATGAAATACAGATAAAAACATATCTATAACTTCCATCACACACATAACACAGGAACATAAACATTATCATCTTACTTAGCACATTATAGCATTTCTAATGGTACCTGACGTGGCAATTCTCACATGAATTATTATGATTCTGCTATATTGATGTTAAAAAATATAATAAATGCCCCCCCATCCAGCCAGCATGACACCTCCAACACGAGATTGGTGTAGAAGGGAGTAATCAGAGCTCCTGAATATACCTCAAGGACCCTCCTTATCTAGCCAGCATCACAGCTAATGTGGCACCAATTTTTTTTAAAGGCTCCAGCAGCAATCCTGGCAATTACTAGCTGGTAAGCCTAACTTCAGTACCAGGCAAATTGGCTGAAACTAGTAAAGTTTCATAAACTTAAAGTTTAACATAAAGTTTTCATAAAGGAAAATCATGCCTCACCAATCTACTAAAATTATTTGAAGGGGGTCAACAAGCATGTGGACAAGGGTGATCGAGTGGATATAGTGTACTTAGATTTTTAGAAAGCCTTTGACAAAGTCCCTCCCCAGAGGCTCTTAAGTAAAGTCAGCAGTCATGAGGTAAGAAGGAAGGTCCATTCCTGGACCAGTAACTGGTTAAAAGATAGGAAAGAAAGGGTAGGAATAAATGGTCAGTATTCAGAATGGAGAGAGGTAAATAGTGGTGTCTCAAAGGGTCTGTACTGGAACCAGGACTGTTCAACATATTCATAAATGATCTGGAAAAAGGGGTAAACAGTGAGGTGGCAAAATTTGCAGATGATACAAAATTACTCAAAATAGTTAAATCCAAAGCCGACTGCGAAGAGTTACAAGGGATCTCACAAAACTGAGTGACTGGCAAAATGGCAGGTGAAATTAAATGTTGATAAGTGCAAAGTCATGCACATTGGAAAACATAATCCCAACTACACATATAAAATGAAGAGGTCTAAATTAGTGGTTACTATTCAAGAACGAATTCTTGGAGTCATTGTGGATGTTCTCTGAAAACATCCACTCACTGTACAGGACAGTCAAAAAAAGCTAACAGAATGTTGGGAATCATTAGCAAAGGGATAGCTAATAAGAGAGGAAATATCATATTGCTTCTTTATAAATCCATGGTATGCCCACATCTTGAATATTGCATGTAGATATGGTCATCCCATCTCAAAAAAGATACATTGGAATTGGAAAAAGTACAGAAAATAGCAACTAAAGTGATAAGGGATATGGAAAACCTTCCATATTACGAGAGATTAATAAAACTGGGATTTTTCATCTTTGAAAAGAGATGACTAAGGGGTGATATGATGGAGGTCTATAAAATCATGACTGGTATAGAGAAATAAATAAGGAAGTGTTATTTACTGTCTCATAACACAAGAACTACGGATCACCAAATGAAATTAATAGGCAGCAGGTTTAAATGAACAAAAGGAAATACTTCTTCACACAATGCAGAATCCTTGCCAGAGGGTGTTGCAAAGACCAAAACTATAACAGGGTTCAAAAAAGAACTAGATAAGTTCATGGAGGACTGGTCCATCAATAACTGTTAACCAGGATGAGCGGGGATTGCTGTTAGCTGAAGGCTAGGAATGGCCCATATGATGGCTCACTTGATGATTATCTGTTCTGTTTTTTCCCTCTGAAGTACCTGGCACTGTCCACTGCTGGAATTAAAGGATACTAGGCTAGATGAACCATTGGTATGACCCAATATGGCTGTTTTTATATTCTTTATGTTCTTATGTTTTTGTTCTTGTTACATAATCTTGAGTTGGGATAAGGTAAAAATATTAATTAAAAAAAGAATTTGTTTCATTTTACACTCTTAGAATTATAAACGGAATGAATAATGACTTGAATTGAATAGCACCTTTAATTTAGAAGGAATATGTCTCTCTTTAGAAGTGTAGATAAGTCTGTTTTCAGGGAATACATCATTTGCTACTGAAATGCCCTCTCCTCTGTAACGTTATACAACCAGTTAGGCCAGGAGGCTGAAGGACTAAGGCCCTGAACCTGCATTACCATCCATAAATCTAGACCCCTCTACTCATGCAGACGTCCATTGACTTCACTAGCACTCTGCAGGCTACACTGGTGGCTACGTGGTCTGCACTAGAGAGTAGTGATGCAAGAACAAAGCTGAACACTGTATCCACCTGAAGTGGGAGGGAATTTAGGACCCACTCCTACAATATCTGTCTGGCTGGAGTTCAATGAGAGAGCAGCAGTCCACCTAAGCACATCACAATGCAAGAATGGAGCCTTAGATAAACAGAATATAATTTCCCAAATTCACCTTTGATCAGGAAATTAGGGTAAACACCCCTGCTTTTGTAAAAAGGAAACTTCATTTGACAAAGATGTTCCTAAACTTGGTTTCTCGTATCTTTAACAGATGACGCATCCAATGGCACTGAATGGCGTTGGTTCCACAGTGCATCGGTGAGAAGACTGCTACTTTCTAAATCAACAACACCACTTTTGCTGCACTTAGCTTGTCCAATGTGGGCTACCGTCCAACTCCTCACCAGGTCTCAACCTGCTTAGTTTATTGGTTTTGACAAGATTAAAGACTAAGATGACATAGCTACAATAAATAGTTTTAAAGTGTATTTATATCAAAATAATGTCATTCCTGCAGTGCACATATGAATGTTATTTTTCTTATTCCAAATCTTAATGCTTAGTACTTTAGAGTACCGTAGTTTTCCAAAGCCACAGTTTAAGATGATGTAATTTGCCTTTGAGTAGATAATGACTTGGCTGTTTCAACAGATGATTTTTTTCTTTATTTTTAGTCAACTCTCTTTGTAGTTCTGTTTATGGGGGGGGATAATTTGCACCTAGAAGTATGTCATTTCAAATTATTGCTCCTTTTATAAAGGGTGAGAAGAAACTTGAAAGGACTTTGGAAGATCCACTGAAAGCATTTTTTGCTTCTTCTGGTCTTCTTCAACGTCTAGACACCGAAATTATTTTTTAAAAGCATTTTTATCTCCTTGCTTCATACTCCCTGTTGGAAAGGGGGGAAACACATTAGCTACATAAAAGCAATTTCATTTTAGGAAAAAAATCTCTCTCCCATAACCAGTCTTCATTTGAGAGAGAGAGAGACAGTTTTGGAGATTTCTCTAAGGTAAAGAGTCCCATTCTTTCCTTTCTTAGTAGAAGAGTTTGACCATGCTCCTAATCTTTCTCATTGCTTATGGCTGAACCCCTTCAAATTCTCCTATATCTTATTTGAGAGAGGATGAGGTGAATACAGCATTCTAGGCCAGAAGGACTGATTTTATATAATGAGCATAATATTTTCCACATTATTTCCCATCCCATTTCTTGTGTATCCTAACATTATGTTTATTTTTCACTGGTGCTGCACATGGGGCAGAGGTCTTCTTTGAACGGTCCACAATGGTGCCTAGATCTTTTTTCTGCATTGATAAAGTTAATTTGAGATGTGACAGTTCAAATGATTCCCTCCAATATGAAATTCTTTTAATTTGGAAACACTGAATTTCATCAGCCATCATGTTGCCCATTCAGCTAGTTTGGTTAGGTTCCTGTGTAGTTCCTCATAGGGTTCCTCACACTTTGAGCTGGAGGTTTAAATTCCACTTCAAAGAGAAATACCTGTGCTAATCCTGATTGAGCTAGTGCATTAAATAGAGTATAGCTGCAGCAATGGAAGCAGCAGGAGGAGCTAGTTGCCCCAAGTATGTACAGATCCCAGGTGCTAGGCTACATGCTATTTTTAGAATGCTAGCTTAATCAGATCTAAGGCGGGTATGTTCCCTGTGACAAAGCTCTTCCTCTACCTCAGTGGATCTAGCACTTCCTTCTAGCAGTAGGTCAGGGAATTGCTTTATCCCTTAGTGTTTCTTCCACCTTCTAGTGGTGAGGGAGGGTAATGTAGCTGCTCTATGATGGCTGTTCCCTGCTGGCTCCCAGTCCTGCTTCTGGTTCTCTTCAGAGGGGTTCTTGCCCCTCCAATAAATAGTTGGTGGAGGATTGGGGGAGCCCAGTCCCCCCTCAACTTCGGGCAACAACCCAGGGACCCTACAAGAAGCAGCCTCATGCTGTGGGTTCAGGAAATCTGCTGGCTTCCCTGGGTTACTTCCCTGTACCCCTTGACTTAATGGCCATACCCTGCTCAGACTGGGGCCCTTCCTGGCCTCTGACAGCCCTATGGGCACAGTAGTACCCAAACCAAATGTCCAATTCAATCCTTCCCTTCTGGCAGGGTTTCTTCCCTTAGGCCTCCATGCCTTGGAAAGGTCCTTTGTCCTCTTTGGGCAAGGTTTTTCCCTGTCCCAGTCTTTGTCCTTGCAGAGTCCTCTCCTATCAGTGCTCTGCTTCTTCTAAACCCTCCTGGCTCTTGACAGCATCTTGCCTGCTCAAACACTCTCTGGTAGCTCACCTCACTCCCACAACTCCAGCCACACCCTTTTTCTGGAGGGGAGGCTTTTAACAAGCCCTGAGTGGGGTCTTGATTGGCTTCAGGTGTGTTAATTAACCTGGCGTAACACCTGCTCAGCTACCAGGGGAAAAGAGACTTGCTGAGCCTGGGGCTGATATATTGGCCTTCTAGCACTCTCTGGTCATCATCTAGTCTGACCCTGTCACACCCTCATGCTGGAATTTACACCTCCATCTTGAAGTGTACACATACCCCTAGCCTTCTCTGGTCTTGGCTGACCTATATAATTCTGGGTGATCTGTAAATTTTGGCACCTCATTTCTTTTCCCAATAATTGATTAAACAAATACTCTTCCTTGTACGGATCTTCACATCACTTCAATAACCATCTTTTGCCATGATGTAAATTGACCATTTATTCCTACTCTTAGTTTTCTGTCTCTCAGCCAGTTTTTAATCCATCACAGTAAATTGCCTCTCACCTCATGACGACTTACTTTCTTTAGCAGTCTCTTTTGGGAGAGTTTGTCAAAGGCAATTTGAAAGTCTAAATAAATTATATCAACCAGTTCCCCTTTCCCTGTGATATGTTTTATTGAAACTTTTAAAAAATTATAATAGATTAGTGATACACTACTTCCTTTGCAAAAGTCTTGTTCGTTAAATCCTATAATATCATGAACTTCTAGATACAATATAGTTTTGTTTTTAATTATCACTTTTACCAGTTCACCAGGTCCGATTCTACAGATTACAATTATTCTAAAAACAAGAATGGTATTTAGAGGATATTAAAAATATATTTGGAAAGATATAAAGACTTTTTAATCTCGTCAATTTTTGGGGGTGGGAGAACAAATAATTTTCATTCATTATGGAAGTTTATTGCATTTATAGGGTGAACTTCTTCTCTGTGAATAACTCAAGCAACCAAAGTAACAGGTGGCCCCCACTCAGAGAATTACAGGTAGTTATGTGGATTTCAGTGTCACTGGCACTATCAACTACATGTGTGTAGGTCTCCTGACATCCCATTTGACTGAAAGGTCCTTTGGTTAACAGTGAAGTGACCCTTCACTGAGCTGTAAGTCTCTATTCCTATTGCACTCTCTGCTTATTATGTATTTCTTTTAAAGTTTGTTAAAGGATTCTAGCAATCAGCGAACAGTTATAAAACCATTCATTATTGTGCTAGTGTAAAAAACTTATATATTTATTTCTTCAGACAAACTATTTCATTAATCAGCATAGCCATTGGTTTACTGAGCCTGGAAGGCCAGTTTGACTGGAATGTCAAATGACTAATGGGATGGTGTGTCTGATGAAATAAATACATGCAAACCTTTTAAAATAACAAACAAAAAAATTCACTAGATCCCATATTTCCCTCCGTCTCCTATTCCATGTTTGCTATTGAAATCTTTACCATTTTCTCTTTGTAAGTAAATAGCGGTATTCACAGAATTCCCTAAATTAATTGGGCTAAATCCTTAGTTCTGCTTTTCCAGAGGTTGTTACCAGATGTACTTTTCCAGAGGTTCTCTGTTCCCCTTTTCTCCATCAAACACTTTTCTTCCTGTTTCCAAATATTGCAATGTACATAATATCAACAACTCTGCCATTGACTCATTCTATGATTTTGTGCAAGAAATAGTTCTCCAGACATCATTTTCTCTTTCACTTAAATGGGACTGGTAATTCTTGCACAAGATCTGTAATGCTCTTTGAGGTCGTTAAATGGATGATAAGAACAGCGCTACTTGGTCAGACCAATGGTCCATTTAGCCCAATATCCTGTCTTCTGGCAGTGACAAGTTCCAGATGCTTCAGAGGGAATGAGCAGAACTGGGCAATTTCAAGTGATCCCTTCCATGCCATCCAATCCCAGCTTCTGGCATTTGGAGGTTCAGGGGCACCTGGAGCATGCATACTCAGAAACTAATGAAATCCAGATGCATTTTGCTTTTGTCATTATCCAGAAATATCTTTGGGCTACATACTATATTGCAGCTTAGCACGTATGATGAGTATTTTAAAATTCAGCAGCATCTTGTTCCACGATGCATCACTTTTAAGATATTTTTCATAACAGCAGAAACACAGTTCCAGTGTGAATATATGAATGTAGAGCGATTACAGTATATTTCCCACTTAACTTTGAATTTTCATTAATCTGAAGATTTTTTTTTAACCATTGTTGTTACTGATGGCCTCTTTGTTTAATACAGTTTGAGTGTGTACACCTTTCTTGCTCATAAAATTAATTTGATGGGCATATCAATTTTAACAGAAATATTGTTTACATTTAATGTAATCAAAAATCATTTTTCAAGATGTTTTAATGTAATTACCATATTTGTTTGCTACAGAATATTTCAGAAGGTACAAGGACTTCATCTAAAATCTAAAACAAACTGATGGCTCAGAATAATTCTCAGTAACAGCTTTCATTCGTGCTTCATAGCATTATGGCAAACCATTCTGATTTAAACGATACAAACTGTGAGCTAAAATTCTAACAGGTTTATGGAGAAAATAACATTAGATTAAGTCTCTCAAACATTTTAAGGATTTTAACTTTGTAACTGCTAATATAGTACGTTCTTTAAAATCTGGGCCTTCATCTCCATAATATTTATGCATTCTGTCCACGTTAACGAATTTAACATGTAGGTTGTGTTTGAAGAAAACACAGTTTGAATAGTCTGATTCTATATACTATTTTTTAAGAACATATTTTTATGGGTAAAGATTTAATGTCAGACTCTTGGAGGAAGCCAAATTGCCATGGCAGCAGGCCACAGGAGGAAAATCAATTAAAAAGAATTACATTACTTTTAGCAATTTATTGCTACCATTCATGAGCAAAATGGTAAATTATATTTTTAACATGGGTCACACAAACCCAGTGACATCTGTAAATGCAGCAAGAGCTGCGTCCACTCTAATCTGCTCCAAGCCGCCTACAGTTTTACCTAAAAGAAGTAAACTCAACAGCATGAGTTGCTTGCTTTATTTTCTTTGTTTTTTTAAAGTATCAGTCGAGCTGTATACAGAGCTGATATCAGAGCATGTCTTTTGACTTTTGATTCACTATTCATGTGAATATAAATAAATATGACTAATGTTTCTAAAAAGCTGAATATATTGCAAGTTGTATTTTCAGTTTGCAGTCTCCTACATTTCTTCTTTATGTCTGTTTTATTTGTCATGTGTAGTACTGCATCTACGTTTCATAGCGATAAGATGGGTGAGCTAATATCTTTGATTGGACCAATTTCTGTTAGTTAGAAAGACAAGCTTTAAAGATGTTGGTCCAATCAAAGATATTACCTCACCTACTTTGTATCTCTAATATCCTGGGACCAAACAGCTACAACAACTTTACATTTTACCTTCTTTTTAGGATTTATTTTCCTAGCCACACAACCGTTTTTCCTCTGTAGATCTTTCCCCAAAATGGTGAAATGACCATTTCTTTGACTTCTGTTCTGTAAGCCTATTAATTAAAAAAGACCTCTAGACATGATACCATAGCCAAAATATGGTCTCTTTGATATCCCAATATGTCTTCCCCTCTCCCACGCTGGCAAAAGGTTTGTCTATTTATAGGGCAAGATTTTATTGAAGTGAAGGCTGAGTATATTACATCTCTACTTTTATGTATGCAAATATCTTAATCACATGTGCAAATCTGCATGCAAAAAGGAGCCTAAAGGCAGAATTCCTTATGTAATTGTGAGCCTGTTCATTGAAGTACCATAATTTTCCATTCAAATGGAAATTTGTGTGCACAAAAACTCCATTTTATCAAGTAATTATGATCACTATACAGCTAAATATGTGCCCAGTTTGGGCCTTTGTCCTGCTGTCACTTATGTGCATGCAAATTTTATACATATAAATAGTCCCACTGTGACTACTACTTTCCTGCGTCGATTGCTGGATCGACTGAGTGGGTCTACACAGACCACTCAGTCGATACAGAGTAATCAATCTGACAGCAGCGAATGTTCCGCCATCAGTGAGGACCCAGCCCTAGTGTTTGTTTTCTTTTTGTTCTTCTTTCTAACAGTTTTTACTTTTTTTGTCTGCTCTGTCTTAAACTTTCACATCTTGTAGGGACATTTCTTTAATTTAGAGCTATGAGAAAAATGCATCCCATAAATTTAGCTTCTTTCTGCTCACAGAATATCTGCAAACAATTAAAATGTCCTTGAATTTGTTCTGTATTCACTGGACAACTTGTTTTGCAAAATGAGTTTTTTAACACAATGGATTAATTGCAATTAATTAACTGAGTTGTGTTGCTTACCTGAGAGGTTCTGATAAGTCACAGGGTTTTATTTCTGTTCCCTAGTTAGATGAATGTGCAAGGAGTTCCAGCACCAACACACATACATGTGAATGTAAACCAATTCATGGTCTAGCGTTGCCATTTTGTTTCTCTGAACATTTGTGCCACTATGGCCTAATGAAAACATAAGAACAGCCATATTGGGTTAAACCAATGGTTCATCTAGCCCACTATCCTGTCTTCCGACAGTTGCCAATGGTAGGTGCTTCAGAGGGAATGAACAAAATCGGTAATCATCAGGTGATCCATCCCCTGTTGCCCATTCCCAGCTTCTGGCAAACAGAGGTTAGAGACACTTCAGAACATGCTTTTGCATCTCTGCTCATCTTGGCTAACAGCCATTGATGGACATATTGTCCAGGAACTTACCTAGTCCTTTTTTTTAACCCTGTTATAGTCTTGGCCTTCACAACAGCCTCTGCACTAATGCACTAATATTTCATGAAAAAAGAATGCAAATGTCATGAGCATGAGTGAAGCAAATTCAGTTTAAAAATAAATTGAATTTTCACATATTATCTGTTTTATCCACCAAGTTTTACATATTTCTTTGCTGCCTTTAAAGCTGAGTCCAGCACTGAAATACATTTGTGGGGATTTTCCTCATATTTAATTTTTGGCCAGACATTAGGATTCTCTCTTTCACCATATTCTAAGAACTGTCAAAAGAGCCAATTGACACTAGCAACCTTAACAGAATGACTCACTCATCTACAGTTTATCTTCTCCTGGCCCCTTCATAGAAGCTTTTCCTGCAAATGACTTATCTGGCTTTAAGACTAAGCTTGATAAGTATATGG
>ML675604.1:74851023-74922504 GCA_007922155.1 Mesoclemmys tuberculata | reverse complement strand
GATCATATTGGTCCCTTCTGACCTATGAGTCTATGAGTCTATGCACAGACCTGAAAGACAACATGACAAAACATAAAATTTTGAAATGCTCCATTAATTTTTTGGGGTCTGGTTTGTCTGCTTCAAACATCTCCTCATCTGAGTACCCACATTTTGACTCATCCTTCAACCTTTGGCCAGTGTAACTCACAGTGCATTTTCCCCACATATTACCTTTTGGAGGCTGCTGAGTGTGCTAATATTAGCGCTTTCCATCAAGCTTAGCTTTCTGCTACATCCCTTGATTCTAAATCCTCGTCACCGTGTCAGTCTTCTTTTTTTTTGGCTGTCTGCAGAGCAAGCATCCTGTGAGTAATCCTTTGTCACTGCCCTACTGCTGCTTCCATCATCGTATTCCTTGTCACTATGGATGACTTCCAATTGGATAGTATGTATTGCTCTTCTACACTGTGAATATGATGTTACCATGCTACCAACGCTATACAAAAGTTACCTTGTAGGTCCCTGGATTTTTAAATTCAGCTATCTTTGTTTTATCTATCTATAGCTTTTCAAGAGGGAAATGCTAGCTCCTCATTTAGCCTCTGGAACCATTTTATTGAGGACTTGATCCTGTAAGCCTTTATGCAGTACACAACAGGTTGCCTGCAAGCACATGGAGGTTAGGCTTGGACACAAAAACGGTTAAGTACTTGGTGTAATCTTCTGCTTTTAAAAGGCCATAACCATGGAAGCCCTTGTCGTCCAGTCAAAGTAAGCATAGCCTAATCATGGCTGCAAATAAGATTAAGCATTAGCTGTAGTATTCTGCCCTTAAAAAAGGTAATTCTACAGGAGGAAAAAAGGGTGATAGGTAATAAATGTTGCAGGTAATAACACTCACACAGAAAACAAAAGTTTAAGTAGGATCCTCATGATCCCCAAGAGGTTCTTAGCTATTGTTACATTAGGGATTGGCTGAAACCTTTTTGAAGATAGTGGGCATAACAGCCATGCTTCCTTTAGGATAAATGTAAAAACAATTAGGCTTCTTTATGGAATAGAAAGCTGAAACAATAGGAGCTACTGGCCAAAACACATTCAAGACTAGAGTAGGAGTTGAGTCTTGGGGTTTGAATCCAAATTGAGGGGAGCTGAGTATTGTTTAATGGAGCTGTATGTTTGTGAGATAGGGAGAAGTGGCAGAAACACCTCAAAAGAAGACTGGGAAGGCAGATAGGAAGCCCCAGAGAAGCATTTGTAGTATGACCCCGAGAAAAAGATGAGAGGGAAGTTTTTGGGAACAGTGCTGGCTGAAAGGGGTTTGAAGATGTGAGCAAAGAAACCATCTTCAGTTTCATTCTTCCTGTGTTTAGGGAGACAGCACTTTGTACTTTCTTTGTAAATAAACAGGATTGCATCAGAAATACCTGACTCCATCATCAATTTATCCCTCTAAACAAAACAACCCACAGGGCCCTGAACTGTGGCTAATTCCTCAGGTCAAAAGGGGTAACATGATTATTACAGTATATAGTAGTTATATATATATATATATATATATATATATATCTATTTTAATATATATATATACACACACACACCCAACTATATATATATATATATATATATATATATAATATAGTGTGGTATGCCAGCCCCCCTTTCTGGCACTCGCCCACTGGCAATAGTCTCTGTAGGCAGTGGGGCCTGAGGTAGTCCCACCCCAGTCCAGGTAAGTCTCTGGATCTTCCCCTCTCTTTGGCCACTCCCTACAGGGCAAGCAGGTGCAGGCCTTACTGTAGGCCTGAGGGGCTGTCTCCCCAAGCTCACTGGGGAGGGCAGCTAGCCTGTTTGTGCCAGTGGCCCAGCGGGGTACCTGTTCTTCCTGTAGGCTGGGTGTCCAGGTTCAGGGTCTCCTCTGCTCTGCTTCCCCAGCAGTAGAAACCTCTATCTCAAAACTTCTCTCTCCAATACTCCAGCAGTTCTTTCCTCTCCTCCTCCCTGTCTTTAGGGCAGGGCAGGGCAGGGTTTAAGCACACCTGGGTTGGTTCTTAATTGGTTCCAGGTGCCCCTGATTTCCCAGCTGTAACCTCTCTCCTGCCTGTAGGGAAGAGGGCTTTGAGCATTCTAGGGCTCACATATCGGCCCTGAAGTACCCTGCTGTAGCCATCTGGCTTGACTTTACCACAATAGTAGTTATGTAATTCTTATTACTTTATACTGCTTTAGTTTCCTTATTAAGCTCCAATTTTTCACTCTCTTGTGTGATGTCCATTTACCTCTCCTATTGAACTTGCATTGGTTGTTATAGTTACTCGTTATTGCTCCCTTCCCATCACTTATGTCTGATTATACTATTTATAGATCTGTTTCAAGTTTGTTGTTTATGCTTCATGACATTTGCCTAAAATGGCCAGGCACCCAGCATGTTAAGTGATCGACTTCCAGAGATCTGTGTTTTGGCTGCATGTCTCATGTTAACTTTGATGGCAATTAAAAGACTGAACCCCTGCTTTGATATTCAAGGTAGATGTTTAAAGTCCATATTAATAATTATCAACTAGGCACTGCACTTACATAATGACATACAAAACATTTTAACATTAAACCACTAGACTGACTCTTTTACAAGGCAGACCAAGTTCTGCATATACCAATCAGGGGACAAGTACAGCGATTCAGGAGAAACTGCTCCATCTTGTCTTGGGAGAATTGGAATTAGTTGACCTGCAGGACATGCTGCAAGTCTCATATATATTCCTGGTTGTTTAAGATGGGTTGAGAAACAAGGTAGTTGGGGTTCTTGGGAAGAGTTCTTCTTGTATTTGATTGCCTAGAGGGTTGATCATGTACTTATGTGGATTGGGGTTGTGTTAATCTTAATTTGTATGGTTATTTGTAAAGTACGTTAAAGCATCTAGAGGTCTAGAATAGATACTTTTGGTATCAAAAGAAATAAAATGGTAAATATTAACATAATTTTGTCACTACATGGTCATGCTGATGTAATCTCCACTGATTTTCACTGATATTTCCTTTGATTTTTCCCTTATAAAAATGGGCCAGTTCTGCCCTGATATAAGCAGGCATAACACCACTGAAGTCAATGGAGTTGTGTGCAGTTTGAATTTGGCCCAGAAAAACCTGATCTCCTGAGTTTGTTGTGTCAGAACTAAGTATTATGGCAAACCATGGTTCTGAAAATGGTCGCATTTCCCTTTCAGTTACACCCAGGCAATCCCACTGAAGTCAGCTGAGAGGAAAATTTAGCCCCTTATTGCCAAGGCAACAATTTTTTCACTAAGCCATCTCCATAAGTGTCTTATGAACACCAACATGATTGAATCCTATTGGAGTACAATTTCATTAATAAGCTTTCTCTTTGTTTAAGAGCTGAGGGAAAGTCGACAGGTGTGGAAGAGCATGTGGGTCGCACAGAGACATCCCTTGGGGAGGATCTATTAATGGAGATTCTCTATAACCTAGTAAGGAGGAGAGGATGGAAGGTGAAAATATACAGGTAGGATCTGATGAAAAAGAGTGAAATCAAAAGAGTCCCATTCAATTACATCACATAATGGCAGACAGCTAAAAAGTGACAATTTTTAAGCACCTATATACAAATGCTAGAAGTCTAAATTCTAAGAAGGGTCAACTTGAGTTATTCGTATTTAATAAGCATATTGATAAAAAGGCATCACAGAAACTTGGTGGAATGAGGATAATCAATGGGACTCAGTAGTACCAGAATATATTGGACAAAACGTATCGGAAGGATAGAATAGGTCATACTGGTGTGGGATTGGCACAATATATGAAAGAAAGCATAGAGTCAAATTAAGTAAAAATCTTAAATGAACCAAACTGTACCATATAATCTTTATGGATTGTAATTCCAGACTTGAATAATAAGAATATAGCAGTGAGGATATACTACTGACCCCCTGACCAGGATGGTGATAGTGATAGGGAGATTAGAGAGGCTATAAAAATATAAAACTCAATAATAATGGGAGATTTCAACTATCCCCATATTGACTGGTACATGTCACCTCAGGATGGGATGCAGAAATAAAGTTTCTTGACACCATAAACGACAGCTTCTTCAAGCAACCATACAAACAAACAAAAAAGTCTAAAACTGGCTCTAACTTTCTTCTCCTAAAAGTGCAATTTCCTATCTTTGAAAAATAATGCAGTGGACTGGCATATTTTATGTTGCAAAAGCTTTCAGTTAGTGTGTAGTTAGTGTGTAGTGCCCTCTCACGATTCAGTGGTTCTCAAACTTATTTGATTGTGTCCCCCTTCTTTGTGTCTGTAGTAGTTTATGACCCCTTCCCACACTACACAAGTACATATACAACTATATACCGTATTGTCACCCTTACTTTTCCATTGCCTCTGGCAGCAGCACTGCCTTCAGAGCTGGGCACCTGACAAGCGATCGCTGGTCTCCACTTTGCCTTCAGAGCTGTGCAGCTGGACCTCCAACTGATATACCTGGAGGAATCAGCTTTGCTAGTTATTCATTGCTGTGGGTAAATGGTACGCAGTATGTTGTTTTTCCTAAAGCTTCTCACAGCCTCCCAGAATACATTCTGCCCTCCCCCACCATTTGAGAATCTCTGGTTTAAGGTGTTATGCTGTTGTTGTATCTTCCAAGCTTTAAGAGCATAAGATTTTTGGGACAGATGTTTAGCAAACCTCATATATTGTATTACAGCATGATATACAGTGACAGCACTATTTAAATGATAATTAGTTGGGAAGCTACAGTTAGTTTCATCAAAATGCAATATCATATAAAAAAGAAATTAAGCCTTAAAAATGGGAGTTTAAAAGAAACCATAATATACCCTTAAAATAGCACTGCTATTGTTGCTGCTCTGTTGTAGTTAATAGGGTATCAGCATTTTCAGTTTTCCAACTTAGATTTCTGTGGGTTATAGGAATATGTATATGTCAAAAGCTATATCAACTTTAAGATTTTTTATTGAAGATCATTTTAGGCAGGTAGTGTAATGAACTCTCTAATGTGCATGACTGTCTTCTATTGGAAGAAGTCATAATGGCTCATTTGTGTACTGCTGACTCTAGTAGTGTTTCTTCTTTACCTCGAGTAGTAAAGTTGTATGCTTTCAGAGGAAGAAAATCTGAGTTCAGAACCTGTTGCCATGAAATTCCAAGTGTTCATGGTGTGTAGTTTAGTGATGACAACAAAATCTCAGAAAACAACAGATTTATTATAGTAGATTACAGGTCTGGGCATTTGAAGTTACAAGGGTATAACTGAGAGCAGAATTTGGTCTTTTGTTTAGGGAATTCTCACTAAAAGAAAGATACTGTTAAGTTCATACTCTTTTTTGGGAGGATGCGGGGGGGAAAATCATATTACAAAAACATAAAGCTCTTTGTAAGAGGTCAAAACTGGGACTGACTAGAAAAACGTCAACAGAACCTTTTCCATTGGAATATGCAGTTCTGTCAAAATTGAAGAGCTTTGCAAAATCATCAATTTTGCAGAAGATTCATTTTGGAGAAAATGAAAAAAAAGTCTGACAATGTCAAAACATCTGATTCTGACCCTTTCAGAACTAAATATTTTGATTTTTCTTTTTGAAGTTAGTTTTTGGTTTGTTTGAATTTTGTATTACAAATGCTAAAATAAAGTCAAAATAGAAAGAAAATGTTTCAAATTTGTTGAAATAAAACAATCAATATGAAATGAATTTTTTTTCAGAAAATTTCATTCACAGAGTATTTCAAAATCTTGGGGTTCTGTTCTAAATCAAAACAAAACAAAACTTGAACTCTCAAATTCCTTCACAAAACGGAATTTCCATTTTCCATACCGCTATCGTCACAATATACTACTCATATATACTTGGAATGTTTATGTCTGCTATCCTGATTAAAGCCACCAACTGAAGTCATGAATATTTCATCAACATCCATAAAATGGAAGCCAGTCTAACATTATTGCTAGATGATATCAGTACTGGGTGAGAAAACTACTCCGTAAGGATCTGTGGAACTAGAACCCAGGTTTGTGGTCTGACATTCCTAAATTGTCACTAGGAGGACAGGCAAAGCCACACCCAGGGAACACTGTGGAGATTGGGTACTACAAGAAGTAGTTCAGAGTCACAGTATCCTGTAGCCCTCTGATTGGTCAAGCACACTATTTTAGCCTGGAGGGTGCCCCAGAAAATTGTCTGGGTAATCACACAGTCTTCTGTCTTGCTATGACTCCTCACAACATCTTGTCTTCTGATGTCCAATTTCCAGTCCCGGCCTGACTCTGACCCTGACTTTTGCGTATTAAGCCTGACTCTAGCAATTCCTCTGACCCCTGCTCACAGACTACCATCATGTGTATGGACACAAGCCCAACTATGAGCAGTAGCCAATCCACCTACTTCAGTGTTTTGTTCTATTTCTCTTTTGTGCACTCTGCAACATGTAATTTGCTTGTTATTATATGGTTTATATGTGTCTATTTTAAGAGCAATACACATCATATGCTACTGTAATTATTTTTCACAATATTTATAAAAAAGGCACTTTAAAAAAAGGAAAGTTTGGGAAGAGTAGTCCCTAGACTAGGTATAGGAAGAAATTTTAACGATCTTAGGAATTGTTAACATGATCCTGGTGACTTTTTTCCATTGCCTTACTGCATTAGAAAACAATATTTTCTCATTTTAAGAGTGTTTATTTTTCTTTCAGTATACACAGTCCCACCTGTTAAAATACCTTGAAAGCTCAAAGCTGGAACAGAATTTGCCTTCATCTTGCTTGGTGAAAATGCTTTTGATGTGTATAGGTCTTTATTTGCCTTTAAAATGTCAAGCAAACTGTCAACACCTTTTGCTGCTGTCACTATGCTTTTCCTGTGCCTCTTTGTTGACCAACCTGTTATGACATCCCTCCCTTGTACCTGCTGTACATTTTGACCTATATTATAAAAACATAGTATGTGAGCTACATACATAAAAATGTTTTAGATGCTACATGTTGCTCATGCTTCCAATTTCAAAGTCTGAAAAGTGACTATAACAGACCTGTAAGTTATACTCCAACATGTAAAATAGATGTCCTGTAGTTAATAAGGAGAATTGGGATCCTATGTTACACCTAATATATCTGTGACTAAAATGTGTAGGTATGGCTATTATTGTTATTACCATGATTATTTGTATTATCATAGCACCTAGAAGGCCTAGTCATGGACCAGGACCCAGTTGTGCTAGGTGATGTACAAACACAGGACAAAAAACAGTCCCCGTCTAAGTGCTTACAAACTAAGTATAAGTCACGAGACAGCAGATGGGAAACAGACAGATGGGGGAGTGCAGGAAAACAATGAGACAGCATTGGTCAGCAGTAATCTCAGAACATAAGCAGCCTAACCATTGTCCAGTTTTTTGTAGGCATGGCAAAGAGTTTTGAGGAGGATTTTGAAGGAAGACATTGAGGTAGGTTTGCAGCTATTTATGGGGACCTTCTCCTAAGCATGAGGGACAGCATGAGAGAAAGCATAAAGATGCATGTTTGAAAATGTAATAAGTGGTGATAGAGACTGGGCCAATCACAGGTGAGGGTCAACCTCTCAATGGTAAGTAGGGTAGGAATAGACTGAAAAGGGCCTTGAAAGTGAAGACAGGCAGCAATAGAGAAGGAACAACCAGAAAGGAGTAAAAAAGACAGACAGACATAACGATCTCCCAAAGTTTATAGTAACAGCATAAATATATAGCCATGAGCAAATACAGCAATACTCCCTTGATATCTGAACACTTAGTTACTAAAATACTATAATGGTGTACAGTATAAATGTACAGAAAGAGAGAATTCCATTATAGATTTTGAACAGCGAAATATAGTCAGCAATGCCTTCCATAATTGTTTATTCATCCCAGGAGTTACAGAAATCTTGTTTGGTGACATAGCACAATTTGTGTTTAGTTAATCTCGGACATAAAGAGGCAAAGAGAACTGCATTTGTGATGATATGAGATAAATACAATTAAAGAACTGTAGTAGAAAGTGAGAGCCTGAGATGAGGCTTAGTATAACAGGCCAGGTATGAGGCCTGAGGCCTGAGCTAAGACAGTAGTCAAGCCCTGCTGTTATAAAGCGAAGTTAGCAAAAATCATGCAAATTCATAGAAACTGGCAAGAACAAAGCTGGTGTTATAAAAACACACATTTCTAAAGAAGTGCTAGGCAAAGAATATTCAGCAAGCACATTCCTGAAAGCAGGTACCAGAGCAGTCCAATATCGGGAATGGTACAAAAACCTTTATAAAAGATAATGAGGACACATTGACCCATCTCTGAGGCCAGGATGACACCATGATGAATAAGAGATGTCTTGATAACATGATGGATAAAGATGTTTTGATCAAACCATCTGGTACATGGTAAAAAATGGTATCTTATCATGTCAGAGGGTGGTAACTACACATGTTGGAGGGGCACTATGCAACTTGTTTTTATAAGTGTATAAAAGAGGGTCTTAGAGGAAGCATTTCTGTCCAGCCAAGGGAGAAATGGAAGGTCTCACCGTTTATTGAGCTGTTCCTTAGTAACAAGTATACATGTGCTAGTGGTCCTGGAGAGTCTGTGGGATACTAGGACCATGCTTTGTCTATAATAAACTTGGCCAGGTGCCTTTGTTACTGAAACAGATCTCTAGTCTTATTGGGTAATCCAATCATGGTTTGGTGTCTCGGTTATCTGCGCAGAGCTGGGACAGCATACGCACTGGGAGAACACACACGCAGCCAACAACTGACAACAAGATTTATAGTACTTTTCATCGGAGTAGAGGGTGTTAACACTTTTTTTCTGGCCATAAATATAGGTAATTACATTTTTCCTCTTTAAATTCCCATACAGTTCCAGTTAGAGATAGCATTGTTCTCTTCCTTTCCTAAACTGCTGTTTTATGTTGCCATGAGTGATCAAATAGCTGCCTTATTTGACCTGAGCAGTAAATACATTCCTTTGGTGGATGAAGTGAACCTTACAAAACCCTTACCTACATCACAAGATATATTCTGACTGGTGTAATTAGATAATGCTAATAAAGTGTTGTGAGATACTTGGATTAAAAGCATTATATAAGTGCAAATTAATTATTATTATTATTAACACAACCTTGAGCTAAAGGACAATTTGAATAAAGACTGAAACTATAAGATCTCTGTGTGAGTCATACCCAAAGAGTTGTAAGCTTCCCCATATCATACACCTCCCACACTAGTTAAAATACTTCTGTGGAGCTGAAGTAATAGGGCAGCACAATTTAAAAGTGACAGTAATGTGTGCTGCCAAATGTGAGTCCTGACTGAAACTCCAACATTCAATTCTTTGTTCACCTTTTGAGCACAAGACATCTCATCCACTACCAGAGAATTGCGTTTGATTATCTGAAAATAAAAATACCACAAATCTGCAGCATCAATACAATTCTGTGGTGATGTAGCACATCTATTCTTGCCAGTGAGTGAAATTCAGTGCAACCAAAATTTCACCCGTTCTGTGTTTTGTGACATGTTCCTCAGATGAGAAAGTGTATTATGCATAGACCTCATAAACCATGTAGGCCTATTTCCACAAGAGCAGAATACAGACTCTAGACTTCAGAAAAGCAGACTTTGACTCTTTAAGGGAGCTGATGTGCAGGAGCTCCTGGGAGGCTAATTTGAGGGGAAAGGAGTCCAAGAGATCTGGCTGTATTTTAAAAAAACCTTATTGAGGGTGCAGGAACAAACCATCCTGATGTGCAGAAAGAATAGCAAATATGGCAGGCAATCAGCTTGGCTTAACAAAGAAGTCTCCAGTGAGCTTAAACACAAAAAGAAAGCTTACAAGAAATGGAAGCTTGGAAAGATGACTAGCAAGGTGTATAAAAATACTGCTTGAGTATGCAGACGTGAAATCAGGAAGGGCAAAACACAATTGGACTTCCAGTTAGCAAGGGATGTGAAGGATAACAAAAAGGGTTTCTACAGGTATGTTAGCAACAAGAAGAGGGTCAGGGAAAGTGTGGGCTCCTTACTGAATGGGGGAGGCAATTTAGTGACAGATGATGTGGAAAAATCTGAAGTACTCAATGCTTTTTTTGCCTCTGTCTTCACAGACAAAGTCATCTCCCAGACTACTGCACTGGACAGCACAGTATGCGGAGGAGGTTAGCAGCCCTCAGTGGTGAAAGAACAGGTACAGGACAATTTAGAAAAGCTGGACATACAGAAGTCCATGGGGCCAGATGCAATGCATCTAAGGGTGCTGAGGGAGTTGGCTGATGTGATTGCAGAACCATTGGCCATTATCTTTGAAAACCTGTGGTGATTGGGGGAAGGCCCAGATGATTGGAAAAAGGCAAATATAGTGTCCATCTTCCAAAAAAGGAGGATTCATGGAACTACAGACCAGTCAGCCTCACCTCAGTCCCTGGAAAAATCATGAAGCAGGTCCTCAAGGAATCCATTATGAGGCACTTGGAAGAGAGGAAGGTGATCAGGAACAGTCGGCATGGATTCACCAAGGGCTAGTCATGCCTGACTAATCTGATTGCCTTCTATGATGAGATGAGTGGATCTGTGGATGTGGGGCAAGTGGTGGATGTGATATATCTTCACGTTAGCAAAGCTTTTAATAGAGTCTCCCACAATATTCTTGCCAGCAAATTAAAGAAGTATGGGTTGGATGAATGGACTATAAGATGGATAGAAAGCTGGCTAGATCACCAGGCTCAATGGATAGTGATTAATGGCTCTATGTCTAGCTGGCAGCTGGTAACAAGTGGGGTACCCCAGGGGTTGATCCAGTTTTGTTCAACATATTTATTAATAATCTGGAGGATGGAGTGGAATGCATCCTCAGCAAATTTGCACCACACTACATTGGGGGGAGTGGTAGATATGCTGACTGGTAGGAATAGGATGCAGAGTGACTTAGACAAACTGGAGGATTGATCCAAAAGAAATCTGATGAGAGTCTTGCACTTGGGATGGAAGAATCCCATGCATTGCTATAGGCTGGGGACTGACTGGTTAGGCAGCAGTTCTCCAGAAAATGATCTGTAGGGTTACAGTGGACAAGAAGTTGGATCTGAATCAACAATGTGCCCTTTTTGCCAAGAAGGCTAACGGCAAATTGGGCTGCATTAGTAGGAGCATTACCAGCAAATCGAGGGAAATGATTATTCCCCTCTAGTCGGCAATGGTGAGGCCACATTTGGAATATTGTGTGCAGTTTTGGGGCCCCCACTGCAGGAAGGATGTGGACAAACTGAAAGCAGTCCAGCGGAGGGCAACAAAAATTTTTACAGAGCTGGCATAAGGAGAGGCTGAGAAAAGTGGGCTCATTTAGTCTGCAGAAGAGAAGAGAGGGGGGATTTGATAGCAGCCTTCAACTACCTAAAAGGGGTAGTACTGTTCTCAGTAGTGGCAGATGACAAAACAAAGAGCAATGGTCTGAAGTTGCAGTGGGGGAAGTCTAAATTTGATATTAGGAAAACCTTTTTCGTTAGGAGGGTAGGGAAGCATTGGAATGGATTAGAGGTTTTAAGACCGAGCCTGATGAAGCCCTGGCTGGGATGATTTAGTGGGGAATGGTCCTGCTATGAGCAGGGAGTTGTACTAGATGATCTCCTGAGGTCTCCTCGAGCCCTAATCTTCTAAGATTCTATTATTTTGGTTCTCCTTTGGATTATATTTTATACTAATATGTATATTTGCAATTTCATTGGAACCATTCATATGAGTAAGAAGAGCAGGATTTGACTACTTGCCTGTAAATGCCTTGGAGCCAGGGACCCTTTATTTAATTCGTCCCTAAAGTGCTATACATGCATATGGTGCAGTATAAGAAAGATGTATTTCACTGTTACTTTTGTCCATCTGTCTAACTTCACAAGGTTCTGTTGTATTAATTCTCAGTCTTCAGTGACGCTCTCGTCGTCTTCCAATTCTGTTATCTTTCCAACTGTGTTTATTGGGCTAGATCCACAAAGGGATTTAAGTGAGTAGCTGCCACTTTGAGCGCCTTAATACAAAATTAAGTCCTCAAAATCCCCTTGTAGAGGCCTAAATTTTTGCCACTGGGCACATTCACTGCTAGCTAAATTCTGCTGCCCAGGGACCTAGCTCATGCCTAAGCTCCAGTGCGATCCTCAAACTAGGTGTTTTCCTACCTTATTTTGCCTGCAGGGCCTAATCTAGTGGGCATTTTCCGAGGCCATAAGAAGTGATAGTAATGGCTATATCATTTTTAGCTCAGTGGTTAGGGCAGTCACCAAGGCTGTAGGAGACCTGGGTTCAAATCCCCCCTCTGCCTGAGATGGAGCCGGGATTTGAACATGGGTCTCTGCCATTGCAGATGACTGCCCTAGCTGCAGAGCTACAAATAGATGTTCCTCAGTTTCTCTTGTTGAAGCTGTTTCACGTTGTATAAAAATACTTAAAGCCATTGGAACAGGAACTTTGGTCTATCACATGCCACATAAGTAAACTAACTACTGGGCTATACAGTCATTCTTGCTCTCTCTCTCCTCTGGACTTAGGTGCCAAACTTCCTTTGAGGGACACAACTTAGAACTGCCACTTCCATTCTCAGCATTTCTTATTGGGTAGCTTGGGTGGTTCCCCTTTCAGCTTGATGGCTTTTGTGGATCCCATTCTTAGGTGCCTAATTTTCCCCATGCATTGTATAGGCAGCCTGGGCACCTAACCCAGGGTCTGTGGATTCCACTAGACAGCAGGGCACCTAAATATTAGGTTCTGCAATGCTGCGTTTAAGTCCCCTTTGTGGATCTAACCTATTGTGCATTTTGACCCTTCACTCTCTTCTTAAAGATTCTGAGAGAGTTATTTTGCAGAAAATTAATCTGCAACTTAGTAAAAAAAAAAAAAAACCTATCACGTCAACAAACACAAGTTAAAGACGTTGTGAGGCAACCAATTTAAAACAGTTTAATATGCCATAGCTATAATTCAAAACAAAAATGCTTTTAGCATACTTCAGTACAATTACCATTATCTACATTGTTGGCATATTAAAGGTAAGCAGAAGCAATGATCCCTTGGCTTCTGAAATGTACCTGTTCTTCAATAAATGCCCATCTCTGAATCAATAACTTTCATAAAGCTGAAGGCAATAGCTTGCTAAAATCTTCAATAGTGTCTCTTCTGGGAGGTCTCTATGTCTAATAAACTTAAAGAATATTACATGTCTATGCAATTTACACACTCTTATTTCACCAGATGCAAACAATAATGTATTCAGTCTGTATCCTCCTGTATTTTAAATTCTGCCCTTTTAATTAACTCATTGACATAACCACCACTACAGAATCTAATTGCCTTTGCACTTTATGCAAAGTTATCAATGGTGCTGCATTCCAAAATCAGTACAATGGGCGAAATAACTCTCTTCTACTGAAAAATCCATGAGAGAAGGAAGAGGGACAAGGAAAACTTGGTAGAAGTCCTTCGCAGAGTTTTCCCAGGGTTGTTCCATTGCTGAAGATCCAGTGCATCCCCCCGAGGGTGGTTCAGAGATGCACACAGAAATATAATCTAATCTAGCCTCAAATACTGCATCTTGGCAGGGGGTTAGACGAGATGACCCTTGCAGTTCTTTAAAAAAATGTGTGATTCTATGATTCTACTACAAAGCAGAAACAGAATAGTATCTCTATGAGTATGTTTCCATTGCAGCCAGAGGTGTGATTACAGCATTTGTAGACATTCCCAAGCTAACTTTACATTTGCCATGGAGCTGATGTGGCCACCCAGGTCATGGTCCAATCACGATTTGACTTTCTTTGTATAAAGGGGTTTTAAAAATCAATCAAACATGAAAAAGAAAAAAAAAGAGAAAACGTAGATAAATATAAAGGGAAATAAGGATGGACTGTATGGGAAAGAAAATAAGTGAAGAGAATGGAGGGGAAAGTCTAAAAAATGAAAAGGAGTGGGAAAGCAAAGTAAGAGTTGAAGACTGGAGGAAGAGGGAAGTGGAAAACATATGGAGGGATCTGTTTGCTGTAGCTGTGGTATGTGAACTGTTCAGATCAAGAACTGGGCAAGATGTGGTGAGTGGGGATGTGGTGCTGGGCTCACTTTCTTGTCCTGAAGTTATAGGGCAGGATTGTGTGCAACATTTATTTTATAAAAGGAGTGGCATATACCCTTCCTTAGCACTTGCTACTGATCACTGTGTACAGGATAACTAGCTAATAAAAATAATAATAACACCTAACTCTCATACAGTGCTTTTCATCAGTAGCTCTTGGAGCAGGTAAGGAATATAATTATCTCCTTTCTACAGATTGGGAAATTGAGACACATGGCTAAGGGGTAACCTAGTCACCAGAATGCACCGATTTTGAGGCCATGGTGCCTGGACCCATTCAGGAATCGGTTTCCTTTTTTCTTGCATGGAGATATCCAGGCCTCTTTTTCTCTGGAGCCCTACACTGATGGGTGCATGGATGCATGCCCTTCATCATACACATAACCCAGCCCACCTATACAGCACAGGGCCAAATGTATCCAATAAGAGAACTCATTGGCTTGATCTGCTTTTGTACGCTATGATGTTTTTATTTTGACAGGCTCCATTTTCTTAAGAATCAACTTTTATTTTTGTACTATTGGGCTCTCCTTGTTGAAGGTAAAACAGTAAATAATATGTGTAGACATTGAAACAGAAGTTGTGATTATATATTCGCAAGTAAGCAATTATACTAGATGTGCTCAGATTTATTGGTGCTTTTCTTTTTCAGACTCGTAACATGATGTAACTGAAAAGTCTTTCTTATAACGTACTCCAGGGTTTTAAACTCTTTTCAAGGAACAAGTTATATAGGTATGCTTGCTTTAAAGCACATTAGTGTTTATCTCTTCCAAGTTACTCTTTCTGTGTATGCAAATTTCTTTAATAGTTTTCTTTTTTCAGTGGCATGTTGGGCCTGATCCTGCATTCATCAACGTCAGTCGCAAAACTCCTTTTGACTTCAGTGGATACAGCATCAGCCCTGTAACCACAGGTTTCCTTTTCTTCTTTTCAAAATGAAAATACATTTAGAAAAGTCTGTATTGCTACATTGTGATCTACTCCACATAATGCAGATGGTAAAGAGACATTACCCGCACACCCGCAGCAGCAGGAATCCAGGGGCGGGAGTGAAGGGATGATATGTCTGGGCCAGGGGAGGAAAAAAGTCCTGTGGCTTTGTTTAAGAAGTATCTCCTTGTGGTCATCCAACTCCTCCTGCTTTTGAGGAGGTGGGGGCTCAGCTGACTGGTGGAACACAAGGGGTAGCAAAGCCCATTCACTTAAAGGGAAGGTTTATAAGCCTTTCCCCTGGCCCTGGGGTCCATTCTGCATGGGAAGATAAGCTGCAAGAAGCCAGCAGAGGAGCCTGCCATGATTACATACAGCCATACACCCCAATGTGGAGCTGGGAGTCTCTAGGCTGTCATGGACACATGTGGCTCCTGGCCCTGCTCCCATGTCGTGTTGGTGGGTCCCTAAGGACAGCCAGCAGGGTTGCAGTGAGGACTAGCTGGAAATCACCACATAGTATAACAGAGGAAGCCAGAACATCAGTGAAGAGTGCATACAGCAGCAAGGAGCCCAGGACAGCAGTGTCAGTGAGCGTGGGTATTTTCACCACTTGAAGTTTCTCTTTGGTGGGTGAGTAGGCCACTAGGGGTCCAGACCTGCTGATACCGTGGCCAACCTTTTCCCCTCTGCCCCTCAGAGCTAAAGCAATGCAGCCAAGTGGCAGCAGCAAGAGTCAGAGGAGGAAGGTGTTTGGAATCATTGATCTATGACCTCCCTCTCTCTTCCCCAAAGAGCTAGGTGCAGGCCCAGGGAGTCAAACTGGAACTGCAGAACCAGTTTGAACCAGTATTTTTACCCAACCCTGATCCATAATTTTGTCCTACCAACCAAACCTGAACAGGAACTGAACTGGAAAAAAAATTGAATTACTTGTTAATGGTTCGGCATTTTTAAGCGCAATATTTAAAAAAACCATACATGAACTTCTTTTTCATTATAAAACAAGACAACAAAATAACAAAGACACATGTGATTGCTACCATAAAGACCCACCTCAGTTTGATGAGAAGAGACTGAGAATAGAAGAAGGCCAGCCCACAAAAGTAGGAAGGGAGAGGAGAAGCTTAGGAGTTGCCTGCACACCACAGGAGGCAACTGGGTACCCCAGATATAGATGAACCATCTCTGAGACTTCCCTCTGGTCCCAGAAGTTAGGAATAACTCTTCAAGCCCAAGGAAAAAGTTAATGGCTCCCCAAACCTTCTCCCCATTAGACAGGCCTCCTCCATCCTCAACCCCAGGGGCAGCTCCTCCCGCTAGTGGTCCCACTTGAGGCAGGGCTCAGACCCAAAACTCAAATTTATCCTCTAGCCACCAAGGTCCCAGATGACAGAGCAAATATTAGGCTGTTATTTTAGTTTGCTCAAACAAATTGTTCATAAAAAAATAAGTTTATTTGAAAACAGAGTAACACTAGGAAAATTCATGGACAGTTAATAAATATATGGTCAAAATCCAAATAGTTTCAATTTTGTTTTAACTCTCTCTTTTTAATTTACTTCCACTGAGATTGATTTGAACTGGTTCAAACTGGTAACTGAACTGTTTTTTTTGTTGTTGTTTTTTTGATGGCTTGAACCAGAATTGAACCTGAACACACATTAAATGTAACCAAACCAAAATAAATCCCAGTTTGGCTCCCTGCTCAGGACAGGAAACAGGTGGGGTAAGGAGGGACAGAATGTTGCTCTGCAGGAACTTGCAGAGGGGTGACCCCAAAGCAATAGTGCCCAGAAAGATGTAGGCGCAATCAGAAACTGGTAGCGAACGAAGTGATTTTGGATGCTGGATGTTAAGGGCTAGGCAAGTAACCCCATTACCCGCCACGTGCACATGCACACATGCACACACTGCGAGTTGTGCATGGGTGCAGGATAGTGGTAGTGGCAGCAGCCAGCAGAGCACGGTTCTACCCAGTAGTCAGAATGTTACAGATCAGATGTCTATGATCCAACTCAGAAAGAGAAGGTAGGGATAGGAGCCAGCCCATTAAGAGAAGGGGTTGTACACCTCTCCAGCTGGGGAGTAGATATGATTCTTGCTGCTATTAGGGAAGGGATGGTTAAAACTCTGGGAATCTAGTGTGGGTGGGGGCTGAGAAGCAGCCACACACGTTCCTGGTGCCTCCTAGTGGCAGGTGCCCAGTGCAGGTAATCATTTAGTAGGATGTCAGGCTACCTGATAAATTGGAATTGGAAGCAGAGTGGGAGAAATCATCTCCTAAAGAAGGTGGGGAACAGAGTTGGGGCTCTCAATGTCTGGTAGAAGATGAATCCCTCTTGCCCACCCCCTTAACCTGAGATGAAGGGAGGGCATTGGGGTCTCAGCAATGGTATGCAACCAAGTTAATAGGGTCAGGAGGGAAGGGGGTGGTAGTAATGGCAGCCCTCCACCAGGTGGAACAGATTACAATAGGAAGGATGGCCTGCACTGGCTGAGTTCTTGCCAGAGATGTGTTACTTAATAAAGCTGCAGCTTAGCTAAACCACATTCCTGACACCTTTTCTTGTCTTCCTGTGGCATCTGGGACACCTAGGAAATGCTTCCCAGGGTGTCAGTTAATGTTATTCTAACTTTGAAAATATTATTCTGCAATGCACACATCTTGATTTCCAAGAGTGAGTTTCATTACCTCCCAAGACGTGTATGTCCCTCTATGTATGTTATCCAAATCTTGTTGAGGGTTTCAGTAGTCATTATTTTATTTTCTTCTTCCTAGTATTATGATGAGGTTTGAATAAATAGAGGTCCTTGTCAAACATATCCATATTCTGTGCCTTTGCCTTTTCATGTGGTTAGTCATTACAGTCTCCAAGATAATAGTAAAATCAATATGTACATCTGTGGATTCAGAGAGATCATCACTGTGGAGAAAAATGATCATTTGACAAAGATTTCATCACATACATTACCATTTAGGATAACAGCCAAATCTTTGTTGGCAAGAATATACTCGTTAAGAGTTTATTCTGCAAAGTGCTGAATGCTTTGATCCTGATCCAGACAAGCTGTTATGCACATGCTTGATTTTAAGCTGATGAGTAGGCACATGGAAATAGAATCTGTTTAAACACTTTGCAGGTGCTAGACTGAGTTTGTTCAGATCATTTAGCAACAAGAAATAAAGTGGTCAAGCTTAACTGGTTTATTAATTAAAGATTAGACATTTAAAATTAATCAATACAGTACAGAAAGACAAACTCATCAATCAGGGGTCCAGCACCTATAGCCCTCGCTAATCTGAATTGCCTCACAGTTTTATGGGTTTTATAGACTGTTTATTTACTTCTTTCTACACTTGGTGGTTAATTATGTAACTAGCATTGACCAATCAACAGCAAAATGTTGGTTGTTGGGTTTAGTGTGCAGGTGCTGGGTGGTGTTACTGGCCTATAATATATAGCAAGTTAGAGTAGATAATCAGAAAGTGCCTTCTGGCCTTAAATTCTATCACATTATGACTTTTTCCTCCATTGAATTGATCTGGATGTGCCATACACCAATCAGAAGCTTATGATCAGTAGAAGTCAAAAGTGGCTTTGTTTTGTTATGTCAATTAGCTGGTAATTAAATTAGCATATCCAATGGAGGTCACTGTGTTTTCTCTTTGGAAGACTATTCATTTCATGCAAATTCCCTTAGCAAAACCATAAATAGCTGCCATGTGACTTTTAGTAAGTGAAATTTTATGTTCTCATTTTATTTCCTTCTGATCATTAAAATAAATGAAATTTTATTTTCTCAAGTACAGTGAGCTAAGAAAATTCAACAACAAACACAAACACTCTAGAAGAGTCTAGATATTGGCATAAAACAGGATATGACATAGAGAATAAGCACAAATGACATGAATTATTAATTAAATAATTTAAAATAATACTTTAACTAGTTTGTTATAATACCTTGGGGAAAATCCAAGAAAATGTTTTATGATTCATACTACATTAGTAGTTGCTGTGTAAGCTCAGTGGTTTATAGCTTTGCTTTTTTTCCTATCTCTTTGTTTTGTGGTAATTGGCTTATTGTTATCATTACTGACATCAGTTATAGTTTCAATGATTTCCATTCTTCTGCCTTCCTTAACAAGACTTGTGTTCACTGAAGACAACACGGATATGAACAAATTAATCTTATCCTATTTAAAAATTAGTGGCAATACAAATAAAATTTTAAATACATGAAAGGTACTCTGGTACTACAGTGAGAGGGGGCAGATAAGTGCCTGGATTAGAGACAGAGAGAGAGATTAGATAAATTCATTTATAATTTAAATTACAATCCCAGTGTTTTCTTAATTCTCCATATTTTTCTATTTAAAATATGCATCTACTGAATTGAACGATTGCATAAGTAACCCTTGATCACATCCTGATTTGACAGCTCTGCTGATTTTGTAAATACGTAACCTCTGCATCAACCCATCGCGTCACATCAGAGAAACAGAAAGGGAAAAAAAGGTGGTTATACTTGTCCACTTGTCAGCACTCCAAAGTACCTATACTGAGCTTATCCTGGAGATGAATTGAAACTTGTTAGCTTATAGAAGTTATTAAAACAAAAACGTAATACAGAATAGCATCCAGCTAGCTAGATTAGAATACCTAAACAAAAGTCAAACACTGAAAAAAATCACAACTGATTTAATAATCCTTTAGCACCAACAGCTCCTAGATGCTTTCAATGAAAATGTATTACCAGCCAAATGCTATTACTGTACTCCCCTGTTTTAAGTAAGTGAATTTGCAGGACTTTCAAAACTTTTCATATCTATTTCTTGGACATTTTATTTTTTAATAAAAATACTTTGCAGGCTTTTTCTAGAGTGAATTAGAAAAATTATTAGAACATAGGACACAAAAATGGATATGCTAACAGAAAATAATGCGATAAACATTTCCATCCCACTAGCTGTTGATGATTTGCTGCCCTTGTGTGACAAGGTGTACAGACAAGAGGCTCAATTCACTTCTATATTATACTGTTTTATTCTGGTGAAACATTACTGAGGGTGTAGGATTCCTGTGGCAGAAAAGTTACCAGGAGGTGGGTTGCAGCTGTTCAATCCACTTATAAATCCTGCTCTGCTGGGTGCCCAGAGCTTATCATTGTTACCACAAAAAAACACAGCACGGATGTGACCAGCACAGTGCATTTCTGTGCAGCTTCTAATAGCTGGGTTTTTCTGCAACTCTGGTTCAAGTTTAAAGATGCTTTTCAGTGGCAGAATCCCTTAGACAATGGAAGTGCCAATGAAGTCTGCTCTCTTAGGGGTACCCACTGATACAAAGGGTACAATTCAAATCACCATGTGCTAGCAGTGATGATTGTATCTGTGGACTGTTTAAATCCCAGTTGTTGAGCAGAGTGTTAATAGGAGTTCTTCAGACACTGAAGAACCTTATCATTAAAGAATGGGGCTCGGCACAGCTAGTGATCTAAGGAATTGTATACCAAGGGAGAATTCTCTTTTGTATTTAAGGATCTTGATTGCAAGAAGTCTTATTTCTTGGTTTAGTTGGAATTCCTGCTGCGGAAAACCATATGCTTTGCATTATTCTGTTGACATGTGAATCATTTCCAGTGCTGGTCAGCGATCAATTTAACTGTCGCAATGGAGTCAATTGATAAAGATGCCTGTAATATAAATGCGCTATTAACCTTCTGAACCCTGACACAGCTCATGTGACTGGTGACAAGAAAGAGATTTCCAGTTTCCTGCCAGCAGTCATAATCTAGCCATTCTCACCTCTGCTTGCCTATGAGTAGGCCACACTGAAGTCAGTAGAAGTTGCTGGGTGCTGAGCACTTTTGAAAATCAGGCCACTCCTTTGGAACCTAAATATGGATTTGGGAAACTAATTTTAGGCAACCATTTCTGACAATCTTGGCCAAAGTATGTTGACACCAACACTGCAAAAACAACCTTTTCTTATGGTGAACAGCGGTGGCATTTGTGGAGTAAATAATAACTGAGCAGGGCATGTAACTGTGTAAATTGGTGGAACAGAAAATTATTGCAAAATGTAATGTGTCTGCTCTGAAGACGTACGAACACATAGGCACAATGGGAATGCAAGACAAGGAGATAGGTATGTAGTATTTTTAGGGTTTCTCTACACATGAAAGTTAATCAGGAATAAGGTGGGGTCTGAATTTAAAACAGATTTACTATTCCCAATTCACTCCATACGTAGGTGCTTTTATTCTGGAATAAGAGTGTCTTAATTAAGGAAGAATTTAATCCAAGTGAAGGGAAGATTTGCACAGCGAGACTTTGATACCCCAGAAGGGGAGAACTATAGTGACTTAGCTGGAGGGCTGAATCATGAAGGAGCCCCCTGAGTCCCAGAGGAAAAGAGAGATCACAGGGAGAGGAATCGACAGCAGGGGGCATGCATGGGCCCTGTGAAGAGCTAATCCCCAGAGAAACCAGGAGGAGATCCCCTAGTGGTGAGTGGACCCCGTGACACAACCTAAAATGAAGACAGCAAGAGCTCAAAGAAACATAGAGGAAAAATCCAGAAAGGATCTGTCTTGACAGAAGGCCCCCTTGGAATTGTAGACATTTAGCTAATTACAGGACCACTTACCTGATTATCTTAAACTATTTGCATTTAACCCGTCTGTTTTCTAATTCAAAGACTTCAGTAAAAAGAAATTAATGATACATGAAGTTATGAGAACAATGCATCAAAACAAGCCTGCTTTATCTGATTAAGTACACTGAAAGGGGAGTGCCACAGCATTCCACACATCAAAAGAGATTGAGTCTTTTTTCATTTTCTCGCCTCTGGCAACATGTAACATGGGGAAAAGAAAAATGTTGTCAGTGAACAAAACTTCTAACTGAGATCAGACTAGGAAAGAGACAGAATATAGAAACATTTTGAAAATTAACACTTTAAGAATATGATAATAAAGGCAGCCTTAGATTTCATGTTACTATTTCTTCATTTTGGTTATTAGTCTGTAATATTAGCAAATATTGGAATCTTGAATTACAAAGTAAGCTTCAGCCTAATCAGTCTTACTTAAGATACCAACATTTGGGAAAAGGGGACAAGTATAGGTGTTTGAACATTTCAAAGTCAATGGAACTGTGTGTGGGGAAAGGGAGGAGGAGGGGACTGTTTTTAGATGTACTGTGAAACAGTCATGCTCCTGTGAATTCTAAATTCCCTTTTTACTAAGGATTAAAGGCATAGATAACTTCTGTATGCACAGCAGTTGACAGTTCAAATTTTTGGAAGCTAATCTCTCTGTGTGTTTACTTTACATTCTTTGTGGGGAAAGCCATATGTGGAACCTATCTGGAGAGCAAAAAGGGCTCAATCTATCAATCTTGAGATCATTCCCAAAATAAAACCACTTTGCATGTCCTCTCTTTCCCTTCCAGCTGGAAACCACAGCAGGAGGGGACTGGGAGACATCCAACCAAAGAGATCAGGTGAAGTCCACACAGGCATAGTTTAACAGCTATTCCAGTCTACCTGTGCAGTCTTCAAACTCTGGAGGAATTCCCAACACTGAAAGGCAATCCTTAGACAAACAACAGTCATTAAACATTCTTATTTGGGCAAAATTTTAACAGAAATCAATAGTCTTGCATTTTTGAGTGTTTTGCACTGTTCTTTTAAAACCCCCACTTCATTTTCAAAAAATATTATAAATATCTATCTTAACTTCAGTTTAATGAGTATTCACTTGGAAATTCAGGATATACTTTCCACTGAGACATTATATATTATTATTATTTAATTAATTGTATTATGATAGCACCAAGAGCGTCAGTCATGGCCCAGGACCCCATTGTATTGGGCGCTATACAAACAAAGAAAAGAGCCCAAGGAGCATACAGTTTAAGATGCACTGCTGTACGCAATGGTAAGGTTGAGGGAGTGCAGCTCTGAGATGCAAGTCAGAACCCAAAGGAAAATATTTGTGTCATGATAGTTAAGTTTCTAAATTACGTAGAAAAATAAAATGGTAATGGCTTGCACTGTTAACGTGCCACCATTGACCTCTAACTTAGTTCTCATTCCAGACACGGCCCCCAAATCTGAAAATATATAATTGATCTTAAAAAAATTCAGTGAGGAACTAAGATATGTGTGTAATAGTTTTCAAAATCCCATTGGGTACCTACATATATCTTTAGGCACCGAAATACCTTTAGAAATCTGGCCCGAAGGGCCTGGTATCCTAACATACTAATTTTTCTGCACTATGGAAAAATAATTTTCAGTGAACCACTGAAAATGGAAGGCTTTTATTAAGAGAAAACTGGCAAGACCTGAACCTATACCTACATATTATTTCTGAACTTCACTGAAATACTTAACTGAGAAATAAAAACAGCTTGTTTGGCCCCCAAGCCCTAAAAATATTTAGTTTGCAAAAGTTACAATATTTTTTTCTTGTCCTTCATATTTAAGGCATCTAGAGAGAAATACACACACAATTAACGACAGAATTTTGGTAAGAATAGCAGCCTAGAGGGGGTGATAGCTGCATTTTGTAAACATTTAAAATTAAACAGAGCTGTATTAATATCCAGGGGGAAAATAATAATGCTGTTTTGCAAGAAATTTTGTGTTCTGTCAGGCAAATACCAGTGTAAAAATGATTCCCTTTCTGCAGTGCAGAAGGAGTCTTAAAGGGCCAGGACTTGAAGGGTGGGATTTTTAGAAGTGCAGCATTAGCCTAACTCTACTCCTGTGAAAGTAAATGAGAGTTTTACCACTGCCCTTAATATTAATGTAGCTAGGCCAACATTTGGCACTTCTGAAAATCCCACCTCAAGTGATTTTTTGTCACTTTGTGATTTTTGCTTCCTATTTTTATGACTCACATCACTATTTTGCTAACTAAAATGATTAGTGGTTAAAAATAAAGTGAAAATAATTATTTTAAAAGCCATATTTGCCTCTAATTCCATCTTACTACTTGTTGCAGCCACATTTGCTCTTCTCGTCTTTCCAGTAGGAAACAATTTTGCCCTGGCATCTTTCAGAATCCTTCTGTTTCCAGCTAATGTCCTCCCTTCTATCTGTCTTTTCATAAGGTCTCTCATTACTGTGGTAACTGACTGCTTACTACTTAATCTACAAGTCAAAAACACAAATAGGACAAACAGAGGCTCTAGAAAAAAAAACTAGATTCTAATAAAATTAAAATATTAATTTTGGTGAGGTAACTATTCTAAGAAACAATATGGCAGCAAAGGTCTTAATATTCTAATAGTTGAATATAAGCTGTAAATCCACCATTCAGAAAAAAATGGATTTGTGATTTTTTTGCGAATCCAGTGAATGTAAAGAAAGGTACAATAGATATTCCTGCCTCTAAAGCTTGTAAGTAAAGTTACTTTTAGTAAATGGAAATGTTATTTTTAATAAACATTATTATAGTATCACTATCAGAAAGCCATGAGTGACAAATCTGGATGTGCTAAATGTGGCTCCGATCTTGTGCTGGATCTCTTTAGACTAGCCCTTTGTTTTGGTGGGCTTCAGTGGAAGTACAAAGGTCTACCCACACAATTCCATTGCCAGATTAGAGGCTTCTCTTTGGAGGTGTTAGCTGGACTTTGTTTAAACACACATTCAACTGAAATTCTATTTTAACAGAAGCTGTTGTTTGCAAATATTATATATCTTAAATTTTCCTATTAACCCACTGATTAATGTAAACTGCATTTTTACATTTTGCATTCTCATACTTCACAACAAAACAAAACAATATGAAGTTTGGAAGCCAAACCATTTGACAAGCCGTTAGCAATAATTTAAAAAAAAAAATCAGTAGCAAGTAAATGTTTTAAATTTACTTAAATTTAAATTAAACTATCATTCAAAGTTGTGTTCTGATTTTTCCCCCAAAGTTCACAGAAAATTTCAACCTTGGATGTGGTGAATCATGTGGAATTTCAGGAGGATTAGTTTGTTTTAGAAGAATTATGGGGATCAATTTTGTAAAGGTGGCTTATAATGGGCAGTTATCTTTGCCTTTAGCTATGGAGTGGTTACTGTAACGCCATAGTATTACTTTAATGCTCACCAGTTGTGACGGGGTGCCTGCCCCTCCGTGGTCAGGAAAGGATTAAGAGGGCCATTGGAGAGGCTGTGCAAAAGGCAGCCAATAGGAAGGAGCAGCTTGGCACCCAGTCAGGGCGCAGGAGGCCAGTATATAAGGGAGCTGCAGAGCAGAGCAAAGGGAGTGCCTCCCAGGACCTCAAAAAGGAAGGACTGTCAGCACCCTGGGCAGAGCGGCGGCTGGCTGCTGGGACCCAGCAGAGCCAAAGGTCCTGAAGCAAGGGAGGAGAAGGTACTGGGGCTATGGGGAAGTGGCCAGAGAAATTGGCAGAGGAGTTGTGCGGGAGACACAGTGGAAGGCTACCAATGAAGGTTGCCACACACATAGGGTCCCTGGGCCAGGACACAGAGTAGTGGGCAGGCCTGTGTCCCCTCCGCACCCGATTGCCATAGGACTGGTGGCAGGACTGCAGTGGCCACAGTGGGAAGTGGCTAGAACACACTGCAGAATCCCCTGGAAGGGAGGAAGAGCATGGATTGGGACTCATCTGGAATCCGAGTCATGAGAAGGAGGGTCCACTGGAGACAGGACTGAGTGTGGAACACCACAGAGAGGAGTCATCTGCTTGGCTGAGAGCTGATTCCCCAGATAACCAGCAGGAGGCGGTGAGGTGGACCCTGTTACACCAATGTCCAAAGGCTTAAGGAATGACCCAGCGCCCATTTGAGCCAATGGTAGTCTTTCCATTTATTTTAATAGGAAGTTGACAAGACTTCTAATCTCTGCTCCAAAGAACTTTTTGCTAAAAGAAGAAATATGTCAATGACGGGTAACTGGATATAACATAGAAGCAATCTTTTTATACAACTTGTGAAAAAGATATTATGAAAAATAAAGTTGAATATGCCTAATAGTTTATACTAAGACACCAAATACTACCTGCAGTAATTCTAATTCCTAGATCTCTGTATCATTTACTATAGGCTCCTACTATAAAATATTTACATACCTTAGTTATCTGGCATGATGGTGTGGCCAAATGACAGAAATAGTGAGTTCACTAGTATTCTATATCACTTGTGACTCTTCAGGACACTATCCTATCCTCAGTAAAGCTGATGGCAGATTTGTGCCCTGTAAAAGACAATATCACCTAGGTGATATTCTAGGTGAAGCTGATTTACTTCATTTTTATTTAGTGCCTCAGCTGACTGTGGATCATCTATGTAGAGGATGGAACTAAAATAACTAATAACATTGTGAGTCAAACCTTTAGTTTGTTTGGTGCTAATCTCTGTGTAGACATTCTTTTTTTGGAATAATAGTACTCTATTCTGATAAAATTTAAGTCAGTAAACAGCTGATTTAAAATATACTGAAACAGGGCACTCTTATTCCGAAATAAGGTCCACACAGACTTGCACCAGAATAACTGGTCTGAAGCACAGCTGATTTACTCAGTTACATTTCCCATGAAGAAAAGCCCTGAGTTTCATAAAATGTCATATTATGACCTTTCAGTATTTTTTCAGGTTAGGTACCATGAAGCAAGTAACTTGAGTGAAAAGCTAAAACACTGGACAATCTAAAAGGAAAGGGTTATTGAATATCTTTAACATTTTTGTATATTTTTTAATCAAAACATTTCCTTGTCTGTTGTTTTTGTAACATTAACAGTTTTATAGTATTTATAGTTTATTTAACAAAGCTAAAGATTAAAAAACCCAGGCAGTATACCACTTTCCTTTTTTTTTCCTTTTTGAAATTAAGGGGTCTCACTAAAAGTGCATCTCACTAAAAAAAGCACCTTCGGATTACCATCAAAGCAAACTGAATTTCTAAGAAATGATCATAGAAATTAGAAATGATCGTAGAAATTAGAAATGAGCGTTTACCAATCTACATGGAAAAAAATAGTTCAGTGAACAGCTTGTGCCTTTATGTATTTTGGTTTTATAGAGCACTGGATTTCAAAATTATTTAGAGGCCTGTTTATTTTAATGTTTTATCTAAAATAGAAACTCTCTTTCATCATTTTGCTCTTTAAGCTTCAACTGTTTAGTCACTTTCAGGAAAAAATGCTTTTCTAATACCAATACCTCAAATCCCTTTCAAGGATCTACTTTCCACACTCATTGTCTAAACTCTCATAAAGGTTTATTTGAATTACAGAATGCCTCTACAGTTTTGGTATTTCCATTATAAAGTTCTGTTTTCAAGGCCTCTTACAGCAGTGTTGGATCTATGCAGAGCTGTTTGAATAATCCTTTTGGGAATTCCTATATTTGACAGGATTCTGAATGGTTTCTATGGAACTATGAAGATATTGTGCAGGGGACTTATTTAGCAAGCATATTGTAGTGAATGTATATAATTAGTGTAACTTAAGGATATCTCTTTTAGTTACAAATGATGTAAAACTTTTATTCCCTTTAAAAACATGTAAATACTATAGCTTGGAAATGTGCAGATGACATTTAGGGTTGAATATGGATTAATGATTCTGATGTGTAAGAATACACATTTAATTTATAAACAATTTAATTTGCTTGCGCACCCAGTTTGTAGTGAAAAAGATAATGAGCACCTTTACCACGTGGACATCTTGGGAGGATATAAATGGTGATGTGACATGTGGCTACAACCTCAACTAAAGATGTCATGCTCTCCAAGTGTGGAGGAAAAGATGCTAGTGTTTGTTGTCAGACTCTAGTTTAAAAATCAGCATTGCCTCAGCCCTCATTCTTATTCTCAAAAGCTCCCCGGTCCTCAGACAAAGGGTGAAATGAGGATCTGAAATACAGTGAAACACTGACATGTCAGAGTACTTAGTGCAGGGGATGATGTGTTTGTAGGACATCTAATTATTAGAGAGAGAGACAAGAAAATAGAACCCAACTGCCTCCTCTGGCTTAACATCTCCAAATTCTCTACAGCTCTCTACTCTCTCACCTCACAACCTTCTTTACCTCATAATGTCCTGGGCTGCCCACAAACAACCTATCTAGCATGAAGGTCACACCCTTAGTATCTGTGTACAGCTGCAGCCCTGGTCCAATGGCTCTGACTTAACCAACCTATCAGCAACATTCCAGTCACACTCTGGGTTTCCCCAGCCTTGATTTAAAAGTTTTATTAAAGATAATATTTCAGAATGAGTAGGTACAGAGTCTAAAGGAAAGAGACTTAAACATCCAGGCAGAAGGGACAGGCTATTAGGGGGTACAGAGTTTGGAAGGGGGTCGGGGGGTACAACAAAAGCATAACCTGTGGTATCCTGAATGGGGTGTAGTGATAGGTTTCATGGTGAACAGAGCCAATAGAACAGTAATTCGGGAACATCACATGTTACAGGGGGTGCAGTCAAGGGGAAGTATATAAGTCCGTAATAGTGAATTGTCCCTCATTGGGTCCGTGGGATGGTGCGAGTACTCACTGAGTTGATAAGTTCTGCATGGCAGTGCTCCGGCTTACTCCTCGCGCTACTGCCTGTGTCCGGTCATGTGCTTGATGTAGATGTCTCGGGACCACGGGCTGCTGTCAGACACCATGAGGCGCCGCATCAGGCGGGCGTAGTGCCAGCTGACGCCACAGGCCCGCAGCACGCCCTCATTGCAGGCGTCTCAGGCGCCCACGGCTCTGACGATCAGGGCGTGGACCTGGACCTCGTAGCCCCTCACTGGAGGGGCGTACTTCTCCTCCTTCTGTGCCTGGGCTGCGTGAAAGGCTGGGGTCCCGTTTTCAAACAGGACCATGACGTCCACCATATTACTTGCAGGGTGATCCCAACACACACTCAGTCTTGAATTTTCCCCAAAACAGGTGATCTGTGCTGTCCAGCTTTCTCCTGGATAGTTCAGATATTAAAGGTCTGTTGTGCCTGTAAAGGGTCAATAATTAACAGTCTGCTACTTTAACTGGAATTACCAAACAGTTCAGTTTAAAACCAACACTGCATTAGTTTAAGGGCTTGTGTACACATAAAATACTGCAGCGGTACCGCTGCAGAGATCTAGCGGTGCTGCACTATCTTCAGAAAAGATGCTTCCTATGCTGATAGGAGGGCGTCTCTCATCCATCTACGTACTCCACCTCCCCAAGAGGTGGTAGCTTTATTGACTGGAGAAGCTCTTCCAACAACATAGCACTATCTACACCAGAAGTTAGGCCAGTATAATTGTGTCACTCAGAGGTGTGTATTTTCCACTTAGCCACTTTATAGATTAGTGCCAATCAACTTTGACACCTGGCAAAACCAGTTTACCTACTCTCCAGACTTGTCTGGTAAACACAGCTTATGTTCATAACTCTTAATGTACATTTTGTACCTACATTCCACAAGAACATTAATGATCAGTGTGTTTTTTAAATGATAGCTCAAAAGGCATATTTTGCACAAAGATTGTGATGATGTATAGTGTATGAATACAAGGGTGCTTTTAGTCACACAGGGCAAAATATTGTTTTCTTTAAAACTGACAGGAACAAGTCCTGAAAACAGGGACAGGAGTGAGTACTTTTGGGTGGGAGGGAAACACATGTTCAGCAAAATATTTCTCAGATCTGGCCAAAATACTAGATCCAGCCTAGATTCCCCTCAATATGGATTATGTCTTAAAAGCTCTCTGTAGTCCAAAGCATTGAAAGTATTGCCCATGGAAGGTATTTGATAGCAAGAGATACTGTTGTGAGGGCTGTCTAAGTAAATCTATTTGAAATCTACTGAAATTAAGAGAATGTGAATGTGTAGCAAAATAGATTTTGTAGCTCATAGCATCTCTTTTTTGCAATGGCTACAATTATGATTGAAGAGGCAGTTCTATTATAAAATCCTATTTTATGGTACTTAGAACTTGTAAAAAATATTACAGTTTGCGCTAACATTGTTCACGTTTGTTCACCATCCAAATGTGAATTATTTTGGAAAATGTGGTAAAGTTCAACCTGGCTGGTTGTGAGTTACGGGAATATGAAAATATAGTGTTTTTCATTTTTCATCAGCTGAAAAATGTCTCTGCCTTTTTACTCTCTAATTCCAGTAACTTCAAATTATTATGGGGCTCACTATGGGCTAATGTGGGGCTTGCTAGTCCACTGCCTTTAGTAGGTTTAGAGAAATCTGGTTTGGAAACAGTCACACATTTTAAAATTGTGAAACCCAATCATAACTCTGCCACATTGCACATATGTATTTTCCCATGATATATGTGCTTGTCTTCTAATGAAGTCACAGGGAATTGACCATGCACATCTATATGCAGAATTTGGCCATAAAATATTAACATTATTTACAAAATACAGGAGCTGAACAAGGAATGAAAGTTATGTCTTTAGGAAAAATAACTACTTTACAAATCTAACCTTGCTGGACATACAAAAAGATTATCTCCACAAATATATTACATTTACAATTTCAGCCTAGGTACCCAGAGATCAGTGCAGGGATAAACTGATTAAATTCATTTAACTCCTTACTTAACCTTAAGTGAGTTCTATGTAGTTCATATATCAAGATACTCCATAGAATTCTGCTTCCTTCATGTACTCATGCTAATTACCCAAATCAACCGTTAGCAATTGCCCCTTCTAAACTGTAGTTTTTTCCTTCCCTTTCCCCACACAACACAAAGAATTAAATACATGTTCAACAAAATGTATTACTTATCAGTTAAGTGTATAATATGTAGGCACCCTGTGCTTTAGGGGCCTACCAACTTAATTACAGCTGGGAAGAGCCTGGGGACTACAACTCCCATGATGCCTTGGGGAAAAGAGAGACTCTTTCCCTTCCAGGAGTGAGAGAAAGGCATGTGGGAGACTCCGTTTTGGTGCTGGGGCGGAGGCAGCCCAGGATGGAAGCTGCTGGTTGGGTCTGGAAGCTGCTGCTGTTGTGACTGCTGTTGACAAGGTCCCAAGGCTGCTGTTGCCTCTGACCACTACTGGGGTCCCAAAGCTGCTGCTGGGAGCCTGCTGACGTGGTGATTGAGCACAGAGCTGCAGAGGGCTTGTAAGGAAGGCACAGCAGAGAGACTGACCGAGACGGAGAAGAGGCCAAGACACAGTCCCTTCAAGCAGGGCCAGGACTGCCAATCTCCAGTCTGATGCCATGGCTGAACTGGTGCAGTGAACCCACAGAGCGCTCTCTCCTTCTGCAAGAAAGGGTCAGGGCCTCCACTCTGGGGGAGTGCACACGCCAGAGGTGGGGTAAATAATGGCACTGTGGATGCCTGGTAGGCGAGTTGAATACTGAATACTGTTTTTATTAATTGGTTTATTCAAGTGCCCCTGTGGTTTATGTTTAAGTTCAGTTTGTTATACCATGTTTCTTTATTTTGTTAAGTAAAGTTTTTAACTCTGATTTAAGCATATTGGATGTTTAGTTTGCATAATTGCAATTGTTAAATTAGATTTACGTCTCAGATTATTATAATTTTAGAGTAGGTCTAGTCCTGGAAGCTCCCAAAGCCACTATTGAGCGTGTACAGGGGCCGGCCAGCGAGGTGGAGGCACCGCCAATTTTAAATTGTTTTAGAAATAAAGGGACTGCAGCAGAGGGGTGGACAGAGGATACCCAACTACCCCTCCTTTATTAGAAACCTTAGGCGCCCTTGCACACCGGTGAGTGTTGCCTGCTCCAAAGTAACCCAGTGAAGGAAGGGGGTTACGAATAAAATCTAGTAGCTGTACAGCTTAAACCAAATGTTACAGTTGAAATCAATAACCAAACAGTTATTTTACAAATCATAATATAAAAATGAAATAATGGTCTTAAACTAAACTCTAACATAAAAGGAGCACTACAATTAATATAACACTTTTTGTTATGAACTATGTATGTAAAATAACCTTCATGGATTTACAATGAAATGTCCCACGAAGGGGTTTTAGTGATGCCATAAATCCTGGCAGCTCAATTTAACTGTAAAAATATGCATACTGTAAAATCTAGTATCACCTAAATTGCATTCTCTTTCCACCAGAAAAGTTGTTTATAGAATGAACTGCTACGCTACCTCAATATTTCTTTCTGGAAGCAGACTTGACAACCGTGTTAAACTTTTATATTTCCTTGTGAAGTTATAGTCAAGTATAGTTTTTCCTCTTTGTGCACAAATTAAAGGCAGTATAGGTGACTGTCCATACCATGAGAAAATTAGATGCAGGCAGGGAGTCTGACTTGTATCTTTCCACAGTGTTCAGGGGCTCATGTCTCTCTGCTGATACAGCTTTCAGTAAAGCAGTGGGGTCCAACCTGAGGTCCCACTTGTGGACTGTGAGGCTCTAAACAGTGTTCTTCATGGACAACTGTATTAGGAAGAAAACTTGTATTGAGTTATGATTATGAAATATTCCCTGTGATTTTTAAACTGATGTGTCTTGAATCAGCCCCATCACTAAGTGTGGGAGGTGGTATTATTTTATTCATTATTATTTGTATTGTAGTAGTGCCACCACTTCTCCTGCAATCTCAAGAGCCACAGGGGTGTGATCTGGGGATGCTATGAGCAGCTGCTTTCCCATCTCTGCTGCTTCTGTTCAGCTGATCAACTTCTGGGAGGCAGGAGAATGAAGTTCTGAGTTCTCTGCTGCCTGTTTCTCTAGTGGGCTGTGGGAGCCCCAGGAAGTGCAGGATAAGAGCTTGAGTAGCTCTGCCTGAGCCTAGGGAAAGAGAGAAATTATATATTGTGATTCCTTGACCTATTTGAAATAATATGATCAGCCCTCAGCCTGAAAAGGTTGGACACCACTGAATTACAGACAAGAAAAACGACTTCCAATTCCATGGCTTTTTTATGTCCAATTGCTCCACTTTCTATTTTAGAAATGTTACCTAATCTGTTTAGGTTAAATATTACACTGAGAACACTAGCAGTATCTTACTAGCCTTGCTAGTACTCAGTGAGCATTTGGGAATTGTTACTTCCTTTTCTGTGTGTGATGGACACAGAGAAACCTTTCCTTCTCAGGGCTTTCAGATGCTAAATTTTTAGACATCTAATTCAAGAACCATGTTTGACACCAGGAAAAATGAACTGATTATCTTAAGCTTGATAAATTTACTGAGTCCAATAGAGATGACAATTTACACAAGCTGAGAGTCTGCCCCACTATTTATAGAGAAAAGCAACAAAGTTTATGCAAGACAGTTCAATTTTTCATAGTATCAACCTTGAAGACTAAACTGGATTAAATGCTCATTCCACAGAAACAGGACTACGTAGCATCCAACTATATATGTGGGGTAAAGGATGTGAAAACAGCCCCAAAGTGAGACCAGTTTATCTAGATCTACTATAAACTACGTGTCAAATCTTTCACCAGATGTGATTGTATAAGATGGACCTTTTATATCCTGGGTTAACTATTTCATAACTACTATTTCTTCCTTTCTGATTCTGAATTTTTTGTATAACTTTTGTAGATTAGAAAAAGAAACTAAGAACATTGGCAGGTATTTTTATATGCGTATCTATTTTAATTTTACTTTTTGCCAGAAGTTAGTTGTTTTGTATGGAGAGAATAAAATAATCCCTGTAAGGGTTGATATCCTTAGATTAGTGGTGAAATGTAAATGCACAGAATTGTGCCATATTGTCCCATCCATTTCTAAGTCATCACAGAAGTCTGCCTGTTATCCTGACCACTTACTGTTACGTTTTATCCTTTTCTTTCACCTTTATTAGTGTCTTCCCGATTGTAAACTTTTAGGGCAGGTACCCTCTTTCTAGTATGAGTACAATGGGGCCCTTTGGAATGACCAAATATAAACAATAACCATTTTATTGGCATAACAAGGGATACAGAAAGTGCTAAAAAAAAGTACAATGAAGTATCTGCCCAGAACACAGCTTCATAATGACAAGTTCAAGATGTCACATATTATGAGTCACATTTGTTTCTTTCACTTCTCCCAAAATTATGCTTCCTTTTCTTGCCTTGCTTCTGGATGGGCGATTTTTTTTTATTGTATCAGAAGTTGTAGTGGTGTATTTCTTTCCTGCTCAGTTTTAAAATTGCAGATTAAGATAGTCTAGATAATACTTAGTCCTGCCATGAGTGCAGAGGACTGGACTAGAAGACATGTTGAGGTCCCTTCCAGTCCTACACTTCTATGATTTTACGATATAATCCCTATAATATCTACTGGTGAATAACAATATCTTCCATGTAAAAGATAATTTATGTAAAAAGATTACTTTCAACAGAAATAATATTCACCTTGAGTAAGAAGCTAATATAGGTGATAGTTGGGGGGGGTCACATGCCTCCCCCCAGATTCCTGCCAGGGTGGGAGTAGGGCTGTGGGAGTGTGGCTGGGAAAGGGCAGCTAGTGCTCCTGTTCAGCCTCACTAGATGGTGCCCAGAGCAGGGAAGTGATACTGACAACTCTCTACCAGAGGAGGTGGGGGGAAGCCTGCTGAGTCCCTTCCCTTCCCAGTTGCAGCAGCAGGGAGTAGCTTGCCTGGGTGCACAGAAAGGAACTAGAGGTGTCGGGGCAATAGGGGAAGGCAGGGAGCACTGGGGGTGAGATGGGGTGCCCAGCGAGGGCCATGGGGGCCAGGAGATGTTGATGGAAGGTACCTTGGGAGTCACCAGGAAGTTGCCTGCCAATGTACTCCCCCCCCATCACCCCACTATCAGCAGTTATCAGTCACCAGTGCCAGGTAGGGACATACTGGCTGAATGTCTTTAAGATGGTAATCTTTGATAATGGTTCTTAAAACAAAAGATTTCTTATGCAGAAGTACATAAATGTTTATGTTTTGAGGTTTAAAAACAAAGACGTTCTTGAGTTATCCAAATGGAAGTGACTGAAAAATTATTTAAGTGAACAATGCTTTTAAAAAGCCCTGTGTGATAAATGGCTTATGAATTTGTGTGCAACTTGTAAAGGAAATAATTTGGAATGAGGCCAAGTGTAAAACAGCTTACAAGATAAGATTTGGGGTAAACTTTAGGTTGCTAAAAATAGGGGTGTGGAATGAGGGTATCACCTTAATTATAATGTGACAAAGCCACAAAACTACACAGCTGCTACTAGTTTATAATTGTGCCAGGATGTGGAACCACTAGTTCATCTCCCTGGTTCCAGTCACGGTTCACTCCTTAGCATTATCTCTACCCTTTCACCTGTGTATCATGTCTTGCCATCTGCATTTCCGTGATTGGCCAATTGGTTCAAACAGCTGGACACGTAAGTTAGGAGAACTCTGTAGAGATTGAAGGGTTTATACACCAAGCTAAATGCAGGAGTGGTGCCATGTCTAGAATCTTCCCCTGCCTCTCTTGGAGAATTTGGGCCTGATTTTTGCTGCCTTATATTGCAAAAGCAGTTAAAGGAAAAAACGCTATTTGGAGAAGACGATGGATACCACTACCATGGACAGCTCTGGAACTCTAGAGTTATTAGTCATGTTGTAGACTCTGGCTTCAGTAGCAAAGAAACAAAGTTGAATAATATGAAAAACATATTTCTTTTTCAACAGAGAGTGGCCCAAACCTAAAATCGGAGAGGTTCTTCCTCCAAGCAAGTGACTCCTGGGTCTATGTCCTACAAACTCTAGCAATAGTGAGTTCACTACATATTATACTATTTGTACTACAGTACCATCTAAAATCCCTAGTCATGGACCAGGATCCCATTGTGCTAGGCACTGTACAGACAGAACAAAATGACAGTCCTTGCTCCAAAGAGCTTTCAATCTAAATATAAGAGAAGAGAGAACAGACTGATAGGGGGAATAGGTACAGCTCAAGTTTAAGCACCTCATTGCATGCAGAAGTGGGGTACTCTGGTGTTAGATGCCCATTATAACACCCAGGTCAGCACCTAAATATTATAAGCAGGGACATTTCAGGCGAAAAATAGGTACTATTACTCCAGTGACATAAACCTGATGAGTGGAAATCTGGTATCTTTTCCCCTTCAGAAATAGGTCGAGTTGGCCAGTGTGAAACTATAAGAGGGGCTGTCGAGCTGAACCAGGAGGGTCTGGAGAAGAGACAAACCAGGCACTGGCCATGTGGTGTAAGTGACTGGTGGGGCAGGCCCCTACCAGAGCTGACCCATGGCCAGGGGAGTAGCACAGCAGCTGCAGGTTTGGGGGGAGAGGCTGATGTACTGGGACCAGTTGCCAAGGAATTAAGGGAGGCTTCCCCTGTTACAGGCAGAGCACAGCGAGCAGAGCTGCCCGGTGCCCGCCCACTCGGTAACAGCGGGTCCGCGCGGACAGGGACCCCCCAGCAGGGCTCCCGCCTGAGCGTCCCGCGGGGAACCGGCAGCGCGCCCCGCCTCGCTCCCGCGTGGGGCTGCGGGCCCGGCGCTGCCCTGCCCTGCCCTGCCCTGCAGGGGGCGGCGTGCTGTGCGCGAGGCCGGGGAGCGTGAGGGAGGCTCGGGTCCCGGCCCGGATGGCGCGGCCCGGCTGCGCGGGCGGCTCGGGCTGCTCCGCAGGTGGGTGTCCGCGGTGCGGCCCGGCCTCGGGGACCCGGGCGGGCTGCACCGTTTGCCGGCCTGAGGGGCGGAAGGCCGCGCCCCGAGGGGAGCCGGGCGGGCCGCGGGCGCCGCGCGTTGGCCTTGCAGATCGGCCGCCTGCTCCCCTGCAGCCGCCGGCCCCGCGCGCCGCTTCCGAGCCGGCTCCCGCCTGCTGCCCCGGCGCGGCTCTGTCAGGGCGTTGAGCTGCGCCCGCGGTGGGGCCGGGCCCGCCCTGCCCTCGGAGGGAGGCGCGGCCGGCGGCCCGGCTGGGGGTCATCGGGCTGTTGGAGGCTCTTGCAGGGGGGTCCCGCTGCGGCCTGTGACGAGCCCAGGGCATTCGTTAAGGCCAGGGCCCGTGTCCAGGCTGTGCAAATCCCTGGCCTTCTGCTTGCAGAAATCCTCTGCCCCGTCGAGTGGTGCAGAGTTCGTCCTGGGCGCGCTAACTTCTTGCTATGGGCTGTTAGCTGCCTCTTCTTGATCCGGGCCATGGCTTAGAAGTGCCTTAAGTACCACCAGAGCATGTTGGGAGGCGTAATTAATCTCTGGCTTGGTCTACACTTACCTCTGCGATTTGATGGGAGTTAGGCAAAGAAATGGGGTAACTCCCATTGACTGCTGTGCTTCTCTTTTGCCTGCCGTCTTCACTGCACTGCGCCACTTGTGGGGGTGGATTAGTAACGTGGACATCTGGATCGACTGAGCGGTCAGTGAAGTCGATCTGACCGCAGCAACTTTGCCACCGTCAGTGTAGACATAGCCTCTGTAAATGAAATTCTTGAATGAAAGGTCTCACAGTACTGAACAATAATAGAGATTCAGACAATTTTAGTTCCAGTTTCTAAAAAGGTGGTGTATTTTTGGCCTGTTTGCATACTTTAAGCAAAGCTGCAGCCAAGGTCTCATTCTCCATCCCCTTGCACCAGCTTTAAACCTGAGCAATCTGTGGCCCGGACCACATTTACCTGCTGGATTCGGCGGCAGTCAACAAGAGATATGCAAGTGACGTAAGTCATGGGTTCGGGGTTGTTATAAATGTGTATGGGTAGGGTTTTGTGGCCTGCCTTGTGCGGGAGGTCAGACTAGATGATCATATTGGTCCCTTCTGACCTATGAGTCTATGAGTCTATGAGTATCTCTCATCGACTTTGCTGCGTGTGCTCCGCATGCCATCCACACTGTGCTGCGCCAAAGGGAACAGCATTCCCTTTGATGTCGTGCTATGCCACTTATCTGGGTGGTTTTCCTACCTTGATTGCTGGATCGACTGATCTGGTCTACACAGACCGATCAGTCGATCCAGAGCAATTGGTTTGAGGGCGGCAAATTTGTAGACCCAGCCTTAATCTGCTCCCACAACATCTATATCCCATTTGCTGCAACATGCACATTCCAAAAAAATCTCCAATACACTCTCCAGTTGCCTGTTTTGCCATTGCCATGTGACATTTTTAGGACTGATTCTAGCTGCTGACATTAGTCACTATAACAGCATGTTTAAAGTTTGAAATGGAAGTTAAAGCAATAAAGTTGCTCTAACTTCATTATAACGAAGTTTCTCAGCTGAAAATTAGCATGTGTTCTATACATGGGAGCTAATACCTTTTTACCAGTAAAAGGAAGATAAGTCAGTTTGTTAAAAATTAGACAACTACAAAAAAAAGTCGGGGTAGCATTTTTATTTAGCTTTTTGGTTTTAAACTACAAACAGTTTTTCTAGAAGTGAGACAATTTTTGAAAGTAACTGGAGTAACAGATTAAGTGTGCTAAATAATTATATTTTAATATGGTCAAACAGTCTTTCACACATCACAAATTGAGTAACATTTATGTTAAAGATAAATCAATATATTGACACTGAGCGGGTTACTGTTCTAGCCAAGGCTGGCGCAGGGAGGAACACTAACCATTTTTTAAGATTAAGGTGAAGAGCAAGGCACATGGTAAATTATCTCTTGGGAGGAAGACTGGAAAGTGAAGAGAGACCTTTTAAAATATTCAAACAGGGATTTATTGTATTTCAGGAAATAAATCTAGGCATCGATTTGACACCTTTGCAGTTAAGATAAAAGGACAAAGTAGTATTTGGAATATTTACTGTTTTATGTATTTGTATTTCTGTTGTGTCCACAATATGTCCAAACATAGTGAGGCACATCACTGCCCCAAAGACCTCACAATGTAAGGAGATAAATGAAGAGATGGGTAAGAGAGAGAAGAGAGCACATACCATCAGTGGCTTTTATTAAAAAAAAAATGTCAATTATCCCCAGTTGCTGCTCCAGCTTGTTTCTTGTAGGTGTCATGGTGGAAGTGTTAGGAGGGATTGAAGGAGATGAGGTTAGGAACCTGCCTTGCAGACCACTTCGGGGAGGGCATTCAGTTGGAACTGTGGCTTGGAAGTAATAGATGAAGGACCAAGGCTGTAATAATTGGTGGGGCAGAAAGTTGGAGACAATGAGAAAAGACACAAAATCAGGTAGGAAAGGAAGTGCAAGCTGTCAGTTGTTTGAAGGTGACAATGAGAAACTTGAACGTGATTTGCTGCAAAATGGGCACTCGATGGAGAGATTCAAATAGGGAGGTGACGTAGTGAAAATAATAGGTAAGGAAGAGGATAATGGGGTTTTGGTCAGTATATTGATTTTATATTGGAGAAAGAGAAATGCAGAGTGACTGTCAGTTACAAGTAAAGTGTACAATCCTGTGTGAGTCATCCTGAAGGCTGATCAAAGCATAAGAAAGAGGTTAAGAAGGAATCATGAAGATGGGCTATAAGTGGAGTATTTTTTTAAGCTTGTGGAGCTTGGTATGTATCACAATGTTCTCTTTCTAATATGGCTGTATTCAAACTGCAAAGAGGACAATTTCCCACAGTCTCAAGTAAGTTTACAAAAACAAGTCTTTCCTTTTTTTTTCAAGTTCCATAGTGGCAGTTTCTGGTTGTATTTTATTCTCTTCTCTGTTTTACCTTCTCCAGTATTGACTTCCTTCATGTTTCTGTGTATTTTCCCACTTTCCCTAGATCTTGACTTTTAGTCATAGTGACTTCTGCTCATTTCTTATTTATCTATCAGATACCTTATACTAATATTTAACTAACATTTGTAAGTCTGAATAAACTTGCAGCGCCCTGGCCAGGAGCTGCTTCCGGCCCCAAGCAGCATCACATGGTGGCTGCTACCCCCTCCCAGCACTGCCCCTTTCCCACGTGATGTAGGCCCAGCGTGAGTGCCGCTCGGAATCATCTTGCGTGCCATGTTTGGCACACATGCCATAGATCACCGATCCCTGTCTTGGGATCAGTATTGTCTTCTACAGTCTTATTTTTCATAGGATCGAGTTATAATTTTCAAAAGGAAAATTACTAGCAGGCATGAAACTAGGCAAATGACACAGGGTCTGTGTTATATGAACTGTCTGGCAAAGCTATGATAGGAAACGTAATACCATGTCTCCAAACAGAAGGGGTTTTAGACTATTTCAGTAAAAATTGCCATTTTGCTTTTAGAGAGAGAAATTCTAGTGAGATGTAGACAGAATAGATTAGAAACTTGCACCACTGAGTCATTCTTTAGTTTCTGAATAGTGAACTTTATGGGACAACATCCTTGTGTAAGTGCATGTGGCTGGGTGAAATCTGTGGAAATGGTGCTGCATGCAGATTCAGTAGATATCATTCCAAAGGACACAGCAAAGAGAGCTTGTCGGGGAAGATAAAAGGATCACAGAAGGAAGAACAGCTTGTAGGGAGAATATAAACATAATTTAAAATTGATCAGAAAACTCAAGCTTACACTAGAATTTTGATACTTGGCCTATTCTAATGGGAATAAAATTGAAAAAAAAATTCTTTTATCTCTATAAGGCTCCAGTATTGCACAAGCTCTCCCTTGCCTCAACACTTTAAAGTCTTTTCAGTTATTGAGGGACTTGAACTCTTGAGTGATTCCATATTCTTATATGTAAAATTTGGTACATTTCTCTAGTGGGCATGTCACTAAACACAATACACCAGAGGTGATAGCTAGAAAATCTGTCAGCTGAATCTCATCAAAAGGCCCTAGGCCAAACTTGGCCAAACTTCTGGAGTTTATTCAGGAGTTGCAGTAGCAGCTTGAGCTATCAAACAATAAAAAACCATAATTGCTATTAATTGCAAGATTAAAAAAAAGTCACGATTAATCACAGACTTTTGTCACACTATTAAACAATAATAGAATACCAGTTTAAATTTATTATAAATATTTTGGGGTGTTTTTGTACATTTTCAAATATATTGATTTCAATTACAACATAAAATACAAAGTGTACAGTGGTCATTTTATATTTTTATTAGAAATACTTTCACTGTAAAAAAGAAATCGTATTTTTCAGTTCACCTCATACAAATACTGTAGTGCAATCTCTATCGTAAAAGTGCATCTGACAAATGTAGAATTAGTTTTTTACATAACTGCACTCAAAAACAACAATTGGAAAACTTCAGGGCTTATGAGTCAAAGCATGAGGGGGTATACAAATGTTTAGCATATGTGGCTTGTAAATATTTTGCAGAGCTGGCTACAACAGTGCCATGCGAATGCCTGTCTTACTTTCAAGTGACATAAATAAGAAGCGGGCAGCATTATTTCCCCTAAATGTTAACAAACTTGTTTGTTTTAGCAATTGGCTGAACAAGAAGTAGGACTAAGTGGACTTGTATGAGGTGAATTGAAAAATACTATTTCTTTTGTTTTTTACAGTGCAAATATTGTAATAAAAATAATAGCTGTTTTTTTCACACCCTGAAAGATGTAGGTATATTGAAGTAAAATTCTTGTGTAGACCACATCTGAGTTGATGCTATGGGGCTTAAAATAGCTGTGTGGATGTTTTGGTTCAGACTGGAGCCTGGGCTCTGAGATTTGTCAAGGAGGGAGGGTCTCAAGCACTTTTGAAAATTTTAGCTTTGGTGAAAGTAGGAAAACTTATTCTTGAATAACTTAAATGGCTTATTTTTAAAACCTGAAATAACTTTAGAGTTGAGCTGTTTGAAGATATAAATCCAGTTCACCTTTTGATCAAGATTTGCCATAATATTTTAATTTATATAATCTGCAAAATAATTGAATACATTCATCATATAAAGAGATGAATATATTGGAGCATTCATTTTGGACTTAAGGTAGTAAAATTGATTTAGTTTCTCTTAGCAACTATATCCACAATGTATGTCTTTAAGTGTTATTTGTAAAGGACACCATCAAGCAGCTCTAGTTTCTATACACATGTATACACTATAAATTGCTTAATTGGAACATAAGGTGGATATGAGTTTGTCCTGATTATGCAGCTGTCTCATTATTATTTTTATTATTATTTTGTATTTAAAAAAACACACCAGCATCATGCTAGGTGCACCACTTAAACCAATTTTATTTAAATGTTATTTAATATCCTCAAACAGAAAGCCACAAAAAACAGAGAACCTGGTAATAATGGGGGATTTCAGCTATCCCCATATTGAGTGGGTACATGTCATCTCAGGATGGGGTGCAGAGATAAAATTTTTAAATACCATTAATGACTGCTCATTGGAGCAGCTAGTCCTTGAACCATAAAGGGGGAGGCAATTCTACTAAACTGTGGTATGCATCTATCTCTTAAATAGGCCTTTGTACTACATAACTGGATGGTAGCTAATGTAACATCTGTTTTTATAAAGGCTCCAAAGGTGATCCTGGCAGTTACAGGCTGGTAAACCTAGCTTTAGTACCAGGCAAATTAGTTGAAACTATACTGAGGAACAGAATTATCAGACATGTAGATTAAGATGTTATGTTGTGGAAGAATCAACACAACTTTTGTAAAAGGAAATCTTGGTTCATCAGTTTATCAGATTTCTTTGAGGGTGTCAACAAATGTGTGGATGAGGGTGATTCAATGTACTTGATCTTTCAGAAAGCCTTTGACAGGGTCCTTCACCAAAGGCTCTTAAATAAAGTAAAATTATCCTGGTATAAGAGCAAAGATGTTCTGATGGAGCAGTAAATGGTTAAATGATAAGAAACAAAGGATAGGAATAAATGGTTCATTTTCAGAATGGAAATGGTAAATAGTGGGGTTCCCCAATGATCTGTACTGGGACCAGAGCTATGTAACATGTTCATAAATGATCTGGAAAAGAGGGTAAACAAGAAAGTGGCAAAGTCTGCAGATGTTACAAAATTGTTCAAGATAGTTAGGGCCAAAGCAAAAAAAAAAAAAAAAAACAACAAAAACCCACACGTATTCTGTCTCTGTCTTTCATATCTTTCTTGAGTGGTGGTGTGGATAATTCTCTGAAAACATCTGCTGAATGTGTAGTGGCAACCAAAAAAGTTAACAGAATGTTAGGAACCATTAGGGAAGAGAGAGCTAATAAGACAGAAAATATCATAATGCCACTATATAAATCTGTTATACACCCAGACCTTGAATACTGTGTCCAATTCTGGTTGCACCATCTCAAAAAAAGATACGTTAGAATTGGAAAAGTTACAGGGAAGTGCAACAAATATGAATAGGTGATGTAACAGCTTTGATCCAAGGAGTGATTGAAAGGACTGGGCTTCAGCTTAGAAAAGAGACGACTAAGTGGGAGGATATGATAGATGTCTATAAAAACATAAAAGGTGTGGTGAAAGTAAATAGGGAAGTGTTATTTATTCCTTCACATAACGCAAAAATCAGGAACCACACAATGTGATTAATATGTGGCAGGTTTAAAACAGACATAAGGAAGTACTTTACACAACACACAGTTAACCTGTGGAATTTGTTGCCAGTGGATGTTGTGACCGCCAAAACTATAATGGAGTTCAAAAAAGAATTAGATAAATTCATGGAGGATTGGTCCACCAATGGCTATTAGCCAAGATAGTCAGGGATGTAATCCCATGCTCCAGAAGTCCCTAAATACTTGATTGCCAGGTTCTAGGACTGGATAACGGGATGGATCACATAATACCTGCCCTTTTCTGATCATTCCCTCTGAAGCATTTGGCACTGGCCACTGTTGGAAGACAGGATACTTTTCTAGAGGGACCATTTGTCTGACCCAATATGGTGGTTCTTATGTTCCAACCACATGTGGGACGTTTTCCCCTCATTTCTAGTAGAGAATTAGGGAAGGCCAAGGGTGGGGAGGAGGTTATGGTTAAAGACTTCCCTCCTTGTTACCAGTAACTTGGTTGGGAGGGGCAAGGAACAGAATTCCTTCTCATTCCTTGTAAGCAGGGCATGATTTCGGGGGGTGTCTCCAGGTTTCAGGCTCCTATCATCCAAGGCCAGTATTAAAGTTGGGGGCTATTAGCAAGGTTCAGGGGCAGCCCATTGTTTGCATTATTCCAGATACTTAGTGTTTGTTTACCAAGCACCTGGTTAATGGAGATAGTTTCAGTGAACCTGGTGGTATTTTTCCTGAATTTCCTTGCTTATGAAAATATCCCAAGCTTACTAAACCATGCATTTTATAATAAGGACTTTATATTTTGCCAAGTTTGATGTTTTAAAAATTAAACTACTTTAAACTAGTCATGTGCAGAGAAAATCTGACCAATTTTTTGTAATCAAATTCTTTTTTTCTTGCTCTTAACCTTGATTAATGGCTTGAATAGCGATTGATTTTGGAAGGTGTGATCATTCATTTTTGGGCTTATGACAAACATATGATGTTTCAAAGTGGACGGAAAAAGAACTGAAAGGTTGTGATCACCTGAAAACAATTTATGCTATACTGATAAAGAGGTTGATGTTCTCTAAAGCTAATTATTGGAAAACAGAAAAATACCATAGGCAAACTTAAACTTTCTTGAGCCTGACATGGATGGGAGTTTACTCTCTCAGCCTTGTTGACTTGTAACTGTTCCTAATTTAGTGGACTACAGCAGTATTTATGGTTCAGAGATTTCAAAGAACATTAAGCATACTACCCTTATTGTCCCACACACGTGGGAAGAAAAACAAGGTGCCAGGAATGTGGTTTAATTGGGTCACAGCTTTATTAACTTAATTCATCTGGGAATTATCCAACAGAAACTCATACAGTGCAGGTCATGATTTCTTCCTTAATTTCCACCAGCTGGAGGGCTGCAATTAGCTTCCGAGTTCTGTGCAGCTGGGGTAGTCTGCTGCTGTGACTCCTTTGCCCATGCTTTGAATGAGGGTTAAGGGGCTGAAAAAGGGAGTTTGACTTCTTGCTGTACCAGACATGGACCTCTAACTCCATTCCCCAACTTCTTCAGGGGATGCCTTCCCCTAAATTCACTTCCAGTTCTAGTTCACTATGGATCTAGACCCTCTGTAGAATGAATACCTACACTGAAAATGCCATCAGTCAGAGCAGCTGGGCTCCCTCCTTCCCCAGTGAATTCCCAGATAGTGAACCAAATATATCCTCTCCTTAGTTGGAAAGGTGTAACCATATTCTCTGAATAATCCAGGAATCAGATACACTTTTGGTTGGTAATGACTGATCCTCACTGTTCCTTATTCATGTAACTTCTGGCCATGTCAACCTGTGAAGGCTTGACGGCTCCCTGTCATGCCCTCGGCTGCAGCATTTCAGACCAGGAAAAAGGTCCCTGGTTTTCTCTAAATTTCTGTTTGCCCTGATGACTAAGGCCACTTTTATAGTATAAAGTTGTATTGGTAGCATTTGTATAGGCAAATAGTGGTTGCCATAGCTATTTTGCTGGAGTGTATTCCAATTTTTCTGGTGCTGTACATCCTCCAAGTGACAGGTTGTATCAGCAAAAGATGGGTGGCACTGTGGGTAAGCATACCAGTGTCCTGCACCACGAATTGGTTCGCTAACTTCAGGGGAATTTTTGCAGTGTATCAGTTCTCTTCTCAGGGAGTCATGGGAATTTGGGGACAAGTTCCTACAGTTCCCTCAGTCCCATCCCACAGTGTTTTTCTCACGCTTAAAATGAAAATTCCCATATTCTCTCTGTTACATCCCATAATAAGATCTTTCTCATACTAGTTTTCAATTTAGCTGCCATTTCACTGTCAGAAGCATGGATGCGGAACAGGCCAGTGGAGTTCTGTCCATGTTAGAGAGACTGTGCCTGATTCTTCTTATTTGTGGAACTTGAACTACCAACACAGTGGCTGGTCACGCAGCAGTGAAAATGAGAAAACTGAGGGAGAGTGGATGATGAAGACAGTGAGTGAAAGTCAGGTAGTATAGGCATTCACTCATCAGCTGCACATGACGGAGCAGTGCTTTGGTCCTGTGAAACAATGTACCAAGTGGTGAGATCAGATCACCGTGAAAATCTGTGATGACCATCAGTGGCTACAGAACTTTTGGGTGCAGAAGGCCACAATCTTGGCGTTGTGTGCTGAGCTTGCCCCAGCCCACCAGTATAGAGAAACAAAAATGAAAGGTGCTTTGACATTGGAGAAGTCAATGGAGATCATGCTGTTGAAGATTACAACACCAGATTGCTATTGGTGGTAGGCAGTCCATTCGATGTTGGATATCTGGGAAGTTGTCATCTAGATATGCAAGGCCATTAAGACTGTCCTGCTGCACAGGATTGACTTTGGACAGTCATTTTGATCAGGAAATACTAGATGGATTCGATGCAGTGGGCTTCTCTAACTGTGTCGGTGGGGGCATTGCTTTTGAGTACATAAACTGAAAGGGGTACTTTACCATTGTTATGCAAGCTTTGGTGTATTACTGAGGACGATTCACTGGCATTAACATTGGATAGTCAGGAAGATGTACGATATGTATATCTTTTGGAGTACAGGACTTTTTGAAAAGCTCCAGGGACATTGCCATTCACATTGGTGGAGTTGCAATGCCCATTGTGACTCTTGGGTACCCAGCCTAACCTTTGCTTCCTTGGATCATGAGGGCATACACCTGGACAGGAGCAAGGAAAGATTTAACCTGAGCAGATGCAGTATGACCATGAAAATTAAAGGAAGATTAAAGGGCCATTGGAGTTGTTTTAGCACTAGGCTGAATCTCTGGGAACCAAATGTTCCTGTTATTGCTGCATGTTGTATTTTATGTAATGTTTGCGAGGCCAAAGGGGAAATGTGACCAGAAGGGTAGAGGGAGTAATTGGAAAGACTAATTTTGAGAAGCCTGGTACCAGAGCGTGTTGAAGCACATTACAGCTGAGCCAGGCCTTAAGAGCTCATTTTTGACAGAGCCATAGCAAGCCAGTGTGCTGCTTTTTGTGTTTTGAATTACTTTGAATAAGCTATACATTGACAGATTATTAATGATTATAAACTTTTATCAATCTGAGCGACTACTACTTTAGAAGGTTACCTCTCTATTGTAAGAGGTGTAGCTGCTCTGTAGCACCCCCTGTTAGTAGAGTGTGGTGTTGGAGGTGCTCCCTGCCTCAATTTCCCCTCACCAGGCTTTTCAGTCTCAGGGATTCATATACGCCGCCCTCTGGCTGGGCCCCTTTCACAGTTCAGTCCCCTTCCAGGGTAACAGAAATCGAAACTACCAAAAGTTCTTCTCACTTGTGCTCCTCTTTAGCTTGTTCTCTGTGCTCAGTTCCCAGTTTATTAGGCCATCACCTGACCCCAATTAGTTCTTCCCTGCTTAGCATGGGAGACAACAAATTGGGACTAACTGAACAGGGCTGACTGGCTCCAGGCCTCCTGTCCCTTTAAGAGCCAGGCCACCCTGTTACAAAGACAAAATAAATCCTACTTTTCACCAGACAGAGTTATTGCAAGGTAATAAACAGACTATTAAAAATTAAAAAACAAAATGTAAGGTGCATGTTGCTTTGAGATGCATCTCAGGTCAGTGTAAGTGTTAAGTCATAGTGGTTCCCCTTTTTTTCCCACGGGTTGAATGGAGTCAGTAATAATTTGGAGCATCTTACTTTGTTTTCTGAGGAGCTCGATGATGTATTGGTGCATTTCCTGATACACCCTTGTTCCTTCAACCTTTCCTTCAGCATGTGCCCCCTCTATTCCCTGGCCTTGTGGGCTCAGAACTCTTGAGTAGGTCTCAGAACATGTCCTCCCTTATCCATTTCTTTTCCTCCTTATCAAGGTCACTCTTACAGCTGATGGGGTGAGGATACCCTTCAAGGATACCTTGTCTGAGGCCACTGGCAATCAGTCAGACAGTCCTTGTTAGACTTAAGGGCTAGCAGACATCCAATGATAGTATCACACATATCTACACTCTTTTGACATGTATGAACAGGGTCACATTCACTACTGCTCGCTTTCAGGCCTGTTCAACAATGTGGTAAATATGTGAGTCTAACCATGGGGGGGGGGTGTAGAGAGTCCCAGGTACATGTAGGGATAGTGCAGTAAACACCGCTAGGTTTATTACAGGTAATGGTGATACTTGTGGATGTATTGCTTACGAGCGTGCCAAAGGCCCAAAGAAGGCATTTCCTTGAAATGGCTTGAGGTCATTGGGGCCATGTGCTGCTGCCCTCTTCACAGCAATGGTGCTGCTGGGGCCGGTGGTAAAATGGTGTGGAGAAAGAAAGCCCTTAATCTGTTCAGTGTGGTTGTAGTTGCTGGCAACTAGGACTACAGTAAAATTAATCAACAAAGTAAACCCTCTAATTTCCTTAACTGGTCTCCTCAGTTTAACATTAATGTATTTTGCACACACAGTAACAATGAGATTTATTGTTGTGTGTCTGTGTTAATGACTCAAGATTGTCGAAATAACAGGCTCTATTTAGTTTAAGATTATCAATCGGAGATTAGTACAGCATTATGGAGAAATAAATAGATACTTTACCATTCTTGGTTGTCAGAACTGGATATATCTTTCCTGCATCTGGAAGAGATGCTCAGCTTACATTCCCCTGCTGAATTTACATATCAGTATCATTATATAGGGTTTCTGACAAACTAAACCTTGTTGTCAAGAATATTCTCCCGTAACATATGCTGTGATGTCATTTCTATACATTCTCAGTTCACCTGATTTATGTGTGAAGGCATGATTATTTAGAACTTGGAGGACTAACAATTCTTCAAGTTAACATCTCTCAGTGGGTCTTTCTCACCACGCAATCATTCTTCCATGTTGACTTCTCCCAACAGAAAACATCTACTATAACAATCCTCAAATCTATATATGCTTATGTCAACATTTTGTGTGTGTATGTGCATATATTAAAATATGTATGTTAAGGGGATGATTTTTATAAAACATCTGGAGTTGTATAGACATGCAGGTGCTCAAGAGCTATTAAATACAGCATAATGAATAAATTCCTGAATAGGGTTACTTATTGGTCAAGGACTAGTGTTCTGGGGCTTAGAATTCAGACATGTTCTTTGTTGAAGATAAAGATTCTAAAGAATAGTTAATATATAAATTCAACAAATATACAGAAAGAAAACCAAAAGGATTAATATTTCTAACAGGTAATGACACCATAAAGATGTTGACCTTTTTTTTTTTTTTTAACCATATCCATGTCTAAATATCACCAAAGAATGTTTTGAGATGAGAAGTCAGTGAGAAGGTACACCCATTTTTACTAGCTCCAAAAAAAGAGAGAAATTACAGGCACCAAGGCAACCATACTTTTATCTCTGCAAATTTGGAACTAAAGGGCTCACACAGGACATCAATCAAAGAGCAAGATGTACTTGAAACTTTAATTAGAAGAAAACAAGGAACTCCAGATGAAGTAAATGTATTCCACGCTCAGTCAAGGAAGCAAAATGCTTTGTCAAAAAGAGCACTAACAGCCTCATCCAACAGGCAACTCTGCCTTCAAGTATAGTTCTGCTCTGCAAAGTAACTTTGTAAAAATAGATTTTGTGGGATTCCATGCTTCTTGTCTCAGGAAAAAAAACCCAAAACGTCTTCTAGATTGAATGAAAATTCTCATCTGCCAGCCTTGCAAATTGAGCTTTGGATCTGAAGGTCAAAAGTTGTTCTTTCTTTGTGTGTCACTGTACTAATACAGATCCTTACCCTGCAAGGTGCTATGCACAGACAGACCCCTGTGCTGGTTCCCAATGACTTCTAGAGTCCTATGGAAATCTTTACAGAACAGCTTTCAAGATCACTTTCAAAGATATTGCAAGTGTAATTGTTGCAGTCTGTTACACCTGTACAGCCCTATTGTTTCAGTGGGGATACACAGTGTAATTTAGGTCATAATTTTAAAGGACTGGCGTTGCACGCATTGCCCTGCAGTTGGAAAATAAAAACTTCTGTTGATGTATGAATCAGAAAAGAATCCCGTCTGCTATCCCAGAGCTCTGTTTCATTTTGCAGAACTGACAACAGTAAAATGTAGTTACATTTTTTTCCACTGAAGTTTCCAGATATAACTGAAAAATTGCAGGGAGCAGACTGGTAAATAAGTGATGCGAAAATGGCATCTTCTTCGAGTAGTGCCCTATGGGTGCTCCACTGTAGGAGTGTTTGTTTCCCTGCGCTGCTGATCGGAGAATTTGGGTGGCAGTATCTGTCTAGCCTAGACATTCACTGTCCCCCTGCCATGCTCTGCCATGAGGCTAACCAGCATTGGGTGAGTGAACTCTCCTCAGTTTCTTCTCCACTGCCCTTGGCTAGAGACACAGCTCTAGCTATCCATTAGCAGATCTTTGCCTCCTACAGACTTGCTAATTTTATCTACCTTTTAGAGCTATTATTTCTTTTTACTCATTTATCTTTTATTGATATAAGCAAGGTCTGAGTGGCCCTCCCCTTCTTCAGTCAGCTGAAAGGAGGGGCACTTTATTTGCATAGGCCCTATATCTGCATAAGCCACCTAGGTGCTGAGCAGCATGATGGAAAATGGTTGGTTTTGGCTGGTATTGGGTTCCAAATCACTGGAGTGTTAACTGCAGGGGTAATGAAATGTTGTCTCCCTATTACATAAACAGCGACAGAAAACTGTGCTTAGTCTGTTTTGATGAAAGATTCACTCTCATCTGAACAGAACTAAGCAAAGGAGGCGTTTGGCTGCCAGAGACTGTAAAATGAAGCAAGCAGGGGTTGAGGGGTCTCCTGCTAGAGCTGCATTAGCCTTGACAATGGGCCATCCTCAGGTATGGATTGACTATCTCCCCCCACTGTTAAAAGATAAAACTAATGATTCCTTTTGAAGTCTTTTTTTGTTAAAAAGCAGGGACATTGCTCTTGTGTCAGTCAAAGGTTTTCCCGTGAATGAGAGCTGACATCTGAAACTCACTAAGAGCTGAAATCACTAAAGGAAGTGGAAAACCTTGAGAGACTGACCATCAGCAGGGGGAAGCTGAAGAGGGCTGGAGGCAGCAGAGGGGACGTGGCAAGGCCTGGAGTTGGTGGGAGCCAGCAGCAGTTGGCACCTGCTGATGGTGGAAGCCAGCAGGGTGAACTCATCGAGGCCCGGAGAGGACTCAATGAGGCCCGGAGGTGGCAGGAGCCAGCAGCGGTCGGGGCCTGCAAATGGTAGGAGACTGCGGAGCAGATTGGTTAAGCCCACGTCTGGCAGGAGCCACCAGATTGGAACTGGCTGAGGCCCCCAACCGAGAGGTGGACACTGCAGCTACGACAGTCAGAGGGGCAGGGGGAAAGCGAGAGGCGAAGGACATGCCCCACATACTCTGAGGTGGAGTGCATTTACCTCGTTGTGTTCATGAATTCTGTTTTCACTGTTTTCCCAAACCAGTGCTGTGTTACTTCCTTCCTTTTGTTAAAACGTTTACTTTCTACACTCAGACTCTGTGCTTGTGAGAGGGGAAGTATTGCCTTTTGGGGACGCCCAGCGGATAGTGTGTGATTTTCTAGGTGACTGGGTGGAGGCTTGTGCTGGCTTGGTGTTGTATCATTGACAGGAACCCCTAGATATAGAACCCGGCCCTTTGCTGCTGCTGGCTTTGTCTGGCAGAAGGGTTACATTTATGTAACTAAAACAAAAAACAACTTTACTTTAAACTTCATTTTTCTTTGACACCATCCCCCCTTCCCTTCATCTGGGGAGTTCCCAGGGCAGGGTATGCCCATTAACTGGGCTTCAAGAAGTGTCTCAGTTATAAAGAATCTATCCCAGTGACTGACGGACATTCTCAGTGTGTCCACTACCTTGACAGAGCCACATCCCCCAGAAGTGTGGTTTATGCCAACAATTGAAACCCAGATTCAGAAAGGATAGCGAATTGAAACATAAGCCCACACAAATAGAACTGAGTAGATACTGAAAGGTCTGTTGCGTACTGGAAGTCTGGCAGTGCCATAGGCATTGGTACTGGTAGTGGTTGGCCGTGCTGAAATGTCTGCTCTGTAGGAGTTGCTAATGCAGTCCTGAGTGAGTGGTTCAACTGTGTCTGGCATGCCAAAGACGGTACTGATGTCAATGTCTGCACTGAAGGGGCCTTCCCCAGGGGGTGTTGTCTAGGTTTTTTTTGTGCCCATTTGGTACTGATGTCTCCTTGACTGTGCCCATTGGGTCCTTAGGCAGCTCAGTATGCTCTGTTGGGGTGGTACTGTGTGAGCTATCAGTACCAAATTAAGATGGCTTCGGTGCCATTGGTACCAATGATACTGAATGAGCTGGAGGTGGTTTGTGGCTTTGTCGGGGCTTGCTGTAGAGATTCACAGCCCTTTTTCTTAGAAGTTTTGTGTGACTGGCTCATAGTTGTCTTCTTAGGCTCATCTCCCTTAGATGTAGAGGGTTTTGATGAGGGTTCCCATCATCCAGAGTCTTAGCACAGCTCTGGTTGTAGGGCTGCTTCCATTAGAAGAAGCTTAAGTCTCAGTTCTCTATCCTTTCTGGATTTGGGTTTCAGTTGTTGGCATAAACCACACTTCTGGGGAATGTGGTTCTTTCCCAGGCAGCAGATGCACTGAGGAAGATTTTTACAACGGAGACACTTCTTGAAGCCCAGTGAACTGAGCATTCCTGTCTGAGGGGTTGAAGAAAAAACAAAATTTAAAGTAAAGTTATTTTTTGTTTTTTAGTTAAATAAATAAAAGCTAAAGGAGTGAAAAGAAAAGGGAGCTCTAAAAGGTAGCTAAAATTAGCAATTCTTTAGAAAGCAATGATCTAATAGATAGCTAAAGCTCTGTCTCTAGCCAGGGGTGGTTGTGAAGGAACTGAAATGGATTCACTTGCGCAACGCTGGTTAACAGTATGACAGAGCTGTTACTTGTCAGCTGTGTTTTCTTGGGGAACCAGGGCGCAGTACCCAGTCTGTCTGACTCATGAAGGACTCCCCTCCCCAGCCTCTGCTTGAATCAGAACTAATCAGAAGAAAGATGTACAAAAAGCAATGAAAAGGCAGTGGGGGAGACACCTAAACCCCTCCAGACAAGCATGACAGGATTAAGGCAATTCCCGTAGCCTCATTTACATTGAAGAGGTGAGAGGGAGGTATCTCTATTAGCATACAGAATGGCGAACAGAGATTCCAAGTCATGGACCGCATTGAACCCTGGGACTAGAGAAGCAGGGAAGCACTGTATGATGGGGCATCTCCGCTCCCGATGTTAATGAAAATGCACACCTCAGCTCAGCAGTTATTATGGTGTACTCCCTTGAGTCATCATTTACCCATAAACAAATCTAGCGTCCTCCCTTGAATCGTTGTTGTTTCCCTGCAAAACCCCATACCCAAGCTTATGTTACTGTTCTGATGCCTGGATTCAAAGAGTGGCATAATTTGCACCGGGACTTCTCCTTTCCCTGACTGATTGTGTTGAGGGCTCTGCCTGTCTCAAGGACTCTGGACCCTCAGCTCCAACAACCACTTGGGATCCTCAACTAGTTCAAGCTTCACGGAGTGGTGAGACCCCCAACTCTTGTTTTTTTGTATTTTTTATTCTAGGCACAGCTTTCTAAACCTGACTTTTGTAATAAAATTTGAGCTAGGTTTCCCCAGATCTAGATTTTGTTTTTCTTTGTATTGGGTAGGTTAATCTTTTGGTGGATTGCTAGTGCAGAATGCACCTTCCTGGTTTATTGCTTAGTCCTGTGAAGTGCTGAGCATTGACCCAAATCCAGTACTATAAGAATATGAATAAATTGTACCAACTTCAGCGAGACTACTCAGGTGTTTAAAGTGTTATGAGAATGTTCGTTCTCTGCTCTGGTCATTGAAGGAGCTGGACAACAGGAGGAAGAATTACAGGTTTATTAGCACCTAGAGCTACTGGGTGCGGCCAGTCCCTAGGGGCCGTTGCTTACGGTATTTATACAGAGGTACAAACAACTTTCAGAAGGAGGGTGGCAGGGCACATTTTCACATATGATTGGAGAAAAGTAGAAGCTGTCTAGCTTACGTGGGAATAACATGATACTGTTCCCTACAAGTTTATCAGGGTATGAAGGTTGGGGCTGTTAACTGGCGACTGTTGCAAGTTAGAATAGCTGAGACTGCCAAAAATGCTTGCAGGCAGTCAAAATGGTTTGCTTGGGCTAAAAACACAGAAAATGGCCTTGCTTAAGACAATTTTCCCTTCACAAAAGCGAAGTAAGTTCTTAAGTGCTTTTGCTGTATGGAGGTCTGAGCACTCGATACCTCTCAGGATCAAGTTCTTATGTCGTTGCTTGGTGCTAAATGTGACTGGAATATCTGAATTGAGGTTGAAAATGAAGGAATTGCCTACTTAACCCCTTACTTTTTCTAAATTCCTCTTCAAGATCCCCACTTGGTGAAGTATGTACTGTTCTCCCAAAGTACATTATAGGTGCTATTACCACTTGTTAGCATTTAATTATTTAAGTCATAGATTTTATTCATGATTTAAATCAGCAAGCAGGAAACCTTGATTTAAATCATCAATATTAATCATGTTTTTGCATTTGTACACTTTATTTACTTTCCTAAGGAGTGGTTGATTCTCACTGGAAGGTAACCATTAAAACACGTTAATTTGAACTAAATATAGCCTTAATACTAAATTTGAAGTAAATTCTGCTAATTAGGGTGATACAGTATTATTTATACACATTTATTTAAATAAATATATAGCTTAATTTACATTGTCATTGTCTTGATTTTTACATTTTGTGTTATGTTACAAATGATGAATTATGAATTTCTCATTTACTGCATGATTAATTTTTTACATGTGATTTGTATCAAGCTTTATATAGATGAAAATTCAAATTTAATTAAAATGCACAAAACCAGCATTTTAAGTTTTTTTATTTAATTTTAAAAATTAAAAAAATGTTAAATGTGCTGGATATATAAGAAAAAACATTTACCAAAAATTTATCAAAAAAAGTTTTCCATTTGAAGTGAACATTTGTTAAACAAAGGAATTGTCTCTAGTTGGTGAATTCAACTGATTGTCTTGGTAACAATGTCTTTCAAGATTTTAGAACTAGCAGATCTCACCTTCTCAAACCTAGTTTTTATTCATAGATTGGAAGAGGAGAACAAACTTTCCTGATTTTTCAACTCCCAAATGATTTATTAACTTTGAATGAACTAATCATTGAATTGAACCAGTTGAATAAATTGAAATGAAGAAACTATTCTCTCTGCACCTGCAAAAGAGGCTGCTGCTGTCAAAAACTGGTTTAGCATTTCATTAAACTTTGGTTCCAGGTGTTTAGCCTGTGACTTCTACCAGTTGAGTGGTTTGACTTTTAAACTTGGCAGCAAACATGTACTGCTTAATGTTATTTTTTATGTTTAGTTTAAATGATTTTAACAGACTATAAGTAGTTTAGGCCTTAACATAGATTGTCAATTTCAAAATAAATTTTAATAGGTATAATTTAAAAAAATAAACCTGTATTTAATATAAATGTTAAAGTAAAAAACAATTTATTCAAACTGCAAAGTTTAGATTTGATGGTTCTTGGAGAGGTCATGTTTATTTCTATTAAATAAAAAATGAAAATCCTGCCATGAACCAATGCAGAAGTTCCCTACCAAAAAAAAAAAAAAGAATTCCAGTTGATGATGTGAGGTCTTGCCAACAGTATTCCATTCAAACCAATGTTATGACAAGATTAAAAATATTTTTCTTAACACCAACACGTCAAGCTGATCTCTGGCAGCTGATTCATCCAGAACGGTTGAGGGCTCTCATTTAGGCACCTGTAGCTGCAAAGATGTTGGGTTCCCAGTTATAGCTATGTAGAAGAATTTTATTGGCCTAATTTTAGGAATAGAATTTGAAGCTCCTGTGTTCCAAACCAGGTTCTGACACTGTTTCTGTGAGGGACCTTGGGCAAGTAACCAAACTTGTTTCATCATCTGTAAGATCGGGGTCCTACCTAAGTAACTTATAGAGGTGTTGTGAGAATTAGAGTTTGCAGAAGTGATTTAAACATGAACGGTGTTACATAGTAATATTCCATGCTCATGTGATTTAAGGCCTTCATCTAGTACTTCAGGGGAAAAGATCACAGATTATTATGGAGATCTTGCCTTATATAGTAATATTTTAATTTAATATATTTCACATGTCCAAGTATATATATTCATTGCCAAATGCAACATGCAAGATTTTGGTATTTGACTATCTGAGGTGGTGTTAATTGCATTTTTATAAACCTAGTTTCCCCATTTCTGTAAATTAATTTGGGTTAAAACTATATGTGAATGGACAGAGCCACTTCATGCAAGTATATGTGTATCACCTTAATTTTTCAAAGCTCTTTGGACAATTCATAGCAAATCCCAGTGTGTCTCATAAATAGCCTAGTACCTACTCTGACATACTTAGAATGACCCAAGTAAAAGAGAAGTTGAGCTGGCATGACTTGTGTTTTGTGTGTGAAAGGATAGTGCAACCCAAAATTGTCTGGATGGAAGGCTGCAGTATTATTACCATCTAGGTCAAGTGTTTGAATCTTCTGAAACAGTGTTGTTCAGAAAGGCAACAGTAAGTAAATTTTGACAGTTATTTATTTTCAAAGAACTTTAATAATTGTTCCAGAGGGGTAGCTGTGTTAGTCTGTTTTTAGCAAAAGAGCGAGAGTTCTGTGGCACCTTAAAGACTAACAAATTTATTTCAGCCTAAGCTTTCGTGGGCAGAAACCCACCTCGTTGGATTCATGAAGTGGAAACATCAGTTTGGTAGGTATATGTACACATGCAAGGATGTGTGAATTACATCACAGTGAGGAGGGTGAGTGTTAACGAGGATAATACAATCAGGGTGGATGAGGCTGATCACAAAAGTTGATGAAAAGGTGTGAATGTCAAAAGAGGGAACATATTTTGTAGTGAGCTAGCCACTCCCTGTATCTGTTCAGACCTAGCCTGATAGTGTCAAGTTCCAGCTCTGCAGTTTCAGGCTGGTGTTTGGATCCTTGCATCCTTGCAACAAACCCTGTTGCCAACTCTGCCAGCATATCTACTCAAGTGACGCCATTACAGGTCCTAACAATATCAGCCACACCATCAGGAGCTCATTCACTTGCACATCTTCTAATGTGATACACGCCATCATGTGCCAGCAATGTCCCTCTGCCATGTACATTGGCCAAACCGGACTGTCACTATGCAAAAGAATAAATGGACACAAATCAGGAATAGTAACATCCATAAACCAGTAGGAGAGCACTTCAATCTTCCTGGACACTCAGTAACAGACTTGAAAGTTGCCATACTTCAACCAAAAAACTTCAAAAGCAAGCTCCAGTGTGAAACTGCAGAACTGGAACTCGTAAGCAAACTTGACAGCAGCAGACTAGATCTGAATTGAGACCGGGAGTGGCTAGGCCACTACAAAATATGTTCCCTCTTTTGACTTTCACACCTTCTCGTCAACGGTTGTGAATGGCCTCATGCACCCTGATTGTGTTAACCTCGTTAACACTCGCCTTCCTCACTGTAATATAAGTCACGCATCCTTGCCTGTGTATATTTACCTACCAAAATGAAGTTTCTACTTCACGCATGTGACAAAGTGTGTTTATGTCCATAAGATCTTATGCCCTAATAGATTTGTTAGTCTTTAAGGTGCTACAGGACTTTCGCTGTTTTAACAGTTATTGTGTGAGTACACCAATTTTCTGTTTTCTTGGTTAAACCCTCCACCCCCTCCAAAAAAAAAATAAATAAATAAAAAGGAGGGGGGAATTAGTTTTCTTGAGACTAGTGCCAAATCTTAGAGAGCACTTGTTCAATATTCTGGAAGTAATAAATAAAAGTTACAGTGAAGTACTGAGTGAAAATAAATTAAAAATTCTTTTAAAACAAACGTATTGGAACAGATCTGCCTGTCTTGATAATTTTTCCCAACCTTCTTCCTTAACTGTCTTCCCTCCCCAAAGAACTTTGTCCATGTCTTAGTCATTTTGTCTCCTCACTAGAGCAATCTTCTCTCTGATCCTCTGCCTCCATCCTGGCTACTGAAAGTCCTGAGGCCACAACTGTCTTTCTATCTTTCCACAAAGATTCCATGTTCCTCACCTTGAAACTCACCGCTGGCTCTTTGTCACCTCTTGTATCACATCCCCATTCTTTGTCATTATCTTGAAGGCTGTTCCCAAGTGTGTCATCAACAGTATCTATATTCTCATAGTGTACAAAGGGAGAATAGCTTTTGGGGAAAGCTTTTTCCCTTGTTGGCATCATTGTTTCATTACCTGTGTGGATTATATTGTAAACTCTTTAATAGCAAGGATTTATTCGATGTCTTTAAAGAGCAATAAGCACCTATGGACCTATAATCACCTATAAAAAATTAGATCAATTTGAGACACTTCAGATTCAAAGGATATGTTTTGAGGATGTTGAGACAGAGATGTAAAAATTGTAACTAACTTTTTGGGTTCAATCTAAAACCCATAACCTGCAAGATCCTTTTACAGGTTCTGAGCCTAAATTATGGAGTCAGAATGGTTAGAATTTATTTTAATGATATAAAATGTGCATTTAAAAATTCACTAGAGTATTTTTTCCTCCTAAAATAAGCCTGTTTGAGATACATACTATTCACATTTTTACTTTCAAACTACCAAACTGAATTTGATTGACATTGCTTGCATGCTACTTTTATATGTTTCATGCTCATACTGTATGTGATTGTTTAGATTTTTGTTTCTGTTGATTGATCTACGGCCACATGAAAATAAAATAATTAGCCTCACTGTGACATATAGCTCAGTAAATGAGAGACACAAAGCACTAAACAAACAAAAAAAAACTTACTGTGACTTTTTCATTATCTGTTAGGAATAAAAGACAGAAAAGAAGATCAAGTATGGTACTTGAAAATATCAAAGTTGGCACTGGCTTTAGCAATTATCCACTCAAAGCCTCCAGAAAAAAGCTGCAAAGAATACACAGAGCATCTTGCCAAAATTATTTCTGGACAGGATTTTAAATGGAGATCAAAGGTGGAAGCATTAGAAGCTGAAGTCCTTCGATTACGTCAGGAACTTCTTCTGAACAAGATCTGTCCAAGATTCTGCTTGGAAAATAGTAAGTCTCTGAAGTACTTTTACAATAAAATCCATATGCACTGCACTAACATTTGAAAGAAAAAATACCAGAATCTTTTTGCTTATCAATAATATTTTTTATACATGGGTAAAGATGTCTTAAATGTGGCAATCTTTGTTTTTTTCCAAAAAATTTACAGTGGTGAGACATTAATTTCAGGTTATATTAGGAAATAATGTGAAAACTTTGAGATTAACTCAGAGTTAATAAAAAAAAGTAGAACTTTATTCATAGTAGGAAAAATTTGGCTGTCAGGATTTGGCTGTTAGTCTTCAGTCTGTGTTACTGCTGTCTACAGCACATTGGATAATTCAGAAGATCTTATGACAAAACCTTTTACGTTTTAAAAGCGTAGCCTACTGATGTTAGTTTAAAGAACATCAATGTACCATATTTAAATTTGGAACTCTGTCTTATGAACTTAGTTTTCTATCTCTAACCACATTAAATAGCTTTAAAACTCTGATTTTAGACCTAATGTTTAATATGTTGATCTACTTGAAAAAAATGTAGAGGATGATAATCTAATCGTTTTCTAATTTGTGTCTTAAGTCTAAGAAGTTCTCAGGCCAGAAGTTGTTGGTTGGTGGGGAGGAAGACTGAGCTGCAGGATGCTAGTCTTTTGTGAAATACGTTGGTAGTCCCTGTTCATCTGTCTGTGATTTAGCTTACAGGGTAGTCTTTTAAAAAACAAAACAAAATGTAGTCAAGTATTATTTAGTGGCATGGTTTTTTTCACACTAGTGTTTTAGTTTAACTTTTGTCTATGGGAGGGACTTCCTGCCCGTAATTTTTTAAATGGAGAGGAGGGGATGAATTTCATTTTCTTTCAGCTACCAGCCTTAATGGTGAATAGTTATTTGGACTGATAGTTGTACAGATATAACCTGCACCATAAAAGTAGGCAGTTGAATCTCTGATTGCTTTAGTGTTCATCCCTCTTCTCTCTTCTCCATTCAGTGTTATTTTTGGTTCTCCATTTTTGCAGTTTTTGGACTTTGTCTCCTTTTTTGTATATCAGTGCTTCCCTTCTTGGTATATTCCCTGCCTACTTTCCTCTTTCTCCGTGTGCCCATCCCATACAAACTGCATTACTTTAAGCAGTATTTGAGTAAGAGGAACTCTCAAGCTCTTCTTGTCACAGGTGGCCAGCGATTGACTTAGTATTTTGAAGCGCTGAAAGATGTGAATGTGGGAAGCTTATGATCAGGATAGACTGCTCCACTGTATTGGCTCCAAAGGACATTGTAATTGAGGATGTGGGGCTGCAGAATGTATTGGCCAACTGGAAATGAAACCAGTTCACTTGGAACTGCATTTCAGGCTTTGTATTGTACAGTCTTGTCCTTGACTCTTAGGTCAGCACTGTGGTGGCATCTTACCTCCTCAATCAATCAGTGGCTAAGTGTGAAGCTTTGCTCAGAGAGGCTTTATTAATACTGTGGTTGGCAGAGATGATAGGTATGTCAGGGGGAATGCAGTCTCTGTCAACAGATAAGCGAAGGTGGTTCACATACCGGACCCTGATGACTGTAGACAAGCTAGTCTTTTTCTTTTCCTAACATGGATAACCTTGTCTCTAAGGGACTACTCTTCTATAACAATCTCAGCAGACCAGGCATACAACTGCAGACATCTAGCTCGGACATCAACACACCTGATCAAATCGGACTGACTAGTACAGAAGAGTCTGGAGCAGTGTTTCTTAACTTGTGTCCCAATCAGCACACAGCTGCAGCCCATGTGACATCCTCAGGGACATACAGGTAGTGTTGGATGCAACCCACGTAACACGTTGTGCAGATACGGCCCACAATGGTAAATGGTTGAGAGCCACTGGTCTGGAGTATCCCATCATTGTGCTGTGCAAATGGGGAGTGTTTCCCTTTTTCATATGCGAGCTATGAATTGCCTAATTTTCTCCAGTTTAGCCAGAGAAGAAAATTTGAGTCTCAATTCCAAGAGAGTCAAATTCCAGCACTTACTACTACCAGAGGATCTATGGATGGCTTCTCTGTGGGGTTTCCTACCTCATTAAAGTGTTTCTAAAAGCCATCAAGCCCTGTATATATTCCTTGAAATTGTTTCATCTTAGAAATTCAGTCTAATATTCAAAACACCATACCACTGTTCAACAAGCACTATTTCTTTAGAATTGCTTTAATTCAAAGTGGCACTCTTAGTTGTGATTGCCTCAGCCAGGCAAGAAATAAACTAGCTGCCTCTTGTAATTTTCACTTCGTTAACTTTTATCCTAACAGTGTTATCCTGAGAACTGTGCCAAGCTTCATTTCATGGAGAGTTCAGCTTTCATATTAATCAAGCGGTTTTTAGCCTTTCTTCTGCTCAAACCTGAAATATGACAAAGAGAGGATTTCTGGCAATTTTCCAGGAAAAAAGACAAAACATTTAGGTCAACTGATGGTCTCTCTTTGGTTTGGAGGAGCACAAAAAGACAAAGTAGATTACAAAACTGCTATATCTATGGATTAATTTAGCTATCCTCTGAATCAGGGTTCTTATCCATCATTAATAAAAGCTTATCAAATCAAGGATCCTGTTGCTTCTTGGCAAGAAAATGAGTCAGTCTCTGTAGAAGAGATTTGAAAAGCTTGCACCTGGTATTCCAGCTCAGGATGGCATTGCTCGTATTGAAATGGACAGAAAATTACAGATTGGCTCCAGTCATTCCAGCATACACCTGGTAAATGGAGCATGAAAGGGCAGATATTGTTGCTTTAGCTGATGCAGCTTTAGGCTGATGCATTCAAAGGGCTGTAATTCAATTAACCAACATATGTTTTAGAAAAAGCTATGAGGGGTACATTCCCCCTTCTTCTCTTCTCCCTCTTATCCTCTAATTTGGATCATCTTACTATTCAGAGTTAATTGATATGAACTACTGGAGATACTTGCTGTAGCACAAGGAATTTTTCCCTACTTGTAAAACTAGTTTATTCTTTATGCTAAGGCCCACACTTCCATTACAGTGGGTACTCCTGTCTGTTTGCAGCTGTTTGCATAACCAGACCTGTCAGTCACTTGCAACAGAGCCTCTTGAAGTTCCCTCCAGTTTTCTGTGCCTCCCCATTGATTGGCGGCTCAGCCAGACCTCTGTGTTGCAGCACTTTTCTGAGGAAAATTCCCAATTTTATTTCAAAATTTTAAACCAGCACTTTGGCTCAATAATGAGTGTGTCTGATTCCCAAACACGTCCCAGGGCTGCATTTGATTTGTGTGGAGATTGCTGCTTCAGCTCCACTTCCTGTTCTGAAGTGTTTGCACCAACTGGTACCTTTGCAGGCTTTTGGCAAAGGATTGGGGCAAGAAAAGCTAGAGGCAAAAGGTCAGGTCTTTGTCTCCTGATTTCCCATCTGACCGGGCATCTCATTTGGGAGCTTGGCCAGTTCGATGGGCAGAGGGCATTTTCCCCTCAGCCCAGGCTTCATGGGATTGCCTTGGCTCTGCTTCTTTGGGCAAGAAAAGAGCCAGCGAGCATAAAGGAAAAAATTGGCTTTAGGGCAACCAGCTCCCCCACTTCCATGAGATGAGTGAAGGACAATGCATCAGATGGAAAGCTCTTTGCTAATTCTCATGGGTTTTTTTGTTTTTTTTTTGTGAGTGATGGGATTTGAGAGGGGACTGGCACTTATTTTGTGGTGATGAAGTTTTGGAAGCTCCAGCCCCCTCTTGAAGTTAAGCCCTGCAGGAAGAATCTGTCCCTTCACTTGCAGCTCTCTCAGGAGGCAAGAGTGGGTGGAGCTGCTCCCCCTCCCTTCTTCTTCCCTCTTGTGGGCAAACGGGAGGGTTCCTCTGCTCTTCTTATCCCCTTGCTGCAACACCTACCTTGGGAAGAGGGGACTGGGACAAGCCCCACTGCAGCTTCCCCAGGCTGGTGGGGGTGTGTGAAGAAACCCAGGAGCTGTAGGAGAAGTAGAAGTGATTGGGGTGCAAAACTGATGGTGAGTTGGGGGGGGGCTGAGTGTGCCATTGATATGGGCAGTGGGCAGATGTGGGGGCCAGGGGATAGACAATTGGTGTGATAGGCAAATGTGGGTATGGAATTGATGTAGGAACTAGGAGGACAGGATTGATTTGGGTGTTGGGGGCAGAATTAATTGCTGGGCAAGAGCTGGGTAGATGTGGGAGTGAGAGCTCCTGCACGGGTGGAACAAAATCACCTTATTCAAGAAATCTGGGAGAGTGGGCAACACTGTCACACACATGCAGTGTGGATGGGCATGGGGAATTCAAAAATCAAAAGACAGAGCAAAAGCCACAATATATAAAATATTTTTTTAAAACCAAGATTTTGGGGCCAAATCTCATGATTTTTGGAGTCTGATTCTTGATCTCTTGAGGTTGGCAGTACTGTAAATATTATTAGAACACCTTTTATCTCAGAAGAATGTTAATGGAAGGCGAAGGTAGCCATAATGGAGAACAAGTGGTGTCACAGAAACACAAACCCAATTCTTATTGGAGCCTTTTGGGAATTCTGATTTCATACCCAGCCATGGTTCAGCAATCCCAAATTTGTATGTCTGTCCATTAATTGAAGGATACATATTCAGTAATATCACCTTACCGCATCCATTGGCAGAGATCTAGCTCCATTTGTATATTCCCTGCTTCCACATCTGCTGAATGCAGATAATTAGATTTATGTTTGTTTTTAAAGAGATCTTCCTAATTCAGTTCAGAAAATGGGTACCAAAAGGAGACATCACAGCGTCTGCCAGCTGCAGCATAGTGATTCATTGAGGTCTCAGAGCAGAGCTCTTTCCATGGATAACAGATTAGTTCTGGTCACAACACTCACCCTTTTGAAAATGGACATTACCTGTCTGTAGTCAGATGTAAAAAAAAAAAACAACCAAAACCCAGTGCTCTCAGCTATGTGCTTCAGACGGGGCATTCCAGCCCTCTTTCTCCCCCCCCAGGCACCTGTGTAGCGAGTCTATTCAAAGTCAATGGCTCTACTGGTAGCAATCCCATTGTTTCACAAGCAGAAAGCCATTGAATGATGATGGCCTCTGATAGCTCTGTTACAGCTTTTCAGAGTTAGCTTCCCAATTAAATGTCAAGTTCTTCTTATAAATGGTCGATCTGAGCTATGTGACTGTTACAATTACAGATAATATTCATAAAACCAAATGTAATTCATAACTGATATATCCCCCACACAGTCACACTGCCAAGCAAGCCTTATGTGACAAAGTCAGATTAACAGGGGACTGCTACACTCAAAAGTATCTCACTCGTATATCAATTTGGTGGGCTGGTGACTGACCTCTTTACATCTGGAAATACTAAATAAAGTGTCCTGCAGCCTCCGTATCAGGATCTGGAATGTGAGGTGGTGAGCGACATCTTCCAGAGCTGAGAAAGGACTGTGTTATATATGTCTTCTCACCTTTCATACTGCTGCCCAGTATGTCCTGTGGGCTTCTGCTATAGACCACCAGACCAGGAGGATGAGGTAGACGAGGCTTTCTTCAGACAACTAATGAAAGTTCCAGATCACAAGACCTGGTTCTCATGGGGGACTTCAATCGCCCTGACATCTGCTTGGAGAGCAATACAGCAGAGCACAGACAATCCAGGAAGTTTTTGGAGAGTGTTGTGGACAATGTCTTGGCGCATGTGGTGGTGGAATGAACTGGGGCCATGTTCCTCTTCACCTGGTGCTCAAAAATTGAAGAATTGATAGGGGAAATTGAAGTGGGTCACAACCTGGGCAGATGGTTGAGTTCAGGATTCTGACAAAAGGAAGAAAGGAGAACAGTAGAATACGGACCCTGGCCTTCAGAAAAGAAGACTTTGACTCCCTCCAGGAGCTTATGGGCAGGATCCCGTGGGAGGCTAATATGAGAGGGGAAAAGGAGTCGAAGAGAGCTGGCTGTATTTTAAAGAAACCTTATTAAGGGCTCAGGAACAAACCATCCCAATGTGCAGAAAGAATAGCAAATATGGCAGGCGACCAGCTTAGCTTAACAAAGAAATCTGAGTTTAAACACAGAAAGAAAGCTTACAAGAAGTGGAAGCTTAGTCAGCTATCTAGGGAGGAGTATAAAGACACTGCTTGAGCATGCAGGAGTGAAATCATGAAAGTCAAAACACAATTGGAGTTGCAATTAGCAAGGGACATGAAGGGTAGTAAGAAGGGTTTCTACAGGTATGTTCACAACAAGAAGGCGGCCAAGGAAGGTGTAGGCCTCTTACTAAAAGGGGGAGGCAACCTAGTGACAGATGATATGGAAAAAGCTGAAGTACTCAATGCTTTTTTGCCTTCATCTTCACAGACAAGGTCAGCTCCCAGACTACTGCACTGGGTAGCATGGTATGGGGAGGAGGTGATCAGCCCTCAGTGATGAAAGAATCGGTTCAGGAATGTTTAGAAAGGCTGGACATACACATGTCTATGGCACCGGATGCAATGCATCCGTTGATGCTGAGGGAGTTGGCTGATGTGATTGTAGAGCTATTGGCCATTATCTTTGAAAACGTTTGGTGATTGGGGGAGGTCCTAGATAATTGGAAAAAGGCAAATATTGTGCCCATCTTCCAAAAAAGGGAAGGAGTATGTAGGAACTACAGACCAGTCAGCCTCACCTGGAAAAAACATGCAGTAGGTCCTCAAGGAATCCATTTTGAGGCACTTGAAAGGGAGGAAGGTGATCAGGAACAGTCAGCATGGATTCACCAGGGACTAGTCATGCCTGACCAACCTTCTATGATGAGATGACTGGCTCTGTGGATGTGGGGAAAGTGGTGGACATGATGTATTTTGACTTTATCAAAATTTTGATACGGTCTCCCACAGTAGTCTTACCAGCAGGTTAAAGAAGTATGGGTTGGATGAATGGACTATAGGATGGATAGAAGGCTGGCTAGATCATCTGGCTCAATGAGTAGTGTTCAATGGGTTGATGTTTAGTTGGCAGCTGGAAACAAGTGGAGTGCCCCAGGGATTGGTCATGGGTCTGGTTTTGTTCAACATCTTCATTAATGATTTGGAGGATGGAGTGGATTGCACCCTTAGCAAGTTTGGAGATGACACGAAGCTGGGGGGAGTGGTAGATATGCTGGTGGGTACGGATAGGATATAGAATGACCTAGACAAATTGGAGGATTGGTCCAAAATAAATCTGATGAGGTTACAGAAGGACAAGCGAAGAGTCCTCCACTTAGGACAGAAGAATCTCGTGCATGTGCTATAGACTGGAAACCAACTGGCTAGGCAGCAGTTCTGCAGAAAAGAATCTGGAGGTTACAGTGGACAAGAAGCTGATATTAGTCAGCAGTGTGCTCTTATTGCTAAAAAGGCTAACAGCTCATTTGGCTGCATTAGCAGAAGCATTGCCAGCAGATCGAGAAACTGATTGTTTCCCTCTATTCGGCACTGTTGAGGCCACATTTGGAGTACTGTGTCCAGTTTTGGGCCCCCTACTACAGAAAGGATGTGAACAAATTGGAGAGAGTCCAGTGGAGGGCAACGAAAATGATTAGGGGTCAGAAGCATTTGACTTACGAGGAAAGCTTTAGAAAACTAGTCTTGTTTAATCTGCAGAAGTGAAGCCTGAGGGGGGATTTGCTAGCAAACTTCAACTACCTGAAGGGGGCAGAGGGGGCAAAGAGGATCGAGCTAGGCTGTACTCAATGATAATAGATGACAGAACAAGGGGCGATGATTTAAAGTTGCAGTGGGGGAGGTCTAGGTTGGATATAGGAAAATCTTTTTCACCAGGTGGTGAAGCCCTGGAATGTATTACCTTAAGGAGATGGTTGAATCTCCATCCTCAGCAGGTTTTAAGGTCCGGCTTGGCAAAGCTCTGGCTGGGATGGTTTAGTTGAGGAAATCCTGCTTGGAGCAGGATGTTGGTCTAGATGACCTCTTGAGGTCCCTTCCAACCCTAATCTTCTATGAATCTACAGGAACAAGAGAGCGGTGGTAATACTGCTTAAATCAGTGGTTTACAACCTGTGATTGGCCCACCACTCCCCTCCCACTGGCTTCAGAAGGGAGCCACTGCCTAAAGACCCAGGCGCAGCGTGTTGCAGTGAGACTACAAGACTGGCGCAGACTCCTTGCTGCAGCCAAGGGGATGGGAGATCAGCACTTCCCTCCCAGTGGCTGAAGCAGGGAATATGGCAAAGTGCTCTGTCTGGTTCCCTAGGTGCTGGGGTCCTTGCTGGAGTGAGCACTGATCTCCCATCCCCTTGGCTGCAGAAGGGAGCCAGGTGGAGTCCATAGAACTGCAGGTCATGTGCAGTTTCCGTGCTGCAGCCAAGGGGACGGTGGAGGTGGGGGGCTGCTGGTCGCGACTGGTGGTACTTCAGGCTTGTAAAAATGATATCCATGGCTCTCAAGCCAAAAAGGTTGGGAAACACTGTTTTGGGCCTTTCTGGCTGAAGAGGCTATTGCTTTCAGGCTTGATTTAACCTAGTGTTGGATGTTTGGATGCCTCTGTCTCACAGAAGATGTCATCTGCTGCAACACCAAACCTCCATCTGGGACCAGAAAGGTTTAAAATGAATACTTTGAAGTGATTATTGTTTTCATGGACCCCAAAAGAGAAGTTAGCAAATAGAGCATATGATACTGGGTAGTGCAGAGCCAATATTTAGGTACCATGTTAAACCAGTGACACATGAACTTAAGTTTCTCCAAGTCTCCGTAGTATAATGTTCTCAGTGTGTTCAAGAAAAGGAATTTTTTGGAGGGGTACAAATCCTGACATGAAATGTTTATATGGGGTATTGACCTTATTCCAACTTTGCAAGGACAAAGAGCATAGCCTTAGAACCTTATTCTGCTCCTCACAGCACTACTCAGATTGGACCTCTGCAGGAAGCAGTTACATTTCCAGTCCATTAGAGTAGGTCTCCTGATGGCTGCTATTTCTGAGCAGCTGAAGCTTTGTATTTAAAGTTGAGAGCTTTCTCTAATGAGAAGATGTATGGTACTTTAATTCAGAGAGATAGCCCTTGCAACTATCATAGCACTCATTCGGTAACTAAATTCAACGAACTTTGCTCCTTCAGTTAAGCACTGAATTCCAGTCCTCAGGAGCACTGACTGTTTCAGTTATGAGTAGTTATGCATCTTGTAATGAGATCTCTTAGATGTTCATTAATTCACCAAATTCTGCATGTTGTTTATCCAGTCTTAGCCAGTGCCATTTCCTTTCTTTCTTGTGGTAGAACTCTTCTTCACACCTTAATGCCTAGGGTTAAAGATCTATCTGTTCTGCTGTTGGAGAAATTGTTGTGCTCTTTCCTCAAAGTATATTTAATAGAATCTTAAGGTCATTTTAGGAAGGTAAATTTGAATTATTCTGACACTGAGACCCGTGCAAAGGCCAAGCAATGAGTCTGCAGAATCGGAATTAGAATTTGGGAGTTTTGAATGCCCGATTCATGCTCAGGACATGCAGATGAATTACAGATCCTGGAATGGATTTTAAGTGGCAGGCCACAACTTTATTAATTTAACACTGGGTATAGGCAATATATGCTCACCCATCTCACATACCAGGCATTTAATTAGATCCAGTGTGTGGTTATTGACAGAGCTGCATAACATTTCATCACCAAAGGCAAACTAGCTGTATGCCTAGGGCCCAAATTTGAGGGTGGGGGAAAGTGTGACTGATGCGGATTTGCACATTAGCTAAAAGAGCGTCACTCACGTAAGATAGTGGTTTTGAGGCCTGGTGAATGACATTTCAACACTGCTCAAATTTGGCCTGAATGCCCTACATCATGATGGAGAGGTGGCCTGGCCAAATTTGAGTGGTCTTGTGAGTGTGACCGTGTGTGCCAGGTTGTAATGCCAGTCACTCAAATGACTGAAGTTCTTTTAGTTCACCAGTTGAGTAGCCAAAAGGGATAGTCCTCATGCACAACTGAGACTCCGTTTGCCATTCCCAGCAGAGCTAAGGAGAGAGGAAGTCACTGGGTAAAGAAACCATTTTCTTCTCCATCAACTGTAAATGTAAAGGCTGGGATGTGGTTTATTTCAATGCCATGAATGGGAGGGAACATCGCTGAAGTGTTTTTTTTCTTTCTGTTTATAGGCTGTTTGTTCTTATTCATATTACAAGATGGGGCCCAAAAGTGTATGTTTGCCTAGGTCCCAGTAATGGACGAATAAAGCCCTGTTTACAGGGCTTCCTCCATATAACTAATTACTTGGCGGTAGACACATCAGCCTCCTCTTGACCTCCCCACACCTTCCCAAGGACTGAGCTCGCTTCTTACCTTCCTCTAACCCATCTGCCCATGCTAGGGTGAGGGGAGGGCACAAGGTCCACCAGTTAAAATCCTAGGTCTTGTTTACCCTGAGAACTGGCCCGGTTAGATTTTAGCAGCACTGGATCTCAGCCATGGTGGGCCATCAGCACTTTGTTTGGTCGCATGCCTCACCCACAGTTCAAGTTATCTGTTTCTTCCCAAATGGCAGCGTCCACCTCATACGAGTGCATCATTTTCCCTAGAAAGCACTTAGTGCATTGTACCGGATATCGCTGTGTGTGAACTTTGAGTGCCTGCATTTCAAAATACTCTGGTGAATTCTTGGTTCACATTCTTCTGGGCCTTGTCCATGCATGTTGGCTTGATGGCTCTCTGCCACCCTTACCTTGTGAGTATTTTGGACCAAGCTAATATTGTGCTAGAAAGGCCAGAGGCTTGAACGGTGTAGGGAAAGGTTTACATTATTTTTGTGATGGAGTTCATGAGAATCAGTTAACCACCTTCCTCCTCCGTTCGATCAACAGGATTCAGCAAACCTGTGGAGAGGTGGCTACGGTATGAATCCCTTTCTCCTGGGATTAGTGCATCCCCTTTCTTTTCCCAACTAACCACCAACATTTCCCGGACCCTATGAGGAAGTGGGGAGGCTTTTTCTGTGCAGTTTGCTACCTGCCCCCACTTCCAGGGACAATAAATTTTGCCTGCAATCTGACCAAATGTCCATGCCACTGAGACAGGAAAGGGGTATTTCCCACAAATGAGCTCCATTGTTCTTCTTTTTGGAAGATTTGCTTGTCTCTCTAAGGATAAAGTGTTTTGAATATATTGAACATAATTTGATATATGGAATTCTTAATAATTGGTCATTGGTGATTCTTTAAGAGTACAGTGTTGTGATTGTTTAGTTTTTTATTTAGGTTGGGAATCTTGCAAATAACTTAATTCTTAAAATTATTTAAAGAAGGGAAATTGTCTTCAAAATGACAGAAGAGACTTCTTAAAACTGGTCTTTTTACCAGTACAATAATCTAGTTCTTCATGTTGAAATAATGTGGGTTTCTGCAGCTTCAAATCATTTTTAGCTTTGCTGCTGTTAGATGTGCAGTTGGGCGTAGTGTGTATGTATAAGCTTTGCACAAAGCAGTGGGTATTGTTCTCGTTTTCTGTTCTATGTGGGTTTATATACTGTGATCGTCACTGTAATGTCTGAATGACTTACAGTAGTGCATTAAGCAATGTGACTACACATCTGATTCATGTTGTTTGTTCACTCATCCTCTGCCTGGAGGGAAAAGTGTGTGGAGAGGAATGTCTAATGTCTTGTTTGGGTTGTTTTTGTGTTTAATAAATATACCTGTTGCTGTTGCTATGTGTTTGTTAGAGAAGGCAAGGTCAAAAACATGCCTGGCACCAGGTGTGGAAAATAGAGAGATTTATGATGATCCTTACTTCCTGGGAAAGTTCTTTCCACAGACTTGAACTGCCCCTCAAGAAAGTTATATTGCCCACATAGACGAGTTTTCCTCTTACTGTTGAGAATTCCGTAGTGTCAGAGGAGCAGAGTTGTCAAACCTGGTCTTCATCCTGGAGTTTTAAACAATTTTTTAGATGTCCTGGGCTCAGGTCATGGAGTACTTTGAATATAGAGATTTCAACCTTGAACTTGATTCAAAATTCTTTGGGAAGCCAGTATAGAGAGCAGAGGACAGGTTGATGCGTTCGCTGTAGACTCTTGCTGAGGAGATAAACTGCAGTGTTTTGAAGTAGTTGACATTTCCTGGGTGCTGATAGCTTCATGCCCAATTTTATTGCATTGCTGTAATCCAGTTGAGAGGTGACAAAGGTATGAATAACTAAGACCAGGTTTTCATTTGCCACAGAGGAACAAAGTTTCATGACTTGACCAATTGTGGTTGTGTCTTCAACCAGTGTAGACTGGATGGTGGCAGCAAACCCCTCAGCATATTTTCCTTTGCCCCCTGGCATCACCTCTGTCTTGCTTGGATTCAGCTTCAGCCAGCTGAGCTCATCCAAGCACTGGGGCCATCTTGGTGGTAATGGTATGGTCCTAGGTGGTGAAGAATAGCTAGAGCTGTGTATCATGTGCATATTAGTGGGTGCGCGAGTCCATGTCATCTATATAAATATATCAGGGGGATTAACGTTAGGGAGGGAGAGGAA
>ML675604.1:74795754-74846023 GCA_007922155.1 Mesoclemmys tuberculata | reverse complement strand
TGGCCCTCTCAAAACTGGTTCGGCAAGTTGCTGGACCTGGTGGTGGCAGCCTCTTGGACACTCCTGGACCATCTGGACTTGATTTCATAGGGTCATGGTCAGCTGTTACATCCAGACCTTGCCTCCTTACATCTGACATGCCTGCTGCATGGTTAAGCACTGAGGAACAGAGGCTTTGCTCCACTTGGGTTCAGAAAATCCTGATAGAAAGTAGAAAACCTACCAGAGCGACTTACCTGGTGAAGTGGAAACTCTTCTCCTACTGGGTGGTGAAAAGAAACCTCTCCCTGACCCAAGTACCATTACACTCCATTCTGGATTACCTACTCCACTAGAAACATCAAGGTCTGGCGTGATCGTCAGAGTACACCTGGCAGCCATCTGGGTCTTATGCCCATATAGCCAGTCTTCTCCCATGAGATGACAGCCAGATTTCTAAAAGATTTGGAAAGGCTGTTTCTTCAGGTCAGAGATCCAATCCTGCCATGGGACCTCAACCTAGTTTTGTCCAGACCCACTGGGCCTTCTTTCAGCCCATGGCATCCTGTTAGCTTCTTCTGTTGTTGTAGAAAGTTGCCTTTCTGGTGGCAATTGCGTCAGTGAGGAGAGTCTCTGAAATCCAGCTTCTATCATTGGAATCTGCCTATACTGTGTTGTACAAAGATAAAATTCATCTGTGCCCTCATCCTGCATTTCTACTGAAGGTGCTATCACAGTTTCATGTCAACCAGGACATCTTCCTGCAAGTCTTTTTTCCAAAGCCTCACAGCTCTAGCAAAGAGAGACGCCTGCACACCTTGGATGCCAGGTGAGTGCTGGCTTTCTGCATTAAAAGAACTAAGCCCTGCCAAAAATCCATGTAGCTCTGCATCATGGTCATAGAGCCAGCCTCATCACTGAAGACTTCCTCCAGGATCACTGCGTACTTCTGAACTTGTTACGAGCAGACAAAGGTCTAACTTCCCACCACTCTGACAGCTCATTAGACCAAATCCCAGACTTCATCAGTGGCTTTCTTAGCCCAGGTTCCAATTTTAGGAACAGGATATTTTAGGGCTGCAATTTGATCTTCAGTTCACACCTTTATGTCCCACTATGCCATCATGCAACAGGCCTAGGACAAGATGTAGGCTTTGGTAGAGCAATATCGCAATCAGCAAGTCTGTGAGCTCCTGGCCTACCTCCAGAGGTACTGCTTGTGAGTCACCTGATATGAAATGGACATGAGCAAGCACTCAAAGAAGAAAAACTATTAACCTTCTGTAACTGTTGTTCTTCGAGATGTGTTACTCATGTCTATTCCATGACTCACCCTCCTTCCCCTCTGTTGGAATTCTGGCAAGAAGGAACTGAGAGGGAGCGGGGCGGGCAGTGCCTTTATACTAGTGCATACACATGCCACAGCAGAGGGCACTAAAGCTGGCCCTATGGTTACCACTGAGGGAAAAATCTCCAGCACCAGTGCATGTGACGTGCACAGACACACCTGACATGGAATGGACATGGGCAACACATCTTGAAGAACAACAGTTACAGAAGATTAGTAACCTGTTTTTACTATAAAATTGGTAATCTGCAGGGTTACTGTCTATTTTTGCACTTACGGTATTTACAAGTTCCTTTAAATCTGTTTTAGATTGGCATTAATTTCCTCTAGGTAAACTTCTTAAATCTTTGTGTTCTCCCTGACCACCTCAGTGATTACAGCCTATGTTGAGTTGTGCTTAAAGGGCATTCTGGTTTGAAGGCTGTCTTATTGTTTTGCTTTTTGTTTGTTGCTTTTTTTTTCTTCAATTTTAAGACAAGAGACGGTCTCCCACATAACTGTAAAAAGCTTTCAAAACTGAAAACAAATGGCCTGGAACAGAATTGTTCAGGATTATATACAGTAGCTCTGTAGTGGCCTTTTTTTTTTTTTTTTTGGCTGTGCCTCTTATCTGGCTGTTGCCAAAATCTATCCCTAAGGACATTTTTTATTTGGTCGTAACATAGTTACTGTATGTAACTTGCAATTATCTGTTTTTAATAGGGTTTATGAAGTTGGATGAATATTGTAACGGGGGGGGAGGGTGAGATATTTCGCCCTCGCAGGTCTTGCGCTTTCCCGACCTAGCCGGTGGTGCAGCTGGGGAAGGGTCAAGGGAGGGGCCGGGGCCCGCTCTGCCCCTGTGTACTGCTACCTTCCCTTCGGGGTAGTCCGTGGCCCGCTCCCTGCTCCCCCGGCCAGATGCCCTGCCCTCCGGGCTGCGGTAGCAACCGTGGAAGCTGTAAGCCTCTGTAGGCTGCAGGCAGCAGCCTGCCAGCTCCAAGCCGCCAACTCCAACTGCAGGCTTTCGAGCTGCAAACCTCCAAAGCTGTAAACTGTAACTCCAAACTATAACTCCAACCTCCGTCCTCCACACCTCCTTTCTCCAAACTCCACAACCCACACTGCCTACCTGCCCCTGCAGGCTTTTAAGTGTTTGGGGCGGGGCTCCTTAATTGGCCCTAGGTGTCCTAATTGCCTAAACTGCCCCAGGTGGTCTAATTAGTTAAGCAGCCCCAGGTGGCCTAATTGCCTAATCAGCCCCAGCTGAATTACCCAGGGAATAGGGCTTTTTTGAGCCTGGGGCTAATATACATGCCTTCTAGTACTTTTTCATAGCCGTCCGACCTGACCCCGTCACAATACATATATTAATTATAGTTAATTCAGATACAATGACACTAGTTAGTAAATCTTAGATTGTCTGTCTATATAAACTTACATTTTAATGAAGTTTCTTTTTGGAGGTAGAGAACTACTTCACAGCAGAACCATTTTACAATATTTATTTTCAAGATTTTGATATCTGGAAAGCAAGGATAGCATAAGTTTTTGGCAATTTCAGTATACTCAGGTATGGTAGGTTAAGTATATATAAGGGGTGGCCAAACTTACTGGCCCCCTGAGACTCCCTCCCTTCTGGGCAGAATCATCTGGCCCCGCCACACTGCTGCAAGGCAGAAGCTCCAGGCTCACCCCCCCAGTCTGATAGCTGGAGAATGGGGGGAAAGGGAGGTATAGAGGGCTTTGCAAGCTACATTTTAAATATAAAAGAGCTACATGTGGCTCACAAGCCAGTGTGACCACTCCTAGTATATATAGTCAGATCCATCTCATAGAAGTCAGTGGGTGGTGTAGGCTATTGCCAGTTACATCCACTACTATGTCTGGGTAGAAATCAATTATAGAATAATAGATAATTACAAAAAGGGCTCTGTATCTACTTTCCTTTTATTTCTCCTTATAATTAAAATGAAAAATAGCAGATGTCATTCAAAAACAAAAAAGAAAGTCCAACACAGCAAAATAATCCTTTTTAGAATATACAGTAGAAATAAATTGAGGATTTTACCATTTAACTATAGGGTACAATTATAGGCTAAAATACACTCGCTGTATATGTCTCCATGCTGCCTTCAGCAGTTCTGTACCTTGAAAATCATTGACCAATCAGTTAGCTTACAATTAAACTTGCTGTTTCCAAATTATTGTTGTAGCAAGAAACTCATTCACACTAAGAATTATGTTAATTCACTGATGCTTGGAATCTGACTTTCTCACCTGTGTAAGTCTGTTGTCCATAATAGATGTTTCATGTATTGGTAACATCTTTTTAAATAACCATGATTGATAGGACACAAAGTAGTTTTAAATAAGTCTAACTGAAAAATCCATTGAGGAATAACAGAAGACATTTGGCGATGTGTGTCACCAGGCTGTGCTGGATGAATTTTTTTTTTTGGAGGCTGAAGGTAGGTGCAAGATTGTGGGTAAAAGATAAAAAGGCCCTTACGATAAAATTCAGCTTTGTAAACTGTTTTAGCATTTTCTAGTTTATAGTTTTAATATTTTCGTAGTTCTAGTGTTCGATTAATCTTCCCCCCAATGCCCCATACCCTGGACTACGGGCTTCAAACTGCGCTTCCTGCCTGCAATCCTTCTCGGTCAGTGATGACCACCAGTGTTGTCTGTACTGCCTTGAGGAAACTCACATTGCAACACAATACAGTATCCGCTGCTCATTCCGCAGCTGTACTCGAAAAGGGCAGGATCTCCGTCTCCAAAAACACCTCATGGACAAAGCCATGAGACTTCAGTCAGACCCAGACCAAAGAACGTCTCCATACATCGGCCTGACTCAGCAAGCAATGAGCCTCTTGCTGCTAAGTCTGATACCAGTGCCAGAGAATCGACCCTGATAGACCCCCCCCATGGGATCTTCTCAGGAACCCAGGAAGCACTCATACATATGAGACTCAGTCTTCCTTGAAATATCCTTTAAATAAATTGGATTCAGCTCTGAGTGGACCTAGCACATCAGCCCAAGAGGACTTAGGATGTACTAAGTCCGAGAGGCATGGCATGAAAGCTCATAGACATCAGGCTTCATTGGTACTGTAACACGATTTTTCAGTACTGTCATCCTTGGAACCTCCAAAATCTTGAGATCCATTTGTGTTGGCAAAGACTGTCCCCCACCTATCTGTGGCACTGTCTTTGACAGTACCTTCTCTTGCTTTGCTGGTCTGAGCACAGTCCCTCTCACTAAATGGAAGGATAAACAAAAATAGATCTGTGACTAGGGTCTTTGACTTCAAAAGGGCTAGCTTTAAAAAATTAAGGGAATTAGTTGGGGAAGTGGACTGGATTGAAAAACTCATGGATCTAAAGGTGGAGGAGGCTCGGAATTACTTCAAATCAAAGTTGAAGTCTCTGAAACTTGCATCCCAAGGAAGGGGAAAAATTCATAGGCAAGAGTTGTAGACCAAGGTGGATAAGTAAGCATCTCAGACAGCGGATGAAGAGAAAGCAGAAAGCTTACAACGAGTGGAAAATGGGAGATCAGCAAGGAAACCTACCTCTTGGAGGTCAGAATATGTAGAGATAAAGTGAGAAAGGTCAAAAGCCAAGTAGAGTTGAACCTTGCAAAGGGAATTAAAACCAATAGTAAAAGGTCCTATAACCATATAAATAGGAAGAAAACCAAGAAGGAAGTGGGACTGCTAAACACTGAGGGTGGGGTGGAGGTTAAGGATAATCTAGGCATGGCCGAATAGCTAAACAAATACTTTGCCTCTGTTTTTAATGAGGTTAATGCTAATCTTGGCGATAGTGGTAGGATGGCTAATGGGAATGAGGTTATGGAGGCAGAAATTACCACATCCGAGGTAGACGCCGAACTCAAACAGCTAAATGAGACTAAATGGGGGGGAGAGGGAGGAGGGCTATCCTCCATTCAAGAATATTAAAGGAACTAGCACATGAAATTGCAAGCCCATTAGCAAGGATTTTTGATCTGTAAACTCGGGCTGTACTGTATGACTGGAGAATTGCTAACATAGTTTCTATTTTTAAGAAAGGAAAAACGGTGATCTGGGTAACTACAGGCCTGTTAGTTTGACCTCAGTAGTATTCAAGGTCTTTGAAAAAAAATTGAAAGAGAAAGTAGTTAAAGACATTGAAGTTAACGGTAATTGGAATAAAATAGAACATGGCTTTACAAAGGTAGATTGTGCCAAACTGACCTAATCTCCTTTTTTGAGAAGATAACAGAATTTTTAGATGAAGGGAATGCAATGGATCTAATTTAACTATATTTCAGTAAGGCATTTGATACAGTTCCACATGGGGAATTATTAGTTACATTGGAAAAGATGGGGATTAATATGAAAATTAAAAGGTGATAAAGAACTGGTTAAAGGGGAGACTACAACAGGTCATACTGAAAGTTGAACTGTCAGGCTGGAGAGAGGTTATTAGTGGAGTTCCTCAGGGATCAGTCTTGGCACCAATCTTATTTAACCTTTTTATTACTGACCTTGGCAGAAAAAGTGGGAATGTGATAATAAAGTTTGTGGATGACAAAAAGTTGGGAAGTATTGCCAATACTGAGAAGATTTGGGATGTCATACAGGAAGATCTGGATGACCTTGTAAACTGGAGTAATAGAAATAACATGACATCTAATAGTGGAAAGTGCAAGGTCATGCATCAAGGACTAATAACAAGAATTTCTGTTATAAGCTGGGGATACATCAGTTGGAAGTGACAGAGGAGGGGAAGAACCTGGGTGTATTAGTTGATCACAGGATGACTATGCTCACCAATGTGATGAGACTGTGAAAAAAGCTAATTTGGTCCTCAGACTAGGTATTTCCAGTAGAGATAGGAAGTTGTTAGTGCTGTTATACAAGGTGCTGGTGAGACCTCATCTGGAATACTGTGTGCAGTTCTGGTGCCCCATGTTTAAGAAAGATGAATTCAAACTGGAACAGCTGCAATGAAGGGCTACTGGGATGATCTGCGGAATGGAAAACATGCCTTATGAGAGGAGACTCAAAGAGCTTGGCTTGTTTAGCTTAACCCAAAGAAGGTTGAGATAAGAAGATATTATTGATGTCTATAAATATATCAGAGGGATAAATACCAGGAAGGGAGAGGAATTATTTAAGTTCAATGCCAATAAGGACACAAGAACTAATGGACATAAATTGGCCATTAAACAGGAAGTTTATACTTGAAATTAGATGCAGGTTTCTAACCAGCAGAGGAGTGAAGTTCTGGAATAGCCTTTCAAGGGGAGCAGTGGGGGCAAAAAACCTAGCTGGCTTCAAAATTGAGCTTGATAAATTTATGGAGGGGATGATCTGATGGGACAGCCTAGTTTGGCAATTGAGTGATCTTTGACTGCTGGTGGTAGATATGCCAATGGCTTGTGAAGGGATGTTATATGGGATGGGTTCTGTGTTATTTCAGAGATTTCTTTCTTGGGTATCTGGTAAGTCTTGCCAACATGCTCAGGGTTTAACTGATCACCATATTTGGTGTTGGGAAGGAATTTTCCCCTAGTGTAGATTTGCAAAGGTTCAGAGGTTTTTTTGCCTTCTGTAGAATGGGGCATTGTTCACTTTCTGATGGATTCTCTTTCAAGTCTTTAAACCATGATTTGAGGACTTTAATAACTCAGTCATAGGTTAGAGGTTTATTGCAGGAGTGGGTGGATGAGGTTCTGTGGCCTGCATTGTGCAGGAGGTCAGACTGGATGATCATATTGGTTCCTTCTGACCTTAGAGTCAAGTCTGTTCCTTTCCAGAGATGTCTTAAAACAATCTGTGGAATCGACCCCTTGGAGAAGTTTATCATCTGCTTATTAATGCCATTATAGTGCTCCATTTGAACAACTCATGAACACGTCTCTTTACTTTCTGTCTATTACAGTGTTGTGTTTTGTTTTGTCATAGCAGTTATGGTAGTTTGCATTGTGTCCGAGTTGGCAGCTCTTTTCCTGGAACCTCTGTGCTGTACCTTCCATGAAGATAAAGTGGTACTCAGAACTGACCCTGTCTTCATACCAAAGATTAACTCCAGGCTATATAAAGCCTGGGAAATTGTCCTTTTTCTGTCAGCTCTGCTGCACCACAAAGAGAAATTGTGGCATGTTTGAGTTGTCTGCAGAGTGTGTGTATATATTCACCACACATTGCAATTTAGGCAGACGCATGCTTTGCTTGCGCTTTATTATCTGGTGTCAAAGGGAAAAAAGGCTTCAAAATCTTACATTTCCAGGTGGCTAAGATATTGTATCTCAAAAGCATGCAAGTAAAAAATCATAATTCCATCTTCTGTTATCAGAACTCACTCCCTACAAGCTGTGGCAGCTTCATAGGCAGAAGGACCAAGTGTCTCATTACAAGGAAAGCCACCTGGTCATCTGTTCACACCTTATCCAAATTCTACAAGCTGGACACCAGTCATTGTCTGATGCTGCTCTAATAGACGGGTGCTCCTCACTATAATATTTCAGTAACTTACGAAAATGTTACCCTTTTCATATTTTTACATAACAGCATATGTCCCTGTGACAGAGTGAGAGTAGCCTAAGGCTGTCTCACTGCTCTGTGCCCTTAGGAAGCATCTTCCCATGGGGCAAATTGATGAGTAATAGTTTAAGTACTAAGTGATTAACTAATTAGTTGCATGATTCAGCTTGTTAGCTGGGAACAGTTAAAAGAGAGCCAGGAAGAGACCATAGGAGGGGGAAAGCTGGAAGGACGGACCAGAAGAAGCCCAAGAAAGATGAAATCTCCTGCCCTGTGCCTTAATAATAGGTAAAGACTTGGTGAAAAGCCGTATGCTGTGTGGAGCAAAGAGTTGTGAAGCAAATTGTAAATACAGCAGTTGGTGTTGAAATTGCAACTGGTGCGTGCGCGCGCGCGCGTGTGTGTGTGTGTGTGTGTGTGCGCGCGTGCGCAGGGCACAAACTGGTGAGCCTGCACTCGATCACTCTAATAATAATTAGTTTCCCAGTAGGAAGCTGACAGGGATAATGGCTAAATTGGGCTGCCTGGCTAAGCCAATTACCCCATCAGCCTTGGGCTGATGGCACAGGACGAACGTGCAGGAGTGAGGAAGAGAGAGAGGGAGGAAAAGGGCTAGCTGAGGCTAGCTGGACAGAGGATCAGAATTTAGAGTCTTCTGTTATCCTCAGGCCTTGGTGAGAGGGCAAAAAGCTAGTTGAATATCGTAAATAGGCTGTTGCACAGGGACTGTTGTGACATTAGTGGCGGGAACATGAAATAATAAGACACAGTGAAGGCACAACTGCAGGAGTCTGTGCAATATTTGCAAGGAGAAGGCAGGAGAGGGACCATGCCCTGTGACGTGGAGGGCTTGTGTGGGATCTTGACTCTCAGCTGTGGCAGAGAGACAGAAGAGGGAGAGGCTGCTGCGAGTAGTTGGCACCTGGACAGCAGAGCAGATTCTGCAGCAGTTGGTGGAGCAGCAGAAAGAGCTGCAGCAGATCATGCACTCTTTTCAACAGTCACGCCAGCTGGAGAGACAATCCCTGCTGACCTGGCGAGCACAGCAAAAAAGAAGCTTGCAGGAGTTCATCAGGGAGTGAGCCCAAGTGCAGTTTTTGCAGGGAGAAGGCTGGAGTGGAGCCATGTCCAGTGAGAGTGTGTGAGGCTTGTTTGGAGTAATAGTCTAGGGTGAGGGAACCCTGCCCTGTGAGTGAGCCTTTGCTTCCCTGATTGATATATTGATATGAAAATCCCTATGGTATGGATCTGTGGAGTTCACTACAAATAAAAATAGGAAAATTTATTCATGCCTTACTTGAAAATTTTCTTTCTTAGAGTAATGAGGTCCCCAGATCCAGCATACCCTGAATGGGCTATTAGTTGGGGAAAGATATGGGTTTATTAATTGACACTCAAAGTTTGTTCATTGAATTTCTTGCTGTGCAGGAGGATTGTTATGCCTGGGCTATGTCTACACTTGTGATATACTCCATTATTGGGCCGTGTACACACTCACTCATTCTCCTTGTACCAGTGCCAAGTGTCCACATATGCTGTACTGGACACAGTATAATGCTTTATATACATGCATACTTGTGTCAACAATGCTCCTCTTTGGTAGTGCTAATGTCGTTTAACATTTCATGGGTAATATCCTCTGATTTTCTTTGGACAGGGAGACACTCTAGGAATTGCATTGCTTTGTGTTTTTGGTACCATCACCCACTTTCACACAGTTGCTGATCATGATGACATCCTTCATTGTTATTCCCTGCCAAACTGGGTGGCAGACATGGAGCAATGGGATGAGGATCTGGTTCTCCTTCTTGTCCTTATTGCAGAACAAATGGTTATGCCATGGAGTCGGCAATCCGAAAGATGCTGGATGGAATATGGGCAGAACTTTCCAGCATGTCAGAGATGGCTGCCCATAAGGGTCAGTGACAATTAATTTAGCTTATATAGTACAAATATGATGAATGCCAGCATTGCCTCAGTGTGCCCTTGGCTAGACCATTGCTTCTGGTGCAGGAGAAGCAACACATCATTTCTGAAACTTGGGATGATTAGCAGTGACTTCAGAGGAAACTTGATGAAGCTGTGTGAGGAGCTTGCACCAAACCTTCATTGCCAAAACACTCAATCCAGGGAAGCCATACTGCAGCAGGAGCATGTGGCTATTGTTCTGTGGAAACTCTCAACACCAGACAGCTATAGGTCCATTACAAACCACTTTGGGGTTGGAAAGTCTGCTGTCAGATCATGCTTGTGCAGATTTGTGAAGCAATTAACACTGGGATCTACCTAGGGGTGGTTGCTATAAGAGAAGTTCCAGAAATAGTAACCAGATTTCAGAGATGGTGTTTCTGAACTATACAGGGGCTGTAGATGGCACCCATATTCCAATATTTTGTCCACCAAAAGCAGTAAGTGAGTATGTGAACTGAAAAGATTATTATTCATTCCATCTACAAGGCTTAGTGGTCCACAGAAGCAGATTCATGAATAGATATGTGGGAAACACCGCAAAGATTCATGATGCCAGGGTGCTGAGGAGGTCAGGATTGTATTTCAAGGAGAAAGGAGGGACTTTTTCCCCTAAAAATGATACTGTTCTGTATGTTTCATCTGTGCCAACTGTTATTTTGGGGAACTCTACATACCTGCTCCTAACTCAGCACATTAAACTGTTCCCCAATATCAATGGTAAAAGGAAATTCAATTAAAAGCTCAATAGCTGCAGAATGGTTGTGAAGTGCATATTTGATAGACTGAAATCTGGTTGCTGGATGCCAGTATGGCAGACACCATTCATATAAGCGTTGTGTGCTGTGCACCCCGTAGCCTGTCTGATAGTAAAGGAGAGTGCTTCTGTCCTGAATGAGGTCAGGAGAAATCTGGTTTACAAATTGTATGTAGGCAGCTGGATCCCACACATGTGCACACTGATCTTGGTTCCCAGCGGTTAAGGGAAATAAGGGATGCAACGTGTGCACATATCTTGGCACAGCAGGGACACAGAGGATGATATCTGCCTGTGCCAAGGGATGCCTTCAGACTCTTTACAGCTGCTGGAAATGCTTGAGGGAAAACTGGCACATACTTGTGGGGCTTACATAGCTTTGTAAGGGGTTTTTCCCCTATAACTGATGGTCATTTGTTCCTGTGACTATTCTCCTATTACAGGCAATTTTGTAACAGCATAGCTGCTGAATTATCGCCTCTGAGGGTTGGGTTTGTGCTGTGGAAGGTGAAGGCTAAATTGTAATGCAGTCATTGTACAATGCTTTTGTCTTCACTGCATACACTTGTTTACAACCCTTTCTTATAGGGAGCACTCAGTCTCTCTTAACCTTATCAACATTTTCTTTGGGGTGGAGGTGCACCCATTCTTCTTTGCAACTGTTCATTTTCAGCAGTGCTAACTGCGCTTAGCGGCTGTTATGGAACACTAATCCCTACTAGGTTGAAATTGATCAAGGTTTTGTGGGAGAAGTGCTGTTTAATAACTGGGTAGTGGCAGATGCTGTCTTTGCCTGTATTTTTACTGGAATTGTTTCAATATTCTGCATGTGAACTAAGCCCATCAAGACTTTTATCTACTCATTTTCTATGTTGTAGAGTTCTGCTGCATCATGAACTAGTAGTGCTTTCTGCAAACATACAACCCAAACTGCACTTTCCTCATCCCTCCCCTGTCTCCTTGTAACTTTGGATATTTCTGACCCTGCAGGGAGGTGGACAGACAACAGTTTGCAGTATGATACCACCAGACAATTATACCATTCCAGTTCATGTACAGTGAATTATGGGGCCCAATTCTGAACCTGAAAACCTCTTCCTTTCATTAGGAAGGAGGTTTCACACACAAGCCAAGGAAAATATAACATTTAATAAAAGTACTATATGGAACATTTAAATAAAATATAACTGGGCTGAATCTGTGCACAATGGACAAATATTAGTATCTCTACTTCTGTCTCCTTGCTTTCCACCAGCAAGGGGCGGGGGGGGAGGGAGAAGGACAAATGGGGATGTTCCCTGCACTGGGTTTGTGGGGCAGGCAGTTGGTGAGGTTCCAGGACTTTTCCTCCTGGTTACTTGGGTGCTGTTTGTATCCTCCATCTCAGCAGCAACCTGGGTAGCAGCTGGAGGAAGAAGAGGAGGAAGTGGTCATTCATGGATGGGTGCAGTGGCCACAGCAACAAATGGACCCTGGACTTGTTTGGCCACCAGTTCTGAGAGTCTCTCCATTAGAGAATTGGTCCCGTTCCCTATAGGATGCCTCCTTTTCCATGAACTGGTTCATCAGTGTCTTTTTCTGTGGGAAAGTCCAATTCTCTTGGAATTCAAACTTTCCTGGTTCCTCTTGTCCATCCCTATAAGCAACTCTTCTAAAGTCCTTCTCCATCTGCCTCTGCTGTCCCTGTGGAGCTGCTCTTGCCTTTTTGGTGGAATAGTTTCCCTCTTCAAAGCTGAAGATCCTGCTAATTCAAAGACAACGGTATCATTATATAATTTTTTTTATTTGTAGGAAGTCTAATAATCCTCCCATATAACATAGCTTGTTGTAGAAGGCTACAATTTTGATTCTTTTCGGAATTCCAGTAATGTGACTGTTAGACTATTCTTGCTTCTCAGACAACCTTTGCAGCCCATAAGGAAGGAACAGAGCCTACTAATGGTAAGAATAAATATACTAATTTTTTCAAACATTTAAAATTTTCAGTGTCTCAAGGGCATGCAAGACCCTTCCATGCACTATGTTACCAGTTTGCAATTTTCCTTAAAGGTTGGCCAACATTCGGAAAACATAGCAGATTTCAAGGTACCGGAATGGAAAAGAAAAGTGGCTTTCCTGTCCTGTGGATATCTAGCAGTCTGTGCCAGAGAGATGTTTCTGCTAATGGTCACCCCCAATGTATAGCTAAATGGAATGCTTTGATTTCTCTCGCATGCATGCACGCACGTCATCAGAAAGTTCTGTGCCTGCCTAACAATGGTGAAATGGACATGGAAAGAAAAAGACACAACACAACTTTATTTTGTTCCTTGAAGTTTCATATCAGCACCACAAGCCCTTCACCTCACCTCTCCACTGCAAAAGAACACTGCACTGTGTTACATAAATCACCAGATCTGAATCTTCTTCCATTCCCATTTACCCCAAGCTGTGCAGCATGGCACTGGAGGGGGGGGGAGGGGAGAGGCCAGTCAGCAGGAAGAGGGATGGTAAAAATGTTGTAATCTTCCAAGGAAAAAAGAACTGCTTTGACTAATATTTTCCTTAGACAACCAAAGTAGTCTACAACCTTATGTTCCATTCTCTTCCACACCTCCCCTGTTCCGTACAACTACCATTTCTAAAGGGATGGTAAGGTTGGGGAAGGTAGGAAAAGCATTGAAACTGAAATTTTCACAGAGACAAAAGATAGCTGTTATTAACTTTAGACAAACTACTATATGTTTTCTGCACGTCTTCCATCTCCAGCTGGGACCTTTGTCACCTGCCCTCTGCCTTCCCCCGGTCTCTAAGGCCCCCGGACCATCGCTGCTTGACTGCTAGCTGGGAAATGCACAGACACAGGAACACAATTATTTGTCTTTAATAATCTAGTTTATGCTTTTGGCTAAAGCTATGTCTTAAATAGCAATTAATCAAGTATCAATGAAATCATTGATTTATAACTCTGTTTTGCTTGGGGACCATTTTTGGGTGGAGTGGGGGCTGGGCTTAAAATAAGTAATGTAGCACCAGAGCAAGAGGGGATATTGGCAGGGAAGGTGAGGGTCCATTATAACTGTTCATCCAGGAGTTCTAGTTCCTGCTGTGGCTTGGAACTTGTGGCTTCATGAAGGGAGGTGTCCTCAACCAGCTCCTCTGGGGAGAGATGCAAAATCACATGCTCTTCCTCCTCTGGCTCTTCTGGGCATTCTCCATAGTTCCTTCTGTCTCATCCAGGATTATGGCATGAACTTTAACCATGAAGGGGCCCTCATGGCAGAGGTTCTGCTCCCAGTATTTTCTGTTTCCTAAGCCCAAGGGACAGATGAGACCTATCCTTGAGCTGTGCAATCTCAACAAATAGATCCAATACATGAGATTCCTCCCTACTTTGAATCACAATGACTGATTTGCTGCCCTGAACCTGCCGGACTCTTATTTCCACATAACAATCCTCCTGAGACACAGAGGTTCCTCAGATTTGTCATGACTGGCCAGCACTACAGTATACTTTTGGCCTGTCTTCTGTACCATGGGTTTTTACCAAATGTATGATTGTGGCAATAGCATACCTCAGGAAGATGAGACTTCATATCTTTCCATACCTGGATGTTTGGTATGGGCAAGTCCAGAGAAGAAGTCCTCCCTCATGTTCACTTCATACTATGTCTATTCAATTGTCTAGGTGTCATCCTGAACATTGGGAAGTCAGCAATTGTTCCAGTTCAAACAATCAAGTTAATTGGGGCCTTGATACAGTTTGTGCATTTGAGAGCATTTTTACTGACATATTGATTCTATGCTATCTGTCACTATGTCTGGAGCTGTAGTCTCAACCACAGTCTGAGAATGTGCTTTGTCAGGAGGCAGTCAGGTTTTGGCAATTCTGCATTGGGAAAAACATTATCCCCATGACCAGTCATTTATCTGAGATCCACAATCATCTGGCAGATCACCTCAGTTGGAATTTCTCCCTGAATCATGAGATTGCTCTGAAGACCAACTTGCTGCAGTCTGTCTTTGCAATTTGGAGTATCCCAACTATCGGCTTGTTCACCATGAGAGAAAACAAGAACTGGCAACTGTTCTGCTCCCCAGAAGGGCTCAATCTGAGCTTCTTGACTGATGCTTTTCACTTGAGCTGGGAATCAGTGCTCTTGTATGCCTTCCTCTATCATCCCACAGCTCATTCTCAAGATGCAGTTGGACTATGCCACGCTCATTCTTGTTGCTTCAGCATTGCCAAGACAATGTTGGTTCTCCAACCTTCTCACATTATTAGTTTGGCTTCCCATATCCTTTCCTTTTCATCCTGACCTCCTACTCAGCATCATGGTCAGGTTTCACATCTAGCATTTAGCTCCCTACATCTCACAACATGCATGCTGCATGGTTATATGAGGAAGAGGAATGATGTTCAGAGGTGGCCCAGCAGGTCTTGTTTAACAATAAGAAGCCCTCCACCACAGTGGTTTGTTTGGCCACGTGAAAGCAGTTCTTGGTATGGTCATTAGCTTGGGAGTTCAACTGATTCTCACTTGTATCCAGGACATCTTGGAGTCCCTGTTACACCTTCAGTGTTCTGGTCTTGCATTTATTTCCTTGAGAGTCCACCTGGCAGTGATTTCAACATTTCATCCACCTATCTATGGGAGATTGGTGTTTTCAGACTCCATGTCACAGAAGTTCCTACTGGTCTCAACCGACCGGTTGAAGACCTGGTTCCTTTGTGGGTTCTTATTACTGTTTAAGCAGTTCTTATTGGACCTCCATTCTATCCTCTGGTAATTTCTTTCTTCCTTTGTCAGACAATGCCTTCTTTGTGGCAGAGTCTCCTTACACACAATTTTCCAAAGACCCTGCAGCCACACCCTAAAGGGCTGGGGTGGTGCCACCCTTATATGGTCAGGCGAGGGTCTTCCCCTACAGGTACTGCTAAGCAAAGTTTTCTGGCTCCTCTGTGTTGGGTATGCGCACATCCACATGGAATACATGTCTGCATGATATCTTGAAGAATAGCAGTTATAAGTAAGTAACTGGTTTTGTTTTTTGTTGATATCTGACTACATGATTGGAAAGTTTTATTCAGAAGTTTCTCAAATGGAATATTTTAATATTTGCTTACTCTATTGCGTCAACCTAAAAAAAAAAAACTAGTTAGGGAAAATTGTTATGCATTGCTGAAATCTTATTTAGGAACCAGCCATTCCCCAATCCCATCATCTCTAGACCTATCAGAGTTGCACCCTGGATTATGAGGTGAGCATTTCTCTGACTCCCGCACATGGTACCATCTGTCAATCCTCTCTTCTTGAACTCGTGCAAGATGAGAGCTCCAGCTGAGGAAACATCTGATGGAGAGGGCCATGAGTTCCCAGTCAGATCCAGACTGGAAGGACCCCCCCTGTACATTGGCTTCAGGTTGCAAGCTCTACCCCTCCAAGCACGAGTTGCTGAACAAAGGCCAGAGTTGTTAAGTCCAACATCTATGTCTCAGGCCTTTCATGAGAATAAGGACAATGCTCATAGCTGGGGGGACAGATCCCTTTCCAGATCTACCCCTAAAAGAAAGGTTCCCTCCACAACTCTCTCTAAGTCAGATGAGTTCTCTCAAGTGGGTCTAAAGACTTAGGTTTGCATAAACCATCCTACCAAGAAGGTAAGGTGTGAAGGAGAGAGGATCCATCATTACTGGCACTGGCTCCAGGTTGAAGGATTGGCACCTGCAAGCAATAACGGAGAGCTCCATGTTGGACTTCTCTTTGATGGTACCAGCATGCTCCAAGAAGGTCTGCTGACAACCATACCCTTGGATGCACAGATCTGTTGATACCCACCTCTGGAACCCCTTTCAGTCAGGGATAGGCTGAAATGTTTACCTCTCCAGAGGTTAGTTTTGCCATTCCCTGTCCTCAGTCTCCTTTCCTTTCATGTCAGCCCTCCTGAGGGATAGCTTGACACTAGAAGAAAAAACAACTTCAGGGAGAAGGGGATTCTCCCTTATTCACAAGATGAAGCAGTCATCCACTAGTGTTGCTGGTAGAACCTGAACCTACCTTTTCACTGGATTAGTTCAATGGTCTAGGTGAACCACCACTTCATAGGGAGGCCAACCTGGACAGAGACTTTAGGAGGTCTTGGAGCCATCCTCCTCACAGATATGACTACCCAAGGGACTAATAGCACCTAGTGTCTTGGAGCCCTCTCTATCCAGTCAACTGTTCATACCAGCCATACTCGGATCCATGGGATCCTGATACTAGGCACCCTAGCTCTATGCACAATGTATATGGACCCTCATCCTAGTCAACATTAACTGGCTCCATGCAGAGGCAGACATTGAACTAGATACACTGGTACTGACAGTTCCAATGGGCATGTCATTTGATGAAGCAATTCCATCATCACTATCCCCACCTGATGACCACAAGGAGCTGTTGCAAAGGGTGGTGAATGGGCTACAGGTTCCACTAGAGGATGTCCATGACATGCCGTGTTGGCTCCTGGACATCTTTCAACCCTCTGGCCCTAGTCAGGTGGCCCTCCCAGTCAAGGATATCATTTTGGAACCAGTCAGGGCAGTATGGCATACCTGTTCCTTCTGTTCCCACTCTGAAAAGGGCTGAGAGACTATATTTTATACCAGCTAAAGATGCAGAGTTTCTGTTTACTCACCTAGCACCCAAGCTTTTTAGTGGTGCAGGCAACCATAGAGAGATACAGGCTGCAACACCAAAGTCCATCCCTGCAGACAAAGATACCAAACGCGTTGACCTTTTTGGGAGCAAGGTATTTTCATCAACCAGCCTCCCTTTCAGAATTAGTAACTGTCAGGCCCTGTTAGTAAAATATTATTATTTCACTAATTATGCAAAATTTTGTGGAGTTCAAGGACAAACTTCCTCAAGAGGACAGGACCAAGTCCAAACCCTTATCGATGAGGGCAAGCTGGTAGCTAAGACCTTGCTTCAAGCAGCAGTGGATGCAGCCAGTACTCCATCAAGAGCTATAGCTATAGCCATAATCATTAGGCATGAATCATAGCTCTGTTCTTCAGAGTTCCCCAGGAAAGTCCAGAATATCATTAAGGGCTTGCCCTTTGAGTCTAATCACTTCAATGAAAAGTCTGATGAGTTGCTACACTCACGGAAGGGCTCCAAGACAGCCCTCTGCTCCCTGGGAATTTATACTCCAGCCCCAAAGAAAAAAACTACAAGCAAGTGTATGAGCCAAGCATTTTTATCACCAGTGCTCGTATATACCGTTTTGCAAATGCCAGAGGATACAAAGTCCTAGGTATCTGGCTCCCTCCACTTCAGCTGCCACTGCTCAACTCAACCTGTCAGTCAAAGGTTTCTTTTAATGGGACTCTTGAGAACCACATATCCTTATTTATGCCATTTCTTACAGTCCCCCTCAAACCACTGGTAGCTGCCTAACTCTTTTTGCCAACAACTGGAGGACAATAACATTGGACAAGTGGAGAATACAGATCATCCATTTCAGTTACATGTTTGAGTTTCTCTCCTCTTCCTGCCACTCTTCAAGGACCACTCTCATGAGGAGATCCTCCGACAGAAGGTAGACTTGGTCCTCCAAGGGGTTATAGAACAAGTGCCATTTCAGCATCAAGGCAAATGGTTCTACTCCCCATATGTCATAGTTACCAAGTAAAACCGAGGTCTATTCTCTATCTACCCCAGCTAAAAGGTTTTTTATCTGAAAATCAGAATGTTACATGGGTACACTGGCTTTCATAATTCCCTCTCTTGAGGAGGGCATATGGTTTGCACCTCTCAGTGTGAAAGATGTTTACTCTCATGTGGCATTTATCCATTCCACAGAAGGTTCTTTTGATTCCTGGTAAAAAAAGAGCACTACCAGGTGAGATTAATTCCATTTGGGCTAGCTGTAGCACCCAGGATCTTCACAAAAGTCTTTTTTCAGTGGTGGTGGACCAGATGGGACAAAATGACTACATTATCTTCCCATACCTGGATGATTGGCTACTAGCTGGCAAATCCATCCAGCAGGTCCAATTGGTGACCATATTCTTACTCCATCTTCTGACATCCTTGGGAGTCTGTGTGAACAAAGAAAAGTCCAATTTGATCCCATGAAAACCATGGCCTTTATAGGACCAACCCTAGATTCAACTTCAGTGAAGGTCTATCTCCAGGCCATGAACAGCCTGTTAAGACAAATCACCCTCAGACTTCAAACCACAGTTAGTCTGTTGTTTTCTAATAGATCACATGGCCTTGTGTATCTATGTAACACTGTTTATCAGACTTCACCTCCATTGTGTGCAGGCCTGGCTGTGATCAGTTTACTCACAAGACAGAGACAACATGAATACTAAGGTAATCCCTACAAAGGTTACGGCTTCTTTCATATGGATGGTAGATGAACCTGGAACAATTGCTTGTGGGAGTCCCTTTCCTTCCACCCACACTCTAAGACCATAATCCCTTATGTCGATAAGATGTATCCCTTATAGAAAGGGAAACCTACATGGACAGTCACACTATGCAAGACACATGGTCTCCTTGGGAGACCAGGATGCATATAAATCTCCTGAGAGCAGTTCTTCTAGCTTGCAATAAATTTCTTCTGCTTATGTGGTGCCATCATATCTAGATAATGTCAGACAACATAATGACTGTTGTGACATTCCCCAGGGTGCAACCTGAACTGCTGTGTCCCATTAGCTCTCCAGCCTGGGATGCCTTTGAAACTGCTTTGCTATGGAATAGCAAACCTCTCCAGGCTCTGATCACTCTCAGCCACCAGCATACAAAGTCACTCCCAGCTGAGTACATGAATGCTATGTCCAGCCATCCATGAATAGGTATAGGGCGACACTTGCATATCCCTCATTCCCAGTCTTGCCCCACAGAAATGTATCTCTTGTACTGTTCAGTAGCCCATTGGCCTGTACAAGCTAATAATTAATTCATCATTCCAACAAAGGGTAACGAATATGCACCAGCCCTGTTGACCTGAGTAGAGATTTCCCAAATATTTAAATCAAACACACTGTTTAGATAAAACAGTAAAACAAGTTTATTAACTGTAGAATGATAGATTTAAGTGATTTACTAGTGACAAGGCATAAATGTTAGTTAGTTACAAAAGAAATAAAAAGATAAACAAGCAAGCTCATTCCTAAACTTTACCAAGGCGAAAAAGTTTAAAAGCAAAAAGTTTTCTCTCAACCAAGTTTTCAGTGTGTACTGGCTGGAAAAACCTCTGACTAGGACCGCTACCCACAGTTCAATGATGCACCTTTGTCTTTCAAGCAGTCTTGCTGCCATGAGTAGAGAGAGGTGTCTAGAGGCATTATTTCACCCTCCTTATACTCTGACCCTTTTTACTGGAAAAGTCTTTTTTGGGTCATGGAATCAGGTAGTTTCACAGTGTACATGAGCTGGCAGCTGTCCTTCAGGTGAATTATAAACTTCTTGTTTACAACTCCCCTGCTGGTGGATCTCTGATTTAGAACCTACCTGGCATGCCAGTGTGCCTCTGTCTATGAGAAAAAGGTCTGAGGGTGTTACCCTGAACAACAACATATTTCAGTAACAATCATATAGTAAACTCTAATAACGCCTTATACACACATTTTAATGGGTGTTCAGTAGATTATGCATTTTCAAAGGACACTGCACAAGGCATACGTTATAGAAAATGTATCAGAACCATATAAAAGTGGTGAATATGGGGCACAGGTCTCACAGCCATACTCCACATAAACATAGAAGGTGGAGAAAAATCTTTCTGTCTAAATGAAAGCAGTCAGTCTATGAAAGTGGTGCATCAGGAACCACGTTACGCTTTTGGCAAATTTTACGCAGAATTCTGACAATCTAAGCAGGCCTTTCTCTACAGACCACGAGTGGGGGATATGCAGTTCTGTCCTGGGTATTATCTTTGCTTGATGGGTAAAGCCATCTTGGGACCTGTTCACCTCCCAGACACAGAAGAAGTTTCATCTATATTGTTCCAGAGTATCTCTAGGCTGGAACTTGGGGAGTGGGGTTGCTCTTCTGTTATCCTGAGCAGGTCAACTAAGGTATGCCTTACCTCCAATCTTACTGCTACCACAGGTTCTGCCAAGATTAATCTCAACAAAACTGGAGTCATTCTCATCATACCCAATTGGCCCAGACAGTTCTGGTTTCTAGATTTCTTATCAGTGTCAACCCATCCTCCCATCATTGATACCCATCTCTTCCCAGGCTTGTTAACTCAGGAGAACAGCAAGATCAAACATCCCAATCTGAATTCTCTCTTCACCTCAAGGCGTGGTATTTTGATGGGCATAGAGAGATTATGTTGGGAGACCATTCAATCTCTTCTCAGTCCAAGCAGAAAACTCTCCACCAGAAATTCTATCTAGATAAATGGATGTTTTTCTTTTCCTAGATGCAACAGAACCAATTGTCCCCAGAATCAGCAGACATCCCTGCTAGTTTACTCTATATCCTGTCCCTAAAGATGTCAGAATTTTCCATACGTTCATTGCGGGTCCACCTAGCAGCAGTTAGTGTTCTCCTCCTTCTGGTAGAAATTCATTCTATTTTTATTCAGCCAACAGTCAGATTCCTGAAAGGTGAAACCAACACCATAAAGGGATCTCAACCTTGAACTCTCAGAACTTACCAGACCACCCTTGGAAGTGTTGGCCACATATTCAATGTCCCATCTCTACATGAAAGTTGCTTTCCTAGTTGCCATGACGTCAGCCAGAACGGTGAGCCAATTAGGAGCACTCCAGGCTAAACTGCCATATACCATATTTCATAAGGCCAATGTTTTCATTCACTTCCACCCAAAATTCATCCCGAAGGTACTTTGAGTTTCACATGAACCAACCTAGTCCCTTGCTGGTAATTTTTCCAGAACCTCAAGTTTTCAGTGAGCAGAGGAGTCTTCACTTTCTCAACATCAGATGACAGAACAAGGAGCAACAGTCTCAAGTTGCAGTGGGGGAGGTCTAGGTTGGACATTAGGAAAAAGTTTTTCACTAGGAGGGTGGTCAAGCACTGGAATGGGTTACCTAGGGAGGTGGTGGAGCCTCCATCTTTAGAGGTTTTTAAGCTGCAGCTTGTCAAATCTGTGGCTGGGATGATTTAGCGCTAGTCCTACTTTGAGCAGGGGGTTGGAGTAGATGACCTCCTGAGGTCCCTTCCAACTCTAATATTCTATGATTCTATCAGACAGGCTTGGCATTCTATGTCCAAATAAAAAAACTTACTAGAAAACACCAAGGTTATTTGTGGCTATAGCACAGCAACGATGAAGACAAGCATTATGTATAGAGACTCTCTAAGTGGTTCTCTGGTGGCATCATTTTTTCTTAGCATTTAGTGCATATTCCTTCCCAGAACAGGGTAAAGATCCATTCTACTAAAGCACTCAACGGCATCTCTTTGAAAAGTACATATACTGGACGATTGTAAGGTGGCTATTTGGAGCTCCATCTATATCTTCATGAAGCATTATGCCCTAGTCCATGCCTCTTCTGCAGAAGCAGCTGTTGGGCCAGCAATATTACAGACATCAATAGCAGCTGCATCGTTGCACCTCCTTTCAGTTTGAGTACTGGTTACCAGTCTCCCATGTGTGGAATACACCAGGACTTAAAGAAGTGAATGTTACCTGTATCTGGGGAGTCTTTGAAATATGTTGTCCCTCTCTGCATTCCACTACCCACCCTCCTCCTCCTCTGTTTTGGATCTTATCTGATTTTTAGTAAGAAGCAGAACTGGAGAAGTGTCAGTCTGCACCACTCCCTGTACACTTGGTTCATAGCATGAGGGAAGCAAACATGAATGCTCAATGGATACCACTGGTTAGAAATCTTCTGTCTTTGGCTCATGGAGCACACAATACCCATGTGTGGAATATTATAGGGACCACATATCTCAAAGAACCTCCAATTACAAGTAAGTAACCTTCATTTTTCAGAATACTTACTGACTGAAGCCTACTTCTTTGCATATTCACTCTGGTCTAGGCATCAGTGTTTCTCTATTTTCTGCTTTGCATATTCACTCTGGTCTAGGCATCAGTGTTTCTCTATTTTCCACCCTGAAACTATAGGATCACTTTTTCACTTTTACTCAGTTGATTTTCCTCTCCTCTTTCTGAGTGTTTCCCTCTAATAATAATAATAATAATAATAATAATAATAATAACTTGCTTTTAAAGCCTTCCTTGTCCATTTTAGTTTGATTTTGTAAATGTTTGTGATGCACAGAATGAAGGATATTATAATCAGATTGTACTGAATTCTATTTATGCTGCATTTTAGTGTGTTTTATTCAAAGCACTGCAACATGGTAGCAAAAGACTACACCGATAAAGCAAAAAGTGATAAGAAAACCCCTCAATACCTGGTAGTCCTGAGGAAAAATAAAATATTGTGTTTAGGAAAAGAGGAAGAGAAGAGACCTCAAACATTACAAGAAGCTGCTTTATAAAGAAGGAGGGGGAAGAGAGACCTTGAGATGAGGGTTACAGTGATGAAGAATATGAGCAAAATGGAGGAGTACAGAATGCCAAGAAGTTGAATCTTAGAAGATAAATTGTGCAATATGAAAGGTGACAGAAGAATGAGTTACAGTAAGAAGATAATGAGAACATTAATAAAGGAAGCAGGTAGGAAGGAGGAGGGTAATAAAGGAATGAAGATAGGAAAGTACAATTACGGTGAATACCATCCATGTAAGAGTGAGAATTTTAAAATGACAACACAGATAGATCAGAAGTGAGTGAAGTGGAGAAAACAAAAAGAGAGCTGAATAGAAAAGCAAGTGTTAAAATTAGTGTTTAGGAATATCAACATATCTAGTCATCTAGGTGCTGCATCTCCAGGGATACTGGTCCCTTTTGAAATAAATGTATCAAGGCACTAAAGGTATATATCAGTCAAACACAAACTAAGGGACTGTGTGCATACTTATATGATGAAGTGTACTTGTTTTTGGATAACTGTAGAGCTGAAACATGAATTGTGCTGGCACTCAGAGTATTTGCCTTCATGAGACTTGCTACTCAGTAATATTTCTGAGTTTCAGATAACCCCTTTTAAGTAAAAAGTGTCTTAATACAATCTAATGAAACTAATTCTAAAATGAATAATTCATATCTTGGGATTTTTCCAGTGGCAAAGATATATGTCAAGAAGCCCAAAGTCCAATAATGTTTTTGCTGATACATTTTTTAAAAAAACGGATAGATTCTTGGTTTTATTGGATCCAAACCATTAATCCAGCCCAAGAATTTAATGGATTCTTGTTTCTTTTTTTAATTTTACTGCATATTTTTGTAAACTCGATATATTTTATATTTTTATTACTAATAAAACATGTAATATTTTGAACTTTTACAGTATATCAATTAGAATATTTAAGGATGAATTCATGTTGCCATTATTTACAGACACAACTAAAAGATGATCCATGAATATGCCACCAAGAAATAAAATTTTATTTATGTTCATTGTTTGTAGACAACTTTATTACTTCAAGAATGGTGTTTGCAGTGTCCCAGGGTATTAGAGAGACAAAGTGGGTGAAATAGTATCTTTTTCTGGACCAACTTCTGTTGGTGAAAACTCGAAAGCATGTCTCTTTCACCAATAGAAGTTGGTCCAAAATTGATAAAACTTCACTCCTCTGTCTCTCTTACATAGACCATTTAAATTTAGCCTGTATGCAATTAAAGATGAAGCTGGCTATGCAGAATATCACATATATACTCAAACATCCTCCTGTACCAATTCAGGCAAGTAGGTTTAGTGCATCTCCATCAGCTGGTGGAGACATTAGTAAATATGTAAAAGGCTCTATATTTACAATTTGCTTCATGCATTCATTAGTAAAACTATTGTCTCTTGCAAATGGAGGCAATTCTTTGTTAGGTAGCTAGATGTAAAATATATATTACTCAAGCTTCATGACTAATCCAAGCTTACACAGTTTTGTCATAATTGGAACCCTGGGATACAAATTATTATTCCTTTGAGTCTCTTTCAAAGAGGGAAGGCTTCATTGACACATTGGTATTATCCATTTTAGGAATATCCATTGAGTTCAAAAGCATTTCCAACAGTGAATGATACTCCAGAGGATCATGCAATAAAAACCTCCTCCATAATGAACAGACAGAATTGTCTGCCTAAAAGGGAAGCTTTCTCCCAACCTCAAGCAATTAGTGGGTGGATTGTTCCTTAAAGAGATTTCCATAGGTTAATTGTGATGTTAAAAATAAGTTTTAAAACATTTCCTTTTGTTTTAAATTTGTTTCTTTTTATGTTTGTTGGATGTCTCCTAATTATAGTATTTTAAGGGGTGAAAAGAAGTATCTGATTGACTTTTTCTGGTCCTATACTGCTATCATGTCATTTCTTACTTGTCTTTCTAATTTCTATAGTTTTAACCTTCATATACTTTTCACATCTGAAAATTTTTCCAAACATCTATTTTTGTTGTCCTTCTCTAAACCTTTCTATTTCTATTGTATGTTTTTTGAGATGTGGTGACCAAAATTGAATATAGTGTTACTACAATGTACATATAATTATGGTACTATCAATTTATATAATATTTCCAGTCTTTTTCTATCCCTTTTTTAATACAAGATAACAGTTTGTTTGCTCTCTGATTATTCTGCTGTATACTGAGCGGATGTTTTCATTGAGCTGTCAACAAGAGCTCAGATCTTTTTCCTCAGTGGTTCCAGTTAATTTAAAACCCATTTATAGGATATACTTACTGTGTCTTAGGAGGGACCTGAACTGGTGAAGCCTTAGTTAATCTTTAGGCTTTTTGCTGGCAGAAGCTCAAAGAGCTGAACTCCAGTTTGAAATAGTCTCAAAAAAGTTTAGTTTCTTGTTTGTTGCTCTGTAATAGAAGCCATGTTCTTTCCCACTGTTCCTCTGATAAAGCATAGCCTGAGGTGTTTCAAAGAGACTTTATGGGGAGGTCAGAGAATGTGTGGTTCAAAAGCTTCCAGTACAGTAACAACTGAGAAGTGGATGATGGAGAGGACTTCATATGGTAATGTCTCTCTGTTGCCCTATGTTGGAAAGTCTAGGCTAATTAGGTCAGCCAGACCCTTAAATTCATTGTGAACTAAGATCCACAGCAGCTCTTGTAGACATTAAAAAGTCTGCAGTCAAGAAAATCTAGGACTGGGTGCAGGAATCAAGATATGGAACTAGGAGAGTGGGGCAAAATGAAACCACTATTTCAAGGAAGCCAGCTATGAGTCATGGACCTAAGAGCGTTACAGGATTTGATAGCACCTAGCCCTTTGGACCAGGCATGCTGATCTGTGGATAGAGGGGAATCTCTTGGATATCAGATTACAGGAGTCCCTGAGATCAGGGTAGATCAGTCAGTCTGCCTCTTAGACTCAGTTAATGTGCTGCTTGTACTGGCTGCCTTCTCACACTCAAGCTGTATTCATAGTTCTACAGTGTAATAGTACTTGTACAATTCACAGTAGTTCATGGTTCTGTCGTTTTCTTTGGCTGCATTGTTTTCCCTTTCACCACTTTTGGAGCACAAGTTTTTACTATGTGAGGAAAATGCCACCGTATTTTCCTTGTGTGGGGGTGGTAATTCTGCAGCCCCATCATGATTGGGTGCGTGCATGGAGATGGAGCTGCTTACAACCCTGTATGGGAGCAACGTGCTGCCTGTCTCCCTTCACCATCTAAATATTATACCAGCAATACCCTGTTTGATGAGGTGTTGCAGACTGCCACTGGAGAAGGACAGCAATATCTGCATTCTGTTGTTTTTTATGGGACTCTATACTGAAAAAAGAATGGAGGTGGGATGAGGCTTGGTGCTTCAGAGCCAGAGACATAGAGTCAACTGGTACTTTTTCTGATTTTCTCATATTTAAAATTTTCTTCACTTTGTCCAATGTAATACCCTGTTCTGAATTTTCATTCTTCTTCCAATAATTTGACCATTGTAAAGACATTTATCATTACATTTCCAGGAAGTGGAAGGTTCTCTCAAACTTTTATTTTTTAGGAGCAACATATTTGTACAGGCCTTTAGTCTTAGAATGCTGGTTTTGTGGATGTAAGATGTGAGGTGAATACTCCAGGGCTTATTTCAAAGTCAGAAATTCCAGCTGAATTTTCATGTAATTATCGCACTGGTAGCTTGGTAGCTGCTTTGTCAGATTCATAATGTTGCAGTTTTCCTTTGTTTTCTACATCCTGGAGTACATGGTCTGTTTACCTTTTTTTAAAGTTTTCAGTTTCAGTACTCCATACTTTCAATTTCTTTCTCACTTACCTGCTTCCTTGATCATTTCCTTTCTAATGTAATTTATTTTAGCTTCCCAGCATTTTGTTGGATCTAACTATACTTGTATTTAACTCTGAAAAGGGCCCCAGTTTACTTCCTATCATGTGCTGAAAATGTTTGTTCTTTAATAGAGTGGAGTTTATTCTCTACTCATTTGATTTTATTTGACTGATAACTATATTTATTATTAATTCCCCAGATCTATAATCCCTAAACACTGTAATGTCTTTTTATCATAAAACAGTTCCTTGCTGTAATAATTGGGACATTATGAAAAATTGTTCCTGAGAAAATATTGCATAGAGTTGAGTTGAAAATAAATCTTTTATTTGTTTATAGATCTTCTAAACAAATGAATAGATACAAAGGTATCAGTGAAGATGGTAATGTGAGATTAATTAATTGTATTAAGCCAGGTAATATTTTTATGTCAGTGGCCTAGATCTACCTAAAAGTGGACCTATGACTATATTTGAATATGCCTTTTTGATAATGGCAACTCATGTCATACAATTAGGAATTGATGGAGTTAATAAAGCACAGTCATTTGGATGATTCCTTCAGATGATTATTAAGGATTATCATCAGGACTCCTGGAGAATCTAGAGGTCTGGAAAAGGGTAAACGTAGTATCTATCTTTAAAAAGGGAACAATGAGACCCTGGGGTACTGTAGACCAGTCAGCCTAACTTCGAGACCTGGAAAGATACAGAAACAGATTAAAAAACAACCTGTTTGTAAGCTACTAGAGGATAACAGGGTGATAAACAGTAATCCATATGAATATGTTAGGTTGGACTAGCATGATTTGTTCTTAAGTTCCTTCTTTGACAGGGTTATTGACCTAGTGGATGGGAGAAGCAGTAGACATCTTGTTTTTATTAAGGCTTTTGACACAGTCTCACGTGATGTTTTCATGAACAAACTAGGTGGGTACACAATTTGTTGAAAAACCATACTCACAGAGTGATTATCAATGGCTCGCTTTCAAAATGGGAGGATGTAGTTAGTGTGGTGCTGCAGGGGTCCATCCTGGGTCTGTAACCATTCAATATTTTCATTAATGACTTGGATAATGGCGTGGAGACAGTGCTTATAAAATCTGTGAATGACACCTCGCTGGGAGGGGTTCCAAGCATTTCAGAGGACAGTATTAGAATTCAAAATGACCTTGACAAATTGGAGCATTGGCCTGATATCAGCAAGAAGATGTTCAATAAAGGTAACTGTAAAGTACTGCACTCAGTGAGGAAAAAATCAAATGGACAAATTCAAAATGGAGAATAACTGGCTAGGAGTAGTACTGCAGAAAATAATCTGAGGGTTATGGTTAACAAATTGAATATATGTCAATATTGATGCAGTTATGAAAAAAGTTAATACCATTCTGGGATGTGTTAACAGGAGTGTTGTATGTAAGACCCGGAAAGTAATTGTCTTGCTCTGCTTGGCATTGGCGATTCCTCAGCAGGAGTACTGTGTCCTTTTCTGGGTGCCACGTTGTAGGAAAGATGTAGAAAAATTGGAGAGAGACCAAAGGAAAACTACTATAAAAAATTTAGAAAACCTACGCTATCAGGAAATGTTAAAGGGTGTATTTTTATCTTGAGAAAAGAAGACTGAGGGTGTACATGATAAGTCTTCAAGTTGTCTTAAGAGATGTTATAAAGAGGATGGTGATCAATCATTCTTCATAGCCACTAATAGTAGAACAGGCAGTAATTAGTTTAATCTGCAGCAATGGAGATTTAGGTTAGATATGAGGAAAAATTTTCTAACTGTAAGGATGGTTAATTCCTGCAACAGGGTGCCAAGGGAAGTTGTGGAATCCCTGTCATTGGTGGTTCTTATGAATGAGTTAGACAAACATGTACTTGGAGTGGTCTAGCACCTGCCTTAGTTCTGGTCAATGGGCTAGATGATCTCTCAAAGTCCTTTCTGGCCCTACCTTTCTATGATTCTTTGATTTGAAGACTGAGCCTGTAGCAATTGAAGTAAATTGGAATTTAGCAACAGTGGTGGCAGGATTCATTGAAGTCTGTGGGAGCTGTGGGTGTCTAGTGCCTCTGGAAATCAAGCCAAGAATTACTCAAAACATTTGTATAGATTTAATATTTTAATTGGTTAGCTTTTATATACTATGGAAAATCATCTTTAAGGTAAAAATAAGGGAAAAAAGTGAGGAAGCAGAAGGAGAAAAGATACCATTAAATTGTTAATTGTAAAAAATGTTCTCAGTATGTCTATATATTCTTTGGAGAAAAACAATATCAAAGGTCTAGTCCTATGCTCCTAATGTAGGTCAAACTGCCATTGAAATCCTGTTCCTTAACTTTCCCTGATTCAGTGAGCATTTGCCATATTTAAGAGGTATGTGTTAAATCTAAGATAGAATTTCATAGATGTATAGAATTATTTTGAAGGGTGTGGAATCTGTTCTGTATGACCACTTTTAATTGGCGTGGAAATTTGGCTTGTGCTGTTGAGATAGTAGAGCTCAATATATTGTAGAATTATTTGGACAAAGACTAGAAAAATTTGCTTTATTCTGAGCATAATCCCTTTTTAACTTTCCAAGAATTTTAAATAAGAACAGGGAGGAGTGGATTAAGCTTTATTTAACATAATCAGATGTGACGGGGTCAGGCCGGACGGCTATGAAAAAGTACTAGAAGGCTTGTATATTAGCCCCAGGCTCAAAAAAGCTCTATTCCCTGGGTAATTCAGCTGGGGCTGATTAGGCAATTAGGCCACCTGGGGCTGCTTAACTAATTAGACCACCTGGGGCAGTTTAGGCAATTAGGACACCTGGGGCCAATTAAGGAGCCCCGCCCCAAACACTTAAAAGCCTGCAGGGGCAGGTAGGCAGTGTGGGTTGTGGAGTTTGGAGTGAGGAGGTGTGGAGTTGAAGTTAGGAGTTTACAGGTTACAGTTTTGGAGTTGAGAGTTTGGAGTTTGCAGTTTAAAAGCCTGCAGCTTGGTGCTGGCAGCCTGGAGCTAGGAGACTGCAGCCTGGCAGCCTGCAGTCTGCAGAAGCTTGGGAGCTGCCACAGTTCCTGCCACAGCACTGGAGGCAGGCCACCAGCTGGGGTAGCAGGAAGTGGTCCACAGACTACCCCAAGGGAAGGTAGCAGTACTCAGGGGCAGAGCGGGCCCCATCCTCTCCCTGAACCTTCCCCCAGCTGCCCCACCGGCCGGGCTGGAAGAGCACAAGTCCCACGAGGGCGGAGTATATCTGTTCCTCCCCCCCCCCACTCTGTTACACAGATTAGAGGTTTTGTGTAGAATTATCAATGACCACTGGCAGTGCCAGGAAGAAAATAAGCAAGGAGGTGATGGTTTTCACTGGTTAATTTAAAAAGAGAGTGATTCAGAAACTAGCAGAGTCATCAATTTATTGAGAGGAAAGCTAGATCTCTTAAGCTTTATTTCATTTCATGGCAGTCAGTTGGTTATTTTTTCTTTCTATACCAATATCAAGGATCTTTTAATTTTTAGTTTTAAGCAATAATTATAGATATTTCTCATAGATCATTTGCCACTACTTTACTGAATGCTACAGTTGTGTGAACTGCAATAATATAAAAAGCTATTGGGTGTGAATTAACAAAATAATATAGCTACATAGGTGTATGCAATTAGACCTGAATTCTGTATAATGTTTACATTACCTCTGCTTTGACTAATCATATAATGTAGTATATAAGGAAATTATCATACAGCATCATATATAATTTTTCATTGTAACTACGGGTAATGCATTAGTGTGCTGCTCTAAACTCCGCAAGCTGGTCCCAGAAACCACAGGGGCTCACCAACTATGCACTCCTTTCCCCAGCCATGAGAACCACACTAGGGACTGGGAGAGGGATGGCACAGGAGTCACTATTGTGAATCTACCTTTGGTTGGTCACTCTGGATTTAAGTCTGTTTTGTACTGGAACACTAGCACAAAGCCAACTTAATAAATCAGAAGATCTTGGCCAAATTTTAATTGAAGCTTCACTTTGAAGGTGACCATGTCAGTGAGATATCCGAATACAGAACTGGGCAATGACTAATTATTTTAAACAAAGTGGCTAGGGATCCTGTATTAAGGCTAGAAATGAAATCCTGGTTAGTATTTGAGGTGGCTGTAGTTGTAGGTAGTATAATTTTTTTTTTTAAATTCTTTTATATTTTTTCCACACCAGGACATATTTGTTAGGCTGATAGAACATGTTGTGTAAATAATACGAAAAGTGACTTTTATAGCCAGAAATAAATGACATTGGAAATCATGGTGGTTTGGTATTTCTGACTGCCAATGGCAAGTTAGTTCATTAACATGCTCAAGATTATACTCAAAAGATGTATTTGTATCAAAAGAATTTGTAAAATATGTATCTAGGGTTAATGCATAAGAATGAAGTCAATAAAAATGACTTGCACGCTAAAAATATGAAGTATGTTTGTTTGTGTTATTCCCTAAACCTCTATATAAAAATTTGCAACTTACTTAACCTTATCTAGAGCTACAGGGAGTATGCAGGCTATCTAGAAGGCAGAATGATCCACTTATTGTAAGTGCTACTCTAGTTATATATTTTTAATGGATACTGGAAAATCTTTCAAAACTGTAATTGTCTAAATTATTCCTGCAAAGAGCAACCACAGCGTTATCAATGAAGTCTTGTACAAATGTCACATATGATTGTGTCATTTAAGGCCATATAAGATCAATGTGCATGTGACCTCAAATTACAATTATACAGACTTTATTGTTAATGGAAATTGAATCATTTGTCTTGCATGAAGTAGACACATATTAGGTTTCTGGTGTACTCACACACCCTATCTCAGTACGGAGACACCCTTGTGCTGTTAAACTAGTGACAGCATTGTTTATAGTTAGCGTCCTACCCAATTCACAGTCCATTTTCGTTAATTTCATGGTCATATCATTTTATAAATCTTGAATTTCATGGTGTTGTAACAAAGCATGAATATGAATTTTAAAATGGAAAATATAAACATGTAAACCCCTTAAAACTCAGCATTTCTCAAACTGGGGGTCACTATTCAAAAGGGGATAACAAAGCTATTGTAGACGGGTTGTGGTATTGCCACCTTTACTTCTGTGCTGTCTTCAGAGCTGGGCGGCCAGAGAGCGGCTGCTGCTGGTTGTGCGCCCAGCTCTGGGGGGTGGCAAAACATGCAGTGGCATAATATGAGCTGCATAAGAGCTAGAATTGTGCAGGGGAGCCCCCATCCCCCCTTTCTGGAATATCCAGAGCCATGAAGCCCTCTGCCTCTCTCTGTAGCCATGAGGATTCAGGGAAGAGCAAATCCTGGGTGAAGCCATCCGGAAAGTCAATAGTCATGAGCAATAGTAGCAGCAGTTTCAACAGGCTTTGATGCACTGATGTTATCATCATGCTATATTTTCTATTGTTTTTTACTCTGGACACACTTTCTCCTCTACTGACTGGCTGGAGCTGCTATCTCTCTCTGCCCCTCTCTGTCTCTTCTCACCACCTGTGTTCTGTGTGGCTTTCCATTCTTCCTTCTTTCCTCCCCACCACTCTTGCCTCCTTCCCTTCACTGTCCTCTCTCTATTGTTCCATTTTGTTAATTCCCCTCCTCAACCACCTTTGCCCTACAATAGGTTGAATGTCATAAAATAAAAAATAAACAACCCCCCAAAATGATATATAAACCAAACAAACAATTACGTCACTGATACGGTTGTGAACCATGACTCTGTTTCTATGTGTGTGTTTCTTTCCCCTGTCTGCATCTGTTATATCTATTTAGACGGTGAGTTTTTTCTCTTTAAGATAAGGATTGTTATGTACTGTTTTGCACAGTGCCTAGTGCAATGGAACCCCAATCTTGGTTAGCTGCTCTAGATGCTATTTTTCCTTCTCTGATTTCTGTTCATCTGTTTTTTCAAAATAGGCTGAGGGGAACACAATTTTGAATGTATATTCTATTCTCTTCTACTTACATAAATTTTGTCTTCTGTTAAGTAGTGGTTCATTGTTTCCTTCATGATCATCCATTTCTGAAGGATTTAGTAGACAACATATTCCTATATTGAGTAGTCTGCATAAAGCAGTAAGATTAATGTGATTTACGTATGGTTTTGATATGTGCAGAGGGCATATAACCATTTTGGATTTAGTGAGGATATGTCCTACTTGGCTTTGCCTTTAAGGTACAAAGGAGAATTGGGAGAGCTGAGTTTTCTTCTTTGCTCTGCCTCACTTGCTGGTAGGATCTTAATCTCTCTTCCTCTTGTTTCCTCTTCTGCAAAATGTTAACTAGATAACTCTTGGGGAAGTAAAATCTAATTTCATTACTGTTTGTAATGCTGTTTGAGAGCCTCAGATGGAAACTGCGATTAGAAATGCAAGTTACTATTTTGTACCCACAGTGAACTAATATGTACAACCTCTTCTTGCCATCACCCAATGTTTTTTATGCTGAATTGTCAGCAACCTGTTCTGAATGCTCTGTGATTGATTAGCATTTGTGACAGTGTGCTTAGCACTATACAAGATACTGAAGACATGACTCTGCTCCAAGGAGCTTACAGTTTCTTAGCAGACAGCACACAAACCTGCTGAGACAATCAGAGTAAGGTACTAAATGTGAGGAACTTGGGTGTATTTTATCACTGTTGAGCGCTTGTCTGTGTTTGGGCATGTGCACACTAGTGCCCATTTGTTTTCAAAAACATTTAAAACCTTGGTCTGTGTGTGCGTGCGTGTCTGTGTATTTTAATTGATGTACTTTTTCACTGTCAGATACAAGTTTTAAATTTGTATTCATTTTTCCATGACTTTAACATATTTATTTTTTTAATTTAAAAGTGTGTGAGTGTGTGTGTGTGTGTGCGCGCGCGTGTGTGCGTGCGTGCGTGCGTGTAAAGACATCACACAAGGTAAGGCTTTGGCAGATGTTGAAAAGATTGAATTTAAAGATACTTATATTTAGTTTCAGATGCAGTATTCCGTGTCCCACACACTTGTTTCACTGGGAAGGTGCAACGTGTTAAGAAAGTCTATAATATCTCTGCTGTTATCTGAAGTAAATCAATTTGCTGATGAGTTGCAGAAAGTCCACCAGGTACTGTTTTGTTTATATTGTCATGAAGCAAAGTAAACCATAATGCTTATTTAAATGGTATAACTTTTTTTAATACCGGAGCTCTCTTTCAATCTCTTAATTTAAAATAACAAAAGGACCTACACTATTCGTTGTCTTTCAGATTTAAATTTATATCTTCTATCAAGTTTCCAGATATTTTTGAAAATTCAAATTATAATTTCACAAAAAATAGTATGTGATTTTTTTTTAAAAGTGAATGATCAACAAATTGAAATAATTTCCAAACTAGGATCGAGTCTCAAAATATCTTAAGAAATGCAAATACACACGCAACGGACCTCTTTTCATCTGTTTGACCCCTGTTTTGGTCTGGTTTTGCTGTTATCTTGCCAGTCTAGTTTCTAAGTGATTCAAGGAGTTCAGACATTTGTTTTTTGATCAATCAGATATCTTTGATACTATTGAGCACAAAATATTATGTGTTTACTGACCCTCACTGGAGCTGAGTGGGTTGTTCTTGAGTGGCTTTCTTTCTGGGAGATCCCAAAGGGCAATTTTTTATCTATGGTTGTGCTTCTTGTATGTTGTCCCACAGATTCCATCTTTTTACCTTTTCTGTGAAATTTGTGCATGGGGCTTATAGGGGGTTACTGAGGAAGAATGGCTTGAGGAGCCTTTAGAATGTTGTCATTGAATTTACTCTCTTTTCCATCCCTGCTGGTGCAGTGGAAAAGTTTTTTCATAGGCTAACAGAAATGATAGCCATGGACTTTGAGGACTTTGCCTAGCTGTAGAGCAAGCAGTTAATACGAGACCGAGGTGATGCTGAGATTATGTTTACTGGATTTGGGAAGTATCTGAAAGAGATGGTAAAAATTTTATCAGCATACCTGAACGTTGGGGTATGCAGATTTGCAACCTGGGAAGTTTGTTGAATACCCAGGTAGCTATGGTTATCGGTTATGCTTATCACAATCTGGTACTGACAGGAAGGCTATATTCTTTCCTTTAAGAGATGGCTTTTGCCTTAGTTATTTATCTATATAAAAGTTTATACCAGGCAAATTACCCTTATTCCTGTCCTTGTTACAACAAGATTAGATTATTGCAGTGAATGAGGTATGGAGAGTAGAATGGGGAATGGAGGTTGTGGCTTGGGCAGTGCTCATTACTTAGCGGATTATTTTAAGATTTCTTGTGATGTTTATATTTTGAAATAGAATGATTGTATACTAGGGATAAGCATAATTTTTCAAATCCAAAACAAGTGTTTAAAAATTACCTCCAGGGGAAAATATATATTCCAGTAGGATCTGATGAACAAATTTGATGAGATTAGCAGGGAAATCCGGTAGATCCCAAGGCATTCTTTTAGTTGCATGCAGAAGCACAGACCATCCACTATACTCCTAGCAACCCCTAAAGTCTTCTTAGAGTATGGCTCCCTCATACACTGCTCTGGAATGTTCTACAGACAAAACACACATGACAAGAACATCATATTTGGAGAAAAAGGAAAATCCCAGGTATTGAAAAGAATGGAAATGATTTATTAAAGTCATGAAGATAGATATTGTAATTGAGTTCCACATAATTCATTTCTATTATAAAAATATAATCACCTCCCTCTCCAATATTAAATATTCCAAAAAGCAACCTTAATTGTGGATTTTTCCCTTATGCTCAGTTTGAGTGATGCTTTTGTTGAACTACTTGTGTAGTAATTATGATATGGTATAAAACATAAGTTATGGCTACTTAAAAGAAGGTAGGTAATTACTAACATAAGTTTACAAAGAAATAGTGTTTCCCAACTAAACTCCTGAAATTCTTCATAAAGATCAGCAAAAATTAAATGAAAGCAAAAAGGGATGAGATTTGCCTGCATTATAGTAAGGCATTAGTGACATACTGGCCTTCTTGATAGTATCTAAGAAACTAAAAGAAAACCTGCACATTTCATTTAAAAGAGGGGAATATTTTAATTTAAAAAATTCTGAAATTTAAAATTTAAATAACATTCAGATATCCTGACACGATTAAATCACACCTGTGTAAATTTCACAAGATTAGGCACCCATAATTTCAGCACATTACTGTTGCCAGTGGAGACAAAACACATACCAAGTGCATTGCCTCATCCATTATGCTCTATGTTGATATAAGGACTGTGCTGGGTAATTAGGAAGACTGTGCTGAGCTGAAGAGTTATGATAGTTCCATTTCATTTTGCCGTACAGAAATTGTTTATAACGTGTTGCTATTTTATGTGTATGTAAGACTTATTTGGAAAGAATCTTATATTTGATATGACACAATAGTTTATAAATTGTGACTCTTGCAGATTGGAAACTTAGGGCTATATTAATATGCCGTGGTTTTTAACCTTAAATTATACCCTTTAATTGTGTAACATAGGGATGGATTTTCCAATGGCAAGTACAGTTAATGGTGGTCTGTAAAGCCATGATGTGGTTTGAGAATATTGCACTATTGACTTAATTTGTAAATAGAAAAGAGTTGATACTTCAATCCATAAACAGTTTTCTCTTCGGCCAGTACACTAAATTGGATGAGATAATTCCTGTTCTTGTCTTGTTAAACAGGAATTCCAAATTAAAAGTGATATCAGCCTTTTCCTTTGATCTTGTCACATTGAGCTAAAATTTCATTCTATTTGCTTAGATATGAAAGTTGTTTTCAAAAACTAATTTATAAATTGTGTAGTTTATTTTTTCCATATAATTGCTGATTCTGAAAATTGATTACAAAAATAGCTTCAAATGCTCCAATTAGCAATGTTTCAATAAAATGTCACTGTTTACATACAACTATACATTTTTTTCCTACACGCAATAAAGTAATTGGGAAAATACAAACAAGTAACGTAACAACAAAAGTATCATAGTTCAAAAAAGGATTAAAATAGTTAATATAAATACTGCATGCTATTCCGCACAAAGTAAAAATATAAAATAATTTCAAAATGTACAGCATTAATGATAAAAAGCTTCCTCTATCAACATTTAAATTACAGTTTGCAGAAGAATGATACTCTGTACCAAATGTCACTAACTGACAAATGACTGGATGCTGCTTCATTTGTCAAAACTGTCGACTTCAGAGAACATCTTGCTTACTTTCAGGATCAGGCTCCATTAGGCATTTCAGATATCCTATTTAAATGGAACAAAACAAAAAGTCTGAATCTTAGTTATGTATGATAAGTTTTGAATTGAGAATTCCAAAAGATCTAAAAAGTATGAAGCTGTGTCATTTGGGCCTAGACCTATGTCTCTACATCTCACGTCTTTTCAACGCTGTATGTTGAACTTGAATTTTACAGACTTAAAAAAATAGATTCTGTATAGGAGAATGGATCAAATCAAATGAAACAAGAAAGTAGAAGTAATTGTTATACTGATCTTTTAAAAACCTCTTGAATAGTTAAATCCTATGGTCTTAGCTGGTCAGACATGATGTAAGCTACTGAAAAGCTGTTTTGGCTCTTGTTTAATTATTGTTAATATGTAGTTAGCTTAGTAGCATTTTTGCACAGTATATAAATTGCGTAATGCGTTTTTCCAAATAGACATAGTTGCTGTCCACTTCTTCTTCTCATGTAAAATATTTATTTTAGGCATTTTTAGTGACATTTTGAAATAGTCATTTTCATGTTGTTAAATTCTTTTATACACACACACAATTCGGAAAATTATCAGTTCAACACTACTTTGGAAGACTGCCAAAAATATACAGTGAATAACATTGCATGTCAGCACATAGTTCTTCTGTCAGTAAGGGCCTGATTCTGTAGAACTTCTGTAGGGAAAGCTGTCATAGACTTAAGTCAGGGTTAAGTGTATAAAAGCATTGTACAATGTCTTAACCTATGGAAAGCTACATATTAAATTTCTGTTATATATCTCATTGACTTCTGTGGGAAAGATAGAATTATAATATACCTTTAAGTTTCACTCAGGGTGAGTCATTTGTTAACTTATACACCTGCAAATTATTTAAGCACCTGCTTAAGTCTGTCTTTAGTAAGCTTGGAAGCTCATCTCTCACATTAACCGAAGTTCGTCCAATAACAGATATTACCTCCCCCACCTTATGTCTCTCATATTCAGCAAAGCACATTAGCACGTACTTTGTGCAGATGGACTGCTGAATCAGCAGCAGGGCAAACAGAAAGGATAAAAGTGTTGCAGAGATTCATGTTCTAGAACTTTTCAGACTACTGTACCCTTTTCAGGAATCTGATTTATCTTGTGTGCTCCCAAGTCATACCTCACTTAAAAAGTACTTGCTTACAAAATCAGACATAAAAATACAAAAGTGTCACAGCAGTCTTTCTCATTTTTACCATGAATTATAAAATAAATCAATTGGAATATAAATATTGTACTTACATTTCAGTCTATAGTATATAAAGCAGTATAAACAAGTCATTTTCTGTAAGACATTTTAGTTTGTACTAACTTCACTAGTGCTTTTTATGTAGCCTGTTGTAAAACGAGGTAAATATCTAGATGAGTTGATGTACCCCCGGAAGACCTCTGCATACTCCACTGTTTAGAACCACTGTTCTAAATCACATGCAGAGGTTGTTGCATCCAATACATTCTGTCAGACTGAGAGCTCATTTGGAACAACAATCTGTGCAGGAACAAGGAAAATTTGGAAAAAGAATAAGCAGCATGTTTTCAGTGGAACAAAGAGCATTTGATATTCTTCTGCTTGCTCTTCAACACAATCTAATAGGCCGTCATGTCAGTGTAATATCACACAGACAACAAATTCTGACTGAAATAAGCAAGGAGATGAATTATTTCAGTGGGCAGGGAATCACACTTTGAGAGCTGTGCATATCTGACAGATGCTAAATGTCAAGCTGGACTGGTGGTGTTGAAGTTATGCTTGTCCCAGGATATTAGAGAGGGAAGGTGGATGAGGTAATTTTTTTTTATTGGACCAGCTTCTGTTGGTGAGAGAGATGTGCTTTCGAGCTTACACGGAGTTTGTAAACTGGAAAGTGTGTGTCTCTCACCAACAGAAGTTGGTCCAGCAAAAGATATTACTTCACCCACCTTGTCTCTCTAAAGTGGACAGGCTCAGCTGGCAATCAAACACAGAGTTTGCCTAAGGTGTGTGTATGTGGATAACAGGAATGTTTAGAGCCCTGAAAATTGTATTTTAACTTCAGAATTTGGTGGGGGCGGGAAGCATTCTGTATTAGTCACTGTTCAAGTGTGAAACCCAATGCCTGCTTTACTCCAATATGTCTGATGTGGAGAGTTTTTAAAAGGTGAAAAGGTAAAATGCAAAACATCTGAATAGTCTATCAAAGAAGTCCTTATTTGTAGAGATATCAGTTTCTCCACCATTTTGTCTTGCAAATATGTCCAATCTCCTTAGTCAGGGATTATGTATGTTGTAACAACATTGTTGTATGTGGTATGAAAGAGATTAGAGGGATTCATATTCTTTTTATTCATCACCAATAAAGACAGAACAAAAGTTAAAGGATTAGGTTGCAGCAGAGATCAAAAGGATCAATTGGGTCAGCAGATATTGTGGAAAATACGTATATAAAAATAAGCATTTTTTTAAAAATCCTGATAAATTTTGTAGAATACAATTATTGGAGATAGCGTTTGACTAGATGTCCATTTAATAAGATTTTCAAATAAGTAATCCTGTTATAGTGTAGTTGCTGGGATTTCCTTGTTAGCAGTGGTTTTCAACCTTTTTCTTTGTCACAGAGATAAATGTGAAGTAATGTTTTTTGAAATACAGTATTTTTGTTAAAATGTTAATAGAACACATGAAGGTAGTTCTTCCTTCAAATCCTGACTCAAAATCCATTTCTTTATAACTTCTACATTTTTCCTGTCAGCCTTTCTACAAACTCAATCATGAACACTTCCATCTCAGCCTATAAAACGCAACCAATCAAAAACAAAAGGAATTAATATAATGTATGATGAATTGTGAAAACAGCTAACATACATCTCTTTTGTGCAGGTTTCTCTTCTTCCCCCTTTGCTGATGTTATGTTTTCCATTATGTCTGTAAACATCGATTTTAGCACATTTCACATTGTAAATGCCTGACGCGGTGAGAATGTCTATATTTTCTCTGTATAGCACCATATACACCAGTGGTGTTGGATATGAACATTAAACGATAACATATCTGTAAAAATGGTACTGTTGCTAAATTTGGAATGAGTTTTACTGCATGTGACCCTTGGTGCAATTTATAGTGAGGGAACTAGAAGCAAAGTAGAATGATCTGTCGGCCTGTGTTTAAGTTGACTGTTTTGGCTCCGAAAGGGTTCATGCAATCAAAGTGTCATGTTCTGTTTGGAGTTTCAACCAAAACATAAATTCTTCTGCTCAGGATCCAAGAAGCAAGAGACCAAAATCAAACTAACAATAAAAAAGTGTTCCTCTAACAGAGTAGCTGGCCCCTTAAATGAAATTGGGCCCAGCTCTCCTGTTCCAGTCCAGATGAGGCCTAGTTTGATATAATGAGGAGGGTGGGAATTACAAAATAGGAGAGAGTCCAAAGATCAGAAAGTGTTCAGAACCCAGAGTGCAGAGATAACAGAAGAAGAGGAGGATGGGGTTAAGAGGTTCAGGGAGGAGATGCCCCTGCAGGAAGAGTTCCCTAGATCAAACTGCTGAAAACAGAACATGGGAACGCAGTCTGGGGAGGAGGAGAGGTTTCACCTATACATTTCTCCAGGCCAGAAAGCCATGCCGAAGGAGGCTGAAGGCTGGGAAATGATTGGAGCGGTGAGCCCACTGATGTCTCTGGGCAAGAGCTGCAGATATACCTCAGAAGGAAATGGTGGAGGAGATGGTGAGTGAGACATAGTGAGAGATGCTGGAGCTGTGCCTGAGAGGTCAGCATGGTGAGAGACATCGGTGCTGTACTGGAGAGCCAAAGCATGATGAGAGGTACCAAAGCTGTACCTGTAGTATTGATGGACTGTTGGGCCTTGAAAGACTGAATGTACTATTTGGGCTGTGCTGAGGAATTCTGGGTTGTGGTTGAGGAGCTTTTGTAATAAATTAATTCCATGGGGGCCATTCATATGTAAACATCTTGCACTGAGTTACTGGGGACTCTGAAAGATGAGGGAAATTGGGGGAGGAGCACCTGTTGTGCCACAGCAGGCACCCCAGGCAGGGCTGCTTTTTCAAATATATCCTAGTAAGGAGGACAGGATGAAAGATGATAAAATATGGGTAGGATCTGATGAGAAACAGTCAAACGAAAATGAGTCACATTCAGTTACATCACACAATGGCAGACGGCTAAAAATTGACAATTTTCTTAAGTGGTTATATAACAATGCTAGAAGTCTACTATGATAGAGTGCCTCATATTAAATAAGTATATTGATGTAATAGGCATCACAGAAATATGGTGGAATGAGGATAATCAATGGGACACAGTAATACCAGAGTAACAAATATATCGGGAAGACAGAATAGATCGTACTGGTGTGATATGTGAAAGTGGCACTATATGTGAAAGATAGCATAGAGTCAAATGAAGTAAAAATCTTAAACCAAACTGAATCTTTATGGATAGTAATTCCATACTTGAATAATAAGAATACAGCAGTAGGGATATACTGCCAACCACCTGACAAGGATGCTGATAGTAACTATGAAATGCTCAGGGAGATTAGAGAGGCTATAAACATTTTTAAAAACCCAGCTGAAATCCCCTTTCATTATCATCTCCATATTGACTGGATATATGTCACCTCAGGATGGGATGCAGAAATAAAGTTCCTTAACACCTTAAATGACTGCTTCTCAGAGCAGCTAGTCCTGGGACCCAGAAGGGGAGAGGCAATTCTTGATTTAATCCTTAGTGGAGCACAGGATCTGGTCCAAGAGGTGAATATAGTCGAACTGCTTGGTAATAGTGATCATAACATAATACAATTTAACATCCCTGTGGAGGTGGATGGGGGGACACCAAAGCAGCCCACCATAATAGCATTTCTTTGAAGAAAGGGGAACTAAAACAAAAATGAGGAAGTTAGTTAAACAGAAATTAAAAGGTACAGTGCCAAAAGTGAAATCCCAGCAAGCTTCATGGAAACTTTTTAAAGACACCATAAAAGAGGCTCAATTTAAATGTATTCCCCAAATTAAACAACATAGTAAGAGGACCAAAAAAGTGCCTCTCTGGCTAAACAACAAAGTAAAAGAAGTAGTTGGAGGCAAAAAGACATCCTTTAAAAAATGGAAATTAAATCCTTTTGAGGAAAATAGAAAGGAACATAAACTCTGGCAAGTGAAGTGTAAAAATATAATTAGGAAGGCCAAAAAAGAATTTGGAGAACAGGTAGCCAAAGACTCCAATCTTTTTTGCTATTACTTTTTTAGCACCTCAGAAGCAGGAAGCTGGCTAAATGGCCAGTGGGGCCACTGGATGATCAAGATGCTAAAGGAGCACTCAAGGATAAGGCCATCATGGAGAAACTAAATGAATTCTTTGTGTCGGTCTTCATGGCTGAGGATCTGAGGGAGATTCCCAAACCTGAGCCTTTCTTTTGAGGTGACAGATGTGTGGAACTGTCCCAGATTGAGGTGTCATTAGAGGAGGTTTTGGAAAAAATTGATAAACTAAATAAAAATAAGTCACCAGGACCAGATGGTATCCACCCAAGAGTTCTAGAGGAACTCAAATGTGAAATTGCAGAACTATTAACTGTGGTATGTAACTTATCATTTAAAGCAGCTTCTGTACCAGATCTCTATAGCTAATGTGACGACAATTTTTTAAAAAGGTTCCAGAGGCGATCCTGGCAATTACAGGCCGGTAAGCCTAAATGCAAGGCAAATTGGTTTAAACTATTGTAAAGAACAGAATTATCAGACACGTAGATTGTTACAGGGTCAGTTGAAGAGAGAGATTGAGCTGGGTGGCGTGATAAGGAGCGTTTATTCAGTTACAGCTTCTAGTCCACTCATTTCCTTTGTCTCGCGACCAACAAAGTGAGCCCCAAGTTCACTATTTTACAACTTTTAATCTAAAATAATATGTAAATACACACAATTCTACAATGCCCCATTGTATATGGCCTTTTTAGCCCAACTCAGGGGTCCCGCTGAGGACAGTTTGTGTCCAAAGCCTGGGCCCAACTCCCAGCCCCCCAGGAATGTGGCCCAGCTCTGACATCCTTTGTCCCCACGCCCACATAGATTAACACAGTTTGTTGGGGGAAGAGTCAACATGTTTTTTGTATAGGGAAATAATGCCTCACTGGAAGTACATGGACAAAAGTGATCCAGTGGATGTAGTGTACTTCGATTTTCAGAAAGCCTTTGATAAGGTCCATCACCAAAGGTTTTTAAGTGAAGTAAGCTGTCATGGGATACAAGGGAAGGTCCTCTTCTGTATCAGTAACTGGTTAAAAGATAGGAAACAAAGGATAGGAATAAATAGTCAGTTTTCTGAATGGAGAGAGGTGAATAGTGTTGTCCCCCAGGGGTTTGTACTTGGACCAGTACTGTTCAACATAGTAATAAAAGATCTGGAAAAAGGGGTAAACAGTGAGGTGGCAAAATTTGCAGATGTTACAAAACTACTCAAGATAGTTAAGTCCAAAGCAGACTGCGAAGAGTTACAAAGGGATTGTGCATTTTGGAAAACATAATGTCAACTATACATATAAAATGATGGGGTCTAAATTAGCTATTATCACTCAAAAAAGAGATCTTGATGTCCTTGTGGACAGTTCTCTGAAAACATCCACTCAATGTGCAGTGGCAGTCCAGAAAGCTAACTATTTTGGGAATTATTGCAAAAGGGATAGCTAATAAGATTATAAAATATCATATTGCCTCTTTATAAATCCATGGTATGCCCGTATCTTGAATACTGCATGCAGATCTGGTCATCCCATCTCAAAAAGACATAGTGGAATTAGAAAAGGTACAGAAAAGGGCAACAAAGATTATTAGGGTTATGGAACAGCTTCCATATGAGGAGAGATTAATAAGATTGGAATTTTTGAGATTGGAAAAGCGTGGATATGACAGAGGTTTATGACTGGTGTCGAGAAAGTAAATAAGGAAGTGTTATTTACTCTTCACAGCACAAGAACTAGGGTCATCAAATGAAATTAATAGGCAGCAGGTTTAAAATAAACAAAAGGAAGTATTTCTTCATACAACACACAGTCAACCTGAGGAAATCTGCCAGAGGATGTTGTGAAAGCCAAGACTTATAACGGTTCAGAAAAGAACTAGATAAGTTTATAGAGGAAGGTCAATCAATGGCTATTAGCCAGAATGGGCAGAGATTCAAAATGATGTCTGAAGTGTCCTAGCCTCTCTTTGCCAGAAGCTGGGACTGTTCTGTTCATTCTCTCTGAAGCACCTGGCATTGGCCACTGTTAGAAGACAGGATACTGAGCTAGATGGAGCATGGTTTGACCTGGTATGGCCGTTCTTATGTTCTTAGTGGAGAATGCAGGCACTTGGCCACAGAGGTACAGTGCAACTGAGATTTCAAGGGGTTTAAGGCAGGTTGTACCAGTGTACAAGGGAAATTGAGGCAAGGGCTGCTTGCATGGCCACTCTGAGGCCACAAAAGGGCATGCTGGATATAATCATCCTATCACAATCCCCTTCAAGAAAACCTCCAACCATCAGAGATCCTAGTTCTCATTTTTCAGGAAGGTTATCTTTCTTTCTTTTAGATGTCTGGTCGGGGAAGGAGCAGCTTAATCAAATTCATAAGGCCTTTATGACAGACCCTTGAGTCACAGTAACCAAACTTACAGTTAGAAAATGGATTCAAAGGTGGAGGGTAGGCTAGTATCCTGTGTCCTGCAACCCCTTGACAACCAGCATGGCTTCTGTTCCCTTTCTTGCTCAGCTTCCTTTTCCTGATTAGATATAACCCCAGCCTCAGGGTATCTCCTTGTTTGTGCTCAGGCTGTTTTGTCTGGAGCCTTCAGACTGTACCTTAAAGGGATAGTATACCCCAGTATACCTTCCCGTCACCCACAGGAGGCATAGGGTTCTTATCTGAAAGTCTGCTCCTCTTTAATCAAAACTTCATACTGGTCACAAGTGCCATAAACCTTGCAGACAGGGGATTTAGGTTTGCTGTTGATGTCTTCTGGAATTCCAGATTAGATTTCATGATATATATAAAACAATGTGGCATGCCAGACAAATAGGGAAGTGATAAATGGGGAATACAGCCACTCAGTTCACCCTGACACTACCATAGGATCTAGTAAGGAAAGAGAAATATAAAGTATTCTTAAGTAGCTAAGAAGTAACGTTGCTTTAGCTATACTTAAGTTTAGGGCAAAATTGAAGATGACACATAATCAGAGAACTCAGGTGCTTTTGAGAAAAGAAGAAGCAGAGGCATCAATTTCGTGAAGAGAGAAGGGATCTCTTTATTACTGTTGAGTAGAGAATTATTAGCTGGAAGAGTTTAATGTTGGTGAGTCATCTCATTCAGTAGAGAATAAGTGATGGAGGGGGGGAGGAAAGCCATCACTGTAAAAATCAATGTACTGTACGTTAACAGATAAATGGGTTTGTGTTATTGAAAACCTTTGTGCCTATATTTTATATATGATTTGAAAAATCTGGAAAAATTCTGGCTAGAAGACAAGCCATACCATGATTATAAATTACTATAAATAATTTTAATTCTCGCAACAGGGAAAAGGAATGAGATTAACATCTAGCTAGATGCTGCTTTCTGGCTTTACTTTCATACTGTTTATGTTAATTATTTCCTTTTTTTTCTGACTATTGCTTGCTCTATCTCAATAATAACTGTATGTGAGGGATAGATGACTGAAAATAGGACAGAATTCTCTCTCCTATACATTGATCTTTGCGTAGTGTATATTGTACATCCACCAGACCAGGTGATCATTCACGTGTTGCTTACTATGTCTATTATGGATAGCTATAATACCGTATCCCTTTTAACTTGCTTTTTTCACTGAATATTCCTGCTTATTTACAAAAAGAAATGTAATAGAGACAAATAAGCACTGTTTCTTTCGAGATGGATGTCACTGTGATTTAAGGAATATCCTGTGTAAATTATGAAAAGATTCATGTATTGGCAAGATAATTTTTTCCTATTAGTATAGTGTTTAAGCAGCAAAACAACATGAAAACCATACCATTACCTCAGGGTTAGATTTTGAAATTCTTTCTTGCATTGAATAGTGTTCAAGGAGTCTGTGCAAGTAAGGGAATCGCAAAGGGAAATATTGAACATTTGTGGTAGTTAAAATATTTAAGATACAACAGATAAAGGATTTTTTAAAATATAGGTATATCTACAGTTGTTTAATGTTACGCTTGGAATAAAAAAATTGGAAAAATCTGATATTTGGTTATTTTAACTTTATTTTTGAAAGCTTGCTAAAAATCTTTGTTTATTTTAAGATAGCACTCACTGAACTATTTTACAGAAATCAATAGCAGTGCACAGTCCCTACCTCAAAAACATTGTCATTGAAATGTACATATGAGACATGATAGCAAATAGTATGCAGGAGCTGAGGTGAGGAAAGACAACGAGTGCATCACATAGTTTTATTAGAAGGTTTGTCCTAGTTTTTATAGCCAAACCAATCTATGTAGTTACAAATGCTTACACGACAGATTTAAAGTATAAGGTTGGACAATTTTAAACAGGGTATTTGTTATTCTTTTGATTTTTTAAAAATGTATTTCATTAATATAGTGAACAAACTATTTAAATGTTTTCACTTTTATGAGAAAAAGTTGCTGCTATTAACATATGTAAGAAAATCTGTATCTCTAACATTAATTATGATTGTTTAGCATGTATAATTATTAAATTGCCTTTAAATAACAATTTTGTTAAGTAAGCTAAAATATAAAATATAAAACTGGAAAGATAGTGGCTTGCCAGTCAGATCATAATTTTTATTTTTCATTTAAAAAGCTTTGTGTTGCTTTTACAGTACGTAATTTCTCTCTCTCTCTCACTCACTCTCACTCACACTCACACACACACACACATACCTCTCTCTCTCTCTCTTTCTCTCTCTCTGTCTCTCTCTCACTCTTCTCTAAACATGTGGAAAAATGCTGCATATGATAAATAGTGCCTACCGTGATTCCTACTTAAAATTCTGCTGAAGAGAGAACTTTTAAACACACTGCATTATGTTTAAATACCTATTGAATTTATGTATAACCATCACTACTTAAACACCTCACCAGGATGTTATGAGGAGTAAATGATGATTGTGCAATGCTTGGAAAAATGTGAATCATTATATAACTAAAGTTTGATATTAAACATAAACTGGTACAAAACCTGGTAACTAAGCACTGTAAAGCTATTACCACCATCACAGAGGGCAGAGTGAGCTGTATATACAATATGACACACACAGTTATTTATTTATAACCACGCTGTGTACTTACTTGACTCTTCTGAAAATGCTGCTATTTATGTGCTTTAAATGTGCACTCAGAAGTGCATTGCTGGCTTGAAATACAGTTAGTACAAAAATAAAGAAATAAAATAGAGTTAAACTAGTTTCAGGAAGTACCTTTACATCTGAATTCCTACCAGATGTTCCAATCACATATTCCTGTTATTTATAATGGGGTTTCTCTCCCTGATGCAGTATAGAAAATCCAGACAAATAGGAGAAATTGACCACATACAGAGCACTGTTAAAGGCACAAAGTAAACAAACAGGAGAAAAATAAAGAATAATATTTGTCTCTAATTTCTTTCATGTATAGTAACTTTAGATGCTACTTTATAAAATGGTATATAAATTATACTCAGCCATTTTTTCTTTTAAAGATAATTATGTCCCTGGTACTTGGTTAAAGTGAAGTCTTTGAAAATTTAACTTCTGTATTTTGTAATTGCTGGCATCAGCTATTCCTTGAACTAAGTTGGTCAAAAATCCTATTATATCTCTAATCATCTTGGTTTGAAACAAGATTCATTTGGCTCAGCAGCTTCCTCAAAATTAATTCCTTCAATGAAAGTTACTTTTAGTTTCTCTGGGTTTTCAGAGTGTAGGGTTTTAGCTCAACTTCCAAAATTAATGGGAAATAAACCCATAGCAAATCTATATAAATCATTAAAATCTGAGCAGAGGGAGAGCTTAAGTTCATACTGTTTTATAATATTCTAAGAAGTCTTTTGTCCTTAGTTCATCCTTCACAATTAACCTTCAAAGTCATATCAGGCCAAAAATATCTATTCTTATTCAGTTTGAGAGAATGAAATCCAAGATGTATATCTGTAATATAATTTGCTTTATATACAAATTAACCATTTAACAAAAATAAATTCTCCCTGTGTTTATGCAGTGCCTCTTTGTATGTGCATGCACCTTCCTTTATATTATAGTACATTCAAGTGTGCAGAGAAGACAAGGGAGAACAATGCACTGACGAGAGTATAATGGATGATGATTGGTTATGTTTTGACTTTAGCATCCTTTACTAATTCAGGGATTATTCCTGCAAGCAAAAGAAAAATGGGTATCATTTAAGACAAGGGGATTCTTTAATGTCAGAATCCTCAGTTCTATTTCCTTTTTTAGCTGGGGACCAGATTGATCAATTTGCCTGGTTCAGGGATAGTACCTAATCCAGTTTACAATTACTATTTTGGCTGTAAGTCTTACTTTCTTCTGCAGCCAGTACTTACTGCTGCTAATTAAATGATTTTGAAGAAGTCGTGGGTAAAATGCACACAGAATAGGGAAGTAGAATTCACATACCCATCCACAAGCAACTCCTATAGGTCATATATAAGTCCTATAACTCCTATAACCCATCGAGGTTAACTGAAACCTTTTGGAGCCAACAAAAAATTCCTCCACTGCAACATATGGTGAGGCCCCAACTTGTGTGGCCATGCCATCCAAGTCCACCTTACACAGCTCAGTTATAGGGGTTTTTAAGTCATATAGAGTGGCTTGAACAGATCTGAGTGAATTTCACCCATGCTGAAAAGACATCAGTCTTTTAATTGGTTTTGAGATTTACTTTTCTGACCTCTGTGTGTACGTGCCATTGAGCACTGAAACAGTGCTATTAATTTCACACTTTTCATTGATCTAGCAATGCAGCAAAACTCTCAGAGGGAAGTATTATATACACCCGCAGTGGGGCAATCGTACTGGATTTATAGACGTAAATGCAACTACGGCCAGGCTTCATTTTCAAGACCAATATTACTTCTAATTTGCTGCTTTCTCTACCTTTACTCCAACTTTTCAGATTTATGTATATTTTTTAACAAATTGGCCTCAGAATTCTCATTTTAGGGTAAACTCACATGAGTACCCCCAGCAGACATGATTCCTTTTTCTTCCTCAGTGATTTGCCCTTATGTTCTTCCAAGTACCAGGAAGCACTTTGGGAGCAAGTCAGACTCCTTCCACAGGACAAGATTCTCTTTGTCAGCCAGATTGAAATTGCCCTTTAAAACATGTTTAACTCAGCATTTGGATTTTCTTAGGAACGGTTACATGCTTGATTCCAGTTCTGAGTAACAGCTTTCAGCTAAAGAGTGGTCCAAAAGTAACTGTGTATGGTAGAGACTTTTTCATATTGTTATGGTAAAGAGTGGTTCCAAATGTGTAAATCAAAAAGAAATGATTAAGGACTCTCACTCCCTGAGGATACTGTAGTCTTGGGAAGTGATGATACATGGGAGTTTTTTTTTCTAACCTTGCAATACAAAAGTTATGGCAAAAACCACGTGCGTATGTCGCACTGGTACTGGGAGAACTGTCAATTATTCTTATAGAAGGAGCCATTGGATCTAAAGTGTCTTTGAGCTTCTGGAATGGAATTTACCATAAGGAAATCTCCCAAAAATCATTCATGCACATAGTTCTTTATTCTTTCTGGAGAAAGTTAAAGTGCAGTATGGGAAAAGCCACAGGAGATCCTCTGTACATCTCAAACATTAAGAAGTTGAAATGAACTTAGACGTCTCTGGAACTTCTAATAATTTTTTTTTCTTTCAGGTGTTCTATCTGTGGGGTCAAGAAATTTAAATGTCTCATAAATAGTATGAGTTGTCTGAGTCACTTGATATGAGAAAACACTTTCATCATATACCTTGTGCATTTAACTTGCAAAGTTGATTGGAGAACGTTCTGGCCTTGGAAATGTTTTGAAAAAGCAATAAGTTCAAACTTACTCATAGACTCATAGACTCATAGGTCAGAAGGGACCAATAT